>JAPMAC010000231.1:1207500-2407500 GCA_028671895.1 Oenanthe sinensis | reverse complement strand
CAGTCTAATCCAGGTGAAGGTCACTGGACAGCAGTCAAGAATATTCTTAAGTACTTGAAGAGGTCTAAAGATCAATTCTTGGTATATGGAGGAGAAGATAAGCTGGTTGTAAAAGGTTACACTGATGCTAGTTTCCAGACAGACAAGGATGATTCGATTTCTCAGTCTAGGTTTGTGTTTTGTCTAAATGGAGGTGCTGTAAGATGGAAAAGTTCAAAGCAAGAGACGATTGCCGATTCTACAATGGAGGCTGAGTATATTGCTGCCTTTGAAGTAGCCAAGGAGGCTGTTTGGATTCGTAAATTTATTGCAGGTCTTGGTGTAGTTCCTTCAGTCACAGATCCGATAGATTTATACTGCGATAAAAATGGAGCCATTTCGCGGGCTAAGGAACTAAGGTCTCATTCTTGAACAAAGCATATACTCAGACAATATCATCTTCTTCGAGAGATTAATAATCGAGGGGATATACATATATGTATAAAGCATATAAACGATAACATTGTAGATCCACTGACCGAGACTTTGTCACAACAGAAGTACGAAAGTCATACTAGTTCCATGGGTATTAGATACAAGAGAGAATGGTTCTAGTACAAGTGGGAGATTGTTAGTATTGGTGTTCTAGAGACAATACTTTTAATGTTTTATTGAAAACAATTATGTTATGTGATTATTTAATTAATATTTATTATATCTTTATTTACTGCATCATAAATTGAAAGAATAATAAATGTCCTTGGAATTTTAATACGTAATATATGTCTTTAAGTATGTGACTTAAAAATGAGATTATATGAATAATATTTTATTCCTAAAATTCCGTAGTCAAGTATTATTATTTAAGGACAATAATAATAATAATGCAATAAGACTAGTATGTTTGTTGACAGATGACCACATCTCATTGGTCATAGGTATGGTGATACTAAAGTCAAGAACATAAATGTATGTATCAATACATGACACTGGAAAGACCCGCCGTGAGATTCTACATGTTAATAAGTGTCATAAGAAATCTCACAGTGATAATGATGTAATGATCCTCTGACTTGAAATCATTATATTTCTATACGAGAATTAATATACTTTGAGTACACTCAAAGTTACCTTTAACCGGGTAATGATAAAGGTGGACATTGGCTATGCTATGAATCGTATGACGAATATGAATGATAGATATAGGATTTAACCCTCCAATTCTAAGAGTGATATTATTGGCCTCTTGATTGAGTGTGACTATGAAATGTATGACCATGCTCAAATATTGATTTGTTTAAATAGTCTACTCATTGATCAAGGAAACCAAGATTAAACATTGAAGAGGATGACATTATACATGCCTCGAGTTTGATCTATAATATAAGGTTAAAGAGATTATATTACATGGAACATTATTCATGAAATGTTTAATTGAATCATCAATTATTATTGTTACTTGGGTAGCAAATGATGTATTACTAGATGTCGCTCATTGTTTATTATTTTATTATTGGACATTAAAATTATTGCCAACGTAATAATAACCTAAAAGGTCAAACACAAATAACGTCAAAACGGAGATTTATTTAAATTACGAATTTAGATATATTATTATTATTAATTCGAATTTAATTATTGAATTAATTGAGTGAAACTTGATTAATTATATTAGAATTCAGATTTAATAAGAATTATTATTAATTCAAATTTAATTATTGAATTAATTAAGTGAGACTTGATTAATTATATTAGAATTAGGATTTAATAAGAATTATTATTAATTCGAATTTAATCATTGAATTAATTAAGTGGAACTTGATTAATTATATTAGAATTCGGATTTAATAATAATAATAACACAAAATCATAATGGGTTTTGGAAACCACATGGATTAGGGTTAGGCCCAAAATCTCTCTATCCCCTATATATACATAAAGATGTATAGTATTAGGGTTAATCACCAGATTTCATTTTTAGAGAAAAAACCTAGCTGCTTAACATCAAGAAAGGCTAGAGAAAGAGAAAGAGAGAGAGAGAGAGACAAACAATTTGCTAGTACCGACTCCGGTGATAGTAGGACGATCGAGCATTCATGTGGACTTCTTTGGAGAGCAGATCTTTTCAACAAAGGGCTGCTGTGATTCATCTTTTCTGGACCTCCATTAAATAGCATACGAAAAACTTTAATAAGGTACAGACTTCTTCACCATAATCATCCAAAGTTGTACATGGATCCTGCGATAGGGTTTCATTTTTTATTATTTTACGTTATATCTGCTACTTTTTCATGCTCGAAACCCTACACGGATAAATCAATTAGGTTCAAGAAAATTAGCAAGAAAAATAAAAGGGACACGGTTCGGGAAATATATCTTTCGTATATAAACCTAGAGGGGTGCTACACTCAGTTAAAAATATAACTGGCTTCCAAAGAACAAATTAGTTTTTTGCTACTAACACAAAAATATAAGGCTCAGTTCCTATACAAATATATCTAAATTAGTACAAGAAAAAAATGAGTCCGTAGGGAGTGATATCTAGGAGCCCCGAGCATTTTTCGTTAAAGAACCGGGTCTTAATATCTGACCAAGAGCAAGGTATGAGTGTGTATAAATTGTATCTTCTTTCTCCGGTCATGGCAGTAGCTCTCTACCTATTTTTGTGTTGAAGACGACGACTCCTTGAAATGAGTGGCTTTTATCTTTTTATCTATGTAGTCTTTTAATTCAATAAAGTAGGCTGCTTGAATTTGATTGGCTGAGGGTTATGTGGGGCCAAGAAATATTTTGTTACGTCTTAGATTTTTGTTGTGCCAGGGAATAAATTTGTTGCGCTCAGAAACTTTGTTGCGCCTTTAAAGTTATATTGCGCCAAAGAAATATTGTTGCGCTTCATATTCATTTACATGGTCAAAGTGTTGTTTAGTCGCTGCACTTTGACCCTCTATTCATTCCTTGACTGAAGTACGCCAACTTCCATTTCTTGTACCAAAGTCTTATCACCTTACACCCTGTACCCTAAGCTGTTTCCGTTCTTTGACTGTAGTTTAGAAACTTTCATTTTTCGTACCAAGGTTGTGACACTTTTCACCCTGCAACCTTTGAGTTGTTTAGCTGTTTGGCTGTAGCCTCTACAAATCACTATTCGTACCTTAATAAATAACCGTTCTTTCTAAGTATGTTCTTCAACTTAACAATTTTTCTATAGTTAATACTCAGATTCCTTTCACAAACTGCTATTGAGACTGCACTTCACTGACTCTTGAACATATAATTAAACTTCTTTCAGTGAGTATAGCTTCAAGACCGTAGTTGTCTTCTTTAACCTTTATCTTTACCTTGTCTTCAATCTTTCTGAGATTCCTATGTTTCGAACACTGTCTATCTTAAATCAGTGCCTTTACACTGAAATCTTCTAGTGGCACTTCTATAATGAATCTTTAACACTTCTGAAACCCTAAAAGTCTTCAACCATTATTCTTCACTGAGGCATGAACATATTAATTTACTTCTCTCAATGACATGTAGTAGACTTCATAACTTCTTCTAATATCTTGATTCACTGTATTTGCCTTGTCTTTATTTCTTCCGGATTTCTGTGTAGGCGTAGTATTATTTACTTGTCCTGTTTTGGTGTTGAGTTATCACAATTACTCTTCATACAGCTTTGATATCTCACCAATAGTTCGTTGAGAATACGATGATTGATATGTATGTAAAATGTGGGTTTTTAGAATATAGGCGTCAGGTTTTTGATGAAATGGTAGTGAAGGATGTTGTTTCCTGGACGACTTTGATTATTGCGCATGCGAAGAGAGGATATATGAGTTCTACTGCTGAGTTGTTTGATGGGTTTCCTGTTACAGATATGGTGGCTTGGACTACAATGGTTATGGGGAATATATATTGTATATAAGGTATAGTACTACTACCAAGTGCACCAATAAATCATGAGTTTTTGGAACTTGTGGTAGGCTCGTGGATTATTCAAGTTGTTGCATTTGAGACACTGTACTTTGGACTTATTTGTGACACAATTTCGGCATTTTACCCGATTTTGAAAAAGTCTCAGAATTTGACTTGGGGTTTCACTTATGATATTCAAAGCCGGCCCTAGACAGTTTAATCCATCAAGTTTCTGGAAGTGGGGACACGAAGGCTAGTGGTATAATTCTACAATGGCAGAGATCCAGAGGTGTGGACACGAAGTGAACTTGTATTATCCCGCAATGACTTAATAGATACGGTACAGGCCTATGAGCTATCTGTTTAGCCTAACGAGGACATTAGGATATTTTAAGCATGAGAGTTTATTACACCCTAGTCTCATATCGAGACATGGGAAAACTATAGTTTAGTATATAAGGTAGAGTAGTAGTACCAAGTGAACCAACAAATCATGATCTTTTGGGGACTTATAGTAGGTTTATGGATTAACCAAGTTATTGCATTTAGGTCAGTGTACTTTAAACTTATTTGTGATACTATTTTGAGATTTGGTCAGATTTCAAAAAAGACTTGGGATTTGAACCGAATTGTCACTCTAAACCTAATAACAAGCCTACTAAATTTTAAAGAAATATATATAATTGAATTTACAAAGTCTTCGAAAAAATTTTGTACAAGGAAACTACATACTTTAGATATACTATCACTCATCTCCCTTCATGATTTAATGTAGTTTTAATTTCTCTTTTCCTTCTCAAATGATTGAAAATAGTCTTGTGTAATCATAAATTCTGAAATTAGGATTAATATCCCTCAAGTTCACCTGCAATCTCACAAAGTGTTGGAACATGGTAGTAGGTTATATACTGCAACCTAGTCATGATCTTTTTCCCAACCTTATTTCTTAACTCAACCTTGTGTATATTATCAAATATTCTTGATTTTCCTTCATGTTTTTTTTTATCTACTTTAAAATTTTTCAAGCTCTTCATTCTTTATTTTCTCATATCTTCTCTTACTCATACTTAATTCTCTTCTTCCCTAATCTCTGTACCTATTTATTTCTAGACTTTTTGCTCAAAGATATTGATGTCTAGGAGATTGATAATTCTGTTTAGCTCATTAGTTGAAAATTTTATTTCTCTATCCATTAAAACCATATTAGTTCTTCCATCTATAAATTATACTTTCAACTTATTTCCAAAAGGCTTAACAATAATAATTTTTTGAGTTTAAGTGAATCCACTTCATTTTACTTTTATCAATCTTCATGCTGAGTGGCTAAATATTCAAACCTATAATTTATTATGAGATTTAATGCTTTTTTCTACCAAGTCTTGAACCTACTAGGTTTTGAAAGAGTTTTATCCTTGAATTTATTTTTTTCAGTAAATTTTGCATTTAGACCTATGGCAGCTAGTTTTCCATTAAAGTCAATTTCACTGCTAAGTCTGAATTTCTTAACGTTAAACAGAATGAGTTTTTCGGAAGGGGGATGAATGCAACTCACTAATATTTATTAATTTGTTACTAACAACAAACAAAAAATTATATTAGAAAGTACAAATGCAAACAACTAAACAGTTTAAAGACACAAGATGTTTAACTCAAAAATAAAATTTCATTAATTTTTTTACTACAACTTGACTGGAAATGATTCCAGCTACCAAGTTACAATTAAAATTGGATTTACTATTGTTACTAAGCTTGAGAGAAAGACTGTGTTTTTCTAGCTTAGTTACTTGAGAAAAAGTGCTTGTGAGATGTGTGTATTTATACTTAAACACATATATCACTTACAGGTGTACTTTTCCTTTGTCTTAGAATAAAGCTTGAAATGGAAACATTACTTTTCCCATTCAACCTTGGTTTTATTCCCTTCGTAGATAAAGTGTTCTGAGATGTACAAAAATCTTTGACTCCTTGAACACACTTTATCTTTTTACTTGTCTTCTCCCAAGTTGCAGTAGTTATGACGCCCTCCAAATCCGGGGTCTAGATTTGGGGGTCACCAACCAATACAATAATATATCAGAGGTGCACTGGCCCGCCAACAGCCAATAACAATAAAATAATAAACCAAAGGCACAATAAAATAATATAAATCAGGTGCGCACTGACCCCGCTAACAACTAAGGATCGCTAACAGGTTATAGTATGAAATTAAGCAGCCGAAACTAAAAGTAAATCCAAATACTTTATTACAAGCCCATTACTAATCAACAAACTCAAATCCATAAGTCTAGATATGTTTTAAGTCTAGATTCAGTTTTATTACAAGCACTATCTACAGACATACTAAAACAAGTAAATACCTAGGAGGCCCGAGAAGCGAGCGGTCCCGACACCTGTCTCTCGCTAGAACTGCTGGAATGGCTCATACTGACAGTCTGACAGGATTTAGATACAAAGCAAGAGTGAGCCAAAGAAATGCTAAGCAAGTATATAATAACTTTTAAAATAATAGCAATAAACGAGTAAGGATAAATAATCAGTAACCAAACCATTTCGTAAAAAAAAAATCACATCAATGAAAATATTTCATAAAAGCCAACTAATAAATCATATTTCATAATAGCCAAATTAACAGACGGATTTGGACATTCATACTGATATCCCCCTGATCGGAAATAAATATAGTACAGACTTATACACATCCGTAGAAGTCCAATAAATCATATCGGGTACCCTAGGCACACATGGGCCTAATATATAACACGTAAAACCAGGCTCCATCCGTTACCGGCCACTACGCAATACGCAGGACCAGGCTCCATCCGCTACCGGTCACTGTGCAATCGTCCAATCCGACCAAGCAATCCGGAATATTCGGCTTGCTTAAACCAATATCATAATCCTTCACTTTTCATAATAATATCATTTTTCGATAAGACATGATATGATATGTTTATTTTAATCAACTTTTAAATATCGAAAGTACTGATATTAAACAATTCTTTTTCGCAATAAAAAAAATTTAAGATTCACAAATAACTCAGAATAATAGTTATTTGTCATGATCTGAATAAATGAAACAGAAAATAACAGTGTTTAGGATGATCATGAAGGGTTTCGGGCATGAAAACGCAGCGGAATTAACGTAAAAACAATAAAAAAAATCGAAACCCAATCGCAGGATCCATGTATAACGTTGGATGATTATGGTGAAGAAGTTTGTACCTTAACAAAGCTTTCGTATGTTGTTTAATGGAGGTCCAGAAAGATGAATCACAGCAGTCCTTTGTTGCAAAGATTTTCTCTCTAAAGAAGTCCACACGAACGCCTGATCGTCCTACGATCACCGGAGTCGGTACTAGCCGAATTATTTGTCTCTCTCTCTCTCTCTATTTCTCTAGCCTCTCTTGATGTTGAGCAGCTAGGGTTTTTCTCTAAAACGAAATTTGATGATTAAACCCTAATACTATACATCATTATGTATATATAGGGGAGAGAGAGATTTTGAGCCTAACCCTAATCCATGTGGTTTCCAAAACCCATTATGACTTTGGGTTATTATTATTATTAAATCTGAATTCTAATATAATTAATCAAGTCTCACTTAATTAATTCAATAATTAAATTCGAATAATAATAATACTTATTAAATCCGAATTCTAATATAATTAATCAAGTCCCACTTAATTAATTTAATAATTGAATTCGAATAAACAATAATATATTTAAATTCGTAATTTAAATAAACCTCCGTTTTGACGTTCTTTGTGTGTGACCCTTTAGGTTATTATTACGTTGGCAATAATTTTATTATCTAAAAATAAAATTATAAACAATGAGCGGCATCTAGTAATACATCATTGCTACCTAAGTAACAATAATAATTGGTGATTCAATTAAACCTTTCGTGAATAATGTGCAATGTAATATAATCCCTTTAACCTTATATTATAGATAAAACTCGAGGCATGTATAGTGTCATCCTCTTCAACGTTTAATCTTGGTTTCCTTGATCAATGAGTAGACTATTTAAACAAATCAATATTTGAGTATGGCCATGCATTTCATAGTCTCACTCAATCAAGAGGCCAATAATATCACTCCCAGAATTGGAGGGTTAAATCCTATATCTATCATTCATATTCCCCATACGATTCATAGCATACCCAATGTCCACCTTTATCATTACCCGATTAAAGGTAATTTTGAGTGTAATCAAAGTATATTAATTCTCGTATAGAAATATAATGATTTCAAGTCAGAGGATCATTACATCATTATCATTGTGAGATTTCTTATGACACTTATTAACATGTAGAATCTCACGGCGGGTCTTTCCAGTGTCATGTATTGATACATACACTTATGTTCTTGACTTTAGTATCACTATACCTATGACCAATGAGATGTGGTCATCTGTCAACAAACATACTAGTCTTATTGCATTATTAATGTCCTTAAATAATAATACTTGACTAGGGAATTTTAGGAATAAAATATTATTCATATAATCTCATTTTTAAGTCACATACTTAAAGATATATATTACGTATTAATATTCTAAGGACATTTATTATTCTTTCAATTTATGACGCAGTAAATAAAGACATAATAAATATTAATTAAATAATCACATAAAACATAATCTTTAATTGTTTTCAATAAAACATTAAAAGTATTGTCTCTAGGACACCAATACTAACAGATCAATGAGAAAATACTTGACTAAGGTAGAAACTGTCCTAAGCTGGAATTGGACGACTACACTGCTCGTCTATCTACCACCTCGCTCGTATCTACCAACAAAATATTCTAATTTAGATTTTAGTGTCTACCCATGCGTTCTATTAATAATGAATATCAAATAATAATTAATAAACAAGTAACATCAATTAGCAGGCGAGGAAGCACATAAATCATATAGCAGATAATACTTACAAATTGAAGAGTAGTCAAATAAATAGAAATAGACTCTAAAATATTATTTGACTCAAAGTGGATCATTGTTATCCACTCCGAATAACTATTGGATCCCTAAATATTTAATAAAATAATAATCCTAGTTAATAAATAAATTAGGAAATTGAAACTATTTTTAGAATTTTCGGATTATTTTTAAGGTCCCGAACCAATTGGTTTCATTTAAAACAGGTAAAGAGATTATTAAATAAATAAAAATAAATAAATTATATTTATTTCTCAAAATAATTAAATCCAATTATTTTTAATTATATTTAAAAAAATAATTAAATTAATTGATTAAAATAAATTAACCAATTAATTATAATTAATTAAATTATTATCTAAATAAATTAAAATAATTAAATCAAATTGATTTTGAAATAAAAATAATTTATTTTAATTTTTAAAACATTTTTCAAAATAAAATAAAAAATATTCTAGAATAATTTTTGAATTTAAAACTACTTGCACAAGGTCACCCATAAAACAATATAAATGACCGACATATTAAAGATTAAAGTGAATATATCCTTGATACTAGAGAGATGTTATAGAAAAGGTTTAGAATATGTCACGACTCATAAAATATAGAGATGGATACCTAGATTTTACAACTAACAAGTTATAGCGTCTTCAACATGAAGAAGTAAGAGCTACCTGTGATGTGATTGCAGGCATGCATAAAATGGACGCATAGATCAATGCAAGTCAACGACCATAATTTATTAAATTATTTATATATGAGTAACCTGTGACTTTTTAGTCCCAGAAGCAACACACTTAACTCCTAAAAAATGAAATACTCCAGAGATCACGCTTTAACAAACAACAATGAGTGTGATATTAGATCAACATACATGAAAAATCAGAGGCAAAATGAGAATGTTATAAAGGCATGACCTCACTCTAGCTGAGAAATTTATCACTTAGCAAGTGGCAACCATCTTAATGCTTTTAGAACTCGTTTGAGCATCAAGATAGTTGACCAACGTTAAGCTTTAAAAATGTCACATATATAGTTCTTACTCCATACATTAAGATCTAATATTTAGATCTACTATTTAACCTATTAAAAAGTTAAGAAATGAAAGACATTAATTTGAGATGATGGGAAAATAAAAACTCGTTTTGCAGTCAACATTTAATACTGCACATTCTAATGCTGCTGCTTCTTTTCTGGAATATAAATTTTCAAATTCCTGCACAACTAAAATAACCAAGGAAGACGATACAACTTATCCTCAGAATATTTTTCATAACACGACGTAAGATGTTATCAGTAGTATAGAAAAAGGCATAGACAAACACATTTCATGATTTATGAAACAATTGTAAAACAAGAAACTAACAACAGTCAGGACACAGTCATCATTGCCAGAACCGAGTCTTTGAGAATGCAAAAAAAAACAATAAACCTGCAATAAATTAAACCAGTGCAATCACAAACTAACAACCCCACTACTTCCAATAGTATCATTTAAAAATTCTAGAATAGCTATTCATTCCAATACTGCCAATAATTTAAGATATATTATATGAGGGAAATCACTTAAATAGGATATCATTCAAAGAATCGCAAGCAAGCACAAATACAACAGGGATCTTATATTTATAATGGGTGTTCTTCACCACTTGATAATAAATAAAAAATATATATATATCAAGAAATATTAAAGATAACTTAATTATGCTCCTGAAGGTACAGTGGATTGGGATTATACCTCTACAAAGATTTATCAAGTAAATATATCATGTGCATCCTACAAGTCACAACTAATACACTACCATGTAGAAGCACGACATACATAAAAGAAATTATAAAAATTACACACAGTTGCAGATAAAATTACACAAAGCTGCAGATAGTCCTACACAGAGCTAGCAAAAGACTATTTTAACAGCATAACAGTCCTGCTAAAAGATATAATTTGGTAGAAAATCGTACATATGACCATAAGCATACGATCAAGTTAATAATTAATAGCAATATAAACATAGAAACAATACATTATAGGTAAACCAATATGAGGCCACAAAGAGTTTAACCTTCTATTCATTTTCCCCAGAGTCAAGTGGATTGGTATGCAGATACTAGAAGTTTAAGCATACTATACAATCAAGCCAGTAAAAAAATAAGAACAAAATCGTAAGGCCCAAAATCCGGCCAAAACGAAGAAGACTCCGGCGGTCGACTCACAAACAGACCCAAACAATAATTTAAAAACTATAGTCATGCTCACAAGATTACGTTATATCTATTTATGTAATCAAACTAAGCAAACAATCAACAAAGCTTATAGCAACAAAATCAAAATCAATCAGTCAAGAGCATGATTTTAGAACATAAACTATTGACTGAAATTGAAGGTACCAACAGGTAACACGAGTCATAAGCTTCTCTTTGACTATTAGAATACCCGATTTGGACTTCAATATCACCCTCAATTGATTGATTGAATCCAAGAACGTATCCCTAGTTCAATCCCAATTCAAACTGTTGTGTTTTACTATTTCTAGTAAATGGTAATAAAATTTTATTAGTAAAAAAAATCTATTTATATTTTTGAAAATTTTAGGGGCTTAAATTTGATTAAAAGATAAATTACTCCATCATTAAAATGAAAAGTCCATAAATAATATTTATGAGATAAAATATAAAAATAAATATTTTTAAAAGAATACAGTATATATGTCAAAATTCCCCAAAAATTATGAATAGTCCAAAAATAACAAAATAAAATTATTTTGAGGATTTTATCATTTCCATAAAAATAAAGGAACCAAAAACAAGGTCTCGGTCCAATAATCATAAATAAAAATAATCTTATTCTAACGAAACAAAAATTACAGCAAAGTAGAATAAAATATTTTAGCATACACAAAAATCACATAACACATAACAAGTTATTTTTCTATTTATTAAAAAAAATCTAAACACAAATAATTACAATAAAAATAAACTAAAATACAATAAATTATAATAAAAACATATTTAAATATTATAAAATATACAAAATTTTCCCGGTCGTTACAGTAGTAGGCATGACAGAGTAACTAGAGGTGTCAAAATCATTCCTTGTATTTTTACTATCTACTCTACTACCAGGAACAGATTGTCAGGTTCTACTAAAAGCATACTATCAACTTTTAGCTCCACTATGGTAATAGTACCTATTGCTCCGCAGACTATGTTGTCACGCCTTGACAATCCTTCCATATATATTGTCTCCAAAATCTTATGTCAACTATCATGCCAATGTTGCTGTTAAAAAACTTCATGTCTTCAAATCTTCATTTTCCGCCAATTTTAATGTCGAGGTGATAGTTGTTGTCAGCTGCTCCTTTGTACTGTCACTTGAATATGCTATCATAGGCTTGAGTGTTCAATGTTACTGTCTGAGATTTGTAACATGATGTGCATGAACACTTTATAAACTTCTACTTCATGAATCATTTTATTTATTTATACAAGACAGTAACTATCAAACTTACTGTCACATATATATGCTCTAATTAAACATACTATTTCAAGTGACCAGTAAACATACTATCAATATACATATGACAGTACATTTTACTTAGCTTATTATAGTTTAAGTCTAAGTACTCTAATTAATTATAGTGTTAACCCCACAATCCCTAACAATCTCCCCCAATTTATTTTTATGAAAAATAAAGATAAATTAAAATTGAATTGTAGGTGCTAACTCAACTAATGAACTGAAGTATTTGTACAGAAAATTGATCAAATAAATACAAGTACAATCAGCTAAATTTCTCAAGCTAAATACTCCTCTAGACTGAGCAAATCTTCAATCTTTTCTTGAGCTTCCTTCAGTTAATTTCTTTTCTGGGTTCAATCTTTCATAGAGAAGTTTCAAAGTTCTTAGAGCTCTCGTTTCTTCAGTAGTTTTGGCATGATCTACTACAAAGTCAAGTACCAGTTTCACTTTGTTTGCTGGTGAATTTTTCAATTCTTGAAAGGTGTAGTATTCTTCCACTGTTCCTTTGGAAATACAGAGATATTTGACTCGAAAATCATCTTTCAGAATTATTGACTTAGAAGGTGTGAATATTTGGGTCAGTCTAAGCTCATCAATTCCATCATCTTCATTTGATCGTGATGCAATGATTTTTCCTACCACTGCATTCAAGTTTCTTTCAAATTCCCAGAATGAGCCTGTTGTCAATCCAAAGATTCTTCTCAGATTTTTAGTTTTGATAATCCTGAAGTCATTAGCTTTTACTTCTAAATTGTCCACAATGATTCTCATTGGATTTGATAATACTAGGGAGATATAAGAGGGAAGTTTTGAATGATTGACATTTAACTTGGTAGCTTCAAAATCCATGTCTTTTTCTTTAATTTGCTTCTTGATTTTCTCAAGCTCTCTCTGGACTTCATTAACTTTAGATTTATGTTTTCTTGCCTTTTCCATTTCCTCCATTTTTTATTTACCTTGAAATCACAGATGTCAAGAGCTTTGTTCTTGAGATCAATTACTTCAGGGTAGGTTACCTTGAGTAATTGTCTTTTGATTAACTCTGTAATTTCAGGCTACTTCTCTACCAATGTCCTTAGCTCACCAAAAGAAATTGTGTCAGATATTCCACTAGTATTGTAGAAGATGAATTTATCAGGATTTCTGATAAGATACTTTTGAGCTCTATCATAATCCACTTTCCTTTCAAATTCTTGCTTTTCCTTTGAGGTTATAATTCTATGAATAGCATGAATGAATTCTTGTTCCTTAGGATAAGGATATTCAGACAGTTGTTCCATAAGCTTCAATAGAAGATCTTTATTCTTGTCCTATAGAGAATCCATACTCTAGAATTCACTAGTATTCTCATCAATCTTGAACATCACACCAGCTGGATCAAGACAAATTGTTGGTTCAGGTTCTTCAAATTCAATTCCATCTAGAGGATGAGGCTTGTAGAAATCCATGAGTTCTAGAAACTTCTTCATCAGTATTCCTCTGAAAATTCTGGTTCTGACTTCTAATCCCTTAACTATGGACATCAAATTTTTGATCATAAAGTAATTTGCCTAGGTTAATCCATAGATTAATTCTTCAATCAACCATGTTAAGCAGATATTTTTCACTTTTCTCATGAAATTAAAGTTAGACCATTCAGCAACAATAACAGTAATCAATTCTGCTTTGGACTCAACTATGTTGCTGATGGTCAGTCTTTTGCAGTCTAGGCAGTCTTCATAGAGAATTGTAGATTAGAGCTTCCATCTATTTTTGTTGGGCTTTCTAGCAATTCTTGTTACATCCTTCTTAGGTGCAAAATAATTCTGTTAACCAAGAAAGGCTTTGGCTTTTACCCTATGCTTGTTAAGTTTAACAGTAATTCTCCTTGGCAGTAAATCCCTTCTTATTTCTTCTGATAGTACATTTAAAGTTTCTATCAAGTCATTTGTGATAGTAGATTCTTGAGTCTTGATAGCATGCTCCACCTTATCACTCTTGATAGTATCTTTCATGACAGCATCTTCTTTTTCAGCTTCAAAACCAAAGACCACCTGCTTCAATATTTTCCCTTCAACTTCATTAGTAAACTCCTCATCATCTTTATCATCACCATCCTTATTTCCAACTCCAGAGGTTCCATCACCATTTTTTTCATTTTGTCTGGAGCTACCTGCACCTCGATCATTCTTTCCTTCATCATCATTTTTCTTCCTTGATTATTTCTTCCTTACCTCTCAGCCTTCTTTCTTTCAAATTTCTCCATATCTTCCTTCAACACCCTTATAACTTCAATTCTTTCTTCTGCTAGAGGTAGTTGACTGAAATAGTTGTATACATATCTAATAGCTCTTGGTTTGCACAAACTTACTTTCTCCAAGTTCATTGATCTATATCTTCCTTTTGTAGAGATGCAATACTTTATGCACAAAGGCTCATGAGTTATTTCAGGAAGTTTCTCCTTAACCATTCCCTGCAAAATATTCTTGAGATTTTCATTCAAAAAGGATTTGTCAATCTTGATCTTGAGTCTTATGGCCTCGATCACAGCAATTTCTTGCATGCTCAAATATCCCAGACTAATGTACCAGTTCAACCCTCCATCAATTCTCACAGTGATCACACATTTGTTGCTTTTGGACACCAACATAACATCACCAACTATTGATTGTCTCATAGATTCAAAAACTTTCATGGGGTCTCTGTTGGATATTCTTCAAAGGTCATTGATTCTTTGGTTGAAACTGGCATCCTAAAAAACTGTAATATTCTCATTCCCATCCACCATTAGAATTGTTGCTTCTTCTTTAGTCAAATCCCCCTTCTCTTCTATAAAGTAGTCCTCTAGATTTTGAAGAACTATTTTGTCTTTACCCTTACCAACTACATGGATAAAGGCCCTCACCACATTCTCCCTTATCACTATACCTTTCTCCTTAGGCCTCTCCACTTTCTTCTTCTCTTTCTCACCACCAAGTTTCTCAGCTATCTTAGTTGCTACTTCAGATAGTAGCACTAATTGATCCTCCCCCTGAGATGTAGCTTGCTCCTTATCCTTATCACTCCTTATAACAGCTTCAAACTTTTCACCATCCTTATCAAACACTTCTTCAGTACCACTTTTCTCCCCCTTAGTTGAGGTATCAACTGCAGAGGTAGAGAATTTGTCATTGAAAGCCAGAAGTTTGTTAAAAATTTCCATGAAACCATCATTCATAATTTTCTCTAGAGTGCCCATCTTGTTCACCAATTTAACTTGATTCTTCCCAAAAGTAATGATGTTCTTGGACAATTTTGAGACTCTGTGGGTAAGGGATTTAAACCTTACATCAGCTTGGTTTGAGGATTGTTTAGATTTGGAGGCTATAAAGCATAATGTAACGTAATGTAACATGTAACTGAGGAAACTAACTCAACACAGATGGTCAGTAACTTATATTAAAATGAAGCACAGAATCGACTGCAAATCGTTTATAAGTTGAATACAAAAGACCAAAACATTAGATGAAGCTTTGAAGACATTGAAGATCACTGAAAGAAGTTCATTAACATGTTCAAGCCTCAGTGAAGAATAAAGATGTAGTGTTTCAGAGGTTCAGAAGATGTCAGAGGTTTTACAACAGAGAAGTCAGGGGATTCCAGTGAATTATAGAAGCACTTCTTAACAGTTAGAGAAACAGGGCCAATTGAATAGTCAAGAAGATGTGAAGATCAAGTTCGTGTTAGTCATTTGTGAACCAGACCAGTTACACTAAACGTCAGCACAAAAGGAATTGAGAATCGCATCAATGTTAGAAAAGAATTGGCTTTATAACCGTTGTGTGCTAAAGCTCGGAGAAAATCAAGTTCAAGTAGTAAAGGTAAATTTATTAACTTGGTTGTAGTGAAAAGAAATATTACAGAGCTTTGAATCGTTGGAAAAATGGCTAAGGTGAACTACCGATAGTTGGTTTTGGCTGTTTGACTGTTTTGTCTTATTTACCGACGGTTGGGTTTCCTGTTTGGCTATTTCGTCTTATTTACCGACGGTTAGCATTTTTGGATATATTATTCATTCCATTTCACTCGACGGTTATGGTTTTAATAATTCATTTGAGTCGATAGTTATAACTGATAGTTGGGTTTGACTGTTTCGTCTAAATTGCTCGACGGTTACAGCATCTCGATAGTTAAGATACTCAGATAAATATCCAGATTATTTATTCCATCGACGGTTAAGTCTCGATAGTTATGGCACTTCGATAGTTGAGGGTTTAAGATTGTTTAATCTACAGCCAGCCACAACATGCCACCTATCATTGATATCCTTGATCAGAATTGTTTTAAGTGATTTATTTCTCTCGACGGTTATCAACAGACTCACCGATGGTTATAAATCAAATGTCTCAACGGTTGTTAATTCAAGAAGTGAGAAGCAATCTATTTACTTGGTTCTCAGAAGGCCACGTAGAAGATTGAAAAAGCCTACACAATAAAGCAGCAAAGCCAAGCCTTTGTGATTCATTCATTAATTCATTAAGTTACAGAGAGAAAGCATACAGAGCAAAGAAGAGAGACACGGAGAAGCCATTAACGTCGTTTGAGCTAGTGTCATTATTTTTGTTCGTATTGATTGTTGTTGTTGTATTGTAACTGTACTAGTGAATCAGTTGAAGCTAATCTACGGATTAGAGTTGTGTAGCACCTTCGTGGTTTATATTAATAAAACGATATATTCCCCGAACGAACTGTGTTTGTGTTAACTGTGTGCATACCTTGTGTTTGATTTAATATCTGTTCGAACTGTCAACTAGTCCATAACAAATCATTCCGCGAATATTTTATAAATTGGACAATATCGTATTCAACCCCCCTTCTACAATATTTGGGACTAACAATTGGTATCAGAGCTTACTGATTGAGTTTACAAATCAGGATCTATTGTTCGGACTTCAGTATTAAGCTTCTGGAATTTTTCACGAATTTTTTAATTTTCAAAATATTTCACTCATAAATTTTTTGAACTTTAAATAATTTTAAAAAGTTCAATATCATGAGTTCTCAAAAAGTAGGAAGTATTAAGGTTCCTCAGTTTGATAGAGTGAATTATAATCTCTGGAAAAAGAAGATGACCCTGTTTATTAAGGCTGCAAATCTGTTATACATGGGTATCTTAGAGAACGGACCGTTTGTACCAATGAAGATGATTCCTGAATCTACAGTGGACGGAGTAAGAGTTCCTCAAAGGTCTACTCCAAAGGATCCTACAGAGTTCACTGATACAGAGAAAGAAATTGTTGTATTGGACACAGGCCTTCAGTTGATTATTGTTGACTCAATGGATGAAGACATGTGCCATCAAATTCTAAATTGTATATCTGGAAAGCACATGTGGGAAACCATCGAACTGATTATGGAAGGAACAGAAGAAGTAAAAGAGAACCGGTTGGATATACTGACATCAAGATATGAAGCGTTCAAATCTACTCCTGGAGAAACAATCACTCAAGTTTTTAAGCGGTACAATAAATTATTAAATGAGTTGAGTATCCAAGGGAAGAACTATCCGTTAAAGGAAACGAACAGGAAGTTTATGTTGACTCTTCCACATCATGTTGAGCATAAGGTTTCTTCAATTAGAGAAAGGGACAACTTCAATGTCATGCCCCTTGAAAAGCTATATGGAAAATTGAAGACTTATGAAATGGAACAAGAACAGAGGTTGATTATCTATGGTTCCGGCTCAATGGACAGTAAGAGTGCAGCACTAATGAAGACCACAGCTCTTGTGGCAGATGAAGTTAAAACTTCTGAAGCAAAGGTCGTTGAAACCAAGATTGGTGGAGAATTGATCATTGAAGCTGAAATGGCTACGGAATCACAAGCTGAAGAGGAAGATGATTTTTATACATTGGAAGATCTTGATGAGATGGAAGACAAATCTATGGCGTACTTGGCAGGGCGTTTCAACCATATAAGATTCAGAAGGAATCCCAAGTACAAGAAAAGTTTTGGTAGCAGATTTCAGAAGACATGATCATTTTCGGGATCCAACTCAAGAGGTGGTTATAAGTCAAACATGGTAGACCGTAGTAAGTTCCGGTGCTACAACTGCAATGAACTAGGACATTTCGCCACTGAATGTAAGAAACCAAGACAAGCAAAAGACAAGAAGGTTTATGAGAAGAAGAGTTCATACGAGAAGAAAAGCTATGATGAGTTGAAAAGGGAGAATGAGAAGTTGAAACAGAGATTGGATGCTTTGGTTGCAAAACAACAAGGCAAGGCTTACATTATTAAAGGTAGAAGCTGGGATGACATAGATTCTGAAGAAGAAGAATATGGAAATCTTGCATTAATGGCAGACACTTCAGAAGAATCTCCATCATCATCACAGGTACCTATTCTCACCACTGTAGATATGTCTCTATCTGAATATAAAAATACTGTTAATGACTTGAGTATAGAGATGTTTAACATTCATACAAGCATGCTAGCTTCTGAAGGAGAAAATGCTAGACTAGTTGCGAAGATTAAAAAGCTAGAATCTGAAAAGGAACAACTAGAGCTTGTAGGAATCACGGTTAATAACCTTAAGGAAAGAAATGAATATTTGGAGAATAAGGTTAACTGTAATGCAGAGGTTGAGACAGCACTTATGGCTAAGATTTCTGAGCTAGAGTTAAAATTGGAAGCTTTTAAGAACTCAGCTAATATTGCTAAAGACATAATGGATAAGCAGAGCTTAGATAATAAGACATGTATAGGCTTTGACTACGATGAACATAAAAGGAAAAACAAGAAGGATAAAAGGAATGTAATTTTCAATGCTTCTAGTACTGTTTTATTAGAAAATGAAAATGTTCCATTTGTCATTAAGAAGAGTAGTAATCCTGTCTTTAAGCTCCCACTCTCAGAACCCTTAGACGAAGATACTATCGTATGGAAACAAGAAATGCTTGTTGAGGATAAGTTAAAAGAGAAAGAAATTGAGGAAAATAATGTAGAAGAAGTTACACCTAATGAGCCAGTTAAAACTGAATATGCTAAAACTGAATTAGGTGGTAATAAGAACAAGTCAAAGAGTAATAGGAATGGGAAAGTAGGTGTTAAAATTGCTAATTCTGCTACACCTGCACCCACTGCACCTAGGAAATTGTGTACTAATTGCAATTCTGCTGGACACCTTAGTCATGCATGTAATAAGGTTAAAGTAGAATCTAATATTCCTGTTGTGCAGAACATGTTTAGCATGAATAGTTCTCATTTGCCTTGTGGTATTACTGGATGTATGCCATGTGCTTTTAATATTATGAATGCTTATTTCAATTTGATGAATGCATCTACTTCTAGTAATTGCATAGGCATAGAAAGAAGCATGAATAAGAAAAAGGTAAGGACAAAGACTGCTAGTCCTCCTAAGGTTAGGAAGGAGACTCAATCTCCTAAGCCAAAAGACAAATCTTTCAAGGCAAAGGAACATGATTCGAGTTCAGTCAAAGTAGAACTTAAAGATGTGAAAACTGAACCTATTACACCATCTGCAAGAACCTCTAAATTTCTTGGACCCAAACAAGTTTGGGTTCCAAAGAAACCTTAATCACTTTGTGGTTGCAGGGCATAGATACTAATGAAAAAGTCATGTGGATTCTGGATAGTGGATGTTCAAGGCACATGACAGGAGACAAGTCCCTGCTGACTAATGTGGTTGAGAAGACCGGCCCAGTTGTAACCTTTGGAGATGACAGCAAAGGCTTTACTAAGGGATATGGTAGTCTGGAAGTTGGAAATGTCATCATTGAAAATATCTCTCTTGTTGACGGTCTGAAGCACAACTTGCTGAGCGTCAGTCAATTTACAGATAAAGGATATAATGTGGACTTCAGGAAGGAAAAATGTCTGATCACCAACAGGAAAGATGAAAATCTTGCTCTTAAAGGAGTAAGAAAAGGAAATCTGTTCGTAGCTGACTTAAACACTGCAAGCAGAGGAGAAGCAAATTGTTTCTACAGTAGAGCATCCTCTGAATTGAGTTGGTTATGGCACAGAAAACTATCTCACCTGAACTTTAAGGCGATGAATTCTTTAGTAAGAAGAGAATTGTGAGAGGGTTACCACAGATAGAATTCTACCAAGAAGGACTCTGTGAAGCATGTGAAAAGGGTAAGTAAAAAATGGCGTCACATAGAAGTAAGGACATGTCAAGCATCAGCGAACCTCTCCAGTTGATTCATATGGATCTGTTTGGACCGGTTAATGTCATGTCAGTTTCAAAGAAGAAATATGCATTAGTGATTGTCGACGACTACTCCAAGTACACGTGGGTGTTGTTTTTGCATTCTAAGGATGAAACACCTAAAATGGTAATCGATCACATTAAAAAGATTGAGGTGGAAGCTGGATTGCCTGTGCGGACGATCAGATCAGATAATGGAACTGTATTCAGAAATGCAGTTCTAAATGAATTCTGCACAGAGCGAAGAATTTCAAGACAATACTCAGCCCCAAGAACTCCACAGCAGAATGGAGTAGTAGAAAGGAAAAACAGGACTTTGATTGAAGCAGCAAGGACAATGTTAAGCCAGTCAAAGCTACCTACATATTTTTTGGCAGAAGCAGTCAACACAGCTTGTTACACTCAAAATAGGACCCTGATTAATAAAGATCTAGAAAAGACATCCTATGAGATTATGACCAATAGAAAGCCATCACTGAAGTACTTTCATGTGTTTGGTGGAAAATGCTATGTATTGAAAGATGAACATCTGGGCAAGTTTGATGCTAAAGCAGATGAAGGGATTTTCCTTGGTTACTCACTGGAGTCTAAGACGTACAGGGTATATGTGATTGAAACTCATAAGGTCATTGAAAGCCTTAATGTAACGTTTAACGACACCAAACTCCCAAGTCTTCAAAAGGATAAAAATTCTGAATCTCTGGAAATTGAAAATTTATCAGAATACTACTTAGGAGATGAAGACGTACTTGATGCTGCATCTGGTAGTCATGAATACACGGAGATTGATAATCCAGAGCAAAGCAGTGGAAGTGTTGGTAATACCACACAGTCACATTCATAGTCTGTATTTCAAAATCAGTCTGTTACTGAACCTGTTAGCTCAACTGGTGGATCATCAAATAATGAAAGCAGCAACTCAGGGGGAGGTGAAGAAGGATCAGCTAGTCGCTCTCAACACAACTACGAAGAAGGACAATCATCAAGGGCTAATCTGCCTAGACAGAGGGTATGGAACAGAGATCATCCCTTTGAATTAATCATTGGTGACCCAGAGAGTGGTGTGAGAACTAGAAGTGCAACGGAGAATGAATGTCTGTACTCTGGTTTTCTATCAGAGGAAGAACCTAAAAAGGTTGAAGATGCTCTAGAAGATCCAGATTGGGTAATTGCGATGCAAGATGAACTCAATCAGTTTGATAGGCAGAAAGTTTGGAAACTGGTATCCAGACCTAAAGACAAATCTGTTATTGGCACTAAATGGGTATTCAGGAATAAGTTGGATGAAGATGGCATTGTTACGAGGAACAAGGCCAGACTGGTTGCTAAGGGGTATTCTCAAGAAGAAGGAATAGATTATGACGAGACCTATGCACCAGTAGCAAGACTTGAAGCCATCAGGATGTTTTTGGCATTCGCAACACATTCTGACTTTAAAGTTTATCAAATGGATGTGAAGAGTGCATTCCTGAATGGGGAGCTGGAAGAAGAAGTATATGTAGAGCAACCTCCGGGTTTCGAGAACAAAGATCATATGGACTTTGTGTACTTCCTTTTTAAAGCTCTTTATGGACTCAAGCAGGCGCCTCGAACATGGTATGAAACACTATCTGAATTTTTAATTGAAAATGGTTTTATCAGAGGTGTTATAGATAAGACTCTCTTTCATAAAATGCATAAAAATAATTTGATATTAGTTCAAGTGTATGTTGATGATATTATATTCGGTTCTACTAATGATGAGCTATGCAAGAGATTTGCTAAGTTAATGCAGAGTAGGTACGAGATGAGTATGATGGGCGAGCTTACTTTCTTCCTTGGACTACAAGTGAGTCAGAAGAAAGATGGGATCTTCATTTTCCAGGCAAAGTACATAAGAGATCTTCTAAAGAAGTATGAACTTGAAGATTTAGCCCCCGCTAAGACTCCAATGCCAACTGCCACAAAGCTTGATGAGGACAAATCAGGTATATCTGTCGACATTACAAGCTACAGAGGTATGATTGGATCTCTACTCCACTTAACTGCAAGTAGGCCAGATATTATGTTTTCAACTTGCCTATGTGCACGGTTCCAAGCTAACCCAAAAGAATCTCACCTTATAGCTGTCAAAAGAATTTTTAGATACCTGAAGGGTACTCCAAATTTGGGAATTTGGTATCCTAAAGGTACTGGTTTTGACCTAATCGGCTATACAGACTCGGATTTTGCAGGTTGTAAGATTGACAGGAAGAGTACTTCTGGAAGCTGTTAATTCTTGGGAAGAAGATTGGTCTCATGGTATAGCAAGAAACAGCACTCAGTGTCTACCTCAACAGCAGAGGCAGAATACATCGCAGCAGGTAGCTGTTGTACTCAGATCATATGGATGAGAAACCAACTCCAAGACTATGGCTTTATGTTGAACAAGATTCCATTATTCTGCGACAACACAAGCTCCATAGCTATAACCAACAATCCGGTTCAGCACTCACGAACCAAGCACATTGATATCAGGTATCACTTTATATGAGAGCATGTCATGAATGAAATTGTGGAGTTGCATTTTGTACCCACAGAACAACAACTTGCAGACATCTTCACCAAACCACTAGACGAATCTACTTTCTCTAGGTTGGTTAGTGAATTAGGGATGTTAAATTTAAATTAATTTTTGTTTGCGAGGAGTTGTATGGATTCACAAGTTATTGAATTTTTATATCCAAAGGACTTGTGACCTCCAGTCTAACTTATGATCTCGGGCTTATGAATATCAATATTAATTATCATAAGTATACCAGTTATGCTGTGTGGTAATTATTCGATATAGCATAAGTAGTTAACTGTTACATAAGTGTTTGTAGTTAACAAAAAGCATAACAGTCTGTGGTTTAGAATTAATTGGTGGATTTCAATGTTATGAGATCTGGCTGAGAGATTCTATATCAGACAGGTTGTGATCTTTAGTGAGAAATTGGTTGTACAGTCTTGTTTATTTATTGTACTAGTTATCACTGAAAACATGTGTAGCAATTACATTTCATGATCTTATTTTGCATAACTGTCTGTATGATTATTCATAGTATGCTTGTATGATCGTTTGGATTGTAATTGGGTTGGTTTAAAAAATTTTGGAAATATCAAAAGTAACAGAATATGGAACAAAAAAAAAATTTGGTTCCAAAGATTCTGAATCAACCACCTGTGTTTATTAGTATTTTTATAATAATTATTAATATTGTTTGTTTGTGGATTTCAAATTGAATTATTATTAATTCGATAGTTATTTCCAAATTAAGCTTCTAATATTTCTATTTTAGGAATATTAATTCTTTAATTTAAGAAATCTCTATTTAATTAATTTTATGAATATTTGAAATTATTTGGTAAGTGTATTTAAATGCTTTTTATTATTATTTTTAATTAGCAAACTCTCGACAGTTACAATTAGATATATTTTTTCGTAACCATCGAAGTGGTTTTAAACAGTACTCGATAGTTATAAAAATATATATTATATTATAACAGTCGAAGTAGTCTTTTGGTTAATATATATATAATAAAAAACTATCCACCTCGATAGTTACTATATCTATCTGGTTAATTATTTTATCTGCTTCGATAGTTATTTTTTTTCTAACCGTCGAAGTGGCTAATTTTATTAATTAATCTTTCGATAGTTACGTATTATATATTAGTGTACATCTCGATAGTTACTTTTATTTTATTATTTTTGCTAACCATCGAGTTGTTTAAATATCTTTATTTAAATTTAAAAAAAAAAAAGAAGTAACAATCGAAGTGGCAGTGGACTAAGTCAGGGCAACAGAGTATATATATATTATACTAAACAATCGAAGTGGCAATCTGGTATCATATCTCGCCAGTTAACATACTTATATATATGTATAGTTTCTTTTCCATTCAACTGCAGTTAGCTAACCATCGAGCCAAAAATTGATTTTCTTTCCTCATTTTCTACCATTCTAGAACTAGTTTTGAAAATCTAAACCGATAGAATTGTAGATCCAGACATCCCGAATTATTTGATACCAGCCTTGTATCGTTTGGTTTCAGTTTTGTTTCGGGTATTTCAAACTTTGAGATTTTTTCTAGGGTTTGTTTGAGGTCTAAAATTCACAAAAAAAATAGTTTCACCGTTCAAATCTCTCCTAGTTTAGCATATATTTTTTTCACGATTTTTGGAAGAGTTTTGAATTTTAGTATTTTCGATTCGTTATCGAGTCTAATTAAATTCGTAATTCATTGTTTAAAGTTAAAATTTTCGATAATTTTTACTAGTTAAAAATGGTTGGAATTTTTACTATTACCAAAACGAATATAGTTGCCGAGTTTGACATTCAGTCCCTTCCTGCTAATTATCAGGCCTGGGCACGAGTGTTACTCGAATATTCTCGAGTGAGGTATGCCTTAGTAACAAACGTGATATTAAATCATAATATGCTACGAGACTGTTACTGTTCTGCATATAACTCTTCAGCTGTTGATGAACTGGCTTTTACATTTAGTATTGCTAATCGGGAAATCCAGGTGACGGAGCTAGATTTGAATCGTATCTTAAGATTCCCTGAGAATAATCTAGTCCCTTATCCCAATTCCGAACAATTAACTCAGTTCTTCACGACTATCAACTACGTTAATCCTAATCTCCACGACTCGGGTGAAAGGTGTAAACATCATTTACCTAAGGAATGGAATTTCTTTTTCCACACTTTTATGCAATGTTTCTCTTACAAAAAGTTCAACACACACAGTATTTCAAGTTTTTATCGAACTTTAGGCTTCAGTGTTGCTAATAATGGTAAGATAAATTTTGGTAGGTTATTATTGAATCAGATGTTGTATGTTATGGGATCGGTGGAGTACAGAAACCTTCAAGTCACTAATGTAGAGTGTTACTTTCCACGGTTCCTACAGCTTATCCTTAATGATCTAACGACTAACGAGGAAAAACTACTATATACTAGTAGTGTTACCTCTTTGTTTATGAAACAGAAAAACAGGATAGCCAACACTCTGAACATAACAGAAACTACATCAACGAAGCACCTGCTCAAATGACTGAATACATGCAGGGTTGTGTAGTGGACATGGAAAGAGACGAGCCTCAAGGGCCTCAAGAAGATGATCAGGTCCCTGAACCAGTGCAAGAATTAGTTCCAGTAGCTACTCCTGTAGAGGATTTAGCTCAAGAAGAGGAAGTGGTTCAGGTGACAGAGGAATTACAAATTTCAGGAGATGGATTTCAAAGTATATCTGGAGGAGATTCTGTAGGTCATGTGACAGTCAGAAATCATATCATCCTTGGACTCCTACAGGTAGTACTCAAGGTAGTCTTCATGTCTCTAACTCCTCAGCTTATTCTAATTTACAGGATCTTTTTGGAGAAAGTGTCATGAACCTATCAGCTGAGCCCTCTTTGGCTGTAGGACAAGGCAATGAATCTGAAACCGAACAGATTCTAACCTCTGCCTCAGAACCAAACACTATAAAAATCTTACCTTTATCTTCTCTCCAACCCCTAAAAAGAAAATTTGTGAGTGAGGGAGATAGTTCCTCAGAAGCACCATATAAGGAAGGTGAGGGAACCCAAACAGCTCTACCTCTGACTAGACGTCGATTAGAAGAACCTGAGGTATCTGTTAGCCCATCTATACCCTCTCAAAAGGATATAGAGCTGAAAAAGGAAAATACACAGTCTCTGGGGATATCCTCTCAATAGGGTGAACCTATTGAAATTCGTCCGTCGGCCAGGGCATCTGAAAGAGTGTCAATAATTGAGCCTCCAACCAAGTTATATGTTGCACTGAAAGGAGCACACACACAGGAGGAATTGACGGATGTTGTTACTACTGTAGCAGAACCTATATAGGTAGATCCTGTACAGGTCATGCCTTCACAGGCTATTGCGGGAGTCACGGGTCCTTCATTGGTAAACATTACAGGATCCAATGTGATAAGCCCCCCAGGAGGAACATTCCTGGCTCCTAATAAGGAGGTCTCCACCACTATTAGTGGAAAGGAGAAGCAACTACTTGGCAATAGTTCTTCAGATGTGCCATTTAGGATTTTAACTGCAGGTACAGAAGACTTGCTGGAGTCAATGAGAGTGAGTGAAACACCAACAGAACGTTTGAGTGATCATAATTCACCCACACCTCTAAGACCGAGCGAGAGAATTGAGAGACAAACACCTACAGAACCTGTCAGTGAGACACCTACAAGCCAAATAGATACCCTCACAATGCACACACAATCTCTAAGTCAAAGGGTTTATAACCTGGAGACTACTCTCACCGAAATGAAATCTGAATTTCACAGCAATGTTATGGAAATAAAATCTGTTCAATACAACATGTTGCAGGATTTACAAAATTTCAAGACTGATATGAAGAAGTTTGTTACAGATTTGTTTGAAATGTATAAATCTCAAACTACTCAAATCCCTGTTTTGGAGGATAACACAACTAAGGGGGAAATGATAGTGCGAGAGCAAGAAAAAGAATCTGGTGCTGATATGGGGAGTAAAGACAAAGGGAAAGGCAAGTTGGTAGAAGTAGAAAAGAAGCAAACATTTATACATCTCAGGGGGAGTAAGATATACCGCTGGAGGTAAGGCTCACACTTGAAGAAGGAGAAATATGGGAACCTTCTCATACTGCTCCTACAGCTCAGGAAGATGATTTGTTTGATGAATTTGTAAATGGTGTCACTTATCAGTTCACTGAAACGGACTTTGTGGAAATATTTGGTTTGCTAGATGCAAATCAATCCAGGATAAGGGCATGTGAAATTGCACGAATGTCTCAAGAGAAAGTCAGAAAAGAACACTACAACCACTATATTGTAAGGAGACAAAGGCCGTTGGTGTTATCAAGAGAAGCAAGTGCATGGGACAAGGCTAGGAGTCTTTTGCAGAAACCAGAGTTAGGAGTTATTCAAAATGAAGATCAAAAAATTCTGGAAGCATTGCAAGAAGCTCACAAGAGTCATCCATCAATAAACCAGTTCTTTCATGCATTGAAACAAACAATTAAATTGATATTCATCACGTCTAACATCAATGGATGGCGAATTCAGATTCAATTCAATAATTCGACTACTAAGACCATTTCTTCTAATTTTATCAAGTTGGGGTCTCTCACAGAATTGTATGTCATGAAGTTTAGAGTGGACAAGAGATCTCATGTGAATGAACTTCTTACTGATATGATTGAAGATTAAATGAGCAAAGCAGAAGCTGAAGTTCACACAACTCCTTATCAATGATATTCTACAAAGACAAGTTAGTTCAGACACTGTGTTTGAGTGATGAAAGACTAAGTCTATATCCTCTGAAGCGTCTGAAATATGTTGAAGGGCTTTTTAGGAGTGAAGGACTTAGAACAGAAGAAAAGTGGAAAGCTGTAGAGCGCATCTATGCTTATAGACTTAATGTCTTATCAAATCAATCTGTAGATATTTCCAAGGTCAGAAGAATAGATCCTTCAAATGGATCTCAACCAAAATTGCCTATGTATACAAAAGAAGAAGGAGATTGGGACTTTGAAAAAGTCAAGGCAATGAGTGAATTCAGATTTAACCATCCAGGGAAAGTGTTCGAGTATACAAAGAAGCCAGATTTTCCAATTGTCTTTCCAGATTTTGATGTAATCAGGGAGATAGAGACAATGGTGTTAAAGGATCCTCCAGCAATCAGGTACAAGAACCCCAAAGGAAAAACTGTAATAGTTGATATCCACAAGATGTCTTACATGACTTCTAAGGAACTGGGTCTTATACTTGACCAAATCAAGACTTCGACGAACTATAAAAACAAATCAGCATTGGCAAAAATCTCTAAGCTTTACATGGAGAAGTTGGGAGCAGAATCATGTTACAACACTGATCGGGTTAAAGCAGTTCCAAAAAGGTTGAGTGTTAAAGGAAAGACGAAAATTCTTGAATTTACATTCGAACAGGTTAAGCAGATTAGGAGAGTAGCTGTCTTGCAAACACTTCAGGAAGCTTTGTCAGATCCCAAGCCAAGAAATATGCTAGAAAAAGAAGCGCTGGATCTAGTGAATGACCAGCTTGCAAGTCTTGTACAATGAGAATGACATAATGTATATCAGTTCAGGCTAGAGGAACATTCATTCTACATTGTAATTATTTTTGAAATCTGGAAATGTATAATATGATCCAGAATGTATTTAATATTAGTTTACCATCTTCTATTTACTTTTTCTTGTAAGTTAGTTGAGTTATCCTCTTAAGGGATTTGCTTGTCGAACTCTAACAATCAAATAGGGGGAGATTGTAAAGCATAATGTAACGTAATATAACATGTAACCGAGGAAACTAACTCAACACAGATGGTCGGTAACTTATATTAAAATGAAGCACAGAATCAACTGCGAATCGTTTATAAGTTGAATACAAAAGACCAAAACATTAGATGAAGCTTTGAAGACATTGAAGATCACTGAAAGAAGTTCATTAACATGTTCAAGCCTCAGTGAAGAATAAAGATGTAGTGTTTCAGAGGTTCAGAATATGTCAGAGGTTTTACAACAGAGAAGTCAGGGGATTCCAGTGAATTACAGAAGCACTTCTTAACAGTTAGAGAAACAGGGCCAATTGAATAGTTAAGAAGATGTGAAGATCAAGTTCGTGTTAGTCGTTTGTGAACCAGACCAGTTGCACTAAACGTCAGCACAAAAGGAATTGAGAACCGCATCTATGTTAGAAAAGAATTGGTTGTATAACCGTTGTGTGCTAAAGCTCGGAGAAAATCAAGTTCAAGTAGTAAAGGTAAATTTATTAACTTGGTTGTAGTGAAAAGAAATATTACAGAGCTTTGAATCGTTGGAAAAATGGCTAAGGTGAACTACCGATAGTTGGTTTTGGCTGTTTGACTGTTTTGTCTTATTTACCGACGGTTGGGTTTCCTGTTTGGCTATTTCGTCTTATTTACCGACGGTTAGCAAATCACTCGACGGTTATCATTTTTGGATATATTATTCATTCCATTTCACTCGACGGTTATGGTTTTAATAATTCATTTGAGTCGATAGTTATAACTGATAGTTGGGTTTGACTGTTTCGTCTAAATTGCTCGACGGTTACAACATCTCGATAGTTAAGATACTTAGATAAATATCCAGATTATTTATTCCATCGACGGTTAAGTCTCGATAGTTATGGCACTTCGATAGTTGAGGGTTTAAGATTGTTTAATCTACAGCCAGCAACAACATGCCACCTATCATTGATATCCTTGATCAGAATTGTTTTAAGTGATTTATTTCTCTCGACGGTTATCAACAGACTCACCGATGGTTATAAATCAAATGTCTCGACGGTTGTTAATTCAAGAAGTGAGAAGCAATCTATTTACTTGGTTCTCAGAAGGCCACGTAGAAGATTGAAAAAGCCTACACAATAAAGCAGCAAAGCCAAGCCTTTGTGATTCATTCATTAATTCATTCAGTTATAGAGAGAAAGCATACAGAGCAAAGAAGAGAGACACAGAGAAGCCATTAACGTCGTTTGAGCTAGTGTCATAATTTTTGTTCGTATTGATTGTTGTTGTTGTATTGTAACTGTACTAGTGAATCAGTTGAAGCTAATCTACGGATTAGAGTTGTGTAGCACCTTCGTGGTTTATATTAATAAAACGATATATTCCCCGAACGAACTATGTTTGTGTTAACTGTGTGCATACATTGTGTTTGATTTAATATCTGTTCGAACTGTCAACTAGTCCATAATAAATCATTCCGCGAATATTTTATAAATTGGACAATATCGTATTCAACCCCCCTTCTACGATATTTGGGACTAACAGAGGCTTTAAGGGTTCTCACTCCCTATTGTTTTTTATGGATCATCTCATCATTCCTTACATACTCACCCCCAAGGCCTAATGCCTTATATGATTTAGCTCCCTTAATTTTTCTTTTCTTTTGGTCATGCTCAATGCCCTCTCCTTTTACTAGGGTTTTTCTCTGCCTCTCATTTTTATGCTTACTTCTCTTTTCTTTTATCTCTCTTTTCTTTTTCTCTCCCTCACTCAACCTAGGTGCATGGGACTGAGCAAGTACACCATGGACAAGATTTTTAGATTTTACCTTTAATATTGTGGAGATAGGAAGAGAATCACCTCTTGGAGCATCATCCACTTGAGTGTCTACAAGAGTTTGAGAAGTACTGTCTAGATTTGGAGTATTGACAACATCCTGAGCCTTGAAGTTCTTATCAAGAGAAGTGACAATAACTTTTTCATTAACAGCAATAGAGGTTGCGACAGATTCCTTGAGGCGAATGTTATTGTCGGTTGTGACAATAACATTACATGTATCTTTAACAACAACTGAGGCTGTGACAACAACCTTGTCCAAAGGAGGAGTAATATCTTCCACACTTTGAGTAGAAGGTTGTTGTAGATCATAAAAAGGATATTCAATTGTAAGTTGCTCTTCAAAATCAAAATGGGAAGCATCATATTTGAAAGATGATTCCTCCATATGCTCAATCGCTAAATTGTGAGTTTCTTCAAGTGAAGGCTCATGTTGAGTGAGTATAACATGTTATGCAGACTCTTTACAAGGTGCCATGAGAGACTCACCAAGTTTAATAGATTCCTCCTTTTGAGAGGAGACACTTATAGATGTACTATTGTCCATATTAAGTTATGTGCCCTTTTGAGATGACACAGACTTTGTGACAGAGGTTGATGTCATATCCCTCTTCCTTCTGGGTATTTCACCTTCTGTGGGTTATTTGATAGTTCCAACCTTATTTACTACGTGCAATTTCTCCCTAATCAACAACAACAACATATTCTAACCTAGAGTTTGAGGTTCTCTTCTTTGTAGAAACCTGGTCCTTTTGAGAGGAACTAGGCTCTTGGCTGACTACCCTAAACATTCTAGAGTGCCTAACATCTTCAAATGGTTTAGAGTGTGGGTTAGGAATAGTGAGGCCAACACTATTTTCATCACTCAAGGAAAATATACTAGCATCACTCATTAATTTCAAGTTAAGAGATGTTATTATAGCCTTCATGTGGTCAGTAATAAACAATCTTATATGAGAATTAAGAGGTTTACTAGTTTAGACGGTATGAGTATTCTTCTTGAGTGTTGGAGATTCATTAAATTGAACATTATCTAGACTGATTTAGCCTACTACAGAGAGAATAATGAGCTTAAAGAATCTAGGATAGAATATTACCAACATCCTAGTGGATTTTTTTCCAAGAACTTGCTTGAATTTTTGCATGAGGACTTTTCCTATGCCAATTCTGTAGTTGTGCACCAAGGCATGCATAATCTTCCTTATATATGCAGGAATTTCATTCCATCTACTAGACTTGCTCGAGATTGCCCTGGACACAACATCAAAGATCATACTCCATTCTTTCACTAGGAATTTCATGTCCATGCCTCCAGTTACCACTCCTCAGAGTCAGGACCAAACTTTGGCCCTGCATACCCAATAAAAGAAAAGAACTTTTCTAACTACTTGTCAGAGAAGTTGCAAGCTTCTGAAAAGATGAATCCTCTTCAACTTTAGTTTTGAGGGTTGCATTCACATGGCTTGAGTTGATAGTATAAGACTTCATATCAATTTGAAAAGAAATGGAGCCTTCATCTTACTCCCCCTCACACTCTGATGAGTTCTAGAGTTGAGACAATCTTGGAATTTCAAGTTTTGGGCTTTCGGTAAGGGCGTAGGAAAGGAAAATGTTGTTCATGAAGCCAACAAAGGTTTTAAAGGCTTCTCCAGCTTCACCGATAAAATCCATGGTGGTGAAGTTTGTATGTGCTAAGGTGCAAAGGATTTGAGTTCCAGACATGGTTAGAGTTTAGAAAAGGTTAAGAAATTTGTAAGAGAGAGATGGAGATAGATAGTTACAGAGAGGATTTGGAGAGTTTTGAGCGTTTGAGAGTTTGAGAGTTTAAGAAGAAGTACAATGAATGCAACTTTAAGTGTCTGTTTATATATAAAATGAAAAAGGAACTGTCATGATAGAATTGCAATCGACTGAAATGACAGTTGTAAGCCTGGTGCATTCCCTTTTTGACAGCAGCTCCTGCTCTTAGAATCACGGACAACCTTGACAGTACCATTAGTAGACATATGAAATATATATATATATATATATATATATATATATATATATATATATATATATATATATATATATATATATATATATATATATCCTGATGAAAGTGTTGATAGTATTTTGTGCGGAAATATGGATGAGTGTGCTGTCAAGGAGATTGACATCACCTTTTTACTAAAAACATAGTTTTCCACACAGTATACTGTCAATCCTTTTAAATAAGTTTGACAGTAACTTTTTATTTATATGACAGTATGTTATTTATAGATACGTTCAATTCACTTGACAAAAAACTATTTATAAACATTACAGATCATTTAAATATAGGTACTTTCATTAATTATTTAAAATAAAATAAATTAGTTAACCTCTTAGGTAAGCATCATCATATATTCCCTGTAATAGAAATAAAACACCATAAAAAGCCATTAATTTACAGTGAATTTCAGTTAACTAATATTTTACTAATATATCAACTTTCAATACATTACAATCAATAGGAAAGATTTAACATACCCAATTCACTCATTAGTCTGTTGAATGTGTTTTCATCTAATGACTTAGTGAAGATGTTTGCAAGTTATTTCTCTGTTGATTGTAACTTGCTCCACATGCTCTCTTATAAAATGATGTCTAATGTCGATGTACTTTGTCTTAGAATGTTGAACTGGATTCTCAGAAATGGCTATTGCACTTGTGTTGTCAAAAAAGATAGGAATTCCTTGAAGTGCTAGACCATAATACAATAGTTGGTTCTTCATCCAATGTAATTGTGCATAACAACTACCAGCTGCAATATACTCAGCAACTGTAGTTGAATTTGAAACAGAATGTTGCTTCTTGCTAAACCATAAAACCAATATTTTCCCTAAAAACTGATAACTCCCTGTACTACTCTTCTTGTCAATTCTATAGCCATCATAATCTGAGTCAAAATATCCAACCAAGTCAAAACCAGATTCTTTAGGATACCAAAGGCCTAGATTTTGAGTTCCCTTTATATTTCTGAAGATTCTTTTCACAACCATTAAATGTGACTCTTTTTTATCAGACAGAAACCTTGCACATAACCCTGTAGCAAACATAATGGCAGGCCTACTAGTAGTTAAATAGAGGAGAGAACCAATCATTCTTCTATAAATCTTTTTGTCCACCTTCTTTCCTTTAGGATCATTGTCAAGTTGAGTTGCTATAGAGATTGGAGTTTTTCCAGGTGATGAGTCTTCCATGTCAAATCTTTTTAAAAGATCTTTGACATATTTGTCTTGGCAAATAAATATTTCATCTTTCTGTTGATAGACTTGAAGTCCAAGAAAGAATATTAATTTACCCATCATACTCATCTCATACTTGTTTTACATCAACTCAGAGAATTTCTTGCACATATCATCATTTGTTGAGCCAAAAATGATGGCATCACATAAACTTGGACTAGAATGATAACTTTTCCATGCTTTTTGTAGAAAAGAGTTTTATCCACAATCCCTCTTATAAAATTATTCTCAAGAAGAAACTTAGAAATGGTTAAATACAAAGCCCTTGGTGCTTGCTTTAAACCGTATAGAGCTTTAAGAAGACTGTACAAAAAGTTTTACATTTTTTTATCTTAAAAGCCAGAGGTGTATTCAGCATAAACTTCTTCTTCCAATTCTCCATTTAGGAAAGCACTTTTCACATCCATTTGGAAGACTTTGAAGTTGTTATAGGCAACAAAAGCCAAGAAAATTCTAAAGGCTTCAATTCTAGCAAAAGGTGCAAAGGTTTCATCATAATCAATTCATATTTGTTGACAGTAACCTTTAGCTACCAGCCTTGCTTTGTTTATAGTGACAATTTCACTATAAGCCATCTTGTTTCTGTAGACCCACTTGGTGCCAATCATAGATCTATTCTTTTGTCTTGGCACTAGCTCCCATACATAGCTTCTCTTAAACTGATTAAGTTCATCTTTCATAGCAATAATCCAATCTGGATCAATTAAAGCATCATCCAAGCTTTTAAGTTTTACTTGAGAGAGGAAACAGGAGTACATGCATACATTAGCAACATTCCTTCTTATATTGACTCATGTTCCTGGATCACCAATTATTAAGTCATTTGTGTGATCTCTATTCCACTTTTTTTCTCTCAGATAATCACTTGAGTTTGCCTCATTTTGTTGGTTGACATCATCTTTTGCTCTTGAACTATAGACAACATCAATTTCCTCAAGTCTACTAGTCATGGGGATGTTCCTAGAAAAATCTGTGGACTAAGCAGTTTGTTAGGTCCAAAATCATCATAGAAGGGGGGGTTGAATATGATGTTGTAGATTTTCAACTTTGTTTTGCGGAAGTGTTTGTGTTTTTATATGATATGAGCTTGGCAGTAAATAAAACACAAAGCTGGGAAATAACAAGTTATTATTAAATCCCTGTGGTGCTACAAATCTAATCAAATGATTAGCTGCAGTGGATTCAAAACAATATTACAACAAATACAGTTGGGAGAAATAAATGTCTAGCTTTAATGGAGCTTCCCCGCTGTGTGTGTTGAATGCTTGAAGATGGTCACTTTTTTAAAACAATTGATTTGAACCCATATATATTTGCAGTCTTCTTGGAATTTAATTCCACAATTGCTTAAGTCCTGAGTGGCGCCTACACAGTGGTAATGGTGTAGAGGCGCCACTTGAGGCTTGTTGAGGCTGAAGTCTTGAGTTGCGCCGAGTATGTGAGTTGCGCTTACACTCTTGTTGCACTGTGTAGGCGCCACTCATACACTATCTTTGCCTTAGAAATTTTAGAGTAGCTGAGTTGCGCCTAGAAGTTGTGTTGCGCCTGTACAGTGTCTTCCCTGTACAGGCGCCACTCACGCCTTGGACTGTGTGCCTTGAACTGTATGTGTACCTGTTAGACTTTGAGTTGCGCCTATACAGTGGTTACCCTGTATAGGCGCCACTCATGACTTAGACACCATTTCGTGTGCCTTCACTTGACAAAATTGTTGCACCTTGAAATGTAGACTGCACCTCTTCACAGCTTAAAGAATAAAACCACCAATTGTAGTAATTCCTTCCTTAGCATATTTATCTTGAATTCTTGAATTAATTACCACTTGGATTTTACTCTTCTGGCTTGGCTTGATCAACTGATTTTCTCTTGATTAATTAAGATAATTCTTTTCTTGTTGTGCTGACGCTTAGTGCACTGGTCTGGTTCACAAACGACTAACACAGAATGAATTCCCTTAATCTCTGTTCTGTTTCAGCTGACTAACCCTGGACTTTTGCATTGCTTCTGATCACTGAAACCCTTTGACAATTATACATGGATCACTGCTCTGTCTTTAGAATGAAGTCTTCTGAACTCTTATTTGTCACTGAGGCTTGAACATATTAATGAACTTCTCTCACTGACGTTCAGTAATTCTTCTGTCTTGAAAGCTCAGCAATGATGAATGTATTATCTTCTTGATTATGTCCTTCTGAATTTCTGTGCTGCATGTTAGTATTATTTATCTGTCTTTGTTTCTTAGTTGAGTTATCGTTATCACTATTACATACTACGTTACATTATGCTTTACAATCTCCCCCTATTTGTTTGAGAGAGATCGACAAGCAAATCCTGTGAGAGGATAACTCAACTGATACTTACAAGAAAGAGTAACGTACAGAAAGACAGTGAATAATATTAATTACATTCTGGATTAGATATTACATTTCCAGATTTCTTTGTGTACAAAAGAAGTTTGTTCCTTTAGCCTGAACAAATAATTCTATGGTCTTCTGCTTCTTTGTACTGTGTCTTGCTTTTGCTTAGACCTTGTTTCGGAATAATGCTTCCTCAGCTCTTCTTCTTTTTGCTCTAACCTTGCCTTCACCAAATCTCTTGCTTCCACTTCAAGAGTGTTAACTGGAGGTGGATCTTCTAGCTTCTTTAAAATCTCAGTCAGAAACGCCGTTGAATTCATTTTGGAGATTGACTCGAAGGCCAAAGATTGTCTCTTTGTAAACACGAACACTGTTATCCTTTTCGGAAAACCTTTTACTCTGTCAGTGTCGTGCATTGACTCTTCTGCCAGTTTCTCCCTTAGTGTATCTTCAATCATCCTCAAAGCCTTCTTGTCTGATTTGACAGTGGATCTTTTTACCCTTGAGAAGACTTTTCGAATAACCTCAGAGTTGTTTCTTTTGAGCTTTGATAATTCTTTCCTTCTGATCACACCATCCTTCTTGAGTAGTAAGAATTTTATTCCATTTGAATCAGTGTGAGTGCAAGGTTCAGAATCTGGGATGGATTCGAGTACTTCTGTGCCGTCATCTTTTCTAACAAACACTGGATCTTGGTAGTATCTGGAAGTCTCCAAAAGATATCTTCCTGAAGTTTGAATTGCTCTGTTCAGCCTGAATGCATAGATCAACTCAGCAGCATTAAGGTCTTCTGCAGTTCTGTTCTTCTTACTCCTGAGTTTTCCCTCTACATACTGCATGAACAAGAGATGGCTTGAGTCCAAACACTCGTCTGACAAAGTTAAGTTGTGAAGAGTTGTTGCTTTGTAGTACTTGACAACTGGAGGCTTTTCAAATGCTTCAACACCGATCTCCATTATCTTCTTTTCAATCATGTCTCTCAGTATCTCATTTGTTTTGTGCCCTCCAAAGATGACTTTCCTCTTCAGCACATACAGCTCCACTATATTCATCTTTTCAAAGCTCTTTGTCGACAGAACCCTCGACCCCAGTGATGTTGTATTTATGTGCATCTTCCAGCCATTTTTAAGTGCACTGACTGACACACTTGAAATTTCCTCGGACAGCATGGAGTAGAATTCATGAACATCTTCAAATTTGTCCTTCATGGTTCTGAAAAGATCAAGGACTTCTCTGTCTTTCTTATTAGAAAGGGATAGCTCCTTCTTCTTGAGCAAGTTCCTTGCTTCATCCCAATCAGGACCTACTTTTGCTTCTATGTCCTTCACCCTGTTCCTCCTTTCAATTGCTTGCTGCACTCTCTTCCATTTTCTCTTTACTAAGTCCTGAGCTTCGGATACACCTCTCGTAATGACTTCATCCACACCAACTAGAAGACAGTCATTATCGAAGGCATATTCTTCAGCAAACTCCTCTTCGACGTCTATCCCTTCAACCTGTACAGTCTTCTCTATCTCAGCTTCAGTAGGAATATCCATTGGCACATAGGGTTCAAAGATTTCTCCTTCTTCAAGTTGCCTCGCTCCAGGCCTATAGAAGAAATCCATCTCCCCCTGAGCTGTATATTCCATTATCATTGCAGCTCCAACATCTTTTTCTTGTGCTAATCTCTCCCCCTCAGTTGGGTTATCCTCCCTTCTGATCGGAGTAATCTGAGCTGTTGGAGTTGATTGAGTAAAGACAGGAGCCTTCTGAGCCAGCAGCTGTTGAGCTAGATCTTTGAGTTCTTTCATTTCAGATCGCTGCTGCTCTTGCACTTCCAAGATTTTGCTTAAAGAATGATGAATTTCAGTAACCTGGGCCTCCAGATTTAGAATCCTTTGGCTATGTGCAGTGTGTGTATTGTGTGGGGTGAATATTTGGTCAGTGGGTGTCTCACTCCTCACTGGAACTGTTTGAGCACGACCCTCAACACTCACACTTGGCTGTTCGGGGTCAGGGAATTGAAGATCACTTAGGTTAAATGTTTCACTCATTATAGCATCCACATCTTCAATACCTGCAAGAAAATCCCTATCCCTTCTATGGGTAGGTTGCCTCTCCGCCTGACCACTGTGGGTGGGGAGAACTCCTTTTTCAGGAACTGGGGAGTTTAGACCCAGTGTGGTCACCACTATTGATTCTGTAATGATTGGCAATATAAAAGAATCAGTGATGCCAGCTGAAGCCATTGAAGGCATTACCTGTCCAGAGTCACCCTGAACAGGTTCTACTACCGAAGTAGCAGATACTCTATTAATAGAGTCCACATCCCTTCTATGGGTGTGTTGTCCCTCCACCTGACCTGTAGAGGTGGGGAGGACCTCCGTTGAAGGAGCTGGACTTTGAATTTCCAGGGGGGTCACCACCTCAGGCAATGTAATATGTGACAAGTAAGAGCCTGTGATGCCCCACGAAGCCTGTGAAGGCATTTCCACTTGAAGTGGTGGTGCTGTTGACACAGCTTCTCCTTGAATGGAGACCTCTTCCCTTCTATGGGAGAGTTGCCTTTCCACTTCACCCACCTGGGGAGGGAAAACATCCTTAATAGGATCTGGAGATGTTAAGTCCAGGGGGGTCACCACATTTGACAATGTAATGAATGGCTCGTGAGAGTCAGTGATGCCCCCTACTGTCTGTGAAGACAGAGTCTGAATTGGATCAACCAAAACAGTACAAGCTACTGACGTAGCGGATGTTGCAACCTCTGTTTCTCTTTCCGGACCTTTCAAGATTTTATCAATTTCAGAATTGAGGTTACGAAGAAAAAGAAGGTGTTCAGAGATTGGAGAATCAGGTTCCTGGCTCACAGATGCCTTTGGCTTAAAATCCATTTTACGACGTTTTTGAGAAGACAGAGCTGTATGGGATATTTGAAAATTGTCCTGATCCGGTTGAGAAACAGTCCTATCATCAATTTCAAGTGATCTTTTTCTGGTCGGAGGTGATGAAGGATCTGTTTGTTGTTCTCTGGCATTGGTTAGAACTGGTGGGTTGCCAAGTTCATTGCCAGCTTCAATGGCCACTGAGGGCTCTAGTGTGTGCATTGCCGTTTGAGGCACAGATGGAGATATTGTGACATGTTCATCTGAAAGAAAAGCAGAGAGGTCAAAGTAAAGAAGTGAACCTTCATCCATACTTTCATCAGACATGCTAGGGATGTATACATCTGTAGCTTGAGGTTCGTCTTCTACTTCTGGCTCAACCACTATCTCCTCTGTTGGATTTTTAGGGGAATTCCTTTGTTCTTCTTCAGGAACAGGTTCTTGCTCATTTTCAGAATCAGCTTCTTCCATATCTTCATTTTCATTATCAGAGCCTGATTCTTCTTCTTCTTCCATTGCTGCTGAGCTTCCAGAACCACTTGAAGTTTCAGCTTCTCTTTCCTCGTCAGAGATTGCTGCTTCTTCTTCTTGATCTTCTTCACTTTCCTGTCTAAGAAGAGCAATAAAATCCCTGATGGGCTCAGTCATAGGTGCAGGAGCATACCTGTTGGGATAATCAGTCTCAGTATTGAGCAACACCAATGCCCTTAGCTGTAGAGAGGGTGATTCATCCATTTGACTGTTCTGAAACATCCGAAGTTGATCAGCTTCAAGAACTTCATTCAACACTAGCTGCAAGAATCTTGGATACAGGCAGAAGTTCTCCATTTTGGCCTGATTCTTCAAGATCTCAGCCATGATCAACTTGCCGAAGTTAATTCTGGTGCCTGTTGCCACTGCATATCCTATCACCTTGTTGAATTGAATGATGCCATGGAATCCACCCGTCTTTGGTGCAAAGCCATGAGATAGGATGTTGAAAAACAGATTCCATTCTTTTGGCAGGTGATTCTTGTAGATCTTCCTTGGAAGATTAGAGTTTTCTCTGGTGCAGTGGATGAACATGAAGAAGTTGTCTAAATCTTCCTGAGCTGGATCCTCCTCAAAGTTTTCAGTGGGCAGATGCAGTGCTCTATTAATATCATTCTCTGTTATCTGCACTCTCTGCTTCTGAATTTTGAAAGAGAAGCTCAGGATCCCATCTGTAGACGTGTCTTGAGCAGACCTGTAGACCTGTCTTAATAAATTTTTATTCAATGGAACAGAAGTTGTTAGTGCGTACCGGACTAATGAATTTTCATTTAAGAACCTAGCCCAGTTACCCAACTCCCCTGCTTCAGTCCAATCATTTGCTAAAATAGATAAATAATTAGTCTTTTTAATCTCAAAATGACTCCCCATTTAATCCAAAATGAAAAGTAATTTTTAATAATTAAAAGTACTAATTAAAATCAAATAATTTTAGTAAAATTTTGAACTAAAACCCTAATTTAAAAAATTACTAGAATTTTCTTAAAATTAACAATAAAATAATTTGCTAGTAATTTTTAGCACACTCTAATTTTAGTAAAAATTTTAATCGATTTTAACAGTTTAAAGACAGTGACCAAACTGTTTAAAATATGACAAAATGTGATTTTTAAAACTCTAACCAAATTAAGTGAAATTTATTGCAAATGACAGGTGTGTTCAAGGTGATCACAAAACTGATTTTAGTTTAAAAATCGGGCATGAAATGGTCAAGTAATGTTCGATTAAAAAGTAGATCTGAATTAGTGTTTGTGTTGCGCTGATGCTGTGTGTAACCGTGTATGTAACAAAACGACAACAAAGAAAACACTACTCAGTTATTTATAGGCACAGCAAAGAAAAAAAATGTTAAGTGCTGAGTGGCGCTCCTACAGTGGTTATACTGTGTAGGCGCCACTCAACCTACTGTGCCACAGAATGAAAATATTAGCCAAGTACAGGTGAGTGGCGCCTGTACAGTGGTTACACTGAATTGGCGCCACTTAGAAATGAAATCTAACTTGGCCAATTTTTACTCACAACACTTGAGTTGCGCCTATACAGTGTGTGCACTGTATTGGCGCCACTCAGGTTTATTTAGCAACATAAATTGAAGTGGTGAGTTGCGCCTATACAGTGAATGCACTGTATTGGCGCCACTCAACACTTGAGCGCCACTTGAGATTTTTCATGAAAAGTTCTAAGTACAAGAGAATGAGTTGCGCTTATACAGTGAGTATGCTGTATAGGCGCCACTCAGTACTTAGACAAATTTTCAAGTGATACTAAATTTTGTTACTAATAACCAACAATATTCATGAATAATACGAATAATTAATCAATTAATAATTAATTACTCACAAATATTATTTTCACAAAATATTCATAAATAACAATAATAACATTAATTGTTAAAATTATTATTATAAATAAATTATGCTTCTTATTATTTTACTTTTATTTTAAATAAGAGAATAAATATGAATATTCATTCTTTTTATTTAAAATAATTTCAAATGATATTTAAATAAATAAGTGCCAAGAATTTATCAATTAAATACAAGCACTTAAATATTTTTTAAGATCAAAATTAAATAAATACCAGATTAATAAATTAAGCAGGCATGCACAAGGTATTTATCTAAAATTGAATCTTAACAGCTGGAAAATGATTTTTGGTAGATAAATTCACAAGTCCTAAAAATATTGAAATTAATCAACCAGTGAATTTATCAGCTTCAAATTGCAGTTTTTGATTACCAACTTGTTAGTCAGTAGAATTTAACATCCCAAGTTCACAAACCAGTCTAGTGAAAGTGATTTCATCTAGTGGTTTAGTAAAGATGTCTGCAATTTGCTGCTCTGTAGGTACAAAATGTAACTCTACAGTACCATTCATGACATGCTCTCGAATGAAATGATACCTGATATCAATGTGCTTGGTCCTCGAGTGTTGAACAGGATTGTTGGTTATGGCTATGGCACTTGTGTTGTCACAGAATATTGGAATTTTGCTCAGCAACAGTCCATAGTCCTGAAGTTGGTTCCTTATCCACAGAATTTGTGCACAGCAACTCCCAGCAGCAACATACTCAGCTTCAGCTGTCGACATTACAACTGAGTGCTGCTTCTTGCTATACCAGGATACCAACCTTCTACCAAGGAATTGACAACTCCCTGATGTACTCTTTCTATCAATCCTACACCCTGCATAATCAGAATCTGTATAGCCAACAAGGTCAAAACCTGTATCTTTAGGGTACCAAATTCCAAGATTCAGACTTCCCTTAAGATACCTAAAAATCCGTTTAACAGCTATAAGATGTGATTCTTTAGGATCTGATTGGAACCTAGCACACAAGCATGTAGAGAACATTATATCTGGCCTACTTGCAGTAAGATAAAGTAATGAGCCGATCATACCTCTGTAGCTTGTGATGTCTACCTTCTTACCAGGCTCATCTTTATCAAGCTTAGTGGCAGTTGCCATTGGAGTTTTAGCTGAAGATGCATCTTCAAGACCATATTTCTTCAATAATTCTTTGATGTACTTGGTCTGGCAAATGAAGATTCCATCTTTCCTTTGACTTACTTGGAGTCCAAGAAAATAGTTCAGCTCTCCCATCATGCTCATTTCATACCTACTCTGCATTAGCTTAGCAAATCTACTACACAACTGATCGTGAGTAGAACCAAATATAATATCATCTACATAGACTTGCACTAATATCATATCATTTTTATGCATTTTATGGAATAGAGTCTTATCTATGACACCTCTAGTAAAACCATTTTCAAGTAAAAATATAGATAATGTGTCATACCATGTTCGAGGGGCTTGCTTCAGGCCATAGAGTGCTTTGAAGAGGAAGTACACAAAATCTGTAAATTCTGGATCTTCAAACCCTGGGGGTTGTTCCACATATACTTCTTCTTCCAGCTCTCCATTCAGGAATGCACTCTTCACATCCATTTGATATACTTTAAAGTTGGAATGTGCTGCAAATGCCAAGAACATCCTGATAGCTTCAAGCCTTGCCACTGGTGCATATGTTTCATCATAATCTATTCCTTCCTCCTGGGAATAACCTTTAGCAACCAGTCTGGCTTTGTTCCTCGTAACAATGCCATCTTCATCCAGCTTGTTTCGGAATACCCACTTTGTGCCAATAATAGACTTGTTCTTTGGCCTGGGTACTAGTTTCCATACCTTTTGACTCTCAAATTGATTGAGTTCTTCTTGCATGGCAAGAACCCAATCTGGATCTTCTAGTGCTTCTTCCACTTTCTTTGGTTCTACTTCAGAGAGAAAACCAGAGAATAAACATTCATTTTGGGAAGCACGTCTTGTTTGAACTCCAGCATCTGGATCTCCAAGAATCAATTCAAAGGGGTGATCTCTACTCCACACCCTGTGTCTAGGCATATTTGCCCTAGATGATTCAGCCTGATTTTCATTATTGTGCTGGGTCCTGTTTGTTGATCCTTCATTTGCTCCCCCTGAGCTGCTGCTTGGATGAGAATGAGATTCTCTGCCACTACTAGTAGTTTCTGTGAATCTTCCACTGTTTCCACTACTAGGGACAGAATCATCATTGTTGATATTCTCATTTTGTGCTTGATTTTCTGTTACAGCTTCAGGTTCTACTTCACCTTCATCTGAGTTCAAATTTTCAAACTGCAGAGTTTCAGTGTCGTCTGCTCTTTGTAGACTTGGGAGCTTTAGATCATCGAAAGTTACATTCATGCTTTCAATGACCTTTTTGTGATCAATCACATAAACCCTGTACGCCTTAGATTCCATTGAGTAGCCAAGAAATATGCCTTCATGAGCCTTGGATTCGAACTTTCCCAGATGCTCATCATCTTTCAATACGAAGCACTTTGCTCCAAACACATGAAAGTATTTCAGTGTTGGTTTCTTGTTGGCCATTAACTCATAAGAAGTCTTGTCATGTTCTTTATTAATCAGGGTACGATTTTGAGTGTAGCAAGCTGTGTTGATTGCTTCAGCCCAAAAGTATAGAGGCAACTTTGCTTCATTCAGCATTGTTCTTGCTGCTTCAACCAAAGTCCTGTTCTTCCTCTCTACCACTCCATTTTGTTGTGGAGTTCTGGGCGCTGAGAATTGTCTTGTTATTCCTTTTTCCACACAGAATTCATTCAGGATTGCATTTCTAAATTCTGTTCCATTGTCAGACCTTATTTTCCTGACAGGCAGATCAGCTTCCAACTCAAGTTTCTTTAAGTGATTGATGATTGTTTGAGGGGCCTCATCCTTTGCGGCTAGAAACAACACCCACGTGTACTTGGAGTAGTCATCAACAATTACAAGTGCATATCTCTTCCTTGACATTGACATGACGTTGACTGGACCAAATAAATCCATATGCAGTAGTTGCAGTGGTTCAGTAATGTCAGTTGAGTCTTTGCTTCGATGAGATGCTTTCTTTGACTTCCCTTTTTCACATGCTTCGCATAGCCCTTCTTGACAGAATTCCATCTCGGGCAGACCTCTAACCAATTCCCTCTTTACTAAAGAGTTCATAGTTTTAAAGTTGAGGTGAGAGAGTTTCTTGTGCCACAACCAACTGTCCTCTGTTGAAGCTTTGCTATAAAAACATTGAACTTCACCTTTGCTTGCAGAGAACAAATCAGCTATGAAGAGGTTCCCCTTTCTCACTCCCTGAAGAGCAAGCTTCGAATCCTTCCTGCTTTGGATAGCACATCTTTCCTTCTCAAAAGTTACTTTGTATCCCTTGTCAGTGAACTGACTGATACTCAGAAGGTTGTGCTTTAATCCGTCCACAAGAGAGATGTTCTCAATGATAACATTCCCGATTTCCAGATTGCCATATCCCTTTGTGAATCCCTTACTGTTATCTCCAAAGGTCACTATCGGGCCAGCTTTCTCAACCACATCTGTTAGCAGGGCTTTGTCTCCAGTCATGTGCCTAGAACATCCGCTGTCAAGTATCCACATGACACGCTTGTTCTTTGCTGTACCCTGCATCCACAGATTGATTACTTTTTCTTTGGCACCCAAATTTGATTGGGTCCAAGAGGCTTAGATAAGTAAAAAGATTTAGCTATAGAAATTTTCTGGTCCTTGTCTTTCTCATCGACTGAACCCTTGCCCTTTGGTTTAGCCTTGACAGAGGTGTCTTTAGGCTTAGGGACAGGGGTTTCCTTCCTAACTTTAGGAGGACTGGCAGTCTTTGCCCTAACATGCTTTCTAGTCATGTTCACATCTGTATTCATGCAAGTACTTGATGAAGAATTCATTAAGTTAATGTATGCAGACATGATATTGAAAGCACATGGCATGCATCCTACTTTACCGCATGGTTGATGAGGAATAGACATGGCAGGCATGGCAGGCATACTAGAAGTTCCTGTTTTAACTACTTTTATCTTATTGCATGCATGCGTAAGATGACCAGTAGACTTGCAATTATTACAAACTTTTCTAGCATTGTTAGCACCTACCTTACCATTTCTGTTAGCTTTCTTGTTTTCATTTTTATTGCCTATTTCAATTTTAACCTGTTTCTTAGGTTGTTCAATTTTAACAGTTTTCTTAGGCATGTTCTTCTTATCTACAACCTTTTCCTTTTTCTCCTCAACAAGGAGTTCTTCTTTCATTAAGAGATCATCTTCATTAAGGGGTTCTAAGATAAATTTCTTATAAAGGGGCTTAGCTACATTCTTCAATACATGTGGAATGTCTTGCTTCATAGGACTTTCCTCAGCAATAGATTCTACATGCATTTTTCCAGCTTTCTTATCATAGTCAAAACCTATTCCTGCTTTCTGACCTATGACTTGTTTGTCTATAGCCTCTTTTACAAGATTCGCAGATTTCTTATAAGCTTGAAGTTTTAACTCTAGATCAGAAATTTTACTTCTAAGAGCTGCTTCTACTTCCTGGTTGCACCTGTCTCTATTCTGAAGATATTCTATTTTCTGTTTCAGATCTTCTACATTAACACATGCAAGCTCTAGTTTTTCGTTTTTAGTTTCTAACAGTTTATTCTTAAGAACTAGTTTAGCATTTTCTTCTACAGATGCTAGCATGCTTGTATGTATGTTAAACATTTCTATGCTCAGATCTTCCACAGTTTTCTTATACTCAGAATTAGACATGTCAACGGAGGAAAGAAGTGATACCTTAGATGATTGAGGTGATTCCTCTGAAGAGTCTGCCATTAGTGCAAGATTTCCATAGACCTCTTCTTCATCGATGTCAGAATCATCCCAGCTCTTGCCTTCAGCTATATAAGCTCTTCCTTGATGCTTCTTCACCAGCGCATCATATTTCTGCTTTAATTCATCGTAGGACTCCTTCCTTTCATTCCCTTGTTTTGGTTTCCGGCATTCTGTTGCAAAATGACCGGGTTCTCCACAATTGTAGCATTTAAACTTGCTTCTATCTACCATCCCTGTCTTATAGCCTCCTCTGCTGTGAGACCCTGAAGACGATCCACCTCGATTACTGCTTTTGTCCCTGGAACCACTGTAACTTGAATTACTCTTAAATTTGAACTTTGGGTTCCTTCTGAATCTGAGGTTCTTGAACTTTCCTGCCATGTAGGCCATAGTCTTGTTTTCCAGTTGTTCAAGTTCTTCTATTGAATAGAAGTCATCTTCATCACCCGGTTGAGAATTCTCTGTGAATTCAGCTTCTAAGATTTCTTCTTTCTCGACTGCAGGTGCTTCCTTGTTGGTCTCTTTCACAGCAATGTCCTTGGCTACTAGAGCTGTCGTCTTCAACAGTGCAGAATTCTTATTGTCCACTGTACCTGAGCCATAAATGATTTGTCGCTGCTCTTGCTCCATCTCATGAGTCTTGAGCTTTCCGTATAGCATTTCAATGGACATTTCATTTATATCACTTCTCTCTCTGATGGCAGAGATTTTGTGCTCTAGGTGTGCTGGCAGTGTCAACATAAACTTTCTGTTGATCTCCCTACGTGTGTAGGTCTTCCCATGTAGAGACAAGTCATTTAGCAATTTGTTGTATCTCTCGAAAACCTGAGTGATACTTTCTCCAGGTAATGACTTGAATGCTTCATATTGGGAGGTAAGAATGTCTAGCCTGTTTTCCTTCACTTCAGCTGTACCCTCCATCAACAGATCAATCGTGTCCCACATCTGTTTGGCACTGGTGCAATTTATCACCTGATTTAGCATAGTTGTGTCCAAAGAATCCATCAAGATGCATTGTAGATGATTGTCCCATGCTACTTTCTCTTTGTCAGTGTCAGTAAATTCTGATGGTTCCTTTGGGGTAAACCCTTGAGGAATCCGAACGCCATCTTCTGAAACTGTCTCTGGTGTAAGCTTTTGAGGAACATAGGGGCCATTTTCAAGAATCCCAAGATATTGAGAATTACTAGTCTTGATGAAAATGGTCATCTTCTTTTTCCACAAAATGTATTCATTTTTGTCGAAGGTGGGAATTTTGATACTGCTTAATTTTTGGGTACTCATGGTTGTTAAGAATTTTAAATCTTAAGAAATAATTAATTTCTCAAAAATTAAAATCAATTCAAATAAAAAATTAAATATTGAGAATTTAATTTTAATTCGAATTCTTGATGATTGATAGTTTTTTTTTAAAATTTAGTGAATTTAAAATCAATGAAAAATTCGAAATTGAATTTTCTTTTAAAAATAAAAGAAAATTCAAGATAAATTTTTCTAGATCTAAACATGCACTTTTTAGAAAAACTATTTTTGGATCTTGATTTGTAAAGTCAATCAACAAGCTTTGATACCAATTGTTAGGTCCAAAATCATCATAGAAGGGGGGGTTGAATATGATGTTGTAGATTTTCAACTTTGTTTTGCGGAAGTGTTTGTGTTTTTATATGATATGAGCTTGGCAGTAAATAAAACACAAAGCTGGGAAATAACAAGTTATTATTAAATCCCTGTGGTGCTACAAATCTAATCAAATGATTAGCTGCAGTGGATTCAAAACAATATTACAACAAATACAGTTGGGAGAAATAAATGTCTAGCTTTAATGGAGCTTCCCCGCTGTGTGTGTTGAATGCTTGAAGATGATCACTTTTTTAAAACAATTGATTTGAACCCATATATATTTGCAGTCTTCTTGGAATTTAATTCCACAATTGCTTAAGTCCTGAGTGGCGCCTCCACAGTGGTAATGGTGTAGAGGCGCCACTTGAGGCTTGTTGAGGCTGAAGTCTTGAGTTGCGCCGAGTATGTGAGTTGCGCTTACACTCTTGTTGCACTGTGTAGGCGCCACTCATACACTATCTTTGCCTTAGAAATTTTAGAGTAGCTGAGTTGCGCCTAGAAGTTGTGTTGCGCCTGTACAGTGTCTTCCCTGTACAGGCGCCACTCACGCCTTGGACTGTGTGCCTTGAACTGTATGTGTACCTGTTAGACTTTGAGTTGCGCCTATACAGTGGTTACCCTGTATAGGCGCCACTCATGACTTAGACACCATTTCGTGTGCCTTCACTTGACAAAATTGTTGCACCTTGAAATGTAGACTGCACCTCTTCACAGCTTAAAGAATAAAACCACCAATTGTAGTAATTCCTTCCTTAGCATATTTATCTTGAATTCTTGAATTAATTACCACTTGGATTTTACTCTTCTGGCTTGGCTTGATCAACTGATTTTCTCTTGATTAATTAAGATAATTCTTTTCTTGTTGTGCTGACGCTTAGTGCACTGGTCTGGTTCACAAACGACTAACACAGAATGAATTCCCTTAATCTCTGTTCTGTTTCAGCTGACTAACCCTGGACTTTTGCATTGCTTCTGATCACTGAAACCCTTTGACAATTATACATGGATCACTGCTCTGTCTTTAGAATGAAGTCTTCTGAACTCTTATTTGTCACTGAGGCTTGAACATATTAATGAACTTCTCTCACTGACGTTCAGTAATTCTTCTGTCTTGAAAGCTCAGCAATGATGAATGTATTATCTTCTTGATTATGTCCTTCTGAATTTCTGTGCTGCATGTTAGTATTATTTATCTGTCTTTGTTTCTTAGTTGAGTTATCGTTATCACTATTACATACTACGTTACATTATGCTTTACACAGTTCCTTCATTCTCTTGTGTTTGAGGAGAAACTGTGGTTGGTCCAGAAATTGTATGCTCCATTCTTGGAGATTCTTTTTCAATCTCTTCCGGATAATCTTGATTCTCAAAAGCCAATGAATTTGTCTCTTAATATCCATCAATACAAGGAAATTTTGATTAATCAAAAGTGACATTTACACTTTCTTCCAAAGTCTTGTGATTAATGAATGATGTTGACTCTGTAGGCTGTTCTGTTAATTCCATAGCCCATAAAAATTCCTTCAAATGCTTTAGTATCAAATTTTCCTTTAATCTTAGTTGAATCCTTCATAATGTATCATTTGCTTCCAAATACATGGAAATACTTGACAGTAAGTTTTCTTCTTGTGAGTAGCTCATAGGGTGTCTTGCTAAAAGCTTTTTTGACCACATTCCTGTTTTGAGTATAACAGGTTGTGTTGATGGCTTCACACTAAAAGTAGGTAGGAAGTTTTTCTTCACTCAACATGGTTCTTACAGATTCAATCAGTGTTCTATTCTTCCTTTCCATAACACCATTTTGTTGAGAAGTCCTAGGTGCAGAGAACTGTTGAGTAATGTCGTTGTCTTTGCAGAAATCATTCATGATACTGTTTTTGAATTCAGTACCATTATCACTTCTTAAAGTTTGCACTTTGTACTCATGATTTTTGTCAAGAACCCTTACTATATAAATGATTTCTTGTGTGGTTCATCCTTGGTTGCCAAAAACCTTACCCAGGTGTATCTTGAAAAATCATCAACCATGACTAATGCATATCTTTTCTTTGCCAATGACTACACATTTATCGGACCAAATAAGTCCAAGTGATTAAGTTGAAAAACTTCATTGATTGAACCACAAGGAGTGCTTTTATGAGTAACTCTCCTTAGTTTCCCTTTTTGACATTCATCACACAATCTTTCTTGACATAATTCAAGTTGAGGAAGGCCTTTAACCAGTTCTCTCTTCATTAAATAGTTCATTGCTTTGAAATTTAGATGAAACAGTTTCTTGTGCCATAGCCAACTTTCAGTGGATGAGGCTTTGTTGTAGAAGCAATAGACTTTGTCCTTTCTAACTGAATCCAGATTAGCTATGAATAGGCTTCCTTTTCTTACACCTTGAAAATCTTCTTCTCATGCCTTCTTGTTGACAATAGAGCATCTATCTTGATCAAAACCCACTTTGAATCCTCTTTCACATAATTGAGTTACACTCAATAAATTGTTCTTCAAATCATTAAATACAACAATCTTTTCAATCTTTATATTTTCAACTTCCAGAATGCCATATCCCATAGTGAAACCAATGTTGTTATCACCAAAGGTTACATAAGGGTCAGCCATTTCTTTGAACTGTGATAGTAGGGCTTTATCACCTGTCATGTGTCCTGAACATCCATTATCAATGATCTACATTATTCTTTTATTTTTCATATTGCCCTGCAAAGAAAACTTTTCAAGTTTCTTTTGGTACCCAATTCTCATTGGGTCCATTTGACTTAGCTATATCACAGTTTAATTCATTTTCAACAAAATAGTTTTCCTTTATTTTGAGCAAGACTCATATGGCCACCCATTTAGTTTTGATCATTGTTCTTGGAGTTTTGTTTTTGGGTGGCTTGCCCAGTCTAGTTTTATGAGGGCTTAAAGTCTTTGTTTTTTAGTTTTGACAGATTTATACAAGCATACATTGTTAGAGGCAATAGGCGTATTGAAGCAGATACTTAGCATATTCAATTTTCATGGTATGAAATACCACAGTGAGATACTCGTTTGTCTAATAAAGGAGTACTATGCAAGCTTCCATTTACAGATGTAGCATAATTAACTTCATACTTACTCTTGGAACAGACATGAGTTAGATGACCAGAAGAACCACAATTATTTCATAATTTCCCGGGGGCATTAGGAATATAACCATAAATATTCTTTTTATTTATTCCTAGTCTGCCATTCCTGTTCTTCTTAGTATTAGCCTTGATGATAGCATCTTTCGAAGTTACTGTCTTACTAGTGTTGATAGTAAGTCTAGAGGTATTAGTCTTGACAGTAGGATTGGATCTTACCGTCTTGATAACATAGTTAGAACTTACTGTCTTGATAGTGCTGACAGTATCTTTGGGATCGTGTTTACTATCGATTACAAAAGTTAATGTCTTGGGATTTTGGATAGTATCTTTTGACTCATCCTCATCTTTTAATCCTTGCTTAAGAATTAAAGATTCTTTATCAAATTCAAACTTAGCCTTTTTGAACATGGGATTCTTAACATTTTTAAGAATGGAGGGTCTAACAATAGCTTTACCAATACAGATTGTTTACTCACCAACATACTTCTTTTCATTGTTTTTATCATAGTTAAACCCTATAACAACTTTTTGATGTTCAGTATTTTCTTCATGATAAGTTTGTAACAAAGAGGAAGAGTATTTTCTGAGAAATTCTTCAACTTGAGAAGCACACACAATCTTGTTCTTGAGAATCTCATTTTCTTGACTTACGAAATCAAAGACATTATATCTAAGCTCTAGTTCTTTATTCTTGCATTTTAATAAATCATTAGCACTAGTCAGTTTGACAATTTCTTCATTAGCAGCAAGCATGCTAATATGAATATTAAAAATCTCAGAACTTAAACTTTCTACTATTTTCTTATATTGAGAAGCAGTCATGTCAATATTAATAAGAAAGCCTGACTTGATGAAGGAGGTGACTCATCTCTAGAGTTTGCAATGAGAGCTAGATTTTCATACTCCTCCTCTTCTTCATCATCATTCTTCTCAGCATTTGCCTTCAGCCACAAATTCCCTTCCTTGTTACATTGTGAGCAAGGCATCATACTTTGCCTTGAGTTCCTCATAGTCATTGTCATTCTTTCTCATTTGTTTTAATTTTTTGCATTCAGTTGCAAAATGTCTCATCTCATTACAGTTATAACATCTTATCTTGGATATGTCCATCACTCCTGTTTTATAACCACTTTTTCCACTTCTTCCAGGTTTTGAAGTATTTCTTTGTTGAACCTGGATAATTGTACTTTAGGCTTGAATGTCCTATTTTTCTTGAATCTCAAGTTTAAGAATTTTCTTGCCATCTAAGCCATGGTTTTGTTTTCCATGTTGTCAAGTTCTTCCACAGTGTAGAAATCATCCTCATTACCATCTTTGAGTTCAAGAGTAACATTCTTAGCCTCATCAGTAACCTCTCTAATCTTGATTTGTTGTTTTTGATGTTGAGACTCTTGTAAGTGCAACATCTTTGGATCTTGAGCTACTAGAGTATTTGAGGTATTTGTCATCTTGCCTCTTTGGCCAGACTGAATGACTCTCTTTTGCATCAACTCTAGCTCATAGATTTTCAAAATGCCATAGAGGGTTTCAAGAGAGACTTTTTCCATGTCCATTCCCTCTCTTATAGTAGCAACATTATGCTCAAGATGGTTAGGAAGAGTTAACATGAACTTCATGTTTACTTCCTTTTTTCATAAAACTTCTCATGCAGTTGCAAGTCTTTTATCATCCTGTTGAACCTTTCAAACAATTCAGTCAACCCTTCACTTGGTTTGGCCATAAAAGTCTCATACTGAGACACCATGATTTGTGTTTGGTTGTCTTTCACTTCTTCTATTCCTTCACAAAGTACCTCAATGGTTTCCCATATTTGTTTGGCATTTGTGTAGTTGACAACATTGTTGTACATAACATTGTCAAGTGCTTCAATGATTATGAACTACAGACAATCATTCAAGGCTACTTTTTCCTTTTCAGTATCATTGTATACTGAAACCTTTTTAGGAACCTAATAGGCAGGTATTGTTTCACCTTCTACTGTGGTTTCAGGTACATATGATTGTGGAACAAAATGACCATTTTCAGAATACCAGGATAAAGTGGGTTGGCTGTTTTTATGAAAAACATCATTTTTCTTTTCCAGAGGTTGTAATTTTCTTTGTCAAATGTGGGTATTTTTATACTGCTTACTTTATGTGCACTCATTTTGGATCTTTTCGGGTTAGATATATTAAACCTGGCTCTGATACTAGTTGTTAAACAGAATAAGTGTTGCAGAAGGGGGGGTTGAATGCCACTCACTAATATTTCGTAATTTCTTACTAACAAACATGAAACTATATTAGCAAGTACAAATGCAAACAACTAAACAGTTTAAAGACAGAAGATGTTTAACTCAAAATTAATATTTTATTAATTTTGTTGCTATAACTTGACTGTAAATGATTTCAGCTACTAAGTTACAATAACAATTGGATATGTTATTGTTTCTAAGCTTGAGAGAAGGACACTGTTCTTCTAGCTTAGTTACTTGAGAAAAGGTGCTTGTGAGATGTGTGTATTTATACTGAAACACATATCTCACTTATAGGTGCACTTTTCCTTTGTCCTGGAATAGAACTTGAAATGGAAATATTAATTTTCCCATTCAACCTCGACTTTATTCCCTTTATAGATAAAGTGCTTCTGTGATGTACATAAATCTTTGACTCTTTAAACACACTTTATCTTTTTGCTTGTCTTCTCCCAAGTTGCAGTAGTAGACTTGAAAGAGTAGATAGAGGTGTCAAAATCATTCCTTGTATTTTCACTATCTACTCTGCTACCAGGAACAGACTGTCTGCTTCACTAAAAGCATATGACAGGGGTTTTGACGTCAACTTTGGGAAGCATGATTGTTCGATTCGAAGAAAAAAGGATGGAAGCCTTGCTCTCAAAGGAGTAAGGAAGTCAAATTTGTTCATAGCTGACATGAATTCTGCTGATCAGTCTGAAGTCACGTGTTTCTACAGCAAGGCTTCTGCTGATGAAAGTTGGCTATGGCATAAAAGATTATCTCACCTGAACTTTAAAGCAATGAATAATCTCGTAAGGAGAGAATTGGTGAGAGGGCTGCCGCAGATGGAGTTCACCCCAGATGGACTCTGCGAAGCATGTGAGATGGGAAAATCAAAAAGAGCCTCGCATAAGGATAAACAAGTGAATAGCATTACCAAGCCCCTACAACTTCTTCACATGGATTTGTTTGGACCAGTTAATGTTATGTCAATGTCAAGGAAAAGATATGCGCTGGTAATTGTCGATGACTTTTCCAAATACACATGGGTGAAGTTTGTGACATCGAAAGATGAAGTGCCACATGAGATCATTAGACATGTACTGGTAATTGAAAATGTAGCAAGTCTGACTGTGAAGACCATCCGATCTGACAACGGGACAGAATTCAAGATCTCAGTATTAATGGATTTCTACATATCTAAAGGGATCAGACGACAGTATTCAGCACCGAGAACACCACAGCAGAATGGGGTGGTAGAAAGGAAGAACAGGACACTGGTTGAAGCAGCTAGGACAATGATGTATGAGTCAAAACTTCCTTTATATTTTTGGGCTGAAGCAGTTAGCACGGCTTGTTATACACAGAACAGAACCCTGATTATAAAGGACCATAATGAGACGCCGTATTACATGATGAATAAACGAAGACCATCTATCAAGTACTTTCACGTATTTGGTGCCAAATGCTTTGTGTTAAGAGACAATGCACAACTTGGAAAGTTTGATGCCAAAGCAGATGAAGGGTTCTCTTGAAGTAGTAGCAGCGTACAGGGTGTTTGTGCTTAATGATCGCAAGGTGGTTGAAAGCCTTAATGTCACATTCGACGACTCAAAGCTCCCTTCTATACGAAAAGAAGATAGTGAGCCCACTTCCCTAAGATTTGAAAATATGGATATTGATGAAGTGGATACAGTTCCTGAGTCTGTAGTGCAGGGTAGTGATCCAACGATAAATAATGAAATTTATCAAGAGTCTAGTGTTTCGTAAATTCAAAACACTAGGGCTGAGGGATCACCTTCAGTCAGACCTGGTACTAACTCAGGGGGAGTCAGTATGCATTCAGGGGGAACAGCTCACTCATGGGGAGCTAGTACTAGCTCAAGAGAAGCTAGTGAAAGTGCTTCTAGACTAAGTCACCTTCACTTACAAGATCAAGCTGAATCATCAAGAATATTTGCTAGGGATCGCACTTGGAACAAGGACCATCCGTTCGAGCTAATTATTGGTGATCCAGAAGCCGGAGTGACTACTAGAGGAAAAGCTAGAGCTGAAATTGCCACTGAGAATGAATGTCTATACTCAGTGTTCCTTTCTCAGATGGAACCTAAAGTGGTGGAAGAAGCTCTAGATGACGCTGATTGGGTGATTGCTATGCAAGAGGAACTCAATCAGTTTGAAAGGCAGAAGGTGTGGAAGCTAGTACCCAGACCAAAGAATAGATCTGTTATTGGGACAAAATGGGTATTCAAAAACAAGCTGGATGAAGACGGACTTGTAACACGAAATAAAGCTCGTCTGGTTGCTAAGGGTTATACTCAAAGAGAAGGAATTGATTATGATGAAACCTATGCACCAGTAGCAAGGCTAGAAGCAGTAAGGATGTTCTTGGCATTCGCAGCACATCATGGTTTTAAAGTCTATCAAATGGATGTCAAGAGTGCATTCTTAAACGGTGAACTGGATGAAGAGGTGTATGTCGAGCAACCTCCCGGGTTTATTGACAGCAAATAGTGTGATTATGTTTATCGACTCTTCAAATCAGTATATGGCCTTAAGCAGTCTCCGCGGAAGTGGTATGAAACTCTATCAGACTTCTTACTAGAAAGTGGTTTCACCAGAGGAGTAATCGACAAGACGCTTTTCTACAAGAAATGCAAAGATGATCTAATAATGGTGCAGGTATATGTGGATGACATTATCTTTGGGTCTGCAAATGAGAAGCTGTGTGCTAAATTCGCAAAGTTAATGCAATCAAGGTATGAGATGAGCATGATGGGAGAGCTGACGTTCTTTCTGGGCATTCAAGTTAGTCAGAAGAAGGACGGGATATTTATCTGTCAGACCAAGTACATTCATGATCTATTGAAGAAGTATGGTCTCCAAGATGTATCACAAGCAAAGACTCCTATGGCAACAGCCACGAAGCTTGACGAGGACAAAGCGGGTAAACCTGTAGACATCTCAAGCTATCGAGGTATGATCGGCTCACTTTTGTATTTAACTGCTAGCAGACCTGATATTATGTTCTCTACGTGCCTATGTGCAAGGTTCCAAGCGGATCCTAGAGAGTCACATCTCATAGCCGTAAAGCGTATTTTTAGGTATCTCAAGGGAACATCAAATCTCGGGATTTGGTACCCAAGAGATACAGGGCTTAATCTTGTTGGCTATTCGGATTCAGATTACGTAGGTTGTAGAATAGATAGGAAGAGCACTTCAGGAAGCTGTCAGTTCCTTGGAAGAAGGTTGGTGTCTTGGCAAAGCAAGAAACAACACACAGTATCTACCTCGACAGCTGAAGCAGAATATATTGGTGCTGGAAGCTGTGTGGCCCAGATACTGTGGATGAAGAACCAACTCAAGGACTATGGTGTGGAAGTATCTAAGATTCCTATCATGTGTGACAACACAAGTGCTATTGCAATGACCAACAACCCTGTGGATCACTCCAGGACCAAGCACATTGACATCAGGTATCATTTTATTAGAGAGCATGTAGAAAACGGAACTGTAGAGTTGCATTTTGTATCTACTGAAAGTCAAATAGCAGATATATTCACTAAACCTCTAGACGAATCAACATTTTCTAGATTGGTTGGTGAATTAGGGATGCTTAACACCAGTTAGTTTTGCTACCTATCTGTTAAAATTCAGTTTGTGTACATATTATTGTTGTTCATGAATATTCTTAATTAATAATGTGTACTTAACTTCATAAATGTATGTATTGCATCCCATAAAGGGAAGTTAGAAAGTTTCATGAAATTAATCTTGTGCTGATCTGTGTATCTAAATGATTAATGTCTAATAATGTGATAGGATTTAATGTTATACTTAATTTTGTAATGCATGATTTATTTGCTAAATTCCCTGTCGTTTCAAAATTGTAAGTTTCTAAAATGGTGTGAAAATTTGGGGTGAAATCTTGTGAATTTTACATATAAATGTTTAATTCACATAATTTCATTAAAAATTTTCTAAGGCAAATCTCGATCTGGTTCTGGATCGAGATCGAGATCGAGAACGACTTGTGAAAACTGCTTAAAACTGTCAAGGTACATCTCGATCTATCCACATCGAGATCGACATCGAGATGTAGATCGAGATGCGGATCGAGATCGACATCAAGATCGACATCGAGATGTAGATCGAGATGCGGATCGAGATCGACATCAAGATCGACATCGAGATGTAGATCGAGATGCGGATCGAGATCGACATCAAGATCGACATCTAGATGAGGATCGAGATGCGGATCTCGAGATCGAGATGTGACTTGTCTTTTCAGTTACTTTTTTTTAGGCATGCAAGTATATATTATAGCATTCAAAAGGCTGTTCATTATTTACATTAACTTTCTTTCTCTCCAAAAGCTTAAGCTCTTCATATACACACGCGTATACATACATTACCAGAGTTCTTTTCCCTGCCATTACATCAAGTTTTCTTGTGATTTTCTTAAACAAAAATCACTAACTGTTACTTAAAAGCATCAATAACTAAAACGAAACTCTGCTAAAATTTTGTTTAAAACTGTTGAACTTCTTGTGTTGTTTTTAACGTCATTACTGTTCTTGCAAATAGTTCTTTAGTTTTCTTTTCATTCGAGTGGGTTTGGTTTTTGTTTCGTGCTTTCTTATTCTTAAGTTCATTTGTGTTCTTGAGCGAAATAGTTGTGAGTACTACTGTTTAATCCTTAAAGTGCAACTTTACCGCCGTGTTTGTGGTTTTCTGGAAAAATAATTTATTTTGTTTTAATTCGTGTCACTAATTATGTGGGGTAATTAGTGGGGTTCGTGTACGTTTTTTTTGGTTGTTTAAATTTAGAACTTGTTCTCTAAAATTCATTGCAAAATCTTTTCGAACATCTCTTTTCTCGAACACAAATTTAAAATGGCAAACCCAAATTTCACAATTCCCAAGACCAACTTTGTTAATCTCTCTGCTGATCGAGCAACTGGTAGATTTATTCACTATCAGTTCTGGATTGAATCCCTCAACAACACATCAATCATAAGTCATGCTTTAACCGCCTCTCCCATCCTGAATGTCGAAGCCCTTCAAGCTGCTTACTCTACACTAGAGATTCAGGGTGGAAAAGCCAATCCAACAGGCCTATCCTTTACAATTGGTGGTGTCAAATATGAAGTCAGTCTGCGGAAGTTCAATGAGTTACTCGGGCTTCCTACAGAAGATTATGCTCCGGAACCCACTATGGAGGATATGTTGCAATTATTCACGGAGATAGGTTGTCGCCCTCCCACGGGTCCTATCAAGGTAACAAAGGTTAACACCGGTATGCTACCAGCTGAGTGGGATTATGTAGTTCAAGCAATTCAACGCTGCATGTTCCCAAAGGACAAAGACTACAGGCCAATGAACAACAGCTGTCGGGTAATACTATATGGAGTGGCAAACAACAGGAAGGTGAATGTGGGCAAACATCTGTTGATTCAGTTACTTGAGAGATGGGCATTTGAGAAGAATGCATCTAGGAATCCGGAAGATGGTCCAGTCAAATGCTGGATGCCAAGATTTCTTCAGATGGTTCTGGATGACGTCCTTTCAGAGGAACACAGAAGAGTATTTCAAGGCTCTGAAAGGATGGCATGTTTTGATATGACTCTAAAGAGTATCTCCACCATGGAAACCCAGCAAAAGTCAAGACTTTTTGAGTTGCGCCTGACTCCGTACTTCCAGGATCTGCAAGATGAGTATGCTAGGAGGCATGCTTCTCAGTTTACTGCAGTAGAAGCTGAGAGTAGCGGTAACGAAGCGGAAGGTGGAGATCAAGTGCCTAGAAATTTGGAAGAAGCAGGTATGGATGTTGACATGGCCGAGGCAAATGTTGCAGAAGCTGGAGCTGACAAGGATGACGATCTTCTGAGTCAGGTACCTATTCTTGCTGATCTTGATCAATCATCAATTCAACCTGTTTTCTACAGCCGTGGGCCTGAAAACCCCCAGTCTCTATCCCAGACTGCAAGCCCTTCTGTTCATAAACGTTCAGCCAGCCCTAAAACTGGTGATAAAAGGAAGGCAAGCTTTTCTGAGTCGAGTGATTCGAGTGGAGGGAGTGTAGGAGTTGAGAGAATAGTCACTTCAGCAGTTCTGCCACCTCCAAAGAAGCAAAAGGTGGATACAAACCCAGTAGCAACTGCACAACCTGTTAAGGCTAGTTCACCTCTCACAGCCACCACACCTCACGCTGGTGGCTCTCCTCTACAAAACATTTCAACACATTCGCACTCGCCTAGGCATGTTGGTGAGAGTCAAGGAGGGGGTCCAGCTCAACAGCCAATAGGAGCTAGCCCTACCTCCCCTGAGTTGTCCGCTCAGGGCTCTTTGAGCAATTTCTCGGAAGGGGAATGACAAACTGAGACTAGCACTTCTGATACTAGTATCTCAGGAAGTTTTAATGAGGAAGAGTCTGTCGAATCCAGTACGGATGACGCTTCCTCATCTAAATCAGAAACCAAGTTGCTCGTAGAGCCACGACATCTGGTGACTGGTGGGTCTACGCCTCCAGAACAGCCCAGCGAACCAGAAAAGGTTCTAAGTGAACAAGGGGATGACATGGTCATAACGCCATCTCCTGTCGTAGACACAACGCTTAAAGGCTCAGTCTCACTGACCGATATCGCCGACCAACTCACCGCTAGTCCCCAGCGATTAGTGGATGAGGCTCTAGTACTGTTAGGCTCTAAACACGAGGGAGAGACAGGGAGAGTAGATCCCTTCTTTTTAGGGATCTTGAGTGAAACAGAACCCGGCGAGAGTAAACAGTTTAACCCAAGCCAAACACCGTCCCCCAAATTGCAGGATTTAGTGAAGAAAGTTGAGGCTTTGGAGGCTGGAGTTGCTGGTGTTACTGCTGCTGTCTCTTCTCACTCTGGAAGATTGGAGGTTGGAGCTCAGTTCATGGAGAACCTCATTGCCGTCCAAAATCAAATGATTGACAAGATAAACAATCTCGGATTGGCACAGGTGGAGGTTGGGAGGTCAGTAGATGATGTCACTCATGGCATGTCTCAGGTTTGGACGAAGCTGAATGAACTCCTTGATGCTGTCTTTGGACGTAACAGGGCTGGACCTGGTCCTTCAACCGGTGGTGGTGGTGATGATAATAATGATGATGATGCTCCTGATGAGGATAACACACCTAAGGGGGAGAAGGAGGATCAGGGTCTGAAAAAGCTGACTAGTAAGGGTCCGGTGATCGAGTCCTCAAACAAATCTGGTGAAAAGGTGGAGGAGGCTCAACCGGCTCTTAAAGACAAAGGCAAGCAGAAGATAGTAGTTGAAGAAGAAGCTGAGAAAGAAACACCTCTCGTCGATGCATTTATGAGAGACTTTATTGAAGATTCTGATGAGGATGAGATGGATGTAGAAGCCTTAGTGGCAAGGAGGTCGAGACTCGAGCAACGGGCAAGAGAGTGGGAACAAGAAAGAGGTCTAAATCCTGGCGGATCTGGCGCAGGAGTTGCAGGTGATGCAGGAGACCACTCGGTTGCTGACGAGCATGTCCCAGAAGAAGAAGTTGATGAAGCGGAGATGCAAGGAGAGATTTTCAAGGAAGCCAGAGAAAGAGTAAATGAAGAAGTGCTACAAGGGATAGTTGAAAAAGAACTAATGGCAAAGGAGAAGAGAGCGGCTCAGAAAACTCAGCATGAGTTTGAAATGAGAAAGATCATAGATCCTAAGGTCCAGGCTGACATAAGGAGGGAAGGTTCCGAGTGGGACAAGGCTAGAGAAGCCTTAGCTGGACCAAGAGCCTATGCTCATGACTCAGAAAGATTGAGCTTTCTTCTTCATAAGCTAGAAAATCTAAACCCTGGGCTGCTGAATTATCTATATTGTATAAGATAGGGATGCACCTCCGTACAAGTCATATTCAAGGAGAAGGCATGGAATCTGATGATCACTTGGACACCCATAACAAAAATCGGGCCGTGTATGGTCGATGAAGCTTTCTTCCATGAAAGGGGTGCAAGTGAACTGGTAGAATTCGCTCACAAGGTAGACACCTCTGTCAAGACTGGAGTGCTATTTAAGGAAAAATTGTTGAAGATGGCTGAAGACAGAGGGGTTGACATTATTCTAAATCCCTACCAGATCAGATATGTCCATGACAAGGTCTTGAGGATCGTAAATCTGCATGACTCGAAACTAACTCCGAGCGGAAATGTGCTGAAGGCAGTTGCAAAGCTAGTCCTCTCTAAGGGTTTTCTAACAAAGGAAAAGAAGCTGGTGGCTAAGGACTTGGAGAAGCTGATAAGAAGGCAAGACGCTAGATACAAGTTGCCTGAAGCTACACTACCAGTGGTTAAGAAGGAACCTGAAGACTATGCATTCGAGCAGCAAGACGAGGCAATAAGAGAGCATGTGCAAAGATACGAAGATCCAAGAATAGATATTCCAGAAGAAGGGGAAATAAGGGGGGAAGCTAGTGCAGTGGTTAGTGCAAATGTCAAGTTTGTCAAGAGCAAAGCTGAGAATGAGAATGATCTGCTGATCTATACAGACAAGCATCAGGTGGAAACCATCATTGAAATCAAGTATGACATCTTTGCAGAACACAGTCATGAAACACTGTGTATTATAAGGGAATTGATTGATGAGATGGATGATGTTGACGAGTTTGATCAGGATTATCTAAGGGTCACATTTGATAATTTCTGTAAGAGAAGAAAACAACTTGACATTCAGAGGCTACAGCAATGCACCACCGCTATTGTCATTGGATACCCTAAACAGCTGGTTATAAGGAAGAAAGGGGAAAAGGGGTACCCTGACAAAGTCACGAAGCTGAGGTTTGAAGACATTCCCACGAAGCTTACCACTCGCAGCATGGTTGAAAGGTGGTTGAGGTTGTTTCGAAATTACAAGATCAGAAATCATGTGGAAGCAGAAGGGCTTAATCTTCTCAAGAAAAGAATGGATGAAGTCTGCAACCCTGAGTTCATGAAGAAAGAAAAAGCAGCCAAGAAGAAAGCTCGTGAGGAAGAGGAGTGCAAGAAATCAAAGTTTTAATGTATTTTGCTTATAATGTTTCTTTGCGTTGTAATTTGTTTTCTTGTTTTCCTGCATTGTAAAAATATATTATATGTTTTCTTGTGTAGTGTAAGGTAGAAGTTAGTTAGCTAATTGTCTTGAAACTGGTTTATATTAGGCGTCAATTATTTCGCGAAGTTCGGCGGTGGTAATACTGCTAAAAGGACTTCAGAAGGATAATTGAAGATTGAGTGGACCGTGCTCTTAAAGTACTTAGAGAAAATCTCTACAAGAGCATGAAGCCATTTAATCGAGCCAACAGGTGTCCAATTTTGGCACTTGAAGTATCAGTAATAGACATGAAGTTAATTAATCAAGCCAAGCATTATGCAAGTTGACATGATCTTTTATGAATGTTATTTTATCTTTTTCAGTCCCTGGTTAGTTGAGTTATCCTCATTGTGAATTTGGTTGTCATTGTTAGACAATCAAATAGGGGGAGATTGAAAGGCATAGGTGTACTAACTTGTAACACTTAATTACTATGTAACTCAACTAAGTAAAAGATAAAACAACAGCAAAATAAGAGAAACCGAAGAAACACATGGAATCAATCAACTGAAGAAATGGTAATGATACTTGGTAACTACAAGTAACTAATTTGGTTAATCAAGGATGCATAAGTGAGAAGAAGTTCAATCTCAGTATTGCTCATGCCCTAACTTATCTAATGGAGAATCAAATTAATGTCAAAGAAGTATCAAGAAGACCAAAGTGATTTCATGTAATGTATATCAACATCTGGATAATGTAAAGGTTAATCAACAAATGAGAACTAACATTCAGAAGCAAGAACCCCTACAAGACTAGTCACTTATGAACCAGACCATTGCATCAAGTGTCAGGACATTGGAGGCAAGTTCATGTCAGTAATAGAAGATCTCATTTGAATTGAGTGAGGAAAATAAATTGAAGAAGCTAGGGAAACTTGCTCTTAAAGGTTAATTCTCAATTAGTCACTAAAGAAGGTCAACATTGGATGTGTGCATATTTGCTAAGGCAAATGTCGATCCACAGCAGATCGAGATGCGGATCGAGATTTACAATTGAAGTAAAACATTGCAAAGGCAAATCTCGATCCACGGTAGATCGAGATCGAGATTCTCCCAGATCGAGATCGAGATCTTCATAGATCGAGATCGAGATTCTCCCAGATCGAGATCGAGATTTTCACAGATCGAGATCGAGATGGGTCTAGGCGAAGATCGAGATGCGGGTAGAAATGTAACATTTAATGTTCAAGGGACAAGTGGCTTATTGTGAACGGTTGATCCAGAGTTGTTGGGAAAGTACTTTTTGTTGTCGAAGTCCTGATTGGGCCACGTACACAAAAAGGACAAGATCAAGACTACATGACATTATAAAAGCAGCACTTTGTTTTTATTAGTAAATAGACTTTCATCATCTCTGTATTTTCAACGATATTTTTAAGAGAGAGCATTTACTGTAAAACAAAAAGTGAGAGAGAAGATCAGTTGAATCTAGCTTTAATTGCTGTATTTATTGTTCAACTGATCATGATGCTTTTATGAATGTTGTAGCAAATCCATCAATGAATATAATGATATATTCTTGAAATTCTGTGTCATCATTTATTACCTGCATATTGTTTATTCTCTCATTAATTTTAAACAGTTGTATTCACCCCCCCCCCCTCTACAACACTTTGGACCTAACATATATTTATATATAAGTTAAAAATTCATAAACAAAGCTGAAGTTGGACTTTAAAAAAATGGAGCTCATTTTGTGACAAGCAGATTCGAAAAAAAAAGAGCAGAATCAACCACAAAATTCATCAGTACTACAATGCATTAGATGTAGAACTCTCAGTTTTGTCTGTCTAGCCTGGTAACAATATTGGTTGGTTCATGATTCTAAACTTCACAGGCTATGGAATAAGAAGGATCTCTACCAAATTATTGCAACAGAGGATTCACCGAACTATATGTTCTAAAGGAAAATTATAGAGAGATGTCCTAATATGAATGAGTTGTTAAGGGACAAGCCGAAAAAGATGATGGAAGGAATTGGCATTGCAGTACACACCAATCCTCCTATGATCAAATATTTCAAGGATAAATTAATGCAACATATGAACCTTGATTATCAATCACTTAAATCTTACCATCCTAGAAGTATGAAGTTTATGGAAGGACAACTGAGAAACAAAGGCTGTAGAACTGAGGAGAAGTGCAGAGTTGCTGAACGAATTTATGCATACAGACTTAAAACATTGGTAGGGAAAAGAAGAGTTGACTAGAGTGGAGCACATCGATACTTTAAAGTCAACTCAACCAGTAGTTCAAAACTTGAATTGTCACAATATCTCGAACTGACCGTCCTTGCTTAATTTGGGTCAAACCTTGATGCTGCGCTCAAGCATTATTCAGTAGAGTTGCAAGGCTTACCGTTTGTTGAGGAAGCTGGACTAAGAAGAATATATGAAGAAGTTATAACACATCAGAAAGTCTTGTTCGAGAATCCTCTTGAAACTCAGTTCTCTTATGCTCCAGAACAGTCTACTCTATAGATTCAAGATCCTCAAGCCTCAACAAACATTCATCAGCTAAGTATAAAAGAATAAATAAGTCAAAGTATAGTTCTTCAAAATCTACTCCACATCATATACACTGCTCTTGAAATTGAAGATCAAACACTAGAAGTAAGTAAGTTATCTCAATATACTTCTAAATTCATTAAGTAAATATTGATGAATGTGAAGGAATCAACATATCGTTTTGACAAGATTATACTCAAAGAAGAAAAAGTATTAGATAATGAGAGGGTTAAGGATCATCCCAGAAGATGCAAGTCTACGGAGTCACTAAAAGTTTTTTTCACAAATTTGTTGGCATAAAGAATATTAACATGAAAGCATATTTAGAGAAGATTTTGGAAGGCCTGTAACGAGTCATTGAATTGAAATAAGAAGCCTATGACTTCGTTGATACAAGATTAAAGGAGTTTTGAAGTCAAGATTGGAGATAATGAATATCAGTTCAGTATTAGAGGAACATTTCACTTTGTACTTATCTATCATCAAAATCTATAAATGTATATATAATTTAGAATGTAATTAACATTGTTTACTGTCTTTATGAATTTAATTTTTCTTGTATGTTAGTTTAGTTATCTTTTGGGAATTTTCTTGTTGAACTCTAACAAATAAATAGGGGGAGATTGAAAGGAATAATGTAATGTAATATGTGACTGAGGTACAATAACTCAAAATAAAAGGTTAGTAGTATCAAGATTTCTATATTCGGTCGGGTTAAATATAGATTATGGAAAATGAAAATGATCTGGTTTATAAAATCTACAAATACTATGTACATGGGCATTTTAAACATGTGTCCGGTCTACTTCAAATGATCCCACTGAATTCATCGACTCTGAGAATAAAATAGTGAACTCATTATAGTTTACTTTGTGGATTTTGACATGTGTCATCAGATTTTAAAATGTATAATTGAAAAACACATGGAGGGTATAGAACAAATGAAGGGGAACCATAGATCCAAATATAAAATTACTAGTATCATTAAGTGTTAGAGATTGTGGGGTTAACACTATAATCAATTAGATTACTTAGACTTAATATGTAATAAACTAAGTAAAATGTATTGTCGTATGTATATTGACAGTATGTTTAATGGTCACTTGAAGTAGTATGCTTAATTAGAGCATATATAGGTGATAGTAAGTTTAATAGTTATTGTCTTATATAAATGAATAAAATGATTCATGAAGTAGAAGTTTGTAAAGTATTCATGCACAACATGTTTCAAATCTTAGATAGTAACATTGAACACTCAAGCCTATGACAACATATTCAAGTGACAGTACAAAGGAGCTTCTGACAATAACTATCACCTAGACAGTAAACTTGACGGATAATGAAGATTTGAAGATACCAAGTTTTAGTAACAACAACATTAGTGGGATAGTTGATAGTAGATTTTGGAGATAGTATATATTTGAATGATTATCAAGGTGTGACAGCATAGTCTGCGGAGCCATAGGTATTGTCACTATAGTGGAGAACTGACTAACGCTGAGAAGATTATGTCACAATCCTTCCACAAAAGACACGTCCTCAATGATAACATTTCCACAAATGATCTTGCCATATCCCCTGGTGTAACCTTTGCTGTTATCTCCAAAAGTAACCACGGAGCCGGCTCTCAACACCAAATCTGTTAGCAGGGACTTATTGCCGGTCATATGCCTCGATGCTCCACTGTCCAGCACCCATATGACTTTACTCTTTTCATGTTCACTGCCCTGCAAATTCAGAAAGGTTAGGTGTTCTTCGGAACCCAATAATGTTTGGGCCCGGCATCAATAATTTCCTTTTTCTTTTCAGATACAGAAGGCTTTGCCTTGTTGCCATCAGGGGCATTCATCTTGACTTTGTCTTTTCCCTTGTCAACCTTGACTGATTTGTCAGGTTTGGAAGCAGACTGGTCACTCCTAACTTTAGGAGGACTTGAAGTCTTAGCCTTTGACCCCGCATGCTTTTTCTTATTACTACTAGATGTATGTTCAACAGATGCGCTAGCAGTATTCATTAAATTAAAATAAGCATGCATGATGTTTACAGCACATGGCATACAATTTGGATTATTGCATTTGGCATGATTTGCATACATGTTAGGCAAAGCAGTAGTTGCAGGCATGGTATTACAACCAACAAATTTTTCTTCCTCTACATAGAACGGGCAATAGTAAGACAAATGATCAGTTTGATTACAGATATAGCATGCCTTTCTAGCTCGTGTAGATGTAGATACAGATGCAGGTTCAGTTTTGACTGCCTTTACAGGTGCTTTCATTTGGTCTGACCCTGCTACCCATTGTTTATATGACACCGTCTTAGCCTCCTTGGTTCCTACACCTCTCTTAGCATAAGCAATCTTACTCGCTCTCTTAGAAGTTGTAGGTTCTACTACTTTTTCTTCTGAATCTCTTTCAATTTTAATTTCTTGTTCAATTTTAGTAGCAACAGGATCTATGGTCCTGGGCTCAAACTGCTTAAAGATAGGTTTTCTAACATCCATTAAAACCTCAGGTACATTTTCTTTGACTAACACTGGCTCTAACAACTCAGCAGCCCTATTTTTCTTTTTCTGTGTGTAGTCAAGTCCTATGTTTACTTTTTCATTTTTACTCTTGCCTGCCAGTTTCATGTACATGTCCCTTTCTACGAAAACTTTATTAGCGGCTTCTTCAAAAGATTGACATGTTATTTTAAGCTCAGCTAATTCATTTTTAAGTTCTTCGTTAAGGTCTTCCCTAATCTTAAGATTGTGTTCTAAAACGTCTACCTGATTCATTAACTGCCTTTCTTTACTTTCTCCTGATTCTAATTCCTCTACCCTGGCCTCGAGAAGTCTATTCTTAAGGGAGAGTTTAGCATTTTCCTCATTAACAGCAATTAGATTTAGTTGGAGATTGTACATGTCTTTAGTCATGGCAGCTAATTCATTTTGGTACTCAGAAATAGATATTTCATTTACGGTTAGAATTGGTACCTCTGATTGTTCTGAAGATTTTGCCATTAAAGCGAAATTGCATAGCTCCTGATCTTCATCTTCATCAGACTCGTCCCAACCCTTCCCTTCAGTCACAACATACGCCCGGCTTCCCTTCTGTTGCTTGCTAACCAAGGCAAAATATTTCTTTTTCAGATCAGTATAGGATTCCTTGGGATGAACGTACTTGGGCTTCTTGCACTCTGTTGCAAAGTGCCCCAATTCATTGCAGTTGTAGCATCTGAACTTGTTCTTGTCTACCATGTTAGGTCTGTAGCCACTACCAGATGTGCTACCTCGGCCACTGTAACTTCCCCGACCACTTACACTACTGCCTCTGCTGCTACTGCTGCCTCTTCGGCTGAAAGAACTACCAAATCGTCCTTTACCACTTCTTTGCTTCCTGAAGCTGATATGAACAAATTCTCGAGCAATACAAGCGTATGACTTGTCTTCTAATTTGTCCAGCTCTTCAAGGGTATAGTATTCATCCTCACTTTCTTCGGATGGATCTTCAATGTCTAATACCACCCTTTCAGGATTAGCAGTTTTCAATGAGACAGCTGCAAGTGCCTTTACAGCAGACTCTTCAGCTACAAGTCCAGACTCACTTACCGCTTTGTTTTCTCCACTATTGTAGGATCTTCTTCTGTCATTTTGTTCCTGCTCCAGCTCGTAGGTCTTTAAAACACCATACAGCTTTTCGAGAGAAGTGTTTTTCAAATCTCTTGACTCTCGAATGGCAGTGATCCTGTGTTCCAGATGTTTAGGTAAATTCAAGAGAAACTTGATATTTGAATCTGCTAGTGGATAGACTTTATCTCTTATACTCAGCTCGATAAGCAATTTACTGTAACGTTTGTAAACATCCGCTACGCTTTCTCCTCGTTCGCATCTGAACGATTCATATTCAGATATCAGAATGCGTTTGTGATTATCTCTAACTTCCTCGGTCCCCTCCATCACCACAGCCAGTTTATCCCACATGGCTTTAGCTGTTTTTAATCCCTTTATCTGAACATAGTACTCTGAGTTTAGGGATTCAATTATGACGTTGCGTAACGACGCATCCATACCAACCAATTCTTTATCTGCGTCTGAAAACTCCATTTCCTCTTTAGGAACAGACCGGGATGGTATTAGTATCCCTCCTTCCATTCGCTCTGGCTCAATTTTCATGGGTATGTATGGACCGTTTTCCAATATTCTCAAGTATACCTTGTTTATTGATTCAAGGTAAGCTCTCATCCTTCCGGTCCATTCGTCATAATGTTGTGCATCAAACGGAGGTATCTTAAATCTGTGTGCGGTGGCCATTTTAATAAACTTTAAAATTAAGATAATACACTTTTCAAATTACAATAAATTGTATTTACTTGAAAAATTAATTATCTCACTTTAAATATTCAACACTTAATATCCAACGGATTTTGCACTTAAGATTCAAGCAAGTTAGTTTTAATCACAGGAACAGTAGCAGGGTCCACCACTTTCTCAAGTCCAAACAAAAAGTTGTCCACTTCCTAGTTGATAGAAGTTCGAAAATGTCCTTTTTGTTTAGTCAATCAGTTGATTCCAGTTTTGACCACAAGAAAATCCACAAAGCTCTAAAGTACAATATTTTGGAATTTTGTACAAATATTCCTTACACCATTACTTAGAACTTTTTAGATCTATGACTTTTCCAGGAAGAAACAAATAAAAACTTTCGGCACAAACTTCAAGAAAAATTAGATCTGGGATTTTCAAGAACCAACTCAAACAACATAGTAGGATCTCTGTTAGATGTGTTTTAACAGGAGCTCTGATACCAATTGTTAGGTCCAAAGTGTTGTAGAGGGGGGGTGAATACAACTGTTTAAAATTAATGAGAGAATAAACAATATGCAGGTAATAAATGATGACACAGAATTTCAAGAATATATCATTATATTCATTGATGGATTTGCTACAACATTCATAAAAGCATCATGATCAGTTGAACAATAAATACAGCAATTAAAGCTAGATTCAACTGATCCTCTCTCTCACTTTTTGTTTTACAGTAAATGCTCTCTCTTAAAAATATCGTTGAAAATACAGAGATGATGAAAGTCTATTTACTAATAAAAACAAAGTGCTGCTTTTATAATGTCATGTAGTCTTGATCTTGTCCTTTTTGTGTACGTGGCCCAATCAGGACTTCGACAACAAAAAGTACTTTCCCAACAACTCTGGATCAACCGTTCACAATAAGCCACTTGTCCCTTGAACATTAAATGTTACATTTCTACCCGCATCTCGATCTTCGCCTAGACCCATCTCGATCTCGATCTGTGAAAATCTCGATCTCGATCTGGGAGAATCTCGATCTCGATCTATGAAGATCTCGATCTCGATCTGGGAGAATCTCGATCTCGATCTACCGTGGATCGAGATTTGCCTTTGCAATGTTTTACTTCAATTGTAAATCTCGATCCGCATCTCGATCTGCTGTGGATCGACATTTGCCTTAGCAAATATGCACACATCCAATGTTGACCTTCTTTAGTGACTAATTGAGAATTAACCTTTAAGAGCAAGTTTCCCTAGCTTCTTCACTCAATTCAAATGAGATCTTCTATTACTGACATGAACTTGCCTCCAATGTCCTGACACTTGATGCAATGGTCTGGTTCATAAGTGACTAGTCTTGTAGGGGTTCTTGCTTCTGAATGTCAGTTCTCATTTGTTGATTAACCTTTACATTATCCAGATGTTGATATACATTACATGAAATCACTTTGGTCTTCTTGATACTTCTTTGACATTAATTTGATTCTCCATTAGATAAGTTAGGGCATGAGCAATACTGAGATTGAACTTCTTCTCACTTATGCATCCTTGATTAACCAAATTAGTTACTTGTAGTTACCAAGTATCATTACCATTTCTTCAGTTGATTGATTCCATGTGCTTCTTCGGTTTCTCTTATTTTGCTGTTGTTTTATCTTTTACTTAGTTGAGTTACATAGTAATTAAGTGTTACAAGTTAGTACACCTATGCCTTTCAATATATATATAAACAAAAACCTGATTTTTGGAGAAATCTTTTTTCTTTAATTAGAAACATGTTTAGCATAAAATTTGTTAGCACTACAGTGACATTTAAGTATTTGTCCTTGGTTTCGATGTAAGAGTATATATTTGATGCCATTATGACGAGATGAACCACATGCCTATTAGAAAAGTACATTCCTCATCCTCAAAAAGAATCTCATTGATAATTAATTGGATAAATCTAGGATACACACACTTGACGTAAATATTATTTAATGTGTGTGTCTCAGATTTACCCATTTTCTTAAGAAGTTCAATTAAGATCACCCCATAATTGAAATTTAGATTATGGGCCACTACATAATTAATTCTCTGTAAAACAGTGATTATGCCATGAAATCTATCTATTTTAGGTGAGAAAACTTGGAAAATTGTTTAAAAAAAGAAGTTCCATTTTCTAAGGAGATTATTTTTTTGGAATTTACCTAAACGAAGTGGATATTCTCTAGGATATTAAATAACATCCAAGAAGTCACAAATAGCAACTTCACTTGGAGGATTCACATGATTGTTTTCGTTGAAGTGCATGATCATATTAACTTCGTATGTTGCCACTGTGTATGTTACATACCTTACCTTAAACTGTGTACTAATCGAACATTTTAAAATCAAAAACTATAAAACCATAAATAAAATGTTTACCTTTTAAAAGTTACGAGATCTAAAATTTTGAATTTCTTAAATAAATAAAAAATGTACCCAATTAAATTTTATGAAAAAATTTGGATGATCCTATTTTCACAAATAAAGAAAATTGAATTTTAATCAAAAAAATATATAAATCATATTCTCAATTTTTAACTAATTGCAATTGAACTCTTTTTGAAGTCCTAAATCAGAAGATAGATTTTTAATCTGGTTTAAAAGAGATTAACACTTAACAGTTGATAAGGGTTAAAGAGATCAAACCAAGAGTGGTAAGTATGTGCGCGCCTGTTTGTCTATATGTGTATCTTTGGGACAATAACTTGCCTTTCGTGTCTATAATAAATGTGAGAATATTAGGGGTGGCAAAAAATCAAACCTTAGACCCCTGCCACCTACTCAGCTATAATATCATGTAAATTTATCAGTTCTCATAAACCCTCAGGATGTTAGGATACTAACTTATAAGGATCATATATTATATTCTAACCATCAGTTTGAAGCAATCGAGAGCCAAAAGAGATACAAGTTCGAGCATCTGATTAAACCAAATAGCAAATCTAGTATCAACTCCCTGATTTTCAAAAAAATTGTTGAAATCTTGATTTATATAACCTTAGCAATGCATGATAAAAAGTTAGAGAAAAAGCTAATGTATGGATTATGTTGAAAAGAAAAAAGAACTCGAGCGCCATAAATAATACAAGCACGTAATATTATTTATTATTTGAATAAAAAATGTAATTTCAAGCATCTTATATATATGTAGAAAAAGACGGGCGCCTAACTTTTTTAATAATATAAAGTAAAAGGAATAAGCTAGCGAGTGCCTGATTTTTAATAAGGCTCTAGCGCCTGATTTAAAAAAGGAGATATAATTTAATGCTAAATAAAAAGATGTTGGGTCTATCAAATCCAAATAAAGTGATATTGGGTATGTCAAAGCCCAATAAAACCCTAGAGTAAAACTTATATATAAGCATATTTTCCACAACCACCGGTAAAGATTATATGAAAGATATATAGGGACGGAGCTGCTTACGATCTATATTGAAATTTTTTTTGAAAAAATGATTTGATTCAATATACATCGATTTATGATCACCACTCATCTTTATCGATGTTATATAGTCTCTACATAAATGGTTTTAGTCGGCTTGTTAGATTGGAGTGCAAAGATTCTGTCGTGATTCAACAGGTTAATACATCTACGATTACGAAACATCATAACAGGTATAAATTATTATTGAGTTGTAATTATTGTTCTTTTTCATTGAATTTCTTTAGATCAATATTAGTACATTAATGATGTTATTTTATGAAGTCGATTCTAGTCACGGATAGGTATAAATCAATTATAAACTAATCTTTATTCTTTACATGTAATATAAATTAATTGAAATAAAATTTCGTATTATGAGAAAATGACGTTTAACAATTCTATGTTATGTTTCTATTTAAATTTTGATATCGTTTAATATATAAGATGAATGTCTTAATCTTCTATTATATATATAATTATGATGTCTTCCATATAAATCGTGGAAGCATCAAAGATCAATGATTACCCTTCATTCTAAAATTATTATCCACATAACATTTTATTATTGTTATTAATTAGTAAATATATTGTTGTTCTCCCCCAAAAATTGCTTATCCACCCATTTTATGAAGAAAAAGAGTCTATTTACTATTACTCTGTATCACAGGATGAAAATAATTCAATGAAATCTCATATCAATCATTTATGGAGAACTCAGTGGAAGAAGAAAAGTTGGTTCTTACAAATAATCAAGTTTCTGAGGATAATTATATATAAATGGGTAAGAAAGATAATTACTCTATAAAAATTCCTCCAATACCTTTAAAATTTGTTGAACAAATCTCCTTATTAGATGCAGATGATGTTATAAAATGGAAATGGAAAGAGCACATTGAAGATTAAGATCCAACATCAAAAATTCATAATTATAATGACAATTATTATAAAATGACGAAGATACATAATAGTAACATCCTTCTCTTTGTACTATTAATATATACACCATCAATACAACACACTAAATCTTTAATAATCCCATTATTATTATTATTATTATTATTATTATTATTATTATTATTATTATTATTATTATTATTATTATTATTATTATTATTAATGAGGATGATGATGATTATATGTATGTTTTCTCAACTCCAAGTAAGCAAAGGGCACTCTTATTTAAGTGTTCAACTCAATCGAGTGGGGAATGAGTTGGCATGGGATTTGTGTTAATATGTTTAATTCGATTAACTACATTGTATCTAGAATATGTTTAACTCTTGTCTCATTGTTAGTGATTAAAAAAGTGTTAATAATCCGACAACTTTGCCGGAAACATTCATCACATAAGATGATGGATTTGTGAAGTTCGGAAGTGTTATGAACAACAAAGAATAATGAAAGAAGTACGGGGACGGAGTGGAGAGGGAAGATATACACAAATGTAATGTTAGCATTTTAAAGATTTTAAAACATGCGACTAGACTAATAATTAATTTTTATTAGTTTTTATTATAAGAGCTTCTTATTTGAGCATATATATATATATATATATATATATATATATATATATATATATATATATATATATCTTGCAGTAATAGGTGTCCGCTATATCATACTTATCACGCCTAATATTCGCGATAAGGCAAAATAGACTAAAACCTTCTAATGAATTTAGTATAACCTTTCTATCTATAAAATTACAAAATATCATATATATTAACATAATTTTTTCAAGCTTACAAAAATCTAATATTAATTTTTTTATATTAAATATTATCAATAAAAATACAAAGTATATTAATTAAATATTTGTTTATAGGGCTATAAATGAATTAAACTGTTCGATAAGTTCGTTCGAGTTCGAATCTGTTCGAACTCGATAAGCTCATTCGATATATTATGTAACTCAAATTTGAACACAGAAATATGTTTGATAATATTATCGAATATTATTCGGTTCGTTAAGAAATTACTCTAGTTTGAGTTTTAGAACCCACCCTGAAGGAGAACGTTATATACGGGGCCCAAATTACTCTAATTTATCTTAAAACATGAATCATCAAGTTCACTTATTTTGCGATGTGTGAACATGTTAAGTAACAAAATAAAGATAAATGATTTTTTTAAAAAAAATTTAAAATTGAATGATACTTTTAGCATGGGCCTTTTTAATGAATTACTAAAAATATTGAAATATTTTGATCTTAGTATTAAGGATATGAGGGATTAAGATTATGAATAATATGAAAGGTAAAAATTAAACTTTTTAGAAGCGATTACTTAATAACGGTTTGAAAAAAATTAGAGTCCATTTAACATTTTCATCCTGGGCCTCTGGTAAGATTCAATAACAAAAAGTTTGGTTTATTAATGAATAAAGGTATAAAGTTGTTTAATAAATGTTCGAGAGTTCGATTCTGTTTTAACTCGATAATTTTGGTTCGATATGTTATCGAACTCGTGTTTGGATAAAAAAAATTTGTTCGATAATGTTATCTAATATTATTCAATTCGATAAAAAATTACTCGAACTCGATAAAAATCGTTCATAATCGGTTCGGTTCGTTTACGCACTAAAAATATATTTTATATACAAATTTTATACTTGTACGAATTTATAACGATTAAAATACTCCAATCGTCCTCAATTAGTTGTTTACGTTATTTTTTGTGCAGTCAAACTAAATAATCTTTGACAATAATTTAAAAATAATATATAATTAAAAAAATTAAAATTTTATATTATTAAAAATATATATATAATTTACTTTAAAATGTTTTTTTAGTTTTTTTAAATTATAAAAAAATAATTTTTAATATTTAATAAAAAAATAGTCAATTTGACCTAAAAGATTAAAATTTAATAAAATATTCAGGCTGCTTTAGGTGACACAAACCCCATGTCAACTTGTTCCCAACTCAGTTGAGTTAAACACTTAAACTTAAGAGTTCCTCCTGTGCTTGTTTCGAGTTGAGAAATTCATACAAATAAATAAATACAATCAATCATCATTATCATTAATCATAATAATGGGAATATCCAAGCTCTACAGTGTTGTGTTGATTGTGCATATATTGACATTACAAACAGGAGGATGCTACTATTATGTATCTTCATCATCATCATCATTTTATTATAATTATAATTATTATTATTGTTATTATGATTATGAATTCTTGAAGTTGGATGTTAATCTTCAATGCCCTTATTCTATTTCCTACACTTCTCCTATAAAGGTGAGCTTTTAGATCCTCCCCCTTTTAATTTTTTATCATTTTTTTTTAATTTTTTTGATTTAATACACACTACTTCTTAGGTTTACATGGTTGATTTGATTTACATCCAACTTGTTGCATGATTGATTTTATTGGGTTAAATAGTTTTCGTAAGTAGTGTTTATTTTTATATGTTTAATTAGTATGATTTGTGTTATTATGTTTAAGTTTATGAAAATGAGAATGGTTATGCTAGTTTATGAAGTTAGTTGTTTTGATTCTGCTATTTTTTTATTTGGCTAATTATTGTGCTTTGTTGTTGTAATACTTAATCGCCTTTTCAGATGTCTGTGAAATAATTTTTATTGGAGCACCTTGGGACGTGTATATGGTGTTACCGGTTAATTTACTGATTCTTGATTTTCATGGATTAAGTTTTCATCTTTTAAGAATTCTGGCATTTCGAAAAACTTGAGTCAACTAATGTGATTTAGCTGGTTCCATGTTTGTTTGCGGTTGAAACCTGCAAATATTCATTCTGCTTTAGCTTATGCAAACAAAGCATCTTCCATACCACATAGATATCCTATTAATGACAATAGGGAGCCTAAACATTCTTACTTTTAAACTGCACACACTCAATAGACCACCAAGAGCTTTGGTCATAGAGTCGATGCGGTAGATTTAAGACGTGGACTTCACTCATGGCTATTGTTCAAATATACACTCCACTGAATCCTTTTCTTGATTGTATGAAATTTATTTTTTCTGAACATATGATTATTCTTTCATAGTGAATTGTAAGCTGATAAACTTGGCAAATGCTACAGATGTTGATCTTACATGTGTGATATGACATTTTGGGGTAGTTGCTGTTGGCATAATTCATTTTTCTGGATATTTTTAATCATGTTCCTTAAATTTGGTCTCTTATATTACTATAATTTTCTTCTGCTCATAAAGAGATAATCTTTAGACTCTACGTTTACTTGATTCTATAGGAGTAACCTAAAGTTCTCAACTCGATTTTGGAGAAAGATTGTAATGAGTCATATTTGCAAAGCACTGGCAAAATGGAATAGAAGGAAAAAGAATCACAGTACCTAATATTATGAAGAGGTTATATTGGTTATGGAAGATAGAAACTATTTTCACTTGGAAGTGCCAATAAATCTCCACTTGATCCCTAAAATTCATTGTGGGTCATCTATGCCCCTAAGAAACATATTTTTTTTTTGTCCAACTCCATCCCACCTGTGCTTGGGTTTACCATAAACTCGGTTTAATGCAGTCAATCTGCAAACTAGTTTGGAGAATTTAGGGTATTAGACTCATTGTATAATTCAGGACATCCATGGGTAACAGAAAGGCTGATTTCAGTTTTATGTGTTGTAGATTGACACAAATTTACTTTCTAGGTTCAATTGAGGAATTATAAATTTTAGGATACTGCACTAAAAGGCAACTTTAAGGGAAAAAAGTGCAATACTGCCTGTTACATGGTTTTGACAATTGGTCTGTATTTATAATTCTTAAATACTAAGTGATAGCTTGACGTGTTTCTTTTCCTTCTTCTTTTTCCTTTTTTATGTAGATGAATGGAGAATCCCTTGAGAGAGCTCTTACATCAAGTCCAGTGAATAGAATTACTGTCATTCTATTCTATGCCTCTTGGTGTCCTTTCTCATGTGATATTGAATCCAAGTTTGCTTCCCTGGCCTTCATGTTTCCCAAAATAAAGCATGTAATGGTAGAAGAATCTTCTGTCTTACCTAGGTGAGTTCCTGCATTTTACTCTATTCTCAGTCTTCCTTGGTTAATTATGAAATAAGGGTTTGTAATGTGGTTCTTTTTATTTATTTCCCTCATGTGTGTGTTTTTCGACTCTAATTGAACTCTTGTTAGCCATCTTGGTGTTGTAATTACTTTAAGTTTTTTCCCTTTCCAACCTATTGGTTCAAAGCAACCTGTTTTGTAGTTAAGCATATTTTCCCTTTCCAACCTATTGGTTCAAAGCAACCTGTTTTTTAGTTAAGCATATTCTCAGTTTTTTTACTCTATTTCACATTATTTTTCAAATATCTAGTAATTAAGTTCTGATTTCTTTGTGGATTTATATTAGCACTACCAAAAAAATAGAGAAAAAACCAGGTGTCCATAATTATGTATGTCAAACTGTCTGAACCAAGTTTTACATATGCAGTGTCTTCTCAAGATGTGGAATCCACAGCTTGCCCTCAATATTAATGGTGAATCAAGCTAGAATGGTGCGATATTATGGTCCTAAAGATTTACCTTCACTCCTCCAATTCTATAAGAGCACTGCAGGTATGTTCTTTCAAATAGGTAGCTTAGTGGACGTTAGGCTTCCTCATGAACTCCTTTAATTTGATTTGCTTGATCTGTATAGTTCAATTCCTCAGTAATTTAGATTTTTTTTTTAATTTAGTTGGTCTTGGTCTTGGTCTTCTTGTACGATGTCAATAGTCGTGATGACGGAGAATGTATCTGTTAGGAGAGTGAATAGAGGTGGGTTTTTTCATTCTGTTTGGTTCAAGCATATAAGGAAGCATGTTGCCAATAGTAATACTGGTTTTTATAGTTTTCCGGTGCAGGTGTGTCTTGTGTCAATTTACTGGTTATTTATTGTTTTACAGGATGTTGTTTTTAGGAAGATTCTCAAATTTTTTGAGGATGTGATTTTCTGCAAGCCCATCCTGCACAAACCACCTATTATATATTAGTGAAAAAGTATTTCAAAAAAATTGACATATTCACAAAATTGCCGAAAGATTTTAAATTATTAAAAGCTTCTAGATAAAATAGATATATCTGTTGTTTACCAGAGGAAGAACCTAGCTGGAAGTTTATAAAAGCCTCCTCAATAAACTAGAAATATATCACAAACACTAGACGAAGAAGCTAACAGAAAAATAATTTTAAAGATAGGAAAAGAGTCAGTGCTCACTTCAATATATATCGTAAACGGCCTACTCCATGTTACTGTTGGTCTTGAGATATACTTGTTTTTTTCCTCTATTTAGATGAATTGCGTAGTTCTTAGTCCTTTATTGACCGATGCCAAAATTTAGCTTTTCATCGCTTGTCTCTATGGGTATAGTTATCACTATGTGTCAATAACACACACTTAAATTAGGATGATAGCCCAAGATATCACAATTTAATATTATTATTGGCAAAAATAGCACAAATTGTTTTTTTGCCCTTTTTTGCGATTTCTGTTCCGCATAATTATAGTGCTCGATGCACACTTTGTATATATTTATTTATTTACTTGTGAGCATTCAAAATGGCAGCTTGAAGATTGTGTGCAAGAAGCTACTCCAGAACTCTTTTTCAGTTTGTAAAAAAAGATACTATTCGTACCTTTGGAATTGCATCCTAGTGGTTTTATAGTCCCTTGGTTATATGCCACTAGGTCCACTACCACTTAGTCTCATTAGTTTCTGGAGATATTTATGTTAAAATTTGAAAGTAGATCTCTATTATACCTTGGTTAATATCTCAAAATGGGACTATTTTTGAGAGGCAATGATGCTATATTTTTTTTCTCTTTTCTCTGTCAAGGGTGTACTAACAAGTATGTTTAAAATGTCCTTGTTACTACTGCAGGGCTTGATCCAGAAGTTGATATGATCAAGCCTCCACTCAGCCACTCCAAGGAGACTTGTCATAAACTTCTTCAACCATGGAATCAGAAATCTTTGAAGGAAATATTCGTCAAAGAGCCTTATCTAATATTATCTCTGATGTTCATCTTTTTAAAGGCCGCTATATTTCTTATACCCCAAGTAGTGTATCGAGTAAAAGCTTTGTGGTTTGAATATGTTCCGCATCTGAGTATGGGAGCATTGGGAGAGTCCAATCAGCTTCTGGGGCGTGTCTTCTATGAATTGAAGAGGATTTGCAACAAGGTGAATACAGGGTCCAGAAGCTTCAATAAAAGCGCTCAGACAGCTCAAGTATGGGCTTCATCCTTGGCATCTGTGTGAATGTCAATGACTAGAGCATCTCTTACTGGAAACTTGTAAACTTCAATCACATGACCTTCAAGGTCATATCTGTAAACCTGAAGTCTTCATGTAGAATGGCGAGATACAAAGTTTTATAATATATAGGTTGTATACTTGTATATATATTCTGGCCCTTTTCGTTACAATAGTATATGTCAGTGACCATTGTTTCCAAAGACGCACTAAGCAGCAAGGCTCTAGGGACAAAGTGGCACATGTTTTAGTTTTGCTCGGTTTTGAGCGAAGCGCAGACTACTAGATGAGAGTGCATGCAAGAGGAAGGCATCAAGTGCCTGATTGAGAGCTGACTTTTAATCTTGATTCTTAGGCTATATGCATGGTTGGTAAAAGATGGTCGCAAATACTGTTTCTTCCTTGATATATCCAAGGGAACCCACCCTAACAACAGAATAGGAGATAAGGAGGTATCGAAGGGAAGAATCTTAAAAACGGTGAAGGAAATAGAATACCTGGATGTGAGAAATAGATGGAACTTTAAGTGATCACATTGTAATCTCTCCAATGTTTTAAGAATGTTCTGAGACAAGACTTGTACATATCTTTCCGATTTGCTTATCAGACTTTCGTGTACAGACCTGAAATTACAATGTTAAACACACTACTTTTATACTAGAAAATTATATTGGATATCTGGAAATCGTATATGTTTTGGAAATCATATATGTTTTTCAATTGAATATGAGCATATTTTTGTTATAGAATAACGAGAAAAGGCTCCCCGGTAGCATAATAGGAAAAAATGTTCAAAATGACACAATATAAAAAGATGACCCCCCTACTGACACGTAAACGAGTATTAAAATTGCGGCGTCGTAAAACTGAAGCTTGCATTGTTCTAGTGGTTATATGCATAACAACTAAATCATATGGTGAGAGGTCCGTTGAACAGAGCCTTTAGTATAAATGGGGTTGAACAGCCTTTAATATAAATGGGTCGGTGATGCTATAGGTGGTTTTTGTACAACGCAGGCGCGCCTTGATGGCCCTGAAAGGTGGGTGCGCACTCTTCTTCGAGAATCCAGTCAAGCGTGCTACAGTTGTCTATCTTGTCACAATAATATCTCCGTAATTTATGGATTCAATACTTATCAAAGGCCATAACTCCACATTTCTCGGGTTGCCCTCGTAGGAGAGTTATGGTGTGTTGCCAATCTTATCTTGGAAGATTCTTTCCCTGTACTCAGGTGGATTGCCCTCGTCCAGGGGTTTAGAACGTGACCTATATTTGCAGTGGATCTAGTACTGACCTCCAGTCAAGATATCCTTAGAAATAGCTATAATGGACCAGCTAGAGCTCACGGTCTCCGGGTCAATGTCGGATCCATGAAGTTCTTGGACCTTATACTGGGCTTTGACTTATCCAAACAAGCCTGAATATAGAGTTCTCTTCCAGGAAGGTTCCTTTTGTCAGTTGCCTAATTTAACTCAAATTAGAGTTCTGTTCTCCTAATGGGCATCTACTTTACCAAGAATTACGTGGTCTTGAGCCTCTATTTTGCCTATAAATAGAGATACGTATGCACATTGTTGGGGGTCAAAATTATTAGAGCTCACAGCCGCCAGAGAACAAAAAACTCTAGTTATTCTGAAACATAGCAATCTCAACCCCCAATTTCATACAAACCACCACGTTCCGACGATATTCAGCCGCATCAAATCTTTTTCGGCAAAGAATCTCGATCTTTGTTGATTACTAGAGTTCTCCATCAACAGGTTAGTTAACATAAAAAGTTAGATAAATGTTGTTAGGTCCAAATGTGTTGTAGAGGGGGGGGGGGGGGGTGAATACAACTTTTTCAGATTTAAGGAATATGAGAAGCAATGAGAAGCAATAAATATTATGTAATAAATCAACACAGAATTTCAAGAATATATCGTTATATTCATTGAAGGATTTGCTACAACATTCATTACAATAGTACAACAGAAGTAAAGAGAGAGGAGTAAATGATACTAAGCTCTGTGAATATACTCCCTCTCTATTACAAGTGTTTTTCTCAATATTGTTTTACATTGCGTTCTATGCTCTCTTTTGAAATGTTACACAAGTACTTCTATTTATACTACTTTGTAATCTATGACTTGTAGACTTGATCTTGTCCTTTTTTTGTGTACGTGGCCCAATCAGGACTCGTTAACAAAAAGTACTTTCCCAACCACTCTGGATCAACCGTTCACAATAAGCCACTTGTCCCTTGAACATTAAATGCTACATATCGACCCGCATCTCGATCTAGGCCTGGACCCATCTCGATCTCGATCTTGGTTGACAATCTCGATCTCGATCTCGATCTGTGAAAATCTCGATCTCGATCTGTGAAAATCTCGATCTCGATCTATGAGAATCTCGATCTCGATCTGTGAGAATCTCGATCTCGATCTCGATCTGCCGTGGACAGAGATTTGCCTTGCAATGTTTTACTTCAATTGTAAATCTCGACCCGCATCTCGATCTGCCGTGGATCGACATTTGCCTTGCAATGTTTTACCTTTAATAATCAATCTCGATCCGCATCTCGATCTGCTGTGGATCGACATTTGCCTTGGCAAATATGCACTCATCGAATGTTGACTTTCTTTAGTGACTAATTGTGGATAAACCTTTATGAGCAAGTTTCCCTAGCTTCTTCAATATTCTTCAACAAGCTCTTGAACATGGATCTCTACTACTGACATAAACTTGCTATCAATGTCCTGACACTTGATGCAACGGTCTGGTTCATAAGTGACTAGTCTTGATAGGGTACTTGCTTCTGAATAGATTACCATGTTCAATTGGTAATGTGGCTTCCCAATAAGTGGTTCGAACATTAACTGTTAATAAACAATATAACTTCACTAGAATTTTTTCTGGTACTTCGACAACGTCTTCATTACTACTACAATCTTGAATACTTCATTCTCTGTTCTTCACTGATTGTCAGTGAGTATAACTTCAAGACTGTAGCTGTCTTCTTTAACCTTTGTCTTTACCATGTCTTCAATTCTTCTAGATTCCTATGCTTCAAACACTGTCTATCTTCAATCAATGCTGTTACACTGAAATCTTTTAGTGGCACTGCTATACTGAATCTTCAACACTTCTGAAACCCTGAAAGTCTTTAAACATTATTCTTCACTGAGGCATGAACATATAAATGAACTTCTTTCAGTGACCTGTAGTAGACTTCAAAACTTCTTCTAATGTCTTGATTCACTGTATTTGCCTTGTCTTCATGTCTTGCTGATTTCTGTGTAATCGTAGTATTATTTACTTGTCCTGTTCTAGTGTTGAGTTATCACGATTACTATTTATACAGCTTCGTCATTTCCAACAATCTCCCCCTATTTGATTGTTAAACTTTAGCAAACAAATCACCTAGGGAGGATAACTCAACTAACAACTAGAAAAAGTAATCGTCCGAGACTTGTAAATAATGCTACTGGATTTTCCGGATCAGATAATGCATTTCCAGATTTCTTGTTTAACTGAAATGAAAGATGTTCGTTCTTCTGACATTAAACTGATATTCAAGTTGTATCATCTTCATTTCTGTCTGTTTGAGCTCTCTCTGTTTCAAAATCCTTCATAGTTTGAACTTAAAGAACTTATCATGAACAGAGCTTCATAAGAATCATTATTCCTGGGAACATCTTCAATAGAACACAGAACATAGCTCATACTGTTCTCCCCCTAAGAATGTGATTCTCCTTCTTATTCTTCTTCTCCCTTTAGAAAATCCATGGAATAGTCAATTCTTTTCTGTTCTTCCCACTTGCATTAGGAATCTTCTTCTGACAACTCCTTTCAAGTCTAGGATACAGTTTCTTGATTCTCCCATCTTCTGTTGTTTCCCCTCAGGATCCGAAGATAAGATTTTCTTTTTCCAGTCTAAAATCTCCCCCTAAGGATACGAACCCCCTTTCTTCAAGGATCTTCCTTTAGAATCCTCCAATGGCCTTTTCCCTTAGAATCATGCGACTCCTTTAGGATATTAGCTTTTCCGAAGGTTATGAAGATAAGACTTTATTAACTTCTCCTTTTTCTTGTTATAACTATAACACTATAACTTCTCCCTGTTTATAAACTTGTTATAACTATAACTTTTTCTTACTATAACTTCTCCCCCTTAGTTGAGGAATCCTCCAAAGGCCCACTTTTGAAGATACCAATTGTTAATACCAATTGTTAGGTCCTCTTTTAGATGGTTTGTCTCCCAAAGAAGGTTTTCGTCTGTCGTTGATCGGGAAAAAAGAGTAACTTTTCTGCCAGAAGTAGCAAGTAGCAAGGGTAAGTGTCTGGCTTATGGTTTCCTCACTTCTACTACGTTCTGTCGGTGTTTACACTTTAGCATAGAGCATTTTAAGTGTTTCTCTCTTTCTCTCCCTATCTCTCACTCAAGTGTATCTCTCCCTCACTTTCACTTAAGTGTTTCTCTCTCTCACTTTCACTCTGCATTCCAAATGTAGCCTTCTGTACCTGCAAGTGAAATCCGTCAATCCATACATATTCCCAACACCTGATTCATCAGAATGAACTGAATCACTATCAAGTGGAGAATTTGCCTCGTAGAGGTGTTCTTGATCTATCATGCATAAGCACTGTCTCACACCAGACTCAATAGCAATTGCTAAATCACTGTCTAGTAGAGCCTCACCTCTTTGAGATGGGTTATCCCAAGATTTTAAAATCTTTTTGGGAATCCTGCCTTGTTCTATCAAGGAGTTGCCTCACACCTTCTCCGTAAACGGGAGGTGGACATTCCTTTTCAGGATCTGGAAATGTTCCTTCCAGGAGGGGCGACGTAGTAGACAATGTAATGAATGACAAATTAGAGTCTACGTTTCCCTCGTAACCCAATGACGGGTGTTTTGTTAACATGCCTATACCTCACACTGTGCACGTCTTGCAATGTGTCCCTAAAATATATCTGTTTAGGCTTACCATCAGCGTGAATGCCAGTGGTGTGCTTGACTCATTACAAGATGCTCTGGCTGACGAGCGAATTTCAATGGACTCACCCTGTTGAGAGAATGATTCCAGAGACAGTTTTATTGCCTTTTTAGCTCTGCATCTTTTTGAGAAAATACAGATGAGCTTACAGATACCTCAGTTTATATACTTCTTTACTTCGCTGGAGGTAGAGCTGTGGGTGCACTTCCGACTTCATCCTTATTTCTCCCTTATCAACCTCTAACAAACATATGTTCCTTATAACTCCAAGGGTTAATATATGGAAGTGGATGAAATGAGTGTTTGGTATTAAGGCCTGGGTCAGAGATTGATGGGTTTTCAACCTCCTGGCCAGCTTCTGTAGCCACTGGGGGCTAAACGGATAGAATCAATAAATGAGATAAAGAAATAATCACCTTAACATTCCAAAACATATTTTTCAACTCAAGGAGAAAGAAAAATATAATAAGGAATGGTAATGGATTGCATTAAAGCACTTTAATAAAAGAGTTTTGTCAGATCAAAAAAAAAATTATCATTTAAGAGCATGACACCAATAGAAATTTCTTTCAGATGCTTATCCCATAATAAAACGCGGGAGTATCAGAGAAAAAGTTTCTATCTCTTATGAATTTCTTATAAGGCAAACTTCCCATAATAAAACGCGGGAATTTACACCAAAGAAGAAATTCAACTCTTCTACCAAATTATATCTCAATAAAATGATTCTTTTCCATTAAACCTAAGCACTGCATGTTTTGAAAACATTTTTGCAAATCATCCATATCAGATAGAAGACAATGATTTTCCGACTCATAATTCAATTATGATTTACATCATTTTCTTCTGCCTGATAATATCCCCGACTTTAAATAAAAACATGACAATTGGGGTTGAATGTATGCTTAACAATACAGTACAAGGCCTTCAAAGCAACAATCACTGTTTTGGTACTATGAATCAATGTGAAACATACATTGAAACAAGTATTTGAAAACAAATCATTTTACAAGTGATTGGTACCTCGAAGTTAAAACACATTTTCAAAAGAGAGAAAAAGCTTTTAAAGATAAAACATTTAAAACAAGCTTTTGGGAGGGAATAAAGTTTCGATAGAATAGAAAGATTATCCTTAAGAAAATTTTTCAAAAGAGAAGTTTTGAAAAAGAATTCTTAAGTTTTCTTAACTTAAACTGATAGACAAATGAATGTATCTTTGCATAAAATATTTTGAAAAAGAAATAGACAAAAATTTCTTTTAAATACATTCAGGATTGTAAATCAGTCAAAGAAAGAAAACTAAATATATTGATACCAATTGTTTCTAAAAATAAAAACTAAGTAAATCCATTAGTATCAATATATCACAATTATTTTGTAATAAAATATTATTCTATTATCACAAAGTAATAAAAGAAAATATTTATACTACTAATAATTATGCTTCGAATTTATTTTAATTTATTTAAATCATGGAACAGATATTTCATTGAATTGTTTTATATCATCATGATTTAAATAAACCAAAATAAATTAAATACTTATGCTGTACTAAGCAATTGCCAATCACATGCATTTATAAAAACTATACATGGCAATTATTCAGTAGAACAATAAGCATATCACAATTAATTGCACGCTGATACCAATTATTCGATATTTATCAATAATTTCAAGATGCAAGAAATTGTGCTTCTGTTATTTTATCAAATTAAAATTATGAAACTAATAACCATTGAATTGCTTCAATCCATAATTTCAATAAGATAAAATAAATTCGCTAAATACTAAAATATTCATTAGATTGAATATTATCATTTAACTTCCTACGCCATATCTAATAATTGTCAATTTGCACATTGTAAGCGTACTCATAACAATTACTAATTGATATACGTAAGCTCGAGGTTATAGTTGAAAAGAAATTCACAAGTCCTTTAAATAGGGAAAAAGTAATAGTTGTGATTCTTTTTACAACCCCTCGCAATAAAATCAATTTTAGAAATATTTTCTAAGTATATAAAACATTGAGAATTTTATACACGTAACTTGGAAAATACTTCATCTTCCAATATTAGTGAGTTTTGAAATATGCATTAATTATTTAGAACAGAAATTCTAAATACCGTCACTAATATCAAAAGCATCACAATTACTTGTAATAAAATATTTTAAGACTCTTAGAGCAAAATATCAAAGCAATTAAGCAAGATATCATTGACTAATTCTTATCTAATATTTAATATACAAATAATTATGCTTCTAATTTATTTTAATTTACTTAAATCATGGAACAGATATTTCACTGAATTGTTTTATATCATCATGATTTAAACAAATCAAAATAAATTAAATACTTATGCTAAATAATTTAACTATCACTTATGCATAATACATTGCAAGCAAGATAATTAAACTAATAGCAAAAAGCATGAGGTACTGGATTTCAAATAAATTCACAAGTCTTTGAATATTGAAAATTTAATACTTGTGAACTTATTTAAGAATTCCTTGCATATGGGATTTCCAAAAAATATGCATATAAGTAACATCCCAAATTTACTAACCAACTTAGATAAAATAAATTCACCAAGTTATTTAGCAAACATCTGCAAGTTATTCGACTAAGGACATTTCTCAAAAGAAATGATACCTGATGTCCATGCACTTGTTCCTTGAGTGGTGTGGAGAGATCAACAGTGTTGCTGGAAATTGATAGCTTCTAGGAATAACTTTCCTGTCTTTCGTACAACCTGCATTATCTATATCTATATAGCCAATTAGGTTAAACCTATTATCTTAAGGGTCCCAGATTCCAAGAATTGGTGATCCCCTAAGATGTCTAACAATTCATAACTTAGCTATAAGATAAGATTCTCTAATTTCTACTTGGAAACTTGCACATAGGCATATCGAGAATAAAATATATGGTCTTTGTGCACTTGAATAAGTAATGAGCTTATCATACCTCTATAGCTTGTCACTTCAGTTCATATACCTGATTTGCCCTGATCAAGCTTAGTGGTCTGTTGGAAAGTAGTCTTGGCAGGTCTAGAATCTTCCAAATTGCGCATCTTCAAAAGATCCTTGACTTCCTTTAATTGCCATCATTCTTTCGAATTAATTATAATCCAGAAAGAATTGAAACTCTTCCAACATGCTCATTTTGTACCTACTCTGCATTAACTTAGCAAAAATATATCTTGCCAAATTTTCGTTAGTAGACCCACATATAATATACTCATGGTATATTTAGCACATATATAACATTGTGTGTGCCTTGCATTCTGGAGAGATATGTGTGTATAACTTACTCTACTGTAAAATCATATTAAAGTAATTAACAGTCAGAGTGTCATACCATGTCCTTGACGTTTTGCTTGAACCCCTATCTCCGTCATAGAAGAGCTTGCGAAGAGAATGATATACAAATTCCAATGGATCTGCAACTTCAAAGTCCAGGAAATGATGTACATCAACTTTAACTTCTAGCTCACCATTCAGGAGTGCACTTGTTCACATTCATCTGATAGATCTTCATGCTTGAATGCTCCACATGTGATAGGTCCTAATCGTTGAGTCCCTGAAAATTGTTAGGTCCCCATTGATGAGTCCCAAGGTATCAAGTCTTGTCACTGGTGCTTACTGCTTGATCTTGAAAGTCCCGAAGATTCTGTTTCCATCATCGTCGATACCTTCTGCTTTAAAGTCCTGTAGCAATCAGTTTGGCTTTGCCCCTCATAGCAATGCCAAAAAGTCATCCAGTTTCTGAGAACCCTTACTGTACCAGATTCAGCTTCGACTTTAGTGGTCTGGGTTCCAGCTTCAATGGTTTCTGCCTTCTAACTGATTGAGATCATTTTGCTTTGCAATCACTCAATCTGGATCAATCTGTGCTTTTCTAATATTCTTTGGGATACCAATTGATGGGTGATACCAATTGTTGATACCAATTGTAAGTTGACAATTTCTCTTTCCCAACTTGGTCCCGAAAGATATATGATCATTTCGATTAGCACTTCTAGCCTCTACACAAGAATCCGGATCACTAAGAACGAGACTCCAGGATAGAATTTGACTTCAAACCTTTTGTCTTGGCAGAAATGTTCTTAATGAAATCCTTTGATCTTCATTGTTGAGCATGACTAGTAGATCCATCTTTTATTTGCTCCTCCTGAGTTGCTGCTAGGATGTGTTGAAGATCCTTCACCTTCTACAGTGGATTTCCACTAAGGATCTGAATCATCATCGTTGTCATTGATTCCTTCTGCAACCTCAGCTTCAACATCAGTATCTGAATTTGTCAATGATTCAGAATGGTCGTTCGATTGAATGCACTGGAGCTTGGTGTAGTTGGTCGTCACATTCAGACTTTTAATCACTTCTGAGTAGCCGAGGAGAATTGTTCCATGAGCCTTAACTTCTTGTCAAGATACTCAAATAAATCTTCATTAAAAATCAATTCCCTCCAAACACACGAAAGAGCTTCAGTGTTTGCTTCTGGTTGGCCATTAACTCAAATGATGTCTTTTCACGATCTTGTTGAATAAAGCAGCATGCTGTGTTAATTGCTTCATCTTCAAAGTACCTTTTTCAGTGCAGACTTCACTTAGAACTTCACTCGCGAAATGCAGTTCCACTATCTGACTTCAAAGTTCTCACTGCTTACCAATTGTTTCCAACTTGATCTTTCTTATTTGATCAATCACCATTGTGACATTTTGTCTGTTGAATGCTTGAACATCACCAATTTGTAATTAGGGTTATCAATTTCAATCACCACTAAGCATATGACTTTCCTTCAATGTGATGTTTCCATTGACTTCCCTATGTGACATACTTCAAAATGTCCTTCTTGATAGAATTCCATATGAAGCAGTCCTCTCACCAATTTCATCTTTATCAGGGAATCTATTGCCTTGCAGACTAACAAGTGTGAGAGCTTCCTTTGCCATAGCTAACTCTTCATTGATAAAGCTTTACTGAAAAGTTCACTTCATCTTTACATCCAAATTTCATGTCAGCTACGAACAAACTTCCTCAACCGCAGCTGAGTGAGCATCCAACCTTCTTGTTTGAGATCAAACACTTCTCTAGAAAACCTTTGACAAAGAATTCCCTAGTGCCCTTTAGAAAGTGCTTAAGTCCTTCCACAAGAAAGATGCTTCCACTGATGACAGTTCTTAACTCATGATAGCCATATCCCTTGTACATCCTTTGCTGTCATCTCCAAAGGTTACCGTCGGGGAGGCCTTCTCAACCAGTTGTGATAGAAGAGCTTTAATCTTAATCATATGCCTCGAACAATAAATGTTACGAAGTCACATAATTTTTCGCTTTCATAACATACTCTGCGATCACAAAAGATTAAGCTTCTTGGTACTCAACTTCAATTGAGTCCAGATGGGTTAGAGATATTTTCAGAGGTAACAACAGCTTCAACCTTAATATGCACAAGCTAATCTTTGACTGATCACTTCTCATATACTGCAGCCTTGACAAAGTAGTCTTTAGGCTATGAGACTAGTGATTTCAACCTAACTTAAGGTGAACTAGCAGTCTTTACCCTATTGTGACTCTTATACATGCTTTGTCTAAGATTATGCAAGTCCTAAGATATGCATTTTCAAATTTAACTAAACAAGCATGGAAATAAGAACACATGGTAAATATTCAGCTTCACTGCATAAAAGCACATGGATAGAAGAACTAACAAATTAATTACTAATTCTGTCTAATCCGTTCTGTCGTTGTCTAACGTTTTTAACTATCTCTAATTACCTAAGTCAGTTTTAGATTAAGCTTCGAATCTACATGACTTACTGACTTTGAGATAATTCTACCATCTTTTATCCAATTATCCCTAACAAGCAATACATGAACTGATATAGCATTTAAGTACAATTATGTGAGTAAAAGCAAATCATATGAAAATAAGCACATAAACAATTAACAAGTCATTTGCTATTAAGAACAAATAAAATATGATCTATGACCTGTTTGTCTATTAGCAATTTTCACAACATTAGCAGAGGTATTAAATCATATCAGATTTAACTCAAGTTTCAGCAAATGTTTGGGAATACACTTAACCGTCTAGAACACCCTATCTAATTCTAGATATTCATTTTACTGCATATAAAATCAAGTATAAAATGTACTAATTAAACTCATGAATCCTAGCATGCAATCTTATTCTTAGCAATCAATTGAGCATTTAAGACCTAAGATGCTAACATGCTATCATGAATATAATACATTTCAAAACTTAATAAACATGCAGTTCTGAATTAGATAAACGTATACTAGTTAGAATGTATACCTGTGAAGTGCTTATTGATTCATCTTCAGTGTTGGTCATTGATGCCAAATATCCATTTGGTGCATCACCGTTAGAATCATCCTTGCATTTAACTTCACCAATAAATGCTCTCCCTTGCTGCATCGTCACTAATGTTTGAGATTCATACTTCAACCCAACATAGTGTCTTCATCTTTTGCTTGCTCCTTTTCTGATCTTGTAGGTGCTATACTTCATCTTGAGTAAAAGTGTTTTGTTCTGACCTCAGCTGTACCTTCCATGACAACCTCTATTTCTAGGTTTGTTGAACGAACGTATCGAAAGCTATTTGCTCCTTATCAGCATCTGAAAAGTCCATTCCCTTTTCTGGCTCAGACCGATGTGGTACAATCACATCTCCTTCCATATGCTCAGGAACAACAACCATCGGAACAAATTCATTCTCAAAACCCATCCTTCATTGTGATCTCGGTCGAACACTGGAATCTTGAATTGATTTTAAGGTGCCATCTTAATATAGATTTAGTGTAGAGATAATAAACTTTTCTTATTACTTGAGTAGTAATTAAAAGAAAATTAAATTATCTCCAAATAAATCAAAGTTCCAAAACTGGTCACCAAAAATAATTCTAAGTACCCGACACTAGGCTATGTAGAAAATCTATGTCGATCTCGATGTCAGTCTTGATCTACATCTTGATGTCGATCTCGATGTCGACAGATCGAGATTTACCTTAGCATATTTTAAGCCATTTTCGCAAGTCGATCTCGATCTCGATCTACAAAACTTTTGCCTGCGTCAAAATTTCACCAAGTCGAAATTCTCAAAGTAGATATTCTCAAGTCGAACTTTTGTCCTTGGTCGAAATTTGCTGCCTGTCACTTTCACACTTTTTGACTTTTGTGTCTTTTCTCACCTAACTCACCAAACAACCACGTGCTAGGTATAGAGTCTTCTGATAATTACTTTTTGTGCAGTGAGTTTGTCCAATCAAAAGCCAATAACACCCTTTTCACTTTATGTCTTTAGAAAAGGTAATTAAAAAGTTGCTGGGTTTATCTTCTTTACAAGAACAGCGATGAACACGTGAAGAACACCACAAACCAAAGTACCCAGTTTAATTCACAACAATTATCTAAAATACACCCAAACTAAATAATTACACCTGGAGTATTTAAATAATTTTAGGACGAGTTTTCATTGTTTAATTAATTTAAGTACACTTTTCAAGAAAATCTTAAAAAGTAGATCTGGACTTGAAAACTCCCTAATCTTCTACCAAACACAAGGATCTATGTTTTGTATGTCAAACATTAAGCTCTGATACCAATTGTTAGGTCCAAATGTGTTGTAGAGGGGGGGTGAATACAACTTTTTCAGATTTAAGGAATATGAGAAGCAATGAGAAGCAATAAATATTATGTAATAAATCAACACAGAATTTCAAGAATATATCGTTATATTCATTGAAGGATTTGCTACAACATTCATTACAATAGTACAACAGAAGTAAAGAGAGAGGAGTAAATGATACTAAGCTCTGTGAATATACTCCTTCTCTATTACAAGTGTTTTTCTCAATATTGCTTTACATTGCGTTCTATGCTCTCTTTTGAAATGTTACACAAGTACTTCTATTTATACTACTTTGTAATCTATGACTTGTAGACTTGATCTTGTCCTTTTTTTTGTGTACGTGGCCCAATCAGGACTCGTTAACAAAAAGTACTTTCCCAACCACTCTGGATCAACCGTTCACAATAAGCCACTTGTCCCTTGAACATTAAATGCTACATATCGACCCGCATCTCGATCTAGGCCTGGACCCATCTCGATCTCGATCTTGGTTGACAATCTCGATCTCGATCTCGATCTGTGAAAATCTCGATCTCGATCTGTGAAAATCTCGATCTCGATCTATGAGAATCTCGATCTCGATCTGTGAGAATCTCGATCTCGATCTCGATCTGCCGTGGACAGAGATTTGCCTTGCAATGTTTTACTTCAATTGTAAATCTCGACCCGCATCTCGATCTGCCGTGGATCGACATTTGCCTTGCAATGTTTTACCTTTAATAATCAATCTCGATCCGCATCTCGATCTGCTGTGGATCGACATTTGCCTTGGCAAATATGCACTCATCGAATGTTGACTTTCTTTAGTGACTAATTGTGGATAAACCTTTATGAGCAAGTTTCCCTAGCTTCTTCAATATTCTTCAACAAGCTCTTGAACATGGATCTCTACTACTGACATAAACTTGCTATCAATGTCCTGACACTTGATGCAACGGTCTGGTTCATAAGTGACTAGTCTTGATAGGGTACTTGCTTCTGAATAGATTACCATGTTCAATTGGTAATGTGGCTTCCCAATAAGTGGTTCGAACATTAACTGTTAATAAACAATATAACTTCACTAGAATTTTTTCTGGTACTTCGACAACGTCTTCATTACTACTACAATCTTGAATACTTCATTCTCTGTTCTTCACTGATTGTCAGTGAGTATAACTTCAAGACTGTAGCTGTCTTCTTTAACCTTTGTCTTTACCATGTCTTCAATTCTTCTAGATTCCTATGCTTCAAACACTGTCTATCTTCAATCAATGCTGTTACACTGAAATCTTTTAGTGGCACTGCTATACTGAATCTTCAACACTTCTGAAACCCTGAAAGTCTTTAAACATTATTCTTCACTGAGGCATGAACATATAAATGAACTTCTTTCAGTGACCTGTAGTAGACTTCAAAACTTCTTCTAATGTCTTGATTCACTGTATTTGCCTTGTCTTCATGTCTTGCTGATTTCTGTGTAATCGTAGTATTATTTACTTGTCCTGTTCTAGTGTTGAGTTATCACGATTACTATTTATACAGCTTCGTCATTTCCAACAAATGTATATACTATTTGCATTTTCAAGTCACGTATGATAAACTTGCGTAGCGCATCTTTGAAATGCGTCTAACAGTAACGCAGTTCTAAACAACGTTATCCTAATAGTAACGCAACAATAACGCAGTTCTAAAAAACATTATCCTAATAGTAATGCAATTCTAAAAACGTTATTCTTTGTTTAGAAGGTCCAAAAATTTTAATCGTACTATTTTGAGCATTTTTAAAAAAGAATTATATTATCTTTAAGGGTTTTTTTTTCCTTTTTTGAATAATTAGTCTTATAGCCTTACAAAGTTAGTATATGTTCTAATAAATTCTCAATGAAGCAGAGTCGAATCCGAGACAACAGAGAATAAACTCTTAACAATGAGTTAACTTATATATGATTATATAGAAAAAATAGTTAAATAGACGGGTTTGCCGTGTATTCATCTCATATAATTTTTTAAACAGTGTGGTGTGAAATTTTCCTTGAAAACGCAACATCCTTGCAAAAAAAAGAGTAATTTTAATAGAAAGCTCAACACACCACTCACACACTTAACAAATTAATCAATTAAAAAGCTTGACATAGTTAACTGAATCAAGGTGATTTGTTGCCCTTTGATTTGTTCCGCCAAATATTGCTTGCCCCCGTTATTGAAAAAGTCACATCTTTTTTATGTAAACGCGTTTGTGATTATCAAAATTTATTAAAGGAGATTTGTTGAATTTTATTAAAGAAGATTCGTAAAATTTATAACCATCATTTACACAAAATCTCGTCTGCATCGACTTCATTTCTATTAAATGACTTTGACATTTTGTTTCGTCTCCCGGACATCTTTTTGTGAGTGGTAAGTCATGGAGTCCTCGATTCTTCTCGTATTAGATGATAAACCTGTCTTTATGCCACCAATTTGTAGAGCTATCTCTGGCTGAAAATTTTGCATTCCCTTTCCAAACACAAGCATCTATCTTGTAGTTTGTAAATGAGTCTTTTCCTCCTCATGTCGCCCCATAAGCTGATTTTAAGGCTCATTGGTTGCCCCCTTGAGTATGCAACTTCCTTGTGAGCATCATTTCTGTATGTCCTTGTGGGCACAGAATCCAACACGAACCTACCATAAGGAAAAATGCATATACACAAGGGACAATCTTTTCCCGTACCGGAATACTATTACTTATATGTGTGCATGACCACAGGAGAGTATAGATATAGTTACAAATTTATGCAGAGTAGCAAATTGCTGATTTGCACATAGGAATGGCAAGTTGCAACAAAAATAAAGAAAGAACACATGCATAGGTACTGGAATGTTGCATTAAAGGTTTTGGAATTCACTTATGTTGATGGAGAAATCTGGGAATCAACAAATATTGAGATTCTTTGCCGTAAAAAGATCGAGCAAGGCTGAGTATTACCAGAGCGTGGTAGTTTGTATGAGATAAGGGGCTGAAATTGCTAGGTTTTGGAAACACTATAGCTTTGTTTTTCAAGCAAAATAGGTTTTCTCTCCAACAGCTGTGAACTCTAGATTTTCCAACCCCCACAATGTGCCTACGTACCTCCTATTTATAGACAAAATAGACAATCAAACTCACGTAGTTCTCGCAAAGCGAAGCCCAATAAGAAAAAGTTTCCTTTTTTGACTCCAAATAGGTAAGAGAATAGACAAGAGAAATCTACTTGGAAGAGGTCTCTACATCAGGGCTTATTCGGATAGTCCAAAACCCAGTATAAGTCTCAACGACTTCATGAATCTGACTTTGACTCGGATGTTCCAAGGCCAAGCCGGTTCACTACCTCAGAATCTTGACTGGAGGCTAGCACAAGATCCACCCCAAGAATGTAGGACACATCCTAAGCCTCCAGACGTGGGCAACCTGCCTGAGTCTAGGAAGGGAAAGGCAAGGCATAATTCGGTAATAACAACTTACACAATTTGACAAAGATTCTATTGGATAGATTAAGTATGAAACTGCTTTGTTGGGTCAAACCACAAATATAACCTTACTTCTCTATCGTCAAAGCCATCAGCAAAAACATTGGTTTAAAAGTATGTAAGGCTGTCTGGGCACATCGCCAAGGAACTCAAAGTCTATTTCATCACGACAGACTGATCGAATGTAAGCTGCAACAACACAGACAATCTTGTTGCTTGCATAAAAGAATACATTGTTTCTATATATATGAAATTATGAATTAGCTAAAAATAATGATATGTTATTAATACTTGCATAGAACCTGATCCCAACTGAGTTGGCAATTTGGCATGTCAATTTGTCCAAACAAGAACATATCATTGGATGCGAATCCAGTACCTAAGTATACAAACATAGCAAACTTAAGAAAGAATAACTGGTATGTAAAGGGAAGACAGTGTTACTATTTCCTTCTCTTTTTTTATTGTAAGAAATGAAAACAACTAGCCTGATTCTTAATGGCTTATTTACAGTTTAAACCCTGTGTTATTAACAATATACAATTCAAACCCTCTTTTAATATATTTAGTAAATTTAACCCTACGTTTTTTAACTATTTACAATTGAAACCTTTTTCAAAATAATTAGTAAAATTTTAAAATAATTAGTAAATTTAACCCTATGTTTTTGAACTATGTATAATTGAAACCTTTTTTAAAATAATTAGTAAATTTAACCCTACATTTTAAAACATTTAGTAAATTTAACCTTGACTTTTTAATTTCGGAATAAAATAAATTTTATATCAAAAAAGTATTTTCGAGAATATATTCACCGAAGAGTATTTTTGAAAATAAATTAAATTCGGTGATGAACATTCATGAATATATTGAGCGGGAAGTGTGATGGCAAGATGGAATAATATAAACACATATTAAAAAAATTTTGAACATATATAATATATTATACATATAGATATATTAATATAGAAAAGAACATCTAAATATCCATTTTATAGAAAAAAATTCTAATAATTACAAATATCTATTATGCTTAGATAATATTTATACAAAAAAAATTGACAATAGCGCATTTGACGAATATTTGTTCAAAATTTTATTCCGAAATTAAAAAATCAAGGTTAAATTTACTAAATGTTTTAAAACGTAGGGTTACATTTACTATTTATTTTAAAAAAGATTTCAATTGTACATAGTTCAAAAACATAGGGTTAAATTTATTAATTATTTTAAAAAAAGGTTTCAATTGTAAATAGTTCAAAAACGTAGGGTTAAATTTATTAAATATATTAAAAGAGGGTTTGAATTGTATATTGTTAATAACACAGTGTTTAAATTATATTTAAGCCATTCTTAATCCTGCTTCAAACTTCATTCACGGCCATTAGAAGAAGGGGACCAATGGACCATGTTACAAAGAAATCCCTATTTAAAGCTCCAGTTGAAACAACCGAGGCTAATGATTTTTATGAATCAAATTTGGAAGTAAAACATGATAATCAAGGTAAGAAAATGAAACCATTCATTGCTTTTTTGGTGTTTGAATCAAATCGAGATGGGGTAAACATTGCACATATATATTATGTACGCCAATGTGGTGATAGGCGATATGTGAAGAAAACATTGGAAGAAAGATTGTCTTAGGCTAGGCTTATTTTTTAAGTTCAAAACCAAAAAGAATGTGTGCAACCATTCATTCCAAGCTTCAAACAAACTCCGAGAGTAGTAGGCTTTATTTGCAGATAGCCTTTTCTCCCATTAGGCATTAGGCATTACCCCTTGTGAGTGTTTTTAGTATTAAAATTCTTTTCAGCACAGCTGAAGAAAAAAATTAGTTCTGCTCTCCACACTAGAGCGAATAAACACAATACACACAATATAATTGTTTTGTGGCAACTAAGATTGTGCAACACACTGTTTCAAATTTCAACATGAGTGTAGATGGCTGAAATCAACCATGCAATTCGATACAGATAGATTAAGCTTTTGCAACCTGTGCATATTTGAGCAAATTGTAACTCTATTTCGAATTACTGTCAATGCTAATTTTCCGAGAAAAGATAAACAGAAACAAAGAACAAAATGCTAATATTACAATTAAAGATGACAGACCGAAGAAATGCACTGCTCCCTTGCAAAAGTAACATATTGAGGGTTAATTCTGATTTCACTCCACCTTCAGTGTAACCTGGAGCTTGGGTTGATGTGCATTCCATTGCAACAACATCCATAACATTGATGTGCCTGACCAAAATTATGGTAGAGATATTAAAACATAAAAATATAAGATATTTTTGCAACTCTTTCCTATCCGTCATTTACAGTTTGACAAGAAATCGAAATAACAAAATAGGTTAAGTGTCAATCAATTGATTGTGGTTCCAAAATTTGTAGTAGGTTTGGAAAAACAGGTATCAATGTATACTTGTAGTCCACGAAATGTAGACGGATTTAGCTTCAAAATAATTGTGGGGTCAACTTAACATAGACAGTTTATCGGCATGTTTCACATTGCATTGACGATAAGTGGTTAACTTTCATCTTACTAATTGCAGCCGATTATCTCAAATAGGTAATAACAAAGAAAAATGGTTTCAAATTGATTATTGAAGGAGTACAAGGCCAACTCTAAAACTCGGCAAAATAAGCCATTGTACAGCGCTCCAAATATTTTACTATAATTCATAATTATAGATAGATTGTTATCACAAAATTATTTTATTCCCCCTAGTAGTTTTGATTGTAAAAAAATTTTAGTACTCTCTATTAAAAAATATTATTTTAATATTACTTATGGCCCCAGATATATATATATTGTTAGGGGAAAAAATCAAAGCTTAAATATACACATTATAGGTATTAAATTAGTCAACTGATTAATATATCAACACCATGAAGAAAGAGTCTTCTAAAATTTGAATTTGATTCAAATTCATTGGTTACAAGGAATTTCATCAGGAATTGCTCGAATAATTAGAACAGGAAGTGAGAGGATATCATTAGTTTTAGCCCAACTGAAAAAAGAAAGAGGGAATGGAACAAAGAATACAAAAATTGGAAGCTGAGTTTTTTATTACAACACAATAGCTGAGGTCAGGTAATGAGTTAAAGATGATTCTTCTTGGAATGACTAGAAGGAAAAGAAGCTACTGAAAATTTTAAACGAGAAAGTCAGAAAACAGGCTTAATAATAAAGCAATATACGAGGGGATAAGGGTAAGTGAAAGTACATAAATTTAATATGGAACATATGGTACTAATGAATCAAGATTTGAACCATAATGGGTGTTTTGAAGGAGGTTTCAAAAGGGAGTGAAAAAGCATTATGGGAAGCTTAAGACCAAATTTAAATAAGAAGTCTGCAAAGTGCATGTATGTGTATTTCTACGGGAAAGGAGTTAAGAGGATTATGGGATAGAAAAAAGAGAACAATGGTGAGAATGATAAGTGGTTGGAGTAGAACATAAGGCCAGAATTTATGCCAAAGTTGTAGCAGATCAAAGTGTTAGTGATAAGATGATTTGGAACAAAGGTCACATGTTAGATCAATCGACTGAGAGATATTATACTTGAAGGAAAAAAATCACGGTAATTGATTGGTGTTAGAATAATATAAGATACTGGTAAGTGAGTCTCCTAACAACTTGAGGTTTTAGGAGACCTGATAACTTAACATGGTATCAGATCTCCAATCGGTAGGGGTCCGTGATCCACTCTCGACCCATAAATGGGCTTTCGAGTGAGGGAGAATGTTAGAATAATATAAGATCTTGGTAAGTCAATCTCCTAACACCTTGAGATTTTAGGAGAACTGGTAACTTAACAACTGGAATACTATTTTTGTTGCAAGTTTACCTAGAAATAATAGAGCAAAGGATATTTGGGATTTTTTTTCAAAATTTGGAAAGGCAAAAATAATTTTTTTTACCTAAAAAGAGAGGCAAAACATAATAATATAATTATTATTAAGATTCCTCATTAAGAGGAAAAAAGAAAATTTCTGATTTTATTAAATAAAAAAAGCCTTCATTTAGGAATTTATTGGATATGACCATTCACCAATGCTAAACCTAAAGAACAATTTCCTCAACAAAGTTTTGCTTGACCACTGATAATAGTCTATTGAACTTGCACCGTAATTACAGGTTGTTAAACGAAAATATGTAAGAATGCATATTTTTCAACAATTTAAACATTGTTACTGAATACTAAAAATCAATTTGAATTATTATAGTTGTAATGTTAGTATAGGTAACTAAAATAATTTTTTTTAACAAAATATCATGTTTGTACAATTGTGAATTGTCAGTTCTAATATAATTTGAACAATTATAAAATTAAATTAGATTTTCATTAAGTGTATTTTTTATTAATAGAGTTTTTTTAGAATAATTTTAAATATAAGGGACAACATATAACTAGTTCCTGTATTCATACTCAAAATTGAACCATGTCCAAACTACTCCCATTGAAATGTGATTGTTCCTACGTACAACCAAACAAGAATGTTGCAATGGAAACTAGAAGCTTAGAATATGCATTGAAATGAAATTGTAGGTACCTGCAAAGACGCTGACTGTTGTAAGATTTCCAATGGCCATTGTTTGGTATATCAGATACTCCGTCAAGAAATGGCCAAATGCATAAACAAATGACAGAAAGGTAGAAATGTATAGCGGCTTGTTTTCGAGGTTAAAAGCACAAAGAAAGCAGAGAGTGCAGGTAAGAAGAGTCCAAACACCGAATGTTCTTCCATGGACTTCAGTCACTGGAAAGAAAGAGTTGTCATTAAATTTACAATTTGTGTTTGTGTGTATGAGATTAGTTAGACAGCAATAATGATGAAACAAGATATTACTGGGGGATAAAGAGAAGACGGCAAGACGGAGAGCCCAAATGTCAAAGAAACCAAACCAAACGGAAGCTAAACGGAGACATCCAACAATAACCAACCACCATCCCAATGCTTTCATCCTCCTATGAAACAATACAATCAATTTATAATTTACACATATAGCCCGCTCTAATCTCTTATTAAAGTAAACAAGCAACATACCTAATCAATTCAAGACGAAAGTTTTGGAGGATGGAGATGAGAGGGTGGAAATTGAAGATCAGAGATCAGTGCTGAGTAAAAAGTACCTGCTGCTGTTATCAAAAAATTACAAAAATAGCACATTATAATTTAATTTTACCCAAAATACCACATTTGAAATAAAAGGTTTACAATAATTTTTGGGTATAATGGTAAAGAGACTTGAATTGCAACAAGTGAACTCGAACCTGACCCAGAATTTTAATGGTTCATAAGACCCCTACTCGAATTACCCATGGAAAATCCAACAAAACCCAAAATCGTTCCCAACACAACTCAACTGAATTTTTTTTTTAAAAGTAAAATTAACATAATAGAGTTTCTGGAGTAACAAAAGAAAACTAGTCAAGTACATTATAAATACAAATTGTTCACTACTCACTATTATAGAAATCAACATCTCCAATACAAAGCTTCAACAAATATTGAGTCTTCATTGGTACTTAATAGTGATTCTGCATGATTTTTTAAAGATTAAATGTATTCTCATAGCGAACTATTGAATCTCCATTGGGTACTAAACATAAGTTGCACTCTTACACTACATGCGTAATATATTCTCATGCGGAACTATCGACCACATAAACTCTGAGATAATTCTATAAAACTATAAGCTTTGTTGTTATAATTAAGACAGAAGATTAATGATAATCAAACAAGACAAAAGACTTAGCAACTGACTACTACTATACTTTGGTTTATGGAGGCGGATGTTGGAGGGGATAGGATTTTGTTTAAATGAAACAGGGCTGATTACACTTCAGTTGGATTCTAATAAGTATGTTAAAAAAGTTACAAAAATAATAAGTTTTGGGTAAAAATTAAAAATCAGATTTAATTGGTTGTGATACAGGTTAGAAATTAATTGGATGATTGAGGATTAATCGGAGCAATAATAGGATGTATTTTAATATTATTATAATTATTAAACTATAAGTCTAATTTTATTATTCATTTAGTAATTAATATATATTTATCGTATCATAAAATCTATATTTATTTCTAACTAATTGAAATATTATTATATATCTAATAATATATTAGTAATTGGATTTTGAAAATCGAATGTGCAAAGTACCTTGAAAAGGCTTGATCGGGGATTAATCGGCCGAATCGGGGACTTTAAAATCATATTTAAAATTGATAGAAATAACAATTTTGGGTGTATCGGATATTTTTAATGATTGAGATACGTATTTGCAAATGGGATATTTCATTTGTATACAATATTGAACTGGTAAATGCGTATCATAAAAAAAATGTTTTAAAAAAATTGAGCTACTTCACTACCAAATGTGTATCATACACAAAATATGATGCCCATTACAAAATGTGTATATAATCCACTATAGATGTAAGATGATTAATGATTTTCAAAATAAATAATTTTGTGACGGAAGTTTCAAAAATATATATATATATGACCAATCATTCATGGCTCCATATATAGATGTTCAACATTTGGTGTAGATACATATAAAACTCAGACTCAGTTGGAATTGAAGCAATTTGAGGTTTGCATATGAATCACCTTGGTTGTTTTCCTTTCAAGTATATTACTTAGGCTTAAAGTTAGATTCGGATCTATTTTACGTGTAGAGAGCTACATGTTCACCTCTATGTTCTCAGGAACCCATTAAAGTCATAATGTATAGGGATTGGAACACAGGAGATCAGCTTGGGCCAGGCCAGAATGGGAAAAAACAATAGTATGGGAACATTCCAAGAGGCCAAGATAATAGAGTAAAAACAATCATCTCTGCTGAGCTAATTTTAGCCATCAGACTGGAATGTGTATTATAGACTTATAGTTTAGCATAAGTGAAAAAACTGTTACGACAGAATCAAGCTGAGAAATAGTAAGTTCTGCACTTTTTTCAAGGTTTTGTTGTAGTCGATGAAAAAAATGTTTTTTACTTTGTACAAATCTGTAAACAACCAAGAAGATAGATATTCCTATTTAACATAGGGGCACAGCAAGTCATTCCTCAACTAGTAAGATCAAAGTGTCGAGTCTAAAAAAATGACCAAAAATCTAAAGCATACCTGTATGAGTATGCTTTCTTGCTTACAAGTTACAACCTGCATAGAGAGTAAGAGGAGTAAATTTTATGTCTAAGAAATATTATAGTCAGACAGTGGCGGTAGAATGTAATTGTAACCTAAATTTTATTGCATTGGATGACCTCTCAGAGTCAGTCTTCAAAGAGAATGATTACAAAAACTAATAGCACTTATTTAGTGCCTAAAGGCGCACTGGTCCAGTATTACCTAACAAAATTATAACTAATAAAAAATTATACTTGTAAAAAAATCACCATAAAAATTGAAAGGGGTAACAGAAAAATAAGATTGATTAATATATACTTGGAGTCGGATGATTCCAAGAAGAGACAAGCATACTTTCATGGTTCAATCAATAATATTTGTTCAATAGTTACACATACATATTTAAAAACTAAAATATCATTATACTTGCAAACATATAAGTGGTTAGTTTATTTTTTCACAGTAACAGATGGGTGTGCCTTTGTGGCTAATCTATTTGCTCACTTAGTTCAGGGATAAATTATGCAACAAATTCGGGAAATTCAACAACACACTGAAAGAGATATTGAGGTGCACTCACATTTATCACATAGTCTGAAGTGGAAAACATGTGGTTAAAAAATACTTCTTCAAAACAATTATAAGTTTATAACAACTGGCCTGCTTTTCATAATTGTAAACAAATGTGCTAAAATTCCATTCTAAACACAAAGTCAAAAAAATGAATAGCCCAAATTATATGTATAGAAATCCAAGTAACATATACAAATCAGATATAGCTTTAGCGTAGTTAGGCTGTAAATTCATGTCAAGATTAGTCTAGCAAATAGTTGGGTTGTTAGCAATGTTTGTCAATTCGATTGAAATCCAGGATGACTATAAATCTTTTTCTACAATTTCACCATATTTCAGAGAAGACTCCTAGTATCTCCAAACTCATGAAAGCCTGAAGTTTCCAATTGTGCCGCTCTTTAGTTAAAAGATAACAAAATAATATTTATTGTAGAAATGCAATAAAAATTAAGAGAAAATAACGTGTTCAAATCAACTTTACAACCTCTGATACCGGTTTAGTTCACATAAAAATCAGATGAGTGGATGTACAATTTTTATGGACTGTGATTCTGATTTGGGTTCTGGGTGTTACGTTCTTGGTTAGTCTTGTAGATTGTATGTTTTGTTGCAGTTAATATATTGTGTATGTAGTTTTTTAGGCTTTATTACAATGGAATTACATATAATTTTATGATTATCTCTAAAAAAGGTACAATATCTAGTCAAATTAATTATACAAAATTCATATATATCGCATTCCCTTGCTTCTTTATAATAACAAAAAAGAAGTATTGGAAAGTTTTTTGTAAAATGCAAAAGACTCGTGGGACTTCATACTTCATAATTTATATTACTACTACTATTTATTCAAAGAGAGAGGCTAGCCTTTTAACAGCGGGAATGCGGGATCAATATTATGCCTCTGATTATAACCAACGATAAATGATGGAATGAAACATCAGAGTTATTTTTAAAAAGCCAGCAGAAGACAAATTGAAATAGTAATGTATTCACTAAAAAACCATGACTCTGAAATACAGAATATAGCTAATTCAGCAAACATAAAGAAGAAGACAAATCACAACAGGGTCAATTTAACAAAGTTGAAGTCCAATTAAACATAGAAAACTTTTGCTTGTTGAATTCAAACAATAGAAGACCTGACACTTAAGGCTGCGAGCTGTTAATCAAGAGCAAAGGATAAATACAACAAGATTTTAAAATATATCACACAGTTGCAAACAATCCTGAGTCAGCCAAAAAAAGATAAATGGTGTGACAAACTTTCCCGTTAAACCCACAAACTAATAAATAAAAGAAAAATAAATCCTCCAATCAAAAAAATTCTAAGAAACCAAAAAAACTGAAGAAGATCAATGTACTGGTGAATTAAATGAAACTGATGCAATCTTTGAATATAATTACCCAGATATGGAACATACCTAGTACAGAAAGTAGAGATGTCATTTGTGTATAGGTTAACAACTTGAATAATTCGATAACAGTATTAAAATCAGAATTGCTTGCAATCTGCGAAAGACAAAGTCTTGGAATTGAAGCTCGAGTAGAGGATTAGAATTGACGCTCAAGTACTCAACTTTAAAACTCCATGTCATAAAGTCTTGCAATCATTTCCTGATACAAGGTTCATTAGTCTTCTTGATCCGAAGATCTTTGGTTGCACGACGTTCGTGAACGATTATTCTCAAAGTTGTAGTAAGTTGGATCCTAAATCTATGAAATATATATTTATAGGGTATTCTTCTCATCAAATGGGTTATAAATGTTATTCTCCTATAACTCGGAGAATGTAAAACTCTATGGATGTCACTTTTTTTGAAAACCAAGCTTATTGCAAATCCGAGATTCAGGGGGAGAATGCAAGTGAATTTCAACTTTGGGAAAAGTATTCCGAGCATAAATACTCAAAATCCTAATGTTCATTATGAGAACCCTTCCACCTTTCAAGTCAACAATTATCAAGATGCATCTTCCCAGATTACTGAAAATCCTCCAATCCCATCTTTATCTTCGACTCTTGCTCCTACTCAAGAACCAGAAAACAAAGAAACTCTTGTACATACAAGAAGAAATACATCTGGTAAAGTTATAGAGCACAAAACACATTTGGAGGACCACCATGAATCAGAACCGGATCCTCATCCTCACTCTCCAGAAACTCATTCAGGTTTGAATAATTCAGATAATGATAATATTCATCGTGTAGATGATGATTTAGATTTGCTTATTGCATTGAGAAAGGGAGTTCGTGCATGTACAGAGCATCCTATTGGCAATCCTGTGTCCTATAAGAAGTCTGGTGATCAGGTATTTATCTCTAGTATTGATAACGTACAGATTCCTAAAACGATTCAAGAGGCACTAATGGATCTATAATGGAAAGGGGCAGAAAATGATGAGATTAACGTGCCGGTAAAAAAAGGTACGTGGAACATCACAGATCTTCCACCCGGGAAGAAATCTGTAGGTTGTAAACGGGTCTTTACGGTTAAACACAAAGAAGATGGTAGCATTGAGAGGTATAAAGCCCTTGAGAGGTATAAAGCTCGCCTGGTTGCTAAAGGTTTCACTCAATCCTATGGAATCGATTATCAAGAAACTTCCGCACTAGTTGCTAAGCTTAACACTATAAGAGTGCTATTATCTCTTGCTGCAAACAAATACGGGCCCTTGTATCAACTTGATGTGAAAAATGCTTTCCTAAATGGTGATCTAGAAGAGGAAGTTTATATGGATATTCCACCGGGATTTGAAAACTCTTCAAATCGAGGCAAATTTTGCAGACTAAATAATCTTTGTATGGCCTCAAACAGTCTCCACGAACATGGTTTGGAAAATTTACAAAATCAATCATTCAAAATGGATAAACTCAATGCAAGCAAACTATACCTTGTTCGTCAAATTCTCATCAGATAAAAGAAGAGCTATCCTAATTGTTTATGTGGATGACATAATATTGACTAGTGACTACAAAGAAGAATTGGAAAGATTGAGAAATTTTCTTTCTAAAAAATTCGAGATAAAAGACCTTGGAAACCTTAAATATTTTATTGGCATGCAAGTTGCTCGATCAAAACATGGAATCTTTGTTTCTCAGCACAAGTACGTTCTAGACTTGCTAAAAGAAATAGGAATGCTAGGATGCAAACCAGCCTCAACACCAATGGACTTTAATAAAAAGGTCAATTCAGGATTGGACAAGACACTAGTTAATAATAAGGGAAGATATCAAAGATTAGTTGGACGTCTCATTTACCTATCTCACACTAGACCTGATATTGGTTTTCAGGTAAGTGTTGTTGGTCAATACATGAACAATCCTGCTGAGGAACATATGGAAGGTGTTACTAGAATCTTAAGATACCTCAAATTGAATACTGGGTAAGGATGACAAAATAATTCGATCCGATGGATACCCAATCCATTCCGACCCGATTGAATATTACCGAACCCGAAATTTTGGATTTGGATTTCAGGTGTACCGAACTGATACCCGACCCGAAATCCGAAACCCGATCCAAATCCGATCCAAACATGAAACCCGATAAAAACCCGATATTTATATATATAATATTATAAATATAATTTATTATATAATATATATATAGATATAAGATAAATAATTTGTATATGCTCATTTTATTATTTCATTTTTAATCATTAGTCAATACTTATTTAGTGAACTAGTTCTCCATTTTATCAACGTATATTAGATTTTATTAGTATTATATTATACAAACTTTTCATTTTTATTAATATTTGAACTATTAACTAGTTGTTAATTATATATTAATAATAAATTAATATCACAATTCGTATAATATATTATATTTAACTATTTTTTGAAATTTAATCATTTATAATTTTATAACTGTGAATATTGTTATCCGTTTGTGTCAATTATATTGAATTTGATTACATTTTTTTTATAAATTTTTGGATACTCGAAAAAACCCAATCCGATCCGAAACCCGTTGGATTTGGATTTGGATAACCCAAAAATATTTGGATTTGGATTTCACTTAAACCCGACCGAACCCGACCCGTTGTCATCCCTAATCATGGGAAAGGTCTTCTACTCAAGAAAAGTGATAATCGAGGGATCAAAGTCTACACTGATGCAGACTGGGCAGGAGATGTAAATAACAGAAGTACTAATTTCACATATATATATGCCAAGGCTGTAATTTGTGATGCACTACAAACTGGTGCGGTGGGGATGCGAGATGCAAAGGTCCTGAAGAGGGGTGTGAATATTGGTGAACCTGATAGTGGAGATAGTAACTATATAGTTATTGTGCCTAATGATAGCCTTGACTATATTAGTTTCCAGGACCATACTTCATGCATGCAACAATTTTTAGATCTTGGGCTTATCACTGTTATTACAAAGCATAACATAAGAAATTTCTCAGTGGGGTTTTCTCCACTTGACCAATTTGTTTTAATGGCTGATGAGGATAAGACAGTATAGTTGTGGACTGGTAAAACTAATGGGTGTATTGCTGCTCATGACAAAATATGGGCCTTGGATGTTCAAAAGAAAACAAGGGTGTCGCCACAGGTAGTCGTGATGTAGATGAGTTTCAAAAATCGTAATCTATTGCATATATTTACTCAACTGTGCAGTGATAAAGATTCTAACAAAAGTTCTTTCAGGTATTGAGAAGGAAAAAGGGCATCTATTAACAGAAATTCTTAGAAAATAGATTAACAGGCTTGTCAAGGACTATCGAATAAACTTAGTTTGTCAAGTATTTCAATTGGCCAAAGCTTGTACACAACAAAAGAATAAAATCTGTCATCCTATTTTATCCGACTATAGGATGTAACTACATAGTGTATCTACACTATGTTCCCTATCCTGCCAGATGAACAAAGAGAAAAATGTCAACTTCATTTTGAAATCATCTTCTCGTCTCGTCTCATCTTTCTACTTCTTCAAGTTATTTTTCCAGTTCCACTATACGAAAAACATCAAAAACAGTTCTAAATCGTAACATATGTACATATACATCACACATTAATCGAAAACCCTCTACTCGAAATCCCTAACAAAACATAATACAATACATTCAATGCTGATAATCAAAAATCTAATATGCAATGTGAATCATACAAATTGATATACAGATGCATGAAATGCTTTTAGAATATAGAGTTACAGTTAGAGAGAGATAAACAAGTAATTAAGCTTAAAATTAAAGTAATTGATCTAGAATTATACTGGTGATGCATACAAAAATGACACACTCACACACTCACACATATACCTGTGTATTGAAGATGAATAAGCTTGGTTAGAGCCGCCAATAAAGAGATCAAAGGGGCCACTGATTCAGTTGTACCCCCCGCTCCGCTCCCCTATACATACAAAATCTTTGATTCTATAATTAAAATTATTTTTTTAACTTTTTGATATTTATATTTTTTTATTATAAAAGTTGAAAAATATTAATTTTAAGGGCTTTTTGAAAAATAAAAAATGTTTTATATTTTTTAAAATATTTTTTTTATATTTTTTATTTTTTAAAAGTACAAATTTCAAAAAAAAAATACAAAAATATAGTTTTACAACATAATGCAATTAAAATAAACATAAAATGTAAACACGAGTAACTTTAATTTATTTTAAAAAAAATAGTTAAATTTGATTATAAATTGTATATAAAAAATTTATATTTAATTATTTTTAGTTATAAATTGTATTTTTGTAAAAGATTGCAAAGGGTGGTAAGATCATACAAAAATTATAAAAATATATTATTTTTATAATTACCCTAATTATATATGTTTCTTTTTAAATTACGGAATTATCATCCATTACTATCCTTTATTTTAGATAATTACCCTAATAATTTCATACTAATTTATAATTTTTGATATTGTTTTTATAAATATTAATATTTTCATACTATTTATAACATCCAACAAAAATATAGAATTTAAATTTATAAAACATAGAAAAATAAGATATTTAGAAGAACATATAATTGTAATTAAGATTAACACTAATTTCTGTAATTAAGATATTTGAAAAAACGATATTTGATATATAAGATAAAGTTTAAAAAAATGCACCTAGATCCATAATTATAAAATTGAGTCAATTTACTATTATATTTTTTTCATTCAAATTTACATATTAATGAATAAAAAATGTGATCTCAAGCACATCATATTGTAGTTTGAATCGAAATTTTTTGATCATTACTTTTTAGAGCTCCAAAGATATAAAAGTTATCTATTTAGAAAAAAACCAATTTTATCAATTTTATCGGGTATATGCTTTTTTTAATACTTTTTCCTTTGTTTGAATTGTTTATAAAATTTCAAAAATATGTATGTGTTTTCTCAATTTTTATATTTGATTTTTAGTTTGAATTAGATTTGACGTTTGTATTCTTAATTTTTATATGTTTCGGTGATTTGATGGTTGAGATAATACATTTGACTTATGTTAAGAATTTTATCTTGAGTTTTGTGGTCAATTCTATGCATGTCGAATATGTTTTTAAGAAATTGAATCGAGTGGATGTTTTAATGTTCATTTAGATTAACTTCTAGTTGTTGTATAATTCGATATTGGTTATGTTCAAGATCTTTTTATTTTGAATGGGAATTAATTCATTAATAAAAAGTTATACGACATCTACAAAAATAATCAAGTTGAACAAACATTAAAGACAAACAATCGCCGACTAATCCATTATATAATCAAGCAATTTGTTGAAGTTGATATATGTACAATTACCCGTTTCATCACATCCCGTTTGAACTATCAACCATAAATGCAAACTCATAAAAACTTTAATCGCAGAATCAAAACCTTAAAAATCCTGCAGATCTAACATCCCGGACATTAAATCACACTAAAAAAAAACACACATCTTAAACATCCAATTAATAAGATCCAATTAAATTGGGAACACACATCTTACCCAAGGAGGAAGATTTTTTAGGGAAAAACAAAACTTAGATCTGAAAATCGAAAGACCCGCCTGAAACGGAGAAAAAAATCCCGGAAACTCTGAGGTTTATGATCTAAGGTTTATCAGAGAGGAAAAGATAAACCAAAGTATTAAACAAAAAAGTGAAAAGAAACTAAGGCATTGTGGTTTTTCATCGGAGAAAATCGATAGAAATCCCGTCGATTATATTGAGAAAAGAAGAAGAGGGAGGCGGTGGCCACCACAGTATTTAAAAACTACTACCGCTTTGAAATGTTTAAGATCTTTTTTTAAAATTCATATTCATAACTTTATTATTTTCTTTTATGTGGTTGGTGTATATTTATGTTAATATTGATATATATATATATATATATATATATATATATATATATATATATATTGGTGTTTGATTTTGGTATAATTGTGTTTTTAAATCATGAATGATCAATTAAAATATGGAAATGTTGTATAGTTTTAAAGTTGATTTAACATATATTAATAAATTTTAAAATCAATATTTATGGCTCTATTAGTTCTGTGCAATAATTTAGGTAGTTTTTAATTATAGTAATTTCTTAAACAGATTAAACTTATTAATTAGACAATAATTTAGGAGTTTGAGTTAAATTGAAGAATATCTGTGATTTTTGTATCATTCATGGGTGGTCATATTTGAGGACGTATATTTTGGATTTTTAAGAAGCAATCAAGTGCCATTTTAATGATTTGTCTATTTCATATAGATTTTCTTCTTTTTTTTTGAAGAAAAATGGATTTAATTTAATAATGAAAAGTCGTACGGCATCTAGATAAATGATCGAGTGGAACAAACATAAAATATTTCAATTCGTCAGTCTTCATGCTGGGACACTCAAGCTATGTTGAAGATGATATATTTACATGTACCCGTAGACCTGACAATTCGTTCGTGTCGTATACTTTCGTGTCGTGTACTTAGTGTACTGAAATGTTAAACCCAAAAATGACTCATTTGGAGTTCGTATACATTCGTGTTCGTATATTTTCGTATCGTGTACTTTTCATGTCATGTTTTCGTGTAATATTAAATAAAAATTAATATATAAATATATGAATAAGTATATAAAAACATTATATTTTTAAGTACATTTTTACAAATATATATTAAATATATATATATATATATATATACATACATCATATTTACATATAAGATTATAAAATTACGTATAATTATATGAATAAATATACATATATTTATAATGAAAATTAATGTTTAAATGTAAATATATTTATTTCATGTACTTTCTTGTCGTGTCGTGTACCCAGAGGCTAAACCCAAACACGACATTAAATCTAGGTCGTGTACTTTCGTGTTCATGTACTCAGAATTGAAATACAAACACTAAATTTTCGTGTCATTTCGTGTCATATTATTCGTGTCGTGTACTAAATTGTTGGTCTATGTACCCACTTCGCCACAACCTGGTTGAGCTATCGACCATAAATGCAATACAATATAAACTTTCATCACTAAATCAGAACCAACACTAACAATAAAGGAGAGAACAAACACCCTCTCACCAAGGAGAGCAAACAAACTGAAATTGTAAACTGGAATTCTAAATAAAAATTTAGATCTGAAAAATGAAAACCACAATGTTAGGAATCTATATGAACTTGATGATAACTTTAATCTTAGAACCATAGAAATTTTAATTGATGTAACTGATCAATTGATATGAAGTTTATAAATTTGAATCGATCAGGAAACTATTTATTAGTTGAAATGTTTATCTGATTCAACTGATAATATGGATTGTAACATAAGTGTACTTAGTCTATTTCAATTGATAAGGTGTAAGTCAATTGATATTATTATCATCAATTGATACTAGAGTCGATTGATATAGATCATCAACTGATGTGTAACTTAGATTGTTAAATTATAATTATTTGAAGACAGGAAAATTATGCAAGTGAAGGATGATCAATTGATATGGAAGCATCAATGGATAGAAGATCAAATGAAAAGAAGCCAAGTCGAGAATTGAAGACCATCAACTGATATGAAGACCCATCGATTGATATATCGATTGATAACTTCTATTAATCGATAAGTCAACAATTATCAATCGATGGATATCAAGATCAATCGAAGAAGAATATCAGTCGATGTATACAAGGAATAATCAATTGATATGCTTAACAACAAATTATCAATTGATAGGGACAACACAAAATATCATAAATCTAATAACAAAAGCACACATATGGAAGATAGTCTATATTGACTATAAAGACTCAGATTGAAGCTATCTTTCCAAGTTTGAAGACTTTTCTTAAAATGGAAAAAGGCAAAAGAAAAGATAGATCAGAAACAATCCTAGAATAGACTAATTATTTTATATTCTTTCAATGAATTGTAAACACACTTGTGTTATATAAACAAGTGTGGTCGCATTTGTTGGACCCAATCAAGACAACCATTATTGTATTTACTTGTCATATTGTAACATTCTAGTGCTTCTTATATTAAATAGTGACTTAGTTTATTTTAACTATGTATTTGCAATTAGAAGCTTGTTTCTAATGCATCTCCAAATGTAAATAAGTAATATAAAAAATAATTGTACTGGTAGAAGATTTTGTGAATCATGCATCAGGAGAATGAATATTACATCAAATAAGGATTTGTAGAAGAAATTATTTCTAAGGCAATTGATCATTAGAGAAGTCACATTGATAGAGAAATCACAAGTGTAAACTGGTAGAGAAGTCTCAAATGACTCAATCGAGAAGTCTACTTAATCGAGAAGTCTACTCAATCGAGAAGTCGATGATATGAAGTCAGTCGAGAAGTGCAAAGAAATGGTCAATCAAGAAGTTCAGTTAAACAAATCGAGAAGTTAGCTAAGGAAGCAATCGAGAAGTCTGTGAAGTGAATCAATCGAGAAGTGTGTGACATCAAGCCTGATCGAGAAGTCTAGCCCAATCGAAAAGTCTAGCCTGAACGAGAAGTCATCAAAAGATATATGCAGTCGAGAAGTCTATACATTCGAGAAGTATGAAGTCAGAGACCAATTGAAAGGCATAGGTGTACTAACTTGTAACACTTAATTACTATGTAACTCAACTAGAGAAAAGATAAAACAACAGCAAAACAAGAGAAACTGAAGAAGCACATGGAATCAATCAACTGAAGAAATGGTAATGATACTTGGTAACTACAAGTAACTAATTTGGTTAATCAAGGATGCATAAGTGAGAAGAAGTTCAATCTCAGTATTGCTCATGCCCTAACTTATCTAATGGAGAATCAAATTAATGTCAAAGAAGTATCAAAAAGACCAAAGTGATTTCATGTAATGTATATCAACATCTGGATAATGTAAAGGTTAATCAACAAATGAGAACTGACATTCAGAAGCAAGAACCCCTACAAGACTAGTCACTTATGAACCAGACCATTGCATCAAGTGTCAGGACATTGGAGGCAAGTTCATGTCAGTAATAGAAGATCTCATTTGAATTGAGTGAGGAAAAGAAATTGAAGAAGCTAGGGAAACTTGCTCATAAAGGTTAATCCTCAATTAGTCACTAAAGAAGGTCAACATTGGATGAGTGCATATTTGCTAAGGCAAATGTCGATCCGCAGCAGATCGAGATGCGGGTCGAGATTTATAATTGAAGTAAAACATTGCAAAGGCAAATCTCGATCCACGGCAGATCGAGATCGAGATCGAGATCTTCATAGATCGAGATCGAGATTCTCCTAGATCGAGATCGAGATCGAGATCTTCATAGATCGAGATCGAGATTCTCCCAGATCGAGATCGAGATTTTCACAGATCGAGATCGAGATGGGTCCAGGCGAAGATCGAGATGCGGGTAGATATGTAACATTTAATGTTCAAGGGACAAGTGGCTTATTGTGAACGGTTGATCCAGAGTTGTTGGAAAAGTACTTTTTGTTGTCGAAGTCCTGATTGGGCCACGTACACAAAAAGGACAAGATCAAGACTACATGACATTATAAAAGCTGCACTTTGTTTTTATTTGTAAGAAGACTTTTTAAGCAATCTCTGCATTTCAACGATATATAAAAGAGAGAGAGCATTTACTGTAAAATAATAGTGAGAGAGAGGGTCAGTTGAATCTAGCCTTAATTGCTGTATTTATTGTTCAACTGATCATGATGCCTTTATGAATGTTGTAGCAAATCCTTCAATGAATATAATGATATATTCTTGAAATTCTGTGTCATCATTTATTACCTGCATATTGTTTATTCTCTCATTAATTTTAAACAGTTGTATTCACCCCCCCCCCCCTCTACAACACTTTGGACCTAACAATTGGTATCAGAGCTCCTGTTAAACACATCTAACAGAGATCCTATTGTGTTGTTTGAGTTGGTTCTTGAAAATCCCAGATCCATTTTTTTCTTGAAGTTTGTGCCGAAAGTTGTTATTTGTTTCTTCTGGAAAAAGTCGTAGATCTAAAAAGTTATGAGTCATGGTGTAAGGAATATTTGTGCAAAATTCCAAAACATTGTACTTTAGAGCTTTGTGGATTTTCCTGTGGTCAAAACTGGAATCAACTGATTGACTAAACAAAAAGGACATTTTCGAACTTCTGTCAACTAGGAAGTGGACAACTTTTTGTTTGGACTTGAGAAAGTGGTGGACCCTGCTACTGTTCCTGTGATTAGAACTAACTTGCTTGAATCTTAAGTGCAAAATCCGTTGGATATTTAGTGTTGGATATTTAAAGTGAGATAATTAATTTTTCAAGTAAATACAATTTATTATAATTTGAAAAGTGTATTATCTTAATTTTAAACTTTATTAAAATGGTCGCCGCACACAGATTTAAGATACCTCCGTTTGATGCACAACATTATGACGAATGGACCGGAAGGATGAGAGCTTACCTTACATCAATAAACAAGGTATACTTGAGAATATTGGAAAACGGTCCATACATACCCATGAAAATTGAGCCAGAGCGAATGGAAGGAGGGATACTAATACCATCCCGGTCTGTTCCTAAAGAGGAAATGGAGTTTTCAGACGCAGATAAAGAATTGGTTGGTATGGATGCGTCGTTACGCAACGTCATAATTGAATCCCTAAACTCAGAGTACTATGTTCAGATAAAGGGATTAAAAACAGCTAAAGCCATGTGGGATAAACTGGTTGTGGTGATGGAGGGGACCGAGGAAGTTAGAGATAATCACAAACGCATTCTGATATCTGAATATGAATCGTTCAGATGCGAATGAGGAGAAAGCGTAGCGGATGTTTACAAACGTTATAGTAAATTGCTTATCGAGCTGAGTATAAGAGATAAAGTCTATCCACTAGCAGATTCAAATATCAAATTTCTCTTGAATTTGCCTAAACATCTGGAACACAGGATCACTGCCATTCGAGAGTCAAGAGACTTGAAAAATACTTCTCTCGAAAAGCTGTATGGTGTTTTGAAGACCTACGAGCTGGAGCAGGAACAAAATGACAGAAGAAGATCCTACAATAGTGGAGAAAACAAAGTGATAAGTGAGTCTGGACTTGTAGCTGAAGAGTCTGCTGTAAAGGCACTTGCAGCTGTCTCATTGAAAACTGCTAATCCTGAAAGGGTGGTATTAGACATTGAAGATCCATCCGAAGAAAGTGATGATGAATACTATACCCTTGAAGAGCTGGACAAATTAGAAGACAAGTCATATGCTTGTATTGCTCGAGAATTTGCTCATATCAGCTTCAGGAAGCAAAGAAGTGGTAAAGGACGATTTGGTAGTTCTTTCAGCAGAAGAGGCAGCAGTAGCAGCAGAGGCAGTAGTGTAAGTGGTCGCGGAAGTTACAGTGGTCGAGGTAGCACATCTGGTAGTGGCTACAGATCTAACCTGGTAGACAAGAACAAGTTCAGATGCTACAACTGCAATGAATTGGGGCACTTCGCAACAGAGTGCAAGAAGCCCAAGTACGTTCATCCCAAGGAATCCTATGCTGATCTGAAAAAGAAATATGATGCCTTGGTTAGCAAGCAACAGAGGGGAAGCCGGGCGTATGTTGTGACTGAAGGGAAGGGTTGGGACGAGTCTGATGAAGATGAAGATGAAGATCAAGAGCTATGCAATTTCGCTTTAATGGCAAAATCTTCAGAACAATCAGAGGTACCAATTCTAACCGTAAATGAAATGTCTATTTCTGAGTACCAAAATGAATTAGCTGTCATGACTAAAGATATGTCAATCTCCAACTAAATCTAATTGCTGTTAATGAGGAAAATGCTAAACTCTCCCTTAAGAATAGACTTCTCGAGGCCAGGGTAGAGGAATTAGAATCAGGAGAAAGTAAAGAAAGGCAATTAATGAATCAGGTAGACGTTTTAGAACACAAGCTTAAGATTAGGGAAGACCTTAACGAAGAACTTAAAAATGAATTAGCTGAGCTTAAAATAACATGTCAATCTTTTGAAGAAGCAGCTAATAAAGTGTTCGTAGAAAGGGACATGTACATGAAACTGGCAGGCAAGAGTAAAAATGAAAAAGTGAACATAGGACTTGACTACACATAGAAAAAGAAAAATAGGGCTGCTGAGTTGTTAGAGCCAGTGTTAGTCAAAGAAGATGTGCCTGAGGTTTTAGTGGATGTTAGAAAACCTATCTTTAAGCATTTTGAGCCTAGGACCATAGATCCTGTTGCTACTAAAATTGAACATGAGATTAAAATTGAAAGAGATTCAGAAGAAAAAGTAGTAGAACCTACAACTTCTAGGAGAGCTAGTAAGATTGCTTATGCTAAGAGAGGTGTAGGAACCAAGGAGGCTAAGACGGTGTCATATAAACAATGGGTAGCAGGGTCAGACCAAATGAAAGCACCTGTAAAGGCAGTTAAAACTGAACCTGCATCTGTATCTACTTCTACACGAGCTAGAAAGGCATGCTATATCTGTAATCAAACTGATCATTTGTCTTACTATTGCCCATTCTATGTAGAGGAAAAAAATCTGTTGGTTGTAATACCATGCCTGCAACTACTGCTTTGCCTAACATGTATGCAAATCATGCCAAATGCAATAATCCAAATTGTATGCCATGTGCTGTAAACATCATGCATGCTTATTTTAATTTAATGAATACTGCTAGCGCATCTGTTGAACATACATCTAGTAGTAGTAAGAAAAAGCATGCGGGGTCAAAGGCTAAGACTTCAAGTCCTCCTAAAGTTAGGAGTGACCAGTCTGCTCCCAAACCTGACAAATCAGTCAAGGTTGACAAGGGAAAAGACAAAGTCAAGATGGATGCCCCTGATGGCAACAAGGCAAAGCCTTCTGTATCTGAAAAGAAAAAGGAAATTATTGATGTCGGGCCCAAACATCATTGGGTTCCGAAGAACACCTAATCTTTCTGGATTTGCAGGGCAGTGAACAGGAAAAGAGTAAAGTCATATGGGTGCTGGACAGTGGAGCATCGAGGCATATGACCAGCAATAAGTCCCTGCTAACAGATTTGGTGTTGAGAGCCGGCTTCGTGGTTACTTTTGGAGATAACAGCAAAGGTTACACCAGGGGATATGGCAAGATCGTTTGTGGAAATGTTATCATTGAGGACGTGTCTTTTGTGGAAGGATTGCGACATAATCTTCTCAGCGTTAGTCAGTTCACCGACAGGGGTTTTGACGTCAACTTTGGGAAGCATGATTGTTCGATTCGAAGCAAAAAGGATGGAAGCCTTGCTCTCAAAGGAGTAAGGAAGTCAAATTTGTTCATAGCTGACATGAATTCTGCTGATCAGTCTGAAGTCACGTGTTTCTACAGCAAGGCTTCTGCTGATGAAAGTTGGATATGGCATAAAAGATTATCTCACCTGAACTTTAAAGCAATGAACAATCTCGTAAGGAGAGAATTGGTGAGAGGGCTGCCGCAGATGGAGTTTACTCCAGATGGACTCTGCGAAGCATGTGAGATGGGAAAATCAAAAAGAGCCTCGCATAAGGATAAACAAGTGAATAGCATTACCGAGCCCCTACAACTTCTTCACATGGATTTGTTTGGACCCGTTAATGTTATGTCAATGTCAAGGAAAAGATATGCGCTGGTAATCGTCGATGACTTTTCCAAATACACATGGGTGAAGTTTGTGACATCAAAAGATGAAGTGCCACATGAGATCATTAGACACATACTGGAAATTGAAAATGTAGCAAGTCTGACTGTGAAGACTATCCGATCTGACAACGGGACAGAATTCAAGAACTCAGTGTTAATGGATTTCTGCATATCTAAAGGGATCAGACGACAGTATTCAGCACCGAGAACACCGCAGCAGAATGGGGTGATAGAAAGGAAGAACAGGACACTGGTTGAAGCAGCTAGGACAATGCTGTATGAGTCAAAACTTCCTTTATATTTTTGGGCTGAAGCAGTTAGCACGGCTTGTTATACACAGAACAGAACCCTGATTATAAAGGACCATAATGAGACGCCGTATTACATGATGAATAAACGAAAACCATCTATCAAGTGCTTTCACGTATTTGGTGCCAAATGCTTTGTGTTAAGAGACAATGCACAACTTGGAAAGTTTGATGCCAAAGCAGATGAAGGGGTTTTCATTGGATATTCTCTTGAAGTAGTAGCAGCGTACAGGGTGTTTGTGCTTAATGATCGCAAGGTGGTTGAAAGCCTTAATGTCACATTCGACGACTCAAAGCTCCCTTCTATACAAAAAGAAGATAGTGAGCCCACTTCCCTAAGATTTGAAAATATGGATATTGATGAAGTGGATACAGTTCCTGAGTCTGTAGTGCAGGGTAGTGATCCAACTATAAATAATGAAATTAATCAAGAGTCTAGTGTTTCGCAAATTCAAAACACTAGGGCTGAGGGATCACCTTCCGTTAGACCTGGTACTAACTCAGGGGGAGTCAGTATGCACTCAGGGGGAGCAGCTCACTCAGGGGGAGACAGTACTAGCTCAAGGGAAGCTAGTGAAAGTGCTTCTAGACTAAGTCACCTTCACTTACAAGATCAAGCTGAATCATCAAGAACATTTGCTAGGGATCGCACTTGGAACAAGGACCATCCGTTTGAGCTAATTATTGGTGATCCAGAAGCCGGAGTGACTACTAGAGGAAAAGCTAGAGCTGAAATTGCCACTGAGAATGAATGTCTATACTCAGTGTTCCTTTCCCAGATGGAACCTAAAGTGGTGGAAGAAGCTCTAGATGACGCTGATTGGGTGATTGCTATGCAAGAGGAACTCAATCAGTTTGAAAGGCAGAAGGTGTGGAAGCTGGTACCCAGACCAAAGAATAGATCTGTTGTTGGGACAAAATGGGTATTCAGAAACAAGCTGGATGAAGACGGACTTGTAACACGAAATAAAGCTCGCCTGGTTACTAAGGGTTATACTCAAAGAGAAGGAATTGATTATGATGAAACCTATGCACCAGTAGCAAGGCTAGAAGCAGTAAGCATGTTCTTGGCTTTCACAGCACATCATGGTTTTAAAGTCTATCAAATGGATGTTAAGAGTGCATTCTTAAACGGTGAACTGGATGAAGAGGTGTATGTCGAGCAACCTCCCGGGTTTATCGACAACAAATATTGTGATTATGTTTATCGACTCTTCAAATCAGTATATGGCCTTAAGCAGTCTTCGCGGAAGTGGTATGAAACTCTGTCAGACTTCTTACTAGAAAGTGGTTTCACCAGAGGAGTAATCGACAAGACGCTTTTCTACAAGAAATGCAAAGTTGATCTAATAATGGTGCAGGTATATGTGGATGACATTATCTTTGGGTCTGCAAATGAGAAGCTGTGTGCTAAATTCGCTAAGTTAATGCAATCAAGGTATGAGATGGCATGATGGGAGAGCTGACGTTCTTTCTGGGCATTCAAGTTAGTCAGAAGAAGGACGGGATATTTATCTGCCAGACCAAGTACATTCATGATCTATTGAAGAAGTATGGTCTCCAAGATGTATCACAAGCGAAGACTCCTATGGCAACAGCCACGAAGCTTGACGAGGACAAAGCGGGTAAACCTGTAGACATCTCAAGCTATCGAGGTATGATCGGCTAACTTTTGTATTTAACTGCTAGCAGACCTGATATTATGTTCTCTACGTGCCTATGTGCAAGGTTCCAAGCGGATCCTAGAGAGTCACATCTCATAGCCGTAAAGCGTATTTTTAGGTATCTCAAGGGAACATCAAATCTCGGGATTTGGTACCCAAGAGATACAGGGTTTAATCTTGTTGGCTATTCGGATTCAGATTACGCAGGTTGTAGAATAGATAGGAAGAGCACTTCAGGAAGCTGTCAGTTCCTTGGAAGAAGGTTGGTGTCTTGGCAAAGCAAGAAACAACACACAGTATCTACCTCGACAGCTGAAGCAGAATATATTGCTGCTGGAAGCTGTGTGGCCCAGATACTGTGGATGAAGAACCAACTCAAGGACTACGGTGTGGAAGTATCTAAGATTCCTATCATGTGTGATAACACAAGTGCTATTGCAATGACCAACAATCCTGTGGATCACTCCAGGACCAAGCACATTGACATCAGGTATCATTTTATTAGAGAGCATGTAGAAAATGGAACTGTAGAGTTGCATTTTGTGTCTACTGAACGTCAAATAGCAGATATATTCACTAAACCTCTAGACGAATCAACATTTTCTAGATTGGTTGGTGAATTAGGGATGCTTAACACCTTTTAGTTTTGCTACCTATCTGTTATAATTCAGTTTGTGTACATATTATTGTTGTTCATGAATATTTATAATTAATAATGTGTACTTAACTTCATAAATGTATGTATTGCATCTCATAAAGGGAAGTTAGAAAGTTTCATGAAATTAATCTTGTGCTGATCTGTGTATCTAAATGATTAATGTCTAATAATGTGATAGGATTTAATGCTATACTTAATTTTGTAATGCATGATTTATTTGCTAAATTCCCTGTCGTTTCAAAATTATAAGTTTCTAAAATGGTGTGAAAATTTGTGGTGAAATCTTGTGAATTTTACATATAAATGTTTAATTCACATAATTTCATTAAAATTTTCTAAGGCAAATCTCGATCTGGTTCTGGATCGAGATCGAGAACGACTTGTGAAAATTGCTTTAAAAAACTGTCAAGGTACATCTCGATCTATCCACATCGAGATCGATATCGAGATCGACATCGAGATGTAGATCGAGATGTGGATCGAGATCGACATCGAGATGTAGATCGAGATGCGGATCGAGATCGACATCAAGATCGACATCTAGATGAGGATCGAGATGCGGATCTCGAGATCGAGATGTGACTTGTCTTTTCAGTTACTTCTTTTTAGGCGTGCAAATATATATTATAGCATTAAAAAGGCTGTTCATTATTTACATCAACTTTCTTTCTCTCTTTCAAAAGCTTAAGCTCTTCATATACACACGTGTATACATACATTACCAGAGTTCTTTTCCCTGCCATTACATCAAGTTTTCTTGTGATTTTCTTAAACAAAAATCACTAACTGTTACTTAAAAGCATCAATAACTAAAACGAAACTCTGCTAAAATTTTGTTTAAAACTGTTGAACTTCTTGTGTTGTTTTTAACGTCATTACTGTTCTTGCAAATAGTTCTTTAGTTTTCTTTTCATTCGAGTGAGTTTGTTTTCTATTTCGTGCTTTCTTATTCTTAAGTTCTTTGGTGTTCTTGAGCGAAATAGTTATGGGTACTTTTGTTTAATCCTTAAAGTGCAACTTTACCACCGTGTTTGTGTTTTTTTTGTAACGGCTGTTCACTTTAATTTTCGAAAACTCAACCGTCAATCATTAGTGGAGAATTAAGTGGTCAATAGTGGGCAGTTAATTTGTGTCACTAATTACGTGGGGTAATTAGTGGGGTTCATGTACGTTTTTTTTTGTTTAAATTTAGAACTTAGTCTCTAAAATTTCCATTGCAAAACCATTTCAGAACATTTCTTTTCTAAAACACAAATTTAAAATGGCAAACCCAAATTTCACAATTCACAAGACCAACTTTGTTAATCTCTCTGCTGATCGAGCAACTGGTAGATTTATTCACTACCAGTTCTGGATTGAATCCCTCAACAACACATCAATCATAAGTCATGCTTTAACCGCCTCTCCCATCCTGAATGTCGAAGCCCTTCAAGCTGCTTACTCAACACTAGAGATTCAGGGTGGAAAAGCAAATCCAACAGGCCTATCCTTTACTATTGGTGGTGCCAAATATGAAGTCAGTCTGCGGAAGTTCAATGAGTTACTCGGGCTTCCTACAGAAGATTATGCTCCGGAACCCACTATGGAGGATATGTTGCAATTATTCACGGAGATAGGTTGTCGCCCTCCCACGGGTCCTATCAAGGTAATAAAGGTTAACACCGGTATGCTACCAGCTGAGTGGGATTATGTAGTTCAAGCAATTCAACGCTGCATGTTCCCAAAGGACAAAGACTACAGGCCAATGAACAACAGTTGCCGGGTAATACTATATGGAGTGGCAAACAACAGAAAGGTGAATGTGGGCAAACATCTGTTGATTCAGTTGCTTGAGAGGTGGGCATTGGAGAAGAATTCATCTAGGAATCCGGAAGATGGTCTAGTCAAATGCTGGATGCCAAGATTTCTTCAGATGGTTCTGGATGACGTCCTTTCAGAGGAACACAGAAGAGTATTTCAAGGCTCTGAAAGGATGGCATGTTTTGATATGACTCTAAAGAGTATCTCCACCATGGAAACCCAGCAAAAGTCAAGACTTTTTGAGTTGCGCCTGACTCCGTACTTCCAGGATCTGCAAGATGAGTATGCTAGGAGGCATGCTTCTCAGTTTACTGCAGTAGAAGCTGAGAGTAGCGGTAACGAAGCTGAAGGTGGAGATCAAGTGCCTAGAAATTTGGAAGAAGCAGGTATGGATGTTGACATGGCCGAGGCAAATTTTGCAGAAGCTGGAGCTGACAAGGATGACGATCTTCTGAGTCAGGTACCTATTCTTGCTGATCTTGATCAATCATCAATTCAACCTGTTTTCTACAGCCGTGGGCCTGAAAACCCCCAGGCTCTATCCCAGGCTGCAAGCCCTTCTGTTCATAAACGTTCAGCCAGCCCTAAAACTGGTGATAAAAGGAAGGCAAACTTATCTGAGTCGAGTGATTCGAGTGGAGGGAGTGTAGGAGTTGAGAGAATAGTCACTTCAGCAGCTCTGCCACATCCAAAGAAGCAAAATGTGGATTCAAACCCAGTGGCAACTGCACAACCTGTTAAGGCTAGTTCACCTCTCACAGCCACCACACTTCACGCTGGTGGCTCTCCTCTACAAAACATTTCAACACATTCGCACTCGCCTAGGCATGTTGGTGAGAGTCAAGGAGGGGGTCCAGCTCAACAGCCAATAGGAGCTGGCCCTACCTCCCCTGAGTTGTCCGCTCAGGGCTCTTTGAGAAATTTCTCGGAAGGGGAATGGCAAACTGAGACTAGCACTTCTGATGCTAGGATCTCAGGAAGTTTTAATGCGGAAGAGTCCGTCGAATCCAGTACGGATGACGGTTCCTCATCTAAATCAGAAAACAAGTTGCTCGCAGAGCAACGACATCTGGTGACTGGTGGGTCTACGCCTCCAGAACAGCCCAGCGAACCAGAAAAGGTTCTTGGTAGACAAGGGGATGACATGGTCATAACGCCATCTCCTAACGTAGACACAGCGCTTAAAGGTTCAGTCTCACTGACCGATATCGCCGACCAACTCACCGCTAGTCCCCAGCGATTAGTGGATGAGGCTCTAGTACTGTTAGGCTCTAAACACGAGGGAGAGACAGGGAGAGTAGATCCCTTCTTTTTAGGGATCTTGAGTGAAACAGAACCCGGCGAGAGTAAACAGTTTAACCCAAGCCAAACACCGTCCCCCAAATTGTAGGATCTAGTGAAGAAAATGGAGGCTTTGGAGGCTGGAGTTGCTGGTGTTACTGCTGCTGTCTCTTCTCACTCTGGACGATTGGAGGTTGGAGCTCAGTTCATGGAGAACCTAATTGTCGTCCAAAATCAAATGATTGACAAGATAAACAATCTTGGATTGGCACAGGTGGAGGTTGGGAGGTCAGTAGATGATGTCACTCATGGCATGTCTCAGGTTTGGACGAAGCTGAATGAACTCCTTGATGCTGTCTTTGGACGTAACAGGGCTGGACCTGGTCCTTCAACCGGTGGTGGTGGTGACGATAATAATGATGATGATGCTCCTGATGAGGATAACACACCTAAGGGGGAGAAGGAGGATCAGGGTCTGAAAAAGCTGACTAGTAAGGGTCCGGTGATCGAGTCCTCAAACAAATCTGGTGAAAAGGTGGAGGAGGCTCAACCGGCTCGTAAGGACAAAGGCAAACAGAAGATGGTAGTTGAAGAAGAAGCTGAAAAAGAAACACCTCTCGTCGATGCATTTATGGGAGACTTTATTGAAGATTCTGATGAGGATGAGATGGATATAGAAGCCTTAGTGGCAAGGAGGTCGAGACTCGAGCAACGGGCAAGAGAATGGGAACAAGAAAGAGGTCTAAATCCTGGCGGATCCGGCGCAGGAGTTGCAAGTGATGCAGGAGACCACTCGGTTGCTGACGAGCATGTGCCAGAAGAAGAAGTTGATGAAGCGGAGATGCAAGGAGAGATTTTCAGGGAAGCCAGAGAAAGAGTAAATGAAGAAGTGCTACAAGGGATAGTTGAAAAAGAACTAATGGCAAAGGAGAAGAGAGCGGCTCAGAAAACTCAGCATGAGTATGAAATGAAAAAGATCAAAGATCCTAAGGTCCAGGCTGACATAAGGAGGGAAGGTCCCGAGTGGGACAAGGCTAGAGAAGCCTTAGCTGGACCAAGAGCCTATGCTCATGACTCAGAAAGATTGAGCTTTCTTCTTCATAAGCTAGAAAATCTAAACCCTGGGCTGCTGAATTATCTAAATTGTATAAGACAGGGATGCACCTCCGTACAAGTCATATTCAAGGAGAAGGCATGGAATCTGATGATCACTTGGACACCCATAACAAAAATCAGGCCGTGTATGGTCGATGAAGCTTTCTTCCATGAAAGGGGTGCAAGTGAACTGGTAGAATTCGCTCACAAGGTAGACACCTCTGTCAAGACTGGAGTGCTGTTTAAGGAGAAATTGTTGAAGATGGCTGAAGACAGAGGGGTTGACATTATTCTAAATCCCCACCAGATCAGATATGTCCATGACAAGGTCTTGAGGATCGTAAATCTGCATGACTCGAAACTAACTCCGAGCGGAAATGTGCTGAAGGCAGTTGCAAAGCTAGTCCTCTCTAAGGGTTTTCTAACAAAGGAAAAGAAGCTGGTGGCTAAGGACTTGGAGAAGCTGATAAGAAGGCAAGACGCTAGATACAAGTTGCCTGAAGCTACACTACCAGTGGTTAAGAAGGAACCTGAAGACTACGCATTCGAGCAGCAAGCCGAGGCAATAAGGGAGCATGTTCAGAGATACGGAGATCCAAGAATAGGCATTCCAGAAGAAGGGGAAATAAGGGAGGAAGCTAGTGCAGTGGTTAGTGCAAATGTCAAGTTTGTCAAGAGCAAAGCTGAGAATGAGAATGATCTGCTGATCTATACAGACAAGCATCAGGTGGAAACCGTCATTGAAATCAAGTACGACATCTTTGCAGAACACAGTCATGAAACACTGTGTATCATAAGGGAATTGATTGATGAGATGGATGATGTTGACAAGTTTGATCAGGATTATCTAAGGGTCACGTTTGATAACTTCTGTAAGAGAAGACAACAGCTTGATATTCAGAGGCTAAAGCAATGCACCACCGCTATTGTCATTGGATACCCTAAGCAGTTGGTCATAAGGAAGAAAGGGGAAAAGGGGTATCCTGACAAAGTCACTAAGCTGAGATTTGAAGACATTCCCACGAAGCTTACCACTCGCAGCATGGTTGAAAGGTGGCTGAGGTTGTTTCGAGATTATAAGATCAAAAATCATGTGGAAGCAGAAGGACTTAATCTTCTCAAGAAAAGAATGGAGGAAGTCTGCAACCCTGAGTTCATGAAGAAAGAAAAAGCAGCCATGAAGAAAGCTCGTGAGGAAGAGGAGCGCAAGAAATCAAAGTTTTAATGTATTATGCTTGTAATGTTTCTTTGCGTTGTAATTTGTTTTCTTGTTTTCCTGCATTGTAAATATATATTATCTGTTTTCTTGTGTAGTGTAAGGTAGAAGTTAGTTAGCTAAGTGTCTTGAAACTGGTTTATATTAGGTGTCAATTATTTCGCGAAGTTCGGCGGTGGTAATACTGCTAAAAGGACTTCAGAAGGATAATTGAAGATTGAGTGGACCGTGCTCTTAAAGTACTTAGAGAAAATCTCTAGAAGAGCATGAAGCCATTTAATCGAGCCAACAGGTGTCCAATTTTGGCACTTGAAGTATCAGTAATAGACATGAAGTTAATTAATCAAGCCAAGCATTATGTAAGTTGACATGATCTTTTATGAATGTTATTTTATCTTTTTCAGTCCCTGTTTAGTTGAGTTATCCTCATTGTGAATTTGGTTGTCATTGTTAGACAATCAAATAGGGGGAGATTGAAAGACATAGGTGTACTAACTTGTAACACTTAATTACTATGTAACTCAACTAGAGAAAAGATAAAACAACAGCAAAACAAGAGAAACTGAAGAAGCACATGGAATCAATCAACTGAAGAAATGGTAATGATACTTGGTAACTACAAGTAACTAATTTGGTTAATCAAGGATGCATAAGTGAGAAGAAGTTCAATCTCAGTATTGCTCATGCCCTAACTTATCTAATGGAGAATCAAATTAATGTCAAAGAAGTATCAAGAAGACCAAAGTGATTTCATGTAATGTATATCAACATCTGGATAATGTAAAGGTTAATCAACAAATGAGAACTGACATTCAGAAGCAAGAACCCCTACAAGACTAGTCACTTATGAACCAGACCATTGCATCAAGTGTCAGGACATTGGAGGCAAGTTCATGTCAGTAATAGAAGATCTCATTTAAATTGAGTGAGGAAAAGAAATTGAAGAAGCTAGAGAAACTTGCTCATAAAGGTTAATCCTCAATTAGTCACTAAAGAAGGTCAACATTGGATGAGTGCATATTTGCTAAGGCAAATGTCGATCCGCAGCAGATCGAGATGCGGGTCGAGATTTATAATTGAAGTAAAACATTGCAAAGGCAAATCTCGATCCACGGCAGATCGAGATCGAGATCGAGATCTTCATAGATCGAGATCGAGATTCTCCCAGATCGAGATCGAGATCTTCATAGATCGAGATCTTCATAGATCGAGATCGAGATTCTCCCAGATCGAGATCGAGATTTTCACAGATCGAGATCGAGATGGGTCCAGGCGAAGATCGAGATGCGGGTAGATATGTAACATTTAATGTTCAAGGGACAAGTGGCTTGTTGTGAACGGTTGATCCAGAGTTGTTGGAAAAGTACTTTTTGTTGTCGAAGTCCTGATTGGGCCACGTACACAAAAAGGACAAGATCAAGACTACATAACATTATAAAAGCAGCACTTTGTTTTTATTTGTAAGAAGACTTTTTAAGCAATCTCTGCATTTCAACGATATATAAAAGAGAGAGAGCATTTACTGTAAAACAATAGTGAGAGAGAGGGTCAGTTGAATCTAGCTTTAATTGCTGTATTTATTGTTCAACTGATCATGATGCCTTTATGAATGTTGTAGCAAATCCTTCAATGAATATAATGATATATTCTTGAAATTCTGTGTCATCATTTATTACCTGCATATTGTTTATTCTCTCATTAATTTTAAACAGTTGTATTCACCCCCCCCCCTCTACAACACTTTGGACCTAACACCAATCAAGAAGTCTCACAAGTAATCGATTGAGCAGCTCACAACCTGAATTCTCAAAGTACAATGAAATTGAGTATTCGGATGTTTCAAACAGATACTTTCAAGGAGATTTGTAGAAGAATAAGATAAGTAATATGAAGCATTGTCGTGATTAGGTCAGTCAATCCTGTGAAGATAATGACAAGTCTATAATGAAGCTTGAAGGAAGAACAAGACAAGGATAGAAGATAGAAAGCAGATGATGCAGACTGTTAAGAGAAAGACTTAGCTAGAAATAGAATTGAGTAAAATGTAAAGTTTCATGTGTTTGTTTCTAGTTATTGTATAACTGACTTTGAAAGCATGTGTACTAAGACATTTTGTCTATTTAATAGAATGCACAACTTCACAGTTCAGTTTGTTGAATAGTTTTCCATACCCTGTTTTCTTTCAAGAATAAGAAGCTGAGAATTTCATAAATATTCTCAGATTATAGCAAATCATTATAATAAAAGATTAGATTGATATTTAACTATGAAGTGTTTAGTTAAGTTCTGCATCTCTAATATAAACACTGATAAAGTTAAATAAAGCTACAATACTAGTCCAGTTCACACAGAAAAGAAAATCAAAAGCAATTTAAAAAGATAACCTATACACTCACCCCCCATATAGTTTTGAGCTAACTCATTCCGAACAGCTTTGTTAGAAAATATACAAGTTAGACAATATCTAAGAATCAACTATTTTAGTTTGAGAGTACTTTTGTAAGAACAGTTGATTCATTTTCTAACCTTGTAAAAAGAAGTTGGGTTTTATTAACCTAGATAATTTGAGCAATATAAACACTGATGGAAAAATCAATCCATCATTAATTTTTAAATATCATTGTTTATTCACTTTTCAGTTCTGTTGTTCATTATAATTCTTTTAAACACTTATAATATCAAAAACAAATATTAAAACTTAAAAAGTTTTTATAATTTGTATTCAACCCCCCTTCTACAAATTATATTAACATTGTTCTGGGAAATAACAATTGGTATCAAAGTAAGCTTTCAACTTACAGAAAGTTTAAGATCAAGAGCAAACTCAATATGGGTCAAAAGGATTCAGGTGTGAAAATTCTACTGTTAGAAAAAGATGAATACTTTGCATGGAAAGTAAAAATGCATCTACATCTACTCTCTCTTGACCCTTTCTATGTTAATTGCATAGAGAAATGTCTGCATGTTCCTATGAAATTAGTCACAGGTGTGAACCCAGATGGAACTCCTGATTTTGATAAACACATTCTAAAACTCACCACTGAGTTTACTGAAGAAGATGAAAAGGAGGTGTTCAAGGATAAAAAGGCCATGAAAATTCTGCTCAATGGTCTAGACAAAGACATGTTTGACAATCTAATCCATTGTACTACATCAAAAGAAGTATGTGATATTGTTGGGTCCTAGAAGTATCGTAGAAGGGGGGTTGAATACGATATTCACAACAATTTAAAATTCTTTTTAGAATTTACGGAATTAAATTATTACTTTTGCTGAGAGTTCTAGTCCTTGTAGTGTTTGAGAGGCTGACTTACTTGTTTTCTATTTTCACGATAAAACATTTAAGATATAGAAAATTAGCAAGTAAGTAAACAAGATTCAAGTTAAACACATATATTAAACTTGAAAGGGTGTTACAGTATTTGATAGAATATTTCTTAATTCCTAAAACAGATTTGACATGAATTGTTCTACTTAAGGAATTAAATTCAAACCAGCACAGAAAATCTGTGAATATGACAATCAGACAAATTATTGAATTTTAATGTTTTTCTACTCTCAAATTATGAAGCTCAAGCCTCATATTTATAGAGGATGAAAAACTGATATGACTTTCTACATCAGGATATTTTTTTATACTTTATTTAAGCTATATGACATTTGAAAAGCACTTGTATGACTTTTTAGAATGCTCGGTATGACTTTTTTGCTCGGTATTATCTTTTTAAAAAGTCGGTATGACTTTTCAATTTGTCTCGGTATGACTTTTTTCTTCACAGCTCGGTATGACTTTTCATTGAAGCTTGGTATGACTTTTATTTATAAAGTCGGTATGACTTTTTAAAATACTTCGGTATGAGCTTTTCATGAGCAGCTCGGTATGACTTTTTTCAATAGTCTCGGTATGACTTTCTGTTTATGTTGTATGACTTTTTTTAAACAGAATTTCGGTATGACTTTTAAATAATGTTGATTCTCATTTCTACTATAGTGGTCTTTATGTCTTGTCTTGTTTTCTTTTTATTTTTCCTCTATATTATTCTTCTGGAATCTTTCTGTAGTAGGCACTTAAAACCTTCTATATCTTCTGAACTCCTTGAGATACTATTCTTTTATTTTACACCGACGCTTGATCATATAAATGAACTTCTTTCAGTGTTTAGTAGCAGTCTTGCTAGACTTCTTCTGATATTCTGATTCTTCGTGTCTAGTTGACATTCTTCATCTTGATTCCTTATTCAATACTTATTATTTACTTCGCTTTCTTATCTAAGTTGAGTTGTCATCTACTTATTAAAAATAGGTCTAGTCATATGATTTTCAATCTCCCCTTATTTGTTGTTAAACATTTAACACACAAATTCCTAGAGGATGACTCAACTAACAAATAAGAAAATAGATAAAAGTTTAAACTATGTAAGTAATAAAATATTTTCTGGACCATATAATACATTTCCAGATTTCAATCATGAAAGATAAATATAAGTTAGATGTTCCTCTAGATTGAACATATTTAACAAAGTTTTATCTTGACTTATCTATCATTGCCAGCTTCAGAAGTATCAACTTCACATTCTTCTAGAGTTGAACTTTTGTGAACAAGTGTCATTGGTACATCTTCAGTACGTGGATGGTTTCTCTAGTTCAGATTCTGCATTTCCAGATTTTTTTAATGAACTAAAAATGAAAGACGAAAGATAAATCTTCAAGTTAAATCATCTTCATTTCTCAGACTCATCACCACTCCCCCTTAGGATGGCAGGGATGAAAGTTTGTTCTCTTCTTACCACTTTTCCTCTATTTCTCTAAATTTTATCTTCACTTCTCTCCCAAGGTGAATTCATTCTCCCCTTACGTGAATTATTCAACCATTTTAATAACGGTAACAACAGATATGACATACATACAACATTAAACCATCGCAGATATAAAAACTGTAAACTATGACATGTTATGCATTTTAGAAAATCCGGTTAATCCTATATACAAGAATTTTCTGAAATCAAATGGAATAGAAGAATTAATAAATAATCAGTAGTTTTATCCAATCCAAGTATGTTGTTTTATATCCCATTTTCTTGTTCAACAATTCTCCCCTTAGTTGAGTAATCCTCTTCAGAAGAAATTTCTTCCCCCTTAGTTGACTAACATTAGAAAACTGTAACAAGGAATTGGGAATGGAATTTTGTGTTTCTGACAAGTGTTTCACTCATATACTCTCTAAGTGTTTCACTCATAGTGCAATAGGGTTTCTTAAATTTCCGTCCTCAATTGAATCTATGAAAATATTTGACTTTGAAAACTGAATTACTTGAGGAATAGATTTGAAAGGCAGAGTGTCTAAACTTGTAACACTGTAACTAATGTAACTCAACTAAAGAAAAGATACTTAATCAGAAGACAATCAAGAACAAGAAGTCACAAAGAAATCAATACAAATTGAAGATAAGGTAATTGATACAATTTAACATGGTTAATTATGATCAATCAAAGATGAAATCACTGGAAGAAGTTCAAGTCAAAGTTGTTCATGCCTCAGCGATGTGTAGCTTAAAGAATCAAGATCATAACAATCAGTATCAATAAGACTAATTGATTTCAAGTGAAGAAGCAGGAAAGCGACAATTGGAAAGCCACATTACTAACTGAATATGGTAATCTATTCAGAAGCAAGAACCTTATCAAGACTAGTCACTTATAAACCAGACCATTGCATCAAGTGTCAGGGCATTGATAGCAAGTTTATGTTAGTAGTAGAGATCCATGTTCAAGAGCTTGTTGAAGAATATAGAAGACAAGAAGAAATCACAAATTCAAGATGTTGCATTGAAGTTTCTAGTTGAAGCCCAGAATTTCTCTAAGTACTTACTAGGGAACCTATGTAGAAATTTCTATCTAGAAATTCTAGATAAGTTTCTACTTAGAGCCAAGTAGAAATTCTGGAAGTAGAATATTTTCTAAGTACATAGGAAGGAAGCTATCTCGAATTTCCTATGTAGAAGTTATACTTAGAAATATTCGAGATAGAGTGTAAGTAGAAAATTCCTATGTAGAAGTTCTACTTAAATGTTCGAGATGACAAGTAGAAAATTCCTATGTAGAAGTTCTACTTAAATGTTCAAGATGACAAGTAAAAAATTCCTATGTAGAAGTTCTACTTAAATGTTCGAGATGACAAGTAGAAATTCCTAAGTAAAAATTCTACATAGAGGACAATTTTAACATGACACATGGAATCATCTGGTTGGCTATTTCCAAGCTTTCAAGACAAGATAAGATTTACGTGGACAACATTGGACCACTCATATCTTATCTGTTGAAGACTACAAGTCATAGATTCCAAGTAGTATAAATAGAAGTACTCGTGTAATATTTTAAGAGTGGGCAATATTAAGAGAAACACTTGTAAAAGAGAGAGAGAGTGTTGGTCCCTGATATTGTAGAAGGGGGGGGGGGTTGAATACAATATCTGAAAATTAATCGCGGAATAATTTGGATTAAAAATATTATTTTAATTACTCGCGAAATATTAATTAGAATGAAATACTGTTCAAGTGAAAGATATAATTTTAACTTGATTAGTATTACAAAATTAATATTTAGAAAACTGTTATATAATTGATAAAAAGTCTAGAACGAATTCGACATGAAGTGTTCGTGTTTAATCAATTATATTCAAACTCAGCACAGAAATCTGTGAATATTACAATGCAGATAAATTACTGAATTTGATCTGATTTTCTTAACTTCTAACAAGTTGAACTTCTGAAAAATGAAGAGCTGATCTCATATTTATAGAGAATGAAAAAGGCTGCTATGACCTTTTTCAGTATGACTTAATTTCAAGAAAATAAGTCTGTATGACTTATTTTAACCCTTGTATGACATTTAAAAACTGGGTATGACTTCTGAATGGTCGGTATGACTTACTGAATCTCGGTATGACTTATTTAAAGTCATATTTCAGATTTTATCTAATTAAAATAAATCGGTATGACTTATTTTAATTAATCAAAATAGGTTCAGTATGACCTTTTGAGCACAGAAATCTCGGTATGACTTATCCACTGAGCTCGGTATGACTTATCAGTCGGCTGTTCCGGTATGACTTTTCTTTAACAGCTTCGGTATGACTTATCAGTCGGCTGTTCCGGTATGACTTTTCTTTAACAGCTTCGGTATGACTTATCAGTCGGCTGCTCCGGTATGACTTTTCTTTAACAGCTTCGGTATGACTTATCAGTCGGCTGCTCCGGTATGACTTTTCTTTAACAGCTTCGGTATGACTTATCAGTCGGCTGCTCCGGTATGACTTTTCTTTAACAGCTTCGGTATGACTTTTATTAATATAATTCAGTATGACTTATTAATAAACAGTCGGTATGACTTATTTATTAGTCATTTGAATTATATTAAAAGTCATATTAAGTCATATCTTTTATAATAAATTAATTCTACTTAAATTAATTAGTTAATTTACAAATTAAATTAAATTCAACTTGAATTAATTTAATTAGATAAATTAAATAATCAATTAACATTTGATAGTAGAATTAAAATACTATTTCGTCTTGTATTACCGTGCTATCAGTCTTGAAGTCTTCCAGTCTTCGTTGTGTCTTTTGTCATAAAACCACTTGAGCTAGATGATGAATATTTATTATTTTAGTTGACACACAAATGTACTGTCTGGTTCATTTATGTCATACTATAATAAATATTCTCCATCTTTAACATTAAGCTGTGGTCTTCTGTTCTTCTTCTACTTCACTGTCTTCATTCTTCTTCTGGAATCTTCTGTAGTAGCCACTTAGAATCTTCTGAATCTTCTGAACAACTGCTTCTCTATTTTTCTCCGACGCTTGAACATAAAAATGAACTTCTTCCGGTGTAGAGTAGCAACTTCATTATAATTCTTCTGACAAGTTGATTCTTTGTGTCTAGTTGACATTCTCAGATTTGATTCCATCCTCAGAATTTATTACTTACTTTAATTTCTTACATGAGTTGAGTTGTCATCTACTAATTACAAATAGGCCTTGACATATGCCTTTCAATCTCCCCCTATTTGTTGTTAAACATTTAACACACAAATTCCTAGAGGATAACTCAACTAACAACTAAGAAACTAATATGACATTTAAGAACTGTAAGTAAATAAATTGTTCTCTGGATCATATAATACATTTCCAGATTTCTTTGAGTAACTGAAATGAAAGATGTTTGTTCCTCTAGCACTGAACATATTATACATGTAGTATTATCTTCATTTCTCAGACTCATCACTACTCCCCCTTAGGATGTCAGAGATGATGTCTGTTCTCTTCTTACCACTTCTCCTTTATTTCTCCAACTCCTGTCTTCCCTTCTCTTCCAAGGTGAATTCAATTTCCCCTTACTTGAATTATCCAACCATTTTAATAGAGGTAACAAACATGGCATACATACAGCATTAAACCATCGCAGATATAAAAAAATGCAAACTATGACATGTTATGCATTTTAGAAAATCCGGTTAATCATATTTACAAGAATTTTCTAAAATCAAATGGATCCAATCCAAGCATGTTGTTATATACCCCTTTTTCTTGTTCAACAATTGAGTAATCCTCTTCTGGCAAAAGCCTTTGTTTACTTCTCCCCTTTTGATCTACTCCCCCTTAGTTGAACACTTTAACATTTTGGAGTAATCCTCTTAATAATTCTCCCCCTTAGTTGAGTAATCCTCTTAATAATTCTCCCCCAATTGTAGATAGGTAACAATTGTTGGTCCTTTTCTGAAGAAATTTCCACCTTGGTTAAGTAACATTTGAAATCTGTAACAGGGAATGGGGAAAGGGATTCGGTAAGTGTGCTAGTGTGTGATTTTACTTTGTGTTCCTCACAAGTGTTTCGCTCATATACTCTCTAAGTGTTTCACTCATAGAATATATATTTTCACTCTTCCTTACTTGTGTTTCACTCTTTTCTCACATCACTATATCTCTCTCAGTACGGATGACTCAGCCTTTTGTACCTGCAAGAAAGATCACCATAGCCCCTTCAAGAGAGGTCACTGGTGGTGCAATGGGGTTTCGCAAATCCCCGTCCTCAATTGAATCTATAAAAACATTTTGACTTTGAAAAACTGAATTGCTTCAGAAATAGATTCAGTGAGTTGCTGGTCATCTTAGATGATCTATTCCGTTAGGAATCCAGATATGTTCCATCTGGGGAGGGAGACAAGGAACTATAATTTAGCAAATGATCCAAGTTTCCTCCTGACGCCTGTGAAGGCATGTTGACTCAGTTAGAATCATCAATCATTCTTCCTTCCTTGATATGGAAGTTTAGAAAAATTGCTACCGTCAATTCATCCTTCCTGTGACATTTCAATTGTTCTTTCTTGGTCCATTTTGGTCCCAAGTAAGTTCTTAAATTGTTGGTCCAAAATGCCAATTGAGTTGGTCCATTGATCGAGAAGTCATCAACTGATATTTATCAATCGAGAACTCAAGTCATCAACTGATATTTATCAATCGAGAACTCAAGTCATCAACTGATATTTATCAATCGAGAACTCAAGTCATCAACTGATATTTATCAATCGAGAACTCATCAACGGATACCAATTGTTGTCCATTGTTGGTCCTAAAAATAAGACAATATTTGTGGTTTCTTGAAAAATGTCAGATGAAATTAACTCTTTGCTGATAGCCTTGGCTGACAGGCTGAATTCAATAGACTCACTCTGTTGAGAGAATGAACCTAGTAACAGTTTTGCCTTTTCCAAGTCTGTATCCTTTTGAGAGAACACAGATGAGTTAACAGTTATCTCAGTTTATATGTATTTGAATCACCTTTCTGGAGACAGAGCTGTTGGTTCCCTCACATTACCAACCTTATCAAATGCACTCAAGGCATTGACTCCCTCATTCTTAGCAATTAGGTATTCTGTTTAATGGTTAGAGAGACGGATGTGATTGTGTTTGTGTGTTTGGTTCTAAGATCTTGGATAGAGATTGATGCCAATGTTTGGGATCTAACTATTAGAAACAATTGGATGATCAAGCGCATAGATCTTTCCTACTTCTCAAAAGAGACTTGAGAATAATCAGCTTATATTTATGTATAAACAAAAATATAAAAACATAAATAAAAATAAGGATGCCAATGTTGAAAAACAACTAAAACTATACATACTTATATATACCAATTGTTGATACCAATTGAAAAAATAAACAATATATACTAAGCGTTGGAAAACAAACATAATATAAAATATATTTACAGTAAAGATGCCAATGAAATAACAACTGTACAAAATAAGGAAAATCTTTTTGAGTTTTCTTTTTCAATTTGTTTGTTTGTTTTTGATAATTTTTTTTTTTTTGGAATATATACAGTGTATTTACAGTGCTTCAAAATAAATATGCAATTTAAAACAACATGCAATAATTAGTTCATGTTTAACATCCCTAACTCACTAACCAACTTAGAGAAAGTGGATTCATCAAGTGGTTTCGTGAAGATGTCGGCAATTTGATCTTCTGTGGGTACAAAATGTAACACCACAGTTCCGTTCATGACATGCTCTTTGATAAAGGGATACCTTATGTCAATGTGCTTGGTTCGTGAATGTTGTACAGGATTGTTGGAAATAGCTATAGCACTTGTGTTGTCGCAGAAAATTGGAAATTTATTCAACGCAAGTCCATAGTCATTTAGCTGATTCCTGATCCACAAGATCTGTGCACAACAGCTACCTGCCGCAATGTATTTTGCTTCGGCTGTCGAGGTAGATACTGAATGCTGTTTCTTGCTGTACCAGGAGATCAACCGTCGTCCTAGAAACTGACAACTTCCAGATGTACTTTTCCTGTCCATCCTGCATCCTGCATAATCTGAATCTGTATAGCCTATTAGTTCAAAACCTGTACCTTTAGGGTAACAAATTCCAAGATTCGGTGTACCCTTCAGATATCTAAAAATTCTTTTAACAGCTATAAGATGAGATTCTCTAGGGTCAGTTTGAAACCTTGCACATAAGCATGTTGCAAACATTATATCGGGTCTACTAGCAGTTAGATATAATAATGAGCCTATCATACCTCTATAGCTTGTGATGTCAACCTTCTTACCAGTTTCATCTTTGTCAAGCTTTGTGGCTGTTGGCATAGGGGTTTTTGCCGGTGAAGAATCTTCTAGATTGTATTTCCTTAGAAGATCCCTTACGTACTTTGATTGGCAAATAAAAATCCCATCTTCCTTTTGCTTCATTTGCAATCCAAGGAAGAATGACAGCTCACCCATCATGCTCATTTCATACCTACTCTGTATTAACTTAGCAAATCTCTTGCACAAGTTTTCATTAGTAGAACCAAATATAATATCGTCAACATAAACTTGGACAAATATCATATCTTTATCATGTAATTTGTAAAAGAGAGTTTTATCTATGACACCTCTAGTAAAACCGTTTTCAAGTAAAAACTGAGAGAGTGTGTCATACCATGTCCTCGGTGCTTGCTTGAGTCCATAGAGGGCTTTGAATAAGAAGTATACAAAATCAGCAAACTCTGGATTTTCAAAGCCAGGGGGCTGTTCCACATATACTTCCTCTTTTAACTTTCCATTCAGAAATGCACTCTTCACATCCATTTGATAGACTTTAAAATTGGACTGTGCTGCGAATGCCAGAAATATTCTGATGGCTTCAAGTCTTGCAACTGGTGCGTAGGTCTCATCATAATCAATTCCCTCTTCCTGGGAGTAACCCTTTGCAACCAGTCTCGCCTTGTTCCTTGTAACAATGCCATCACCGTCTAACTTGTTCCTGTATACCCATTTCGTGCCAATAACAGATCTATCTTTAGGCCTGGGTACCAGTGTCCATACTTCTTGCCTTTCGAACTGATTGAGTTCTTCTTGCATGGCAAGAACCCAATCTGGCTCAGTTAGAGCATCTTCAATTTTCTTTGGTTCTTCTTGAGATAGAAAAACCGAAAATAAACATTCATTTGAAGTTGCACTTCTGGTTCTAACACCAACATCTGGATCACCTATGATCAATTCAAAGGGATGATCTTTGCTCCATATCCTTTCCCTTGGAAGGTTTGATCTTGATGATTCGCCTCTATATTCATTGTGATGTTGTGTTGTGCCAGTTGATCCTTCATCTCCCCCTGAGTTGCTGCCTGGATGACTTGTTGATCCACCACTGGTATTAGTAGTATCTCCAGTGTTTCCATTGTTTCCACTACTATTACCTGGATCATTACCATCATTGTTGTCATCATCATTTCCTGTTGCAACCTCAGGCTCTTCTTCATTATCCGAATCTGAGTCTGGATGATTGTCAAATTTTAATGACTCAGAAGGATCTTCAGTTTGGATACTTGGGATTTTAGTGTCATCAAAAGTTATATTGACACTTTCCTTCACTTGATGCTGATCAATTATGTATACCCTATATGCTCTTCTTGAGTAACCGACAAAAATAGCTTCATGTGCCTTGGCCTCAAATTTGCCACGATGTTCATCTCCATCCTTTAGCACAAAGCATTTGGCTCCAAATACATGAAAGTACTTGAGAGTAGGTTTCTTGCCAGCCATTAATTCATAGGGAGTTTTCATATGATCTTTGTTGATCAGAGTTCGATTCTGAGTATAACAAGCTGTATTAACTGCTTCAGCCCAGAAGTAGATAGGTAACCTTTATTCATTTAGCATAGTCCTTGCAGCTTCAATCAGGGTTCGATTTTTCCTTTCTACAATTCCATTTTGTTGCGGAGTTCTTGGTGCTGAGTATTGCCTTGTTATTCCCTTGTCTGAGCAGAAGTTATTCAGAATTTCATTTTTGAATTCCGTTCCATTATCTGATCTGATTGCCCGGACAGGTAACTTTGAATCTAACTCAATCAGCTTTATATGATCAATCACCAAATGTGGAGTTTCATCCTTAGAGTTCAAGAATAAAACCCATGTATATTTTGTGAAGTCATCCATAATCACTAAGGCGTATTTCTTCCTTGACATAGACAGAATATTTACTGGACCAAATAAATCCATATGAAGGAGTTGAAGTGGTTCAGTGATGTTTGTAGTGTCTGTGCCTCTGTGAGTTGCTTTCTTTGACTTCCCTTTCTGACATGCCTCACACAATCCTTCTTGTGTAAATTCCATCGGAGGCAGTCCTCTCACCAAATCCCTCTTGACTAGAGAGTTCATTGTTTTGAAATTCAGGTGTGAGAGTTTCTTGTGCCATAGCCAACTTTCTTCTGATGAAGCTTTTGAATAGAAACAGTTTGCTTCATCTTCAGTTCCCGTGTTGAAATCAGCTACGTACAAGTTTCCTTTCCTTACTCCACGCAAGGCTAGTCTGTCTTCTTTAGAATGAGCTATTAAGCACTTCTCCTTGATAAAGTTTACTTTGTAACCTCTATCACAGAATTGACTGACGCTGAGTAGATTGTGCTTAAGTCCTTCCACCAAAGAGACATTTTCAATGATAACATTTCCTGTATTTAACTTGCCATATCCCGTAGTCATTCCTTTGTTGTTATCTCCAAAGGTGACGACTGGGCCAGCTCTCTCAACCACGTCTGATAGCAGGGCTCTATCTCCGGTCATATGCCTTGACGATCCGCTGTCCAAGATCCATATAACTCGGTTTACCTGTTTAACTCCCTGCAATTATCAAATGAATTAATTCGTCTTCGGAGCCCAAAATTGATTGGGCCCGGCATACTTAAAGAATTGACCTTTGTCTGCTTTGACAACAGATCCTTTTCGAATAACATCATTTTCTTCCTTGACTGTTCCTACCTTCCTATAAATAGTCTTAACAACTTTCTGTTTAGACTTAGGAATATATGATTCCTTCTTCTCAGGTGAAGGAGTTGCAGTCTTAGATTTAGCAAATTTACTATTGATGTGCTGTCTAGGTGTCATGTTATCTTTCTTAGCTATCATGCGTTTAAAGTAAGCAGTCATAGCATTAAAAGCACATAACATGTAATTCATTATACCACATGGTCTATGGAAAGCATCAATCGTAGGCATGTTATTCAATACAGTAGGAGGCTTAACAGATTCTACTTCAATTTTCTCATTATCTTTGAAGTTTTCACTAGAATGAAATTTATTGTTACTGTTCCTACTGTTCACAAATGTGTTGGGTCTGTTCATTTTATTCTTTAAGTCTTTTGCACCTACACCAGGTCTGGGGGAATCAGAAGTTCCCACATCTTTCACTGGGGTCTCTGGTGCACGCCTCTCTTTCTGGACATTAACTCCTTTTATGTCCTTAACCTGTTCTCCTCTCTTCTTCTCTTCCTCAAGATCTTCCAACTGCATTTCATATGCAATCAGTACGGAGCTCTCAAGGATAGGTTCAGCTATCGGTGTTATGAAGAGAGGTTTTGGTGTGTCTTTAACAACATGTGGGATACCCCTTTCTACAGCACTTTTTCTAAAGGGGGTTATGTTGCTTGGCTTTCCTACAGATTTATTGTACTCGAAGCCTATCCCAACTTTACGACTTATTTCTTGTTGGTCAACTAGGTTCTTTACAATATATGAGGAATTCTTATATGCAAGACACTTCTTCTTTTCTTCTTCTATCTGGTTTCTGAGATTGGCTTCTGTTACAACATGACAACTGACTTTACTGACTTGAACAGCTAAGTCTTCAGTCAACTTGTCATGATTTCTTTTTAGCTGTTTAAAAACTTCAGTCTCATCAACTAACTCTTTGACTTTGAGTCTGAGTTTCTTAACCTTATCTCTTTCACCATCTAGTTCTTTACCTAGCAAAGCAAACATCTTAGGACAAGAAGGATTTACCTCTATTCCTCTGTCACGGGTGGGAGACAGTGATTCCTCTGATGAAGTCATAAGAGCAAGATTTCCTAGCTCTTCCTCATCATCGTTATCTGAATCATCCCAGCTTTTGCCTGCTGCTAGATAGGACTTTCCTTGATGCTTTTTCACGAGCGCATCATACTTTTCCTTGAGCTCTTCGTAAGACTCTCTCTTCTTCCCTTGCTTAGGCTTCTTGCACTCAGTTGCAAAGTGGCCTAGCTCATTACAGTTGAAGCAACGAAACTTGCTTCTATCGACTAAGCCGGTCTTGTAGCCGCTTTTCGATATTGCTGTCGAAGAACCTCCTTTTTGGAATCTTCCAAAATTAGGCTTACTTCTGAATGAGGAGTTTCTTCGGAATCTCATGTTGCCAAACTTCCTGGCAACCATAGCTAGAGATTCATCTTCTAGCTGATCTAGTTCTTCCAGTGAGTAGAAATCACCATCTTCTTGTTTGTCAGCAGTATGTCCAAGTTCTGGAACCACATACTCTGTTGAACTGTTAGAAGGTGCAACAGCCTTCACTTCTTCTTTCTCTGGTGCTTCTACCATTAATGCCTTGGAGGAACTCAGTACTTTACCTCTTCCGTACATCTCTCTGGTTTGGATTTGTTCCAGCTCATAAGTTTTTAAAACTCCGTAGAGTCTTTCTAGGGTTACCTCTTTCATATCCCTAGATTCCCGAATAGCTGCAATCCTGTGTTCCAGATACTCTGGTAAGGTCAGCAAAAACTTCATGTTCACCTCTTGGTTCTGATAAAACTTTCCATTCATGTTGAGCTCGTTTATCAGTTTGTTTAGTCTCTGAAACACCTCAGAGATACCCTCACCAGGGTTGGATCTAAACTGCTCATATTGGGTGGTTAGGATCTCCAGTCTATTCTCTTTAACTTCTTCAGTTCCCTCATTGATAATTTCAATTGTTTCCCAGATCTGTTTTGCATTCTTGCAATTTACTACTTGGTTGTACATGATGTAGTCTAGGGATTCAATTAATATGAGCTTCAGGTTATTATCAAGGGACACAGCTTCTGTTTCCTCATCTGTATAGTCTGCCGGACTTTTTGGAAACTGTCTGTGGGGAATTACAACCCCATCAACCGTGTGTTCGAGAATAACTGATATAGGGGGTTCAACACCTTTGGCCATGACTAATGCATACTTGGGATTTGCAATCCCGATAAACAGTAGCATTTTGTGTTTCCACAAGTTGTAGTGTTCTCTGTCAAATTGTGGAATTTTGATGCTAGTGACTTTCTGGGTACTCATCTTTAATAAGATTAAAAATTAAGTGTTTCAAAAAAATATTTTAATTTTTGACTTAAAACAATTTTTGATCAAAAATAATTTTCCAGAAAAAAAATTATTTCGAATAAAAAATTATTTCAAATTTAAAATAATTTTTGAGATCTGAATGAGTTCGCGGAATTTGATTTGGATCTGATATTAACTATATCAACCAGCTCTGATGCCAATTGTTGGTCCCTGATATTGTAGAAGGGGGGGTTGAATACAATATCTGAAAATTAATCGCGGAATAATTTGGATTAAAAATATTATTTTAATTACTCGCGAAATATTAATTAGAATGAAATACTGTTCAAGTGAAAGATATAATTTTAACTTGATTAGTATTACAAAATTAATATTTAGAAAACTGTTATATAATTGATAAAAAGTCTAGAACGAATTCGACATGAAGTGTTCGTGTTTAATCAATTATATTCAAACTCAGCACAGAAATCTGTGAATATTACAATGTAGATAAATTACTGAATTTGATCTGATTTTCTTAACTTCTAACAAGTTGAACTTCTGAAAAATGAAGAGCTGATCTCATATTTATAGAGAATGAAAAAGGCTGCTATGACCTTTTTCAGTATGACTTAATTTCAAGAAAATAAGTCTGTATGACTTATTTTAACCCTTGTATGACATTTAAAAACTGGGTATGACTTCTGAATGGTCGGTATGACTTACTGAATCTCGGTATGACTTATTTAAAGTCATATTTCAGATTTTATCTAATTAAAATAAATCGGTATGACTTATTTTAATTAATCAAAATAGGTTCAGTATGACCTTTTGAGCACAGAAATCTCGGTATGACTTATCCACTGAGCTCGGTATGACTTATCAGTCGGCTATTCCGGTATGACTTTTCTTTAACAGCTTCGGTATGACTTATCAGTCGGCTGTTCCGGTATGACTTTTCTTTAACAGCTTCGGTATGACTTATTAGTCGGCTGCTCCGGTATGACTTTTCTTTAACAGCTTCGGTATGACTTATCAGTCGGCTGCTCTGGTATGACTTTTCTTTAACAGCTTCGGTATGACTTATCAGTCGGCTGCTCCGGTATGACTTTTCTTTAACAGCTTCGGTATGACTTTTATTAATATAATTCGGTATGACTTATTAATAAACAGTCGGTATGACTTATTTATTAGTCATTTGAATTATATTAAAAGTCATATTAAGTCATATCTTTTATAATAAATTAATTCTACTTAAATTAATTAGTTAATTTACAAATTAAATTAAATTCAACTTGAATTAATTTAATTAGATAAATTAAATAATCAATTAACATTTGATAGTAGAATTAAAATACTATTTCGTCTTGTATTACCGTGCTATCAGTCTTGAAGTCTTCCAGTCTTCGTTGTGTCTTTTGTCATAAAACCACTTGAGCTAGATGATGAATATTTATTATTTTAGTTGACACACAAATGTACTGTCTGGTTCATTTATGTCATACTATAATAAATATTCTTCATCTTTAACATTAAGCTGTGGTCTTCTGTTCTTCTTCTACTTCACTATCTTCATTCTTCTTCTGGAATCTTCTGTAGTAGCCACTTAGAATCTTCTGAATCTTCTGAACAACTGCTTCTCTATTTTTCTCCGACGCTTGAACATATAAATGAACTTCTTCCGGTGTAGAGTAGCAACTTCATTATAATTCTTCTGACAAGTTGATTCTTTGTGTCTAGTTGACATTCTCAGATTTGATTCCATCCTCAGAATTTATTACTTACTTTAATTTCTTACATGAGTTGAGTTGTCATCTACTAATTACAAATAGGCCTTGACATATGCCTTTCAGAGAGTATTCACAGAGCTTAGTATCATTTACTACCCTCTTTACTTCTACTGTACTATTGTAATGAATGTTGTAACAACCCCTTCAAGTTATATATAAGACATATATTCCTTGAATCATTGTGTGCATTTATTACAAAGTATTTATTTGTTCATAAAGTTGAAAAGTTGTATTCACCCCCCCCCCCCTCTACAACACATTTGGACCTAATAATTGGTATCAGAGTTATATGTTTAACATACAAAACATAGATCCTTGTGTTTGGTACAAGATTTGTGAGTTTTCATTTCTAGATCTACTTTTCAAGCTTTTCTTGAAAAGTGTGCTTTAATTCGTTTATCAGTGAAAACTCATCCTAAAATTATTTAAATACTCCAGGTGTGATTATTTAGCTTGGGTGGATTTTAGATAATTTTTGTGAATTATTCTGGGTATTTTGATCCTTGGTGTTCTTCAAGAAGCATCACTATTCTTGATAAAGAAGACAAACCCAACAACTTTTGATTCCCTTTTTCAAAAGACAAAAAGTGAAAAAGGTGTTATTGGCTTTTGATTGGACAACTTTCTCACTGCACAAAAAGATATTAAAGATTACTCTGTACCTGTCACATGGGTGTTAGGTGAGTTAAGTGAGAAAAGACACAAAAGTCAAAAAGTGTGAAAATAATATTGTTTATTCAATATTAAAAGTGACCTGCAACAAATTTTCTCTAAGGACAAAAAGTTCTACATATAACTTCTACTTGAGATTTTCTACTTGGAAATTTTGACTTGAGCAAAATCTCTACTTAGTGGAAATTTCGACTTGGACTGAATTTTGACTTGGTGATAATTTCTACTTGACAGATTTTCTACTTGGTGAAATTTCGACTTAGGCAAAAGTTCTACATAGATTTTCTACATAGCCTAGTCTTGGGTACTTAGAAACTTTTGGTGACCAGAATTTGAACTTTGATTTTTTCTGAGATAATTCGATTTTCTTTTAATTATTAATCAAGTAATAAGAAAAGTTTATTATCTCTACTTTATATCTACATTAAGATGCCACCTAAAAATCATTTCAAAATTCCAATGTTCGACCGAGATCACTATGAAGAATGGGTGTTGAGAATGAAGCTTTACCTTGAGTTCGTCAATCCTGAATATCTGGAAGTCCTTGACAAGGGTAAATTTGTACCAATAGTTGTTGTTCCTGAGCATATGGATGGAGATGTAATTGTTCCACAACGGTCTGAGCCTAAGAAGGCAGCGGACTTTTCAGATGTTGATAAGGAACAAATAGCTTTCGATAAATCCGTTCGACAAACATTGATGGAATCCCTAGATCATGAGATGTTTAATGTAGTCAAATGACTAACTACAGCGAAGAAGATTTGGGATAAAATAGAGGTCGTCATGGAAGGTACCGCTGAGGTAAGAAGCAACAAAACACTTATACTCAAGATGGAGTATGACACCTTCAGAATAAAAAAAGGAGAAAACATAATAGATTTCTATCTAAGATTCAGTCAGTTAGTGTTGGATTTAAATCTGAGAGGTGTAACTCTCCCCGTGGTTGAAGTCAACACGAGATATCTAAGGAACTAGCCAAAGAGCATTGAACATAGAGTCTACGTTGTTAGAGAAACCAGAGATTTGCATACAACTTCTCTGGAAGAATATTATGGAATATTAAAGACCTATGAGCTGGAGACCCTTCAAGATCAAGCATGGGATAATGATTCAAGAGGAAAGGAAGCGGCATCAGGATTAATTGCTGATGAGGAAGAGTCTAAAAAGGCAATGATTGCAGAAAAACCTAGATCATCATCTGCATCACATCAAGTTGAAAATGATGATGAGTGCACGTCAAATAGTGATGATGACTACTTCACCCAAGAAGAGCTGGACAACATGGATGATAGTGTCGTGGCATACATGGCAAGAAAGTTCAGTAATATAAGATTCAGAAAAGTAACCGTCCACAAAGAAAATCTTCATCTTACTATCGAGTTACTAAGGGTGATGGTAGTTCTCAAGGTTATAAAGGGAAAAGCAAGAGTACCAATTACAAATCACCTTTGGATTTCAAAATGAAGTTCAAATGCTATAACTGTGGTGAAGCTGGACATTTTGCTACAGACTGCAAGAAGCCGAAACAGACATATCTCAAAGAAACTTATGAAACCCTCAAAAGCAAGTATGAAGCCCTAGTGAAAGAAAGACATGGAAAGAGAGCTTTAGTTGTAACAAAAGGCAGAGCTTGGGATGATTCAGATGAGGAAGAAGTTACCCATGCAGCAAACTTTGCCCTCATGGCTGAGACATCAGATGAACGAGAGGTACCAGTTCTAACCCTTAAAGAAGAAATTTCTCTTGATGATTATAAGGTGCAGAACGGGGCTCTTAGCGAAGAGATCTATATGCTGCGCAAAAGCCTAAATACTTCTCAAAAAGAATAGAAAACACTTGTTACCAAATGCAGAATCTTGACGCAAAAGTAGAAGAATTAGAGGCTGCTTGCACTATAGATACTTCCCTAAGAGACTCTATTAAATCTTTGGAACACAAGCTCAACCTTAAAGATGAAATAGAAGCATGTCTTAGGAATTAACTAGCTGAGGTAGAAACTAAATGCGAAGCTTATAAACTAGCAGCTAGTAAAGTGAATGTTGATAGTGACACATTTAAGAAGATAACTGGAGTCGGTGTAGGACTTGACTATTCTAACTTATCTAAGAAAGAAGGAAAAAGACATGTAGACACTAGTTCCAGTGAGATTAATAAGGATATACCTACAATTCTTAAATCAGCTGTCAAACCTATCTTTAAACACTTCGTTCCTTGTGAAGAAGGAGAGACTGAATTGTTAGTTAGATATGAGATTGAAATGAAAGATCGGAAGAAAGAACAACCTATAACTACTACTAAATCAGTTAAAATCAATTCCCCTAGAGATGAGTCTAGACCAGGATTAGGAGCTAAGGTTGTTAAACAACAGAGTAAAAAGGAAAAAGGCTTGAAAGAGGTTAAGGCGGAGGGAATAAAGAAAGCATGTTATCACTGTAAATCAAGTGAACATCTTTCTTATGCATGTAAATCTAACATGAATATTCTTGTTGCACATGCCATGCCTGTACCACACACAATGAATAACATGTATAAGAATCATGCACAATGTGGTCAACCAAATTGTATGCCATGCACTTTTAACGTCATGCAAACGTTTGTGAACTTGATGAATGCAACTAGCCAATCACGTCTAAATTGTTCTGCTAGTTCTAATGTCAAAAAGAAGCATGTAAGAGCTAAGACTGTTAGTCCTCCTAAAGTTAGGACTGACAAGCCTTCTCCTAAGACTGACAAATCTGTCAAGTCTGAGAAAGGAAAAGACAAAGTCGAAAGCTCTAGTAAAGTTAAAAAGGGTGCATCTCCTGTTGTTAAATCTGATAATTCTTGATCTTATAGAAAAGCCGGGCCCAATCAATCTTGGGTTCCGAAGAATGCCTAATCAATCTGTTATTGCAGGGCATTAAGCAGAAAAGAAATAAAGTTATATGGGTGCTAGATAGTGGAGCATCAAGGCATATGACAGGAAACAAGTCCCTACTTACAGAGTTGGTTATGAAGGCTAGCCCTTATATCACCTTTGGAGATGACAACATAGGTGTAACAAAGGGATATGGCAAATTGAAAACTGGTAATGTCATCATTGAAGATATTTCCTATGTTGAGGGATTGAAACACAATCTATTGAGTATCAGTCAATTCTATGACAAAGGATACGAAATTGTCTTCCATAAGAAAGGTGTATCAATCACTCACATTAAGGAAGGTTCGTTAGCTTTAAAAGGAGTTCGAAAGGCAGATCTTTTTGTCGCTAATATGGATTCGGCAAACCAGAATGAAGTCACCTATTTCTACAGTAAAGCTTCAGATGATGAAAGCTGGTAATGGCATAAAAAACTATCTCACCTAAACTTCAAAACGATGAATGCTCTCGCTAGACGAGAATTGGTGAAAGATCTACCTCAAATGGAGTTTTCTCCTAAAGGACTCTGTGAAACCTGTGAAATGGGAAAGTCAAAGCGAGCATCGCATAAGTCTAAAGAGATTTCTAGTATCACTGAGCCTCTGCAACTTCTACATATGGATTTATTTGGCCCAGTGAATGTCCTATCATTGTCTAGGAAAAGATATGCATTGGTAATCGTGGATGACTTCTCCAAGTATACATGGGTTTTGTTCGTTATGACAAAAGACGAAGTACCTTTCCAAATCATTGATCACATCACTGAAATTGAGAATGTTTCAACACTCACTGTGAAGATGATTAGATCAGACAATGGCACTGAATTTAAAAATGCAATACTGAATGATTTCTGCGTTTCTAAAGGAATACGTCGTCAGTACTCTGTCCCGAGAACTCCACAGCAAAATGGAGTAGTTGAAAGGAAGAACAGAACATTGGTTGAAGCAGCAAAAACTTTGTTGTAAGAATCAAAACTTCCTCTATACTTTTGGGCCGAAGCTGTGAGTACAGTGTGTTACACTCAGAATAGAACCTTGATTATAAAAGATAAAGAAAAGACACCATGTGAACTATTGAATAACAGAAGACCAACAATCAAATACTTTCATGTCTTTGGAGCTAAATGTTATGTCCTAATAGATGATGAGAAACTAGGCAAGTTTGAAGCAAAAGCTCGTGAAGGGATATTTGTTGGGTATTCTACAGATACGGTGGCAGCTTATTGGGTATTCTTAGTGAATGATCGAAAAGTGATTGAAAGCTACAATGTCAGATTCGACGATACCAAACTCCCATCAATTTCTAAAGATAATAGTGAACCTGAGTCCCTAAAATTTCATAATCTGGACTTGAATGAAGTTGAGGATGAACCTGAGTTGATTGTTACTTCAAATATACCAAGTGTTCATGAAGAAATACCTGAGTCTAGTGGACAATCGATTTCTACAAGATCAGAAGAAACTTCTTCAGCACAGTCCGGCAACAACTCAGGGGGTGTAAATAGCAGCTCAAGGACAAGTGCTCAAAACTCAAGAAGAGATGACACTAGTTCTGCAGGAGCTCGCACTAACTCAGGGGGAGTTAGTAGAAATAACACAAGTAGTCAACACAATAATTCAGAAAGTTAAACTGAATCATCAAGACATTTTCCAAAAGAACGGGTATGGAATAGAGACCATCCATTTGAATTAATCATTGGTGATCCAGACGCTGGTGTGACTACTAGAAGAACTACAAGAGCTGACATGGCTAATATCTGCTTGTACTCTGGGTTCTTGTCTAAACTTGAACCTAAAGAAATGGAAGAAGCTCTTGGTGATGCTGATTGGGTAATTGCAATGCAAGAGGAGATCAATCAGTTTGAAAGGCAGAAAGTTTGGAAACTGGTACCCCGACCAAAGAACAGATCAGTAATTGGAACTAAGTGGGTATTCAGAAATAAACTGGATGAAGACGGACTTGTAACACGAAACAAAGCTCATTTGGTAGCGAAGGGTTATTCTCAAAAAGAAGGTATTGATTATGATGAGACCTACGCTCCAGTTGCAAGACTTGAGGTAGTCAGGATGTTCTTGGCTTTTACAGAACACAAGAACTTCAAGGTTTTTCAGATGGATGTGAAAAGTGCCTTGCTGAATGGAGAGCTAGAAGAAGAAGTATATCTGGAACAGCCACCCGGCTTTATTGATCCAGAACTTGTAGATTTTGTATACTTTCTCTTAAAAACTGTCTATGACCTCAGGCAATCCCCAAGACGATGGTATGAAACCCTATCCTTGTTCTTAATTGAAAGTGGTTTTACTAGGGGAGTAATTGATGAAACATTGTTCTATAAAAATGTAAAGGGTGATTTAATACTTGTTCAAGTCTATGTGGATGATATTATTTTTGGGTCATCTAATGAGCGCTTGTGCGAGATATTTGCCAAGTTAATGCAGGATAAGTATGAGATGAGCATGATGGGGGAGCTTTCATTCTTCCTTGGATTACAGATCAGTCAGAGAAAAGAAGGAATCTTTATCTGTCAGTGTAAGTACATCAAAGATTTACTCAAGAAGTACAATCTAGAAGATGCGTCAACAGCTAAAACTCCCATGGCAACTGCCACGAAGCTTGATGAAGACAAATCAGGTAAACCAGTTGACATCACAAGCTATCGAGGTATGATTGGCTCACTTCTTTATTTAACAGCAAGTAGATCCGATATAATGTTCGCAACTTGTTTGTGTGCAAGGTTCCAAACGGATCCTAGAGAGTCACATCTGATAGCCGTCAAACGAATCTTTAGGTATCTCAAGGGAACATCAAATCTAGGGATTTGGTACCCAAGATATACATGTTTTAATCTAATAGGCTATTCGGATTCAGACTATGCAGGTTGTAGGATTGATAGGAAAAGCACATTTGGTGCCTGTCAATTCCTAGGAAGAAGATTGGTGTCCTGGCAAAGTAAAAAGTAACATACAGTATCTACTTTTACTGTTGAAGCTGAGTACATCGCTGCTGGAAGCTGTGTAGCTCAAATACTGTGGATGAGGAACCAATTGAAAGATTATGGCATGAAGTACAAGAAGATTCCTATCATGCGTGACAACATTAGTGTCATTGCCATGACCAACAATCCTGTGGATCACTCCAGAACCAAGCACATAGATATAAGATATCACTTCATAAGAAAACATGTTGAGGAGGGGATGTGGAGTTACATTTTGTACCCACAATGCAACAAATTGCAGATATATTCACTAAACCTCTTGATGAAGTCACATTCAATAGGTTGGTTGGTGAATTGGGGATGCTTAACACAAGTTAGTAAATCCTCATATCTGTAAAATCCCAGTTTTGATTAAGTTCATATGTTTTTCTTCTTGTAATTTGCATATTTTAATTGTGTCTAGTTGAAAACATATGTAAATAATCTAGAAAATTGCTAAAAATATCACTTATGCATGCTATTTAATCATCATAGACTTAGACTTTAAAATGTTTCATTAATGATTATTATATGTGTATGTTGTGTTATTTTTCATGAATTCATTGTGCATTGAGTGAAATTATTTGTAAAAACTTTGAATTTATGCTCATTTAATTGCATGAACATAGAGGGAGTTAAATCCATAGATCTCTAAATTTGTTATGATTTTTTAATGGATTTTTTTATGTTATTCATGTAATTTTTAAGCTATGAGAGGTTTTAGAATTGTCAAGGAATATTTTTCATATTGTTTTTTTAAAAATCCTTGAATTAGTAATTTGAGGCCTCCAGGAGTGAAGTTTTGAAAATTCTAAGTCTGGACAGAAATTCGACTTATGTTCTATCTCGAACATTATCTCGAAATTTGACTTCATGTTCGACTTAGGTTCTATCTCGAACATTATCTCAAATATCGACTTCATGATCGACTTAGGTTCTATCTCGAACATTATCTTGAATATCGGCTTCATGTTCGACTTAGGTTCTATCTCGAACATTATCTCGAAATTCGACTTCATGTTCGACTTAGGTTCTATCTCGAACATTATCTCGAAATTCGACTTCATGTTCGACTTAGGTTTTATCTTGAACATTATCTCGAATATCGACTTCATGTTCGACTTAGTTTCTATCTCGAACATTATCTCGAATATCGACTTCATGTTCGACTTAGGTTCTATCTCGAACATTATCTCGAAATTCGACTTCATGTTCGACTTAGGTTCAATCTCGAACATTATCTCGAAATTCGACTTCATGTTCGACTTAGGTTCTATCTCGAACATTATCTCGAATATCGACTTCATGTTGGACTTGGGTTCTATCTCGAACATTATATCGAATATCGACTTCATGTTCGACTTGGGTTTTATCTCGAAATTCGACTTCATGTTCGACTTAGGTTCTATCTCGAACATTATCTCGAAGTTCGACTTCATGTTCGACTTAGGTTCTATCTCGAACATTATCTTGAATATCGACTTAATATTCGAGTTGGTTTTCCCTGATAAGACTTAGAATTTGTTTAAGGGTTAAGGAAATTTCGAGATAGTCTCTATCTCGAACCTTATCTCGAATATTGACTTGATGTTCAAGATAGGTTTTCCTTGAGGGTTTTAACTGTTTAAATTGTTTCAAGTGACTAAAACTTCGAGTTAGCACCTATGTCGAAACTTAAGTCGAAGTTCGACTTGATGTTCGACATAGTGTTCGACTTAGATTACCCTGTACGTACTTAAGTTTTTTTTTCATTTTAACAGGGATATTTTTGTCATTTCTCAATAATGCCTATATATACATCTCTAACCCGATTTTATTTTCACTTTTACCCATTGTTTAAAACCTAATTTTTTTACAGCCCACCCTCCCTCCCAGGCGATTTCTTTTTCACAGTGGTTTCTGTGTTAATATTCATATATACCACGAACTACTGTCAAAATTGTGTCTGAATCTATTGTTTGCATCTCTGATCACTGTGTGTTTTTGTGTTTTGCATCGTGTCTGTTCATCTTCAATCTCGATATACACACACGCCTATACACATACTTTCACACATACGTATTGTCATTACAGTTACGTAGTTTGTTTGGTATTGCTGTGTTTGATTTCATATCATTGATTTCAATTCCGTAGTTTATTTTCCAGTTACGACTCTGTGTCTTCTCTGCTAATTAAAAGGAATTGTTTTCATTATTTTTTTCTCTCTGCTTTAATTGTGTGCATTTTTTATATATATAAAAATCCAATTAATTCACCAAGAAAATTTTTTACAAACAAAATGTCTCACCAATTTTCACTTGCTAAAAATAACTTTTATAATATTTCTACAGAAATTGGTGATCAACTCCCGCGATTCAAGTTTTGGGTACGATTTCTCAATTTTACTCCAAAGCTAGTACTGCCTTCACTGCAAAATCAACACTGGTTCATGATGCTTTGCAGCAATTATGGACCAATGCGGTTCCTTATGGGAGTAAATCGACCCCCTATGGTTTTAAGTTTACCTTAGAAGGTCAAAAATTTGAGGTTACAGAGGCAGTTTTTAATAGAGTTCTTGGTTTCCCAGTCCGGAATTCTTATGACCTTGTACCTACAGCGGCCGAGCGCCTACAGTTTTTTGAGGAAATTGGATGTTATCCTCCCACGGGTAAAATATCCACTTCCACTATTCAAAAACAATTTTTTCATGTGGAATGGAATTACTTTTTCGAAGCTATCACTAGATGTTTTCGTGCACGCGAAAGAGATTTTCATCAAATTCCTATTCCCATGCAAATCTTTGGTGTTTCCCTGGCCCGTGAACTCAACATCAATTATGGAAGAATCGTTCTTTCTGAAATTGTGGCCATGATGGGATCACCTGATACCAGGGACATTGCAACCACTGATGTTGTCTGCTGATATCCCCGTTTCTTACAAATGCTAATTAATAATCTTGTACCATCTAATGCTTTATCAATTAGGCAGACATTTGTTACGAGTCCAACCTCTGCATCTCTCGGTATGGGAACTAAGTCACTAACAACAATTGCTAACCAGGATAAGCATCAGGGTAAACCGATGTCTATTCCTGAGACTATTCGAGTGTGGCTTTCTTATGATGCAGGTGTCACTACTCTGGCGGGGACTTCACAACTATCATCACATGCTCAGAATCCATCTGCTCATACTGACGCATTTCAAGGGATTCCTGACGAGCAACTTGATGATGAAGACGAAGAGGGTCATTCTCTCAGTCAGTACTCTACCGGGCAAAGGGAGCAGAAACCGTCTCCTAGGTCACCTCCTACTGAATTTGACCCCTTTGCTGCACAAGGTAATGAAGGAGGTAATTTCTCTGTTCACACAACAAATACTTCCTCTTCATCTAATTCTGATTCCGTGGCCCAAGATTCTGCTAACCCGCAGGATCTATCCCAGGGTGATAGCCAAATTTTTGAGTCTGATTCCCTGACTTCTTCACTTTCACCCTTGTTGACGGGAGTTAAAAGGCCGACACCTGTAGAATTAGGTGAGAGTTCTGATGAGAGTAACCCTGAAGTGCAGCCCCTAATACGGAAGCGAGCCAAAATTTCTCAAGCTGCTACTTCACAAGCCCAGTCAAAACCTAGTGTGTCAATCACAACCACTCCACCTCACGTGAGTGGTCCTCCCCTTGCACTTTCTACACCTAGGACTTTTAGTGAGGATTTTGTGCCTTCTGAGGAGTCTGTTGCTTCAGCTAGGCCGGAATTTTTATTTGCTTCCAAAGTACCTTCACCGGTACGTACTGATGCTGCAGAGAGGATCGGTTCAGATGTTGTACATGAACACTTTGCAGCCTCTCAGCCTGAGATTCCACCTCAGGAACAGACAGGATCTTTAGATCCTATAACTGCTCTTAACTTTTCTTATCCAGTTTCTGCAGGTACTGCTTTTAATCTTGGTGTTATTATTGAAGATATACACGAGTGTGAGACAGGGAGTGTGTGTGAGAGTTTAGGGAGTGAGGGACCTTCATTTTTTAGGCCCGAAACTGAGCGACAAACACTAACGGAATGATTTTTAGAGCGAGAACACCTAAGCCAAACACCGTCCCTTATTCTTGAAAATCTTGATACTCGTATGACAGCAATTGAAAATCAGGTGAAGCAGTTCGGGCAAACGATGGAGTAGTTAGGGATAAATGTTGGAGACAACCGGAGAGCTCTTGATGACTACGCAGCACGAATGGCAAGTCAGGCGGAAGCTTTAAACGACGTAACGAACAAGGTGAATGACTTGGGCCATACTGGTGGAGTATTGGGCAGTACTCCGTACGACCGGATGGGGAGCGTAAAAAGTGTAATGCATACCATGGCAACGGAGATCAGTCGAATGATGTATGCAATTCGCCATTTGGTGCCCCCGGTGTGCTTTGACGAACAGTACAATCAACCTCCCCTAGATGATGGTGGTGCTGGTGGAGCTGATACTGGCCCTTCTGGATTTGCCTATGGTGGTTCTCAGCATGCTGCAGGATCTACTGCTCAGGGTAATGTTCCGAATAACTCACCTAAGGGGGAGAGAGAGCCTGAGACGAGACAACAGTCAACTCTGGTTGAAGAGGAGCAAATGAAGGAAAGTGAGCCAGTGACTGATGAGGAGGCTCAAAGGAAAAGAAAGGGTAAAACAGTGGTGGTTGAAGAAGAAGAACCATTCGCTGACTTTAGTGGTCGATAGGAAGAAGTACATGTTGTTGATTCAGACTCTGATATGGAAGACGTGCCCCTAGTACATGCTATTAAAAGATCTTTGAAGGAACAAGGTGGAGGTGCTGGGATGTCTACTGGAGAGACTGAAGAGATCCATGTTGATGAAGAGACCCTGAAAGCTCAACAGTTGGCCTTGGAACAAGCTCAGTTCTTTAAAATGAAAATAATGCAAGAAGAGGCTATTTTCTTTGAGAAGAAAGTGGAACTTAAGGAGAGGCAGTATGACTATGAGCTTGCAAGGTTAGCTGATCCACAGATTGAATTGGACAAACGGAGGATTGGACAGAAATGGGATGATGCAAGGAAGATACTAATGGGGACTTGTACAAATGGAGTTCATAACAAGGAGGCGGATGATTTTTTCTATATCTTCAACCTGAAAAATCCAATGATGGTGGACTACATAAATGCTTTGAAAAGGATGATTTCAAAAGTCCGTGTTGTATATAAACCAGTGGCAAAGGAGTGGCAAGTCATTCTGACCTTAGTTGAAGGAGCCCCAATGTCTTTCCTGTACGTGGATGATCAATTTATCTCGAGAAGATATGCGTCAGAGTTGTTCTTGCTAGCAACTAAAATTCAATACTCTCAAGCTGAGGAACTTAGCATTCTGTATAGAGATCAGTTAATGCAGTTAGCAGAGGACAAGGGACCAGAATTCTCAGCCAATCCAGATGTCGTTCGTATGGTAGTAGATGGAAAAATGAAGAGGGTTAGTATGGAGGAAGAAAATCTAATGGCTCTATCAGTGGAATCCTTAAAAGCGATATGTAGACAAATGATGAGCAAGAGATTCACTTCTGATGTTAAAGAAAAATCAGTGGAGTTCATTGAGAAGATAATATTCAAGAAAAGCAACGAAATATGGAAATGTGATATTATTGCTCCAAATTCTCTTGACAACGTGAAGATTGAGCCAGAGCTAATGGAGAGAAAATAGAATATTCTACAAGCTGTAAAAAGTGTAGATGAAGCTCTGACTCTTCCTTCTGGACAGCTGGAACAAGGAGAAATAAGGGAGGCAGTTGGTGTTCCAGGAAGAGATAGTGTATACTGGATTCACTCTTATGCTAATGATACAGCTGATGCCTTGGTATTCATTGATGCAGACCAGAAACAGACCTTCTTGCATATGAGTAGGAAATGGCTGCTACAGACTCAAGATGCTGCATTTCTAGACAAAGCACTGGAAGAATTCAAATGGGGTGATGTAGATGATACGTTTGTTGATGAGAAGTAGAGACTACTGAAGTACTTGTCTGAGATAGTCCAGGAGAAAAGAAGAATGAAGTTAGATGCGGCTAGTATCTATAATACTAACCGTGTCAAGGGTTACCCCAAAATGATCTACTGTCAGTTTAAGGCTGATAAAATTCACTGGAAATCACAGCTCATCATGAAGAATTTTGAGGATATTCCAAAGATCAGGACTACTCAGGAGGTGGAAAAACTCATAAGACTTTTCAGACATCCATATCCAGAACCCAAGAATCCTCTAGAAATGGAAGCGGTAAGTCTGTTGAATGCTCGATGGGCACAGTTACATGATCCAGTATACAAAAGAGAATAGCAAAAAAAAGAGGCGCGAAAAACAAAGAGAAGATAGGCGCGATGCTGAGAAAGAAATTAGGAAGGGAAAACAGAATTAGAATGAAAGCTCGGAGGAATGTGAACTTGAAGTTGGAAAAACTTCATATCTTTTGGTTGCTCTAACTCACTTGAGGAAAATTCACCTGACCACGGTATGCGAGATAGGCTAATTCACCATACTGTAACCATGAATCAGAGTGGATCCAATAAGGTGATATGAGTTTGACTTAAAGACATGAAATAATCTAGGTGATAGAAATCATTCCAAAGATCTTTGATTCGAGGTTTGAATTCTCTTTCTAGTTTAAGATAATTATTAAGTTCTTTGTATTGTTTTTCAATTTTCATTTCAGTTATAACTTGAACAAGACTTTAGTGTTACTTATCTTTTCTCGTCTCATTTATTTAATTGAGTTATCATTCTTTAATTTGAATGTCATTGTTAGACAATCAAATAGGGGGAGATTGAAAGGCAGAGTGTCTAAATTTGTAACACTGTAACTAATGTAACTTAACTAAAGAAAAGGTACTTAACCGGAAGACAATCAAGAACAAGAAGTCACAAAAAAATAAATACAAATTGAAGATAAGGTAATTGATACAATTTAACATGGTTAATTATGATCAATCAAAGATGAAATCACTGGAAGAAGTTCAAGTCAAAGTTGTTCATGCCTCAGCGATGTGTAACTTAAAGAATCAAGATCATAACAATCAGTATCAATAAGACTAATTGATTTCAAGTGAAGAAGCAGGAAAGCGACAATTGGAAAGCCACATTACTAACTGAATATGGTAATCTATTCAGAAGCAAGAACCCTATCAAGACTAGTCATTTATGAACCAGACCATTGCATCAAGTGTCAGGGCATTGATAGCAAGTTTATGTCAGTAGTAGAGATCCATGTTCAAGAGCTTGTTGAAGAATATAGAAGACAAGAAGAAATCACAAGTTCAAGATGTTGCATTGAAGTTTCTAGTTGAAGCCCAGAATTTCTCTAAATACTTACTGGGGAACCTATGTAGAAATTTCTATCTAGAAATTCTAAATAAGTTTCTACTTAAAGCCAAGTAGAAATTCTGGAAGTAGAATATTTTCTAAGTACACAGGATGGAAGATATCTCGAATTTTCTATGTAGAAGTTCTACTTAGAAATATTCGAGATAGAGTGTAAGTAGAAAATTCCTATGTAGAAGTTCTACTTAAATGTTTGAGATGACAAGTAGAAAATTTCTATGTAGAAGTTCTACTTAAATGTTCGAGATGAAAAGTAGAAAATTCCTATGTAGAAGTTCTACTTAACTGTTCGAGATGACAAGTAGAAATTCTTAAGTAGAAATTCTACATAGAAGACAATTTCAACATGACACATGGCATCATCTGGTTGGCTATTTCCAAGCTTTCAAGACAAGATAAGATTTACGTGGACAACATTGGACCACTCATATCTTATCTGTTGAAGACTACAAGTCATAGATTACAAGTAGTATAAATAGAAGTACTCGTGTAACATTTTAAGAGTGGGCAATATTAAGAGAAACACTTGTAAAAGATAGAGAGAATATTCACAGAGCTTAGTATCATTTACTACCCTCTTTACTTCTGTTGTACTATTATAATGAATGTTGTAGCAACCCCTTCAAGTTATATATAAGACATATATTCCTTGAATCATTGTGTGCATTTATTACAAAGTATTTATTGCTTCATAAAGTTGAAAAGTTGTATTCACCCCCCCTTTACAACACATTTGGACCTAACAAGATTCAATGAGTTGCTGATCATCTAAGATGATATAGGAATCCCGATATGTTTCATCTAGGGAGGGAGACAAGGAACTATAATGTAGCAAATGATCCAAGTTTCCTCCTGATATATGTGGTATGTTGATTCAGTCAGAATCATCAATCATCCTTCCTTCCTTGATATGGAAGTTTAGAATAATTGCTTTCGTCAATTCATCCTTAGTGTATGACAATCCTTACAGTGCTTTTAAATATATACATTTATGTTTGCAGTATTTGAATGTGTTTAGATGAACTTGACTCTTTACAAATGGTCTTGGCTGACATGCCGAATTCAATAGACTCATCATGTTAAGATGACGAACCTAGTCAGCTTAGTGCATCTGCAACTACATTTGCTTTTCCTGGATGATAGCTGATAATACAATCGTAGTCCTTAATTAACTCTAACCATCGCCGTTGTCTCATATTTAATTTCTTCTGAGTAAAGATGTACTTCAATCTTTTGTGATCTGTAAAGATTTCACATTTCTCCCCATACAGGTAATGTCTCCATATTTTCAGTGCAAATACAATTGCTGCTAACTCCAAATCATGCGTTGGGTATTTCTGTTCATGAATCTTGAGTTGTCGTGACGCGTAAGCAATTACTTTCCCATTCTGCATTAGCACACACCATAAGCCTTTGTGAGAAGCATCACTGTAAATTATGAAATTCCCATTCTCATCTGGAAGAACAAGTACCGGTGCACTAACTAACCTCTTCTTTAATTTTTGGAAGCTTTGCTCACATTTATTAGTCCATTCAAATTTCTCATTCTTCCTGGTGAGTTTTGTCAAAGACGTTGCTATTTTGGCCAAATCTTTAACAAATCTTCGGTAATAACCTGCCAATCCCAGAAAATTTCTAACTTCTGTCGAAGTTCTCGGTCGCTCCCAATTCATAACGGCTTCAATCTTGGCATGATCCACTTTAATTCCTTCACTAGTGATGACATGCCCCAAGAATTGTACTTCCTTCAACCAAAATTCACATTTAGAAAACTTGGCATAAAGTTTTTCCTTCCGTAGAATTTTTAAAGCTATTCTTAAGTGTTCCGTATGTTCTTCTGCTGTCTTTGAATATATCAGGATATCATCTATGAAAACTATCACAAATTTATCCAAATATTTCTTGAAAATTCTGTTCATCATATCCATAAATGTTGCGGGTACATTGGTCAACCCAAAGGGCATAACTAAAAACTCATAATGTCCATACCTGGTACGGAATGCAGTTTTAGAAATGTCATCTGGCTTGATCTTCAGTTAGTGATATCCAGATCGCAAATCAATTTTAGAGAACCACCTGCGCCCTTCAACTGATCAAATAAACCATCAATCCTCAGTAGAGGGTATTTGTTCTTAATTGTTAACTTATTCAGTTCACAATAGTCAATGCAAAGTCTCATGCTTTCATCTTTCTTTTTCACGAACAATACTGGTGCACCCCATGGTGATATGCTTAGTCTGATTACCCCTTTATGTAGGAGTTTTTGTAACTGCTTGGCTAATTCCTTCATTTCCACTGGTTCCATTCTGTAAGGAGCTTTTGATACAGGTTCAGTACCTGGTGCCAGATCAATAGCAAACTCAATTTCTCTATCCGGAGGTAACCCTGGTAATTCTTCAGGAGATACGTCCAAGAACTCGTTTACTACTGGAATCTGTTCCATCTTTTGTACTTCCTTATCAGTATCCATTACATAGGTTAGATACCCTTCACAACCCTGACGTAGCAGTCGCTTAGCTTGTAGCATAGTTAAGAGTTTCTTCAATTGCTTCCGCCCTCGAAATACCACTTCTGTATCTCCCTATGGCATTAATTTTAATTCTTTCTTCTTGCAATCAATCTGAACATTGTACTCTGTTAACCAATCCATTCCCAATATTACCTCGAATTCTCCTAACTTGAAAGGTATCAAGTTAGCATAAAAGTGTTGCCCCGAAATCTCGATATCACACCCTGGATATACTTGACTTACGGGTATACATTCCTGATTTGCTATTTCTATTACTAATGCTTCAGTTAACAACTGACATTCACATTCTAATTTACTCACAAATTTTTCAGAGACAAAAGACTTAGTAGCCCCTGAATCAATAAGTACTCTGACATTAATGGAGTTTACAAGAAGTGTACCTGAGATCACATTGGCATCCAGCTCTGCTTCTCCCATGGTCATGTTAAAGGTTCTGGCTTTGGGTATTCCAGTATTTCCTGACGCGGTAGCTTTATTCTGATTTGCAGAGTTGACAGTAGCTCGACAATCTCTCACAAAATGACCCTTGCCTCCGCACTTGAAAAATTTTCCATAGGTGTTGCCGTCTGACGCATGTGTTGGCGTAATGCCCCTTTTCCCCACACCGGAAACATTGCACATTTCCCAAATTTCTACCATTTCCCGTATTACACACTCCTCCATGGTTTTTCCCGCATATCCTACACTGTGGTAGTGGTGGTGGTGGCATTCCTCGTTGCTGATTGTTGTTGTTGAATCTGATGATTTGCTGTTGATTATTGTTGGCAAACCGATTGACTTGCTGCTGATTATTATTCTGGAACCTGTTTCCTTGATTCCCAAAATTCTGATTTACATATCCCGTTCCTCCATTTCCTCTTAATTGTAACCCCCTTTGATTGTTAAAATTACTCTGAAATCGGCTCTGTTGTTGATTCCCTGATCTATTATCGAACTTTCTCTTCTTTCTGTCCTTCTCCTTTTGAGACATGTCACTTTCTGCTTCTATAATCATAGCTTTTTGCACTATCACAGTGTAAGTCGTTAACTCAAACATAGCTACTCGGCTTCTTATCCAAGCTTTTAAACCCTGCTGAAACCGCTTCGCTCTTTTCTCATCTGTATCCACGAAGTCTGGTACAAACCTGGCTAACTCCGTGAATTTGGTTTCATAACTTATAACATCTGTTTCTTGCTTCAAATCGAGAAACTTTATCTCCATTTGATTCTGCATATAATGGGGAAAATACTTCTCCAAAAATAGCTCATTGAATCTCTCCCAAGTGGTCACTCCTATCCCCTCAAGAGACTTCCTGGATTCCCACCAATAATTGGCTTCTCCTTTCAGAAAGTAGATGGCATACTCTGTCTTCTTATTATCCTCAACTTTCACCAACGCAAAGGCTTTCTCTATTTCTTTCAACCATGTCCTGGCCTCCACAGGATCTGCCGCACCTTGGAATTCTGGAGGTTTTACAGGTTGAAATGCTTTGAATGTTACTGCTTGCGGTGCTGGCGGCTGTTGCTGCTGGCGGCTGTTGCTGCTGACGTGTGAGATTCTCAGTTTATTGATGAAATAACTCCAGAATCTGTTGCATTACGTTCAAATTTTCCTGATCCCCAAGGTTTTGATTATGACCTTCCGGCTCTTCATGATTATCGATGGGTAGTTGGTTTTCCATTATTCTGGTAACGCAAGCAAATAAGTTAATTAGTAATTTGCTATACATGTCTTGATATAACATTGATAATGGAAAAACATATGTAGAAAATAAAGATTTTCCTTTTTAAATGAAATAAATGTTTACATTCATGTTATCAGATCATGTAGCATAATTACTAAGGTACTTGGATGTTAAAAAAAATGCACAATTAAATATAAACACACAAATGTACACTACAAAATTGCTATTGATATATATAATATTTACATAGTACAACAGCTGATATACTGGCTTGGGACATCCTGCTTCTAATCCCTACTGCTACATGCGGCACCGGCTATATACATCAAAATTCTGACCTATTTTACAACCAACCCTACTATATATAACTGCATCAATACACACAATAACAGAAAAGAAACGGGTAGTCTTTGATTACCTCCACCCGTCTAATCTTAAACATACTGACTAGTCCCAGTTGGGTCCCACTATAGTCCTGAGATCTGCTACCATACTGCGATGCATACGATACACCTGGCGGTAGTCAACATTATCAGGTCCGTCCAAATGTATAGTCCTCATATCATGCTCCTCAGTAGCTAAAACCTCCCTGAGATAAAATCGTAGCTTGGCTTCTGAGTTACCGGGAACCCTCAGCTGTCGCAGCTCCCTGTTCTGATCCCTTATTTCCCTGTAGGCATTATAGAGCTTCTGGTACTCACGGAGAGGAACAACACGTGGTTCACCAACGTAGCCAACCGAACCTGCATCTAATCCCCTTGCACCTACGACTACCCAAGCCTAACCAACCGGCCTCTGCTGAACCAGAATAGGTGGTGGTGGTGGAACATATAGACCCTGCACATTGGGGTCATTCTATACTAGTTCGGCATGCACTGGGGCGTCGGATGGAACTGTAGCTGGTGGCATAATAGGAGGAATCTGTACCTCTAGCAGTGCTACCACCGACGGAATATGATACGACGGTATAGGAAATCCGGGAGAGGGAATGAAGGTAGACCCTATGTAGAATCCGGGCTCCATAGGACAGAAATTTGGCTGCATGATCACTACAGCGTGATGTAAGTCATAAAGTGGTGGCATAACTGTCAAATCCACAACTGGCTGATCCGGTGGCCTCACGATCGAGTTTGAAGGACCCGCCGTAAAGCGATCAACCTGAACAGGCTGCAACCAAATAGAATATAACAAAATCATACTCAACTCACAACATAGACTTAAAGCTAAATTAAAACATAACTTATCTCAAATGAATATACACCTATCTCAGGTGATTTATTAAATCTTTAACGGGCTATATCTCTGCTTATTTCAGTGACTACCAACCTATAGCTCTGATACCAACTGTGACGCCCTCCAAACCCGGGGTCTAGATTTGGGGGTCGCCAACCGATCAATAATAATAAAATAATAAACCTCAGGCACACTGGCCCGCCAACAACCAACAATAATAATGTAACAGATCAGAGGCGCACTGACCCCGCCAAACCGAAGATCGTAAACAGGTTATAGTATGAAATTAAGCAGTTGATACTAAAAGTAAATCCAAATACTTTATTACAAACCAAAAACTAAATCCAAACCTCAAATCCATAAGTTTAGATAAGTTTTATGTCTAAATTCCTTTTATTACACATTATATCTACAACAAAACTGTAAACAACTGAATACCTGGGAAGCCCGAGAAGCGAGCCACCCTAACACCTGAGGCTCTCTATGCCCTCTAGAGCTACCGTTGTGACTCATATTGGATATCTGGTAGAATTTAATAAAAAGCAAGAGTGAGCCAAAGAAATGCTCAGCAAGTATATGAACAATTGAAATTAAATCAAGATAGGAGATCTGTATAGAGAACGGAATATAAAACAATTTATTATAAAAATTGAACAGTAAATAAATCACAGTTTATCTCAAACAGAAACAATGCAATATGTCATCAAAATGAATCAACTGCTCAAAATCAATATATAATAGCCCCACAGGCAATATGGATTGGATACACACAAATAAATACTATTGCCCTCTGATCAGATTTCAAAAGCAATAGGACTCATTTATAGCTCATCGGTACATTTCTATACCCATATATATAACAAGAATTTCAAAATATAGGTACCAAAATAGGCAAGTAACGTTAGCCTATAGGAAGATGGAATGGTTATCATATCCCCTTAAATATGTTGGACTAGTCCCACTAGCCTCTTACGCCAATTATATCACATCGCTGGACCAGGGTCTGTTACTGGCCTCTTACGCTAAAGTCTAATCCAATAGAGCAACCCCAAATAAATAAAGGTATGCTTAATTTTAAATACAGGTCATATCCCCATTATTTACTACGATAATACCAGATATGACGTGTTTATTATAATCAACTTACAATACTCAGAGTACGAATAACAAGTAACTCTGATGCACAGAATAAAACAAGAATCATAAATAGTTCTGAACAATAACTATTTATCATGATACGAATAAATGAAAACAGTAAAACAAAAGTGTTTAATAAGATCAAAAAAGAAATACTTACCTGGTGTAAAAGCTATCCTAGCGTGAATGGGATGACTACACACTCTTCGTCTATCTACTAGCCACTGATAACTATAATAAAAATATTTTAATTTAGATTCTAGTGTCTACCCATGCGCTCTATAAATAAAAATTATTAATTAACAATTAGCAAACAAGTATTATCAGTTAGCAGGCAAGTGAGCATATAAATCATATAGCAGATAAGACTCGCAATTAAAAGAGCAGTCAAATAACCAAAAGTAGACTCTAAAATATTACTTGAGTCAAAGTGGGTTCTTATTATCCACTCCGGATAATTATTAACTAGGTAAATAGTACATAAATAAAGAAACTAAATAAATCATTTCTATTTCCTAAAATAATTAAATATAATTATTTTTATTTATATTTAAATAATATTTAATTAATTAAATTAATTGATTAAAATTAATTAATCAATCAATTTGAATTAATTGAATTATTATCTAAATAAATTAAAATAATTAAATTAAATCAAATTTGAAATAATAATTTTTTTTTATCTAAGTTAAACAAAAGAAACAATTTGTTTTTTGAATTAAAGAATAATAATTTTTTTTAAAAAATAAAATAAAATTTTGTGTCAGATCCTAAAATATGGCACAACATCGATTTAACATGGGCTACTCCACAATGACTATGGTATCTAAAGAAGCCAACTACGCAAACTTCTTCAAATAGTATATATTGATAGCCAAACACACACACGGACTCATGTCTTATTAGTTGATTTTAATCCACTGATCAATTCTTTCTTAGTAGTGTAACACTATACTATCAATTTAATTAAAGACTTAGACTAGGCCTGAAACACAAATAATCAATGATTGAAATCAATTTTATTTATCTTAAAAAAATGCATGTTAGCACCTGGCAACTAAAAAAAAAACTTAACTTATTAGGAAAAGAAAAAAAATAATTCTTAATACTAGAATCAATTCACAAACTCCTTCAAAACTTATATGTATAAGAAAAGTAGCATTCAATGTAACAAATAAGACTACTCATCTGGACTTGCTTGTTCCTTCAAATAAACTCACTGAAAACTCAGCAACACATAACAAACTACAATATATTCAACTGACATCAAAACCAAGCTAGTAACCATAACAACTCAACTATGGTTACTTGACATACACAGAAGCCATAACAAGGCCGAAAAATAAGAAAACGACTAGAATGTAATACTCCGGTGATTCAAAAATCAACACCAATAACTACACAGATTTTACACACATGTTACTATCATTACAAGGAAGGAAGCAAAGCAATTAAAGTTCAAAAGCAAGCTCAGCAAAAGCAATACCAATCAATAGCTACAGACCCCGGAGCAAAGATACACCAACCAGACATGTATATAAAGCCAGAAACAAGTTTCCCGATTAAGGTTTTTAAAACTCATCGCCGGAAAATAATTTAATGACTCACAAACAACGATTAAACTCTGTAACTATGCTACCCACATGCTACTGAACCCATATACAACTTGACCAATAAGTTCATGTCGAGAAACAAAGCTCAGAGTACATACTCCGGCCAACCCGACGACGACACCGGCCAAACTCCGTCCAACTGAACCCAGACACAAATAATTATAAAGAAAATATGTCTGACATGCTGGTTTAACAAGCTACGCAGCCATGACACCCAATTACGCAGGCAATAAATGATTCAAGAATAAAAACAAGCATAAAGCAAACACTGAATAACAAATTTACGAATCATCGACTTTCACATGAAATTGGAAGCATAAGCAGTTAGTAGATATCATAAGCTTCAAATCATATCCTCAAACTTGAGAAACTGATGAGAGCATCACCTTCGATTCACAAGCTGCAAGAATCATAAAACACTTTACCCCAATTACCAAGTGGTGGTAATAAATTTTGGTAATTTTTATTTTTAATAAAACTATTTATATTTTTTTAGAAAATCTAAGAGCTTAATTTTGATTAAAAGTAATTTTACCCCATAATTAAAAATAATACCCCAAAAATCATTTTTATGGGATAAAATATAAAAATAAATATTTTCGGGTAAATAAAATATATATGTCAAAATTCTCCAAAAATTATGAATGGTTCAAAAATAATAAAATAAATTTATTTTGAGGATTTTATCATTTCCATAGAAATAAAAGAACCAAAAATAAGATCTCTGATCTTTAACAGGGGCTGGGTCCGGTACACATAAATAAAAATAATCTAGTTTTAACGAAACAAATATTACAACAAAATAGAATAAAATATTTTAAACTACACAGAAATCACATAGCACATATCGGGTAATTTCCTATTTAAGAAAAATCTAAACGCATTTAATTGCATAAAGAAAATAATCTATCACACTAAAAATTATTTAAAAGCACACTTAATTATTATTAAATAAACGAGATTTTCCTGAGCGTTACAACCTTCTCCCCTTATAAGGATTCTGTCCCCAGAATCCACTTAAGAAAATAAATGAGGATACTGAGCTAACATTTCACTTTCTACCTCCCAGGTTGATTTCTCAACCAAGGGATTTCTCCACAACACCCTAACTAGAGGTATTGTCTTATTCCTTAATACCTTATCCTTAAGATCTAATATCTGTACAGGTTGATCTATATAAGATATGTCTGGTTGAACATCTACAGGTTCGTACTCGATTGCGTGACTTGGATCAGGATTATACTTCTTCAGCATCGACACATGAAACACGTTGTGGATATTTTGCATGTGTGGAGGTAAAGCTAATTTATAAGCAAGTTCTCCAATTTTCCTCAGTATTTCAAATGGTCTCACATATCTTGGATTGAGTTTTTCTCTCTTCCCAAATCTGATCACGCCTTTCCACGGAGAAACCTTTAGTAGCACCAATTCCCTGACTTTAAAGCTTTGATCTTTTCTAGTTGGATCTGCATATCTCTTTTTTCGGTCTTGAGCTACTATTAATCGTCTCTGTATTAATTCTATCTTTTCCTTGGTTTGTTGTAGAAGTTCCGGACCCAAAATTGCGCATTTTCCGACTTCTTCCCAATACAATGGATATCTGCATTTTCTACCATAAAGAGCTTCATAGGGTGGCATTCCGATGCTGGCATGATAACTATTGTTGTATGAGAACTCCACTAGAGGTAAGTTCTCATCCCAACTACATTTAAAATCTATGACACATACCCTTAACTATTGGGATTCGGGCACATATACGCAGCGGAATTACGCTAAATAATAAAAAAAATAACGAATCTCAAACGCAGGATCCGTGTAAAATTGACGGATGATTATGGAGAATCGGATGTGTACCTTATTAAAGCTTTCCTTATGATGATTATAGAGGTCCAGAAGCGATGAATCACAGCAGCCCTTCACAGAAATATGCTTTCTATTGGTATCCACACGAAAGTCGAATCGTCTAACGATCACCGGAGTTAGGTACTAGCCTGTTTTTGTATCTTTGTCTCTCTCTTTCTCTAGCCTCTCATAAACGTAGAGCTGCTAGGGTTTTATTAAAAATGAATTATCTTAACTCTTACCCTAAACTATACATCTTTATGTATATATAGGGGAGAGAGGGACTTGGGCCAAAACCCTAATCTGATTGGACCTTTTAAAACCCATTCAGATTTTGGATTTATATTATTATTAAATTCGAATTCTAATATGTATATAATTAATCAAGTCTCACTTAATTAAATAAATAAATAATAATAACAGTATTTAAATTCATAATTTAAAGAACACTCCGTTTAAACGTTCTTTGTGTGTGACCCTTTAGGTTATTATTAAGTTGGCAATAATTTTATTTTTTAATAATAAAATTATAAACAATGAGCAGCATCTAGTAATACATCATTGCTACCCAAGTAAAAATAATAATTGGTGATTCAATTAAACCTTTCGTGAATAATGTACAATGTAATATAATTCCTTTAACCTTATATTATAGATCAAACTCGAGGCATGTATTGTGTCATCCTCTTCAACGTTTAATCCGGGTTTCCTTGATCAATGAGTAGACTATTAATCAAATCAATATTTGAGCATGGCCATTCATTTTAGAGTCTCACTCAATCAAGAGGCCAATAATATCACTCCTAAAATAGGAGGGTTAAATCATATATCTATCATTCATATTTCTCATACGATTCATAGCATACCCAATGTCCACCTTTATCATTACCCGGTTAAAGGTAACTTTGAGTGTAATCAAAGTATATTAATTCTCATATAAAAATATAATGATTTCAAGTCAAAGGATCATTACATCATTATCACAGTGATAATTTCTTATGACACTTATTAACATGTAGATTTTCACAGCGGGTCTGTCCAGTGCCATGCATTGAGATATGCACTTATGTTCTTGACTTTAGTATCACCATACCAATGACCAATGAGATGTGGTCATAAGCCAACAAACATGCTAGTCTTATTGCATTATTATTGTCCTTAAATAATAATACTTGACTAGGGACTTTTAGGAATATAATACTATTCATATAATCTCATTTTTAAGTCACATACTTAAAGATATATAATTCGAATTAATATTCCAAGGACATTTATTATGCTTTCATTTTATAACGCAGTAAATAAAGACATAATAAATATTATTTAAATAATCAAGTAAACATAATCCTTAATTATTAATCATAAAGTATTGTCTCTAGGATACCAACACTAACAATCTCCTACTTGTACTAGAGTCAATCTCTCATGTATCTAATACCCATGGAACTAGTATGACCTTCGTGCTTCTGCTGCGACAAAGCCTTGGTCAGTGGATCTGCAATGTTCTCATTTGTACGCACTTTACATATATGTATATCCCCTCGATTATTAATCTCTCGAAGAAGATGATATCATCTGAGTATATGCTTTGTTCGGGAATGAGACCTTGGTTCCTTAGCCTGTGAAATGGCTCCGTTATTATCGCAGTATAAATCCATTGGATCTGCTACCGAAGGAACCACACCAAGACCTGCAATAAAATTCCGAATCCAGACAGCCTCCTTGGCTGCTTCATAGGCAGCAATATACTCATCCTCCATTGTAGAATCAGCAACCGTCTCTTTCTTTGAACTTTTACAGCTTACAGCACCTCCATTTAGACAAAATACAAAACCAGGCTGAGAGATCGAATCATCCTTGTCTGTTTGGAAACTAGCATCGGTGTAACCTTTTACTACCAGCTTTTCCTCTCCTCCATATACCAAGAATTGATCTTTAGTCCTTTTCAAGTACTTAAGAATATTCTTGACTGCCGTCCAGTGACCTTCACCTGGATTAGACTGGTATCTACTCGTCATGCTCAAAGCAACGAGACATCAGGATGATTCTAATCCTTAATTATTTATCATAAAGTATTGTCTCTAGGACACCAATACTAACATTAATATGTCTTCAATTGTCTGAATCGTTCTTTCACTTTGTCTGTCAGTCTGGGGATGATATGCAGTACTCATATTTAATTTGGTTCCTAAACACTCTTAAAATTGCCTCCAAAATATTAAGTTAAAACGTGGATCACGATCAGATATAATTGATACAGGAACCCCATGTCGTACTACTATCTCCTTCAAATATAATTGAACCAACCTCTGTAGTGTGAATCTCTCATTGATTGGAAGAAAATGTGCTGACTTAGTCAACCTATCAATAATAACCCAAATCGCATCTTGATTAGCCTTAGTCTTCGGAAGTCCCACTACAAAATCCATTGCGAGATGTTCCCATTTCCATTCTGGAATGTTTAATGGTTGTAGCAACCCACTTGGTCTTTGATGTTCTGCTTTGACCCATTGACAATTGTAACATTTGCTGACGTGTTCTGCAATTTCTTTCTTCATGTTTGGCCACCAAAAGTGCTGTTTCAAATCTCTGTACATCTTGGTACTCCCGGGATGAATAGAATACCTTGAGTTGTGAGCGTCATTTAATATCTCATTTTTCAGTTCAGCTACGTTCGGTACCCTGATGCGTGAAGAAAATATTAAGATTCCGTTATCATCATTTTGACTCCTGATTTCTTCTCTAGTTAGCTTCGCTTTGTCATGCTCCATCACTTGTTTTTGACATTTAAGAATCTTCTCCAGTAACGTTGGCTGGAATGTTATTGTGTGTGGTGCTTTTGTCTGGGAATCTAGTGTATGAACGTCTATCTCCAATTTCTAGAATTCTTTGATTAAATCCTCAGATCTTGATATTTTTCCTTACTCATCCGAGATGTTTTGACGAAAAGTTATTTTGAAAACTTAAGAGAGTACATGAGGTACACCAAACAATTTATAAATCTTTAAAATATTTTACTGGATTTTAAACCTTACAAATGCTATGGTTCAAAGTGATTTGATTTGGTTATGATGAGAAACAACTATTATTGCAGTATCTTGAACTGTGAATTTACTATATTTATGATAGTTTAGCAAAGCTATAGTTGATTCTATTTTGCTAAGTTATTGGTAATATTATTTCAAAACTGTGAACGTAATAAGTTTATTGGGTTTTATCTCAAAAGCTTCAGAAGAAGTATGAAAGAGTGGGAACACTAGATTTGATAGTGTCTTATTTTATATACTGAACTTAATTGTTTGAATTATATTATTCTAAACTTCATGTTAAGTATAAATACTTTTAACAGAAAACTCCGAATATATGTATCGTCGAAAGATACTTTGTTATGATTACCCTATACCGGTAACCTTATGTTATACTATTCAGATAGTATTGATTATCATATTCTTGGATGAGAGTCACATAGATACTTGGGTGGATAATTTGTTGAGCATTCTTTCACTCACTCTTACTTTATATTAAAGTTTTTAGAAAAAGTGATAATGCATTTGATTGGCTCCATACTTCGAGGAAAGAAAGTAGGAGATTCACCTTTGAGATGGTTATGTTCAACATTACGTTATAGAATTAAGTTGGATATGTTTTCATTATTGATCTAGTTATTAATGTCACTTCATGTAGAGGTTATCATTGATAGCGTGAGATCCTGGATAAGTACATTTGGTTTGTAATAACTAATGATACTGGTTGTATATCATTTTTAAGGCTATAACTTGTATGTGTGAGAAAGAGGGGTCTATGATGTGATTTCAGTAGATTATTGAGTGTTGTGGGTTTTAAATGATTGGATGGTGACATGATGACTCAAATCCCTGACCCCGAATTTGGGGGAGTTACAGAAATTATATCAGAGCATGAGTTATAGTACTTAGATACGAGAGTGTTAATATTTATCATATATAAGAGGATATCATGAGAACTCATGTAGAGTTCATAATGGGACTACCGAATGTAGTACCAATGAATGAGTTAAGAAAAGGTCATCTACTTGGAGTTAACAGTGAGGAGATTTGTGAATGACATTTGGGATATAGATTTTGGACGGGAAACTGACGAGACCGTTCCAGAAGAGGCAACGATATATTTTGTACAAATTGGATACGTATAAAGATTTTGAGGATTCTATTGAGGATAAGAAGTCATGGATATTTGTTAAGATGATGTGTGGTATTGATACGGTATAGAGTCACAATGAGGAGTTAAGATGCACATTTGTTGTATCTTCTAAGTATGTTAAGTATTTTCTGATCAAAGTGAGCCTCTTAGTATAGGTGTCCCACGAATTCCGAATATTGTAGTCAGGATGAAAAGTAGGAATGAGTTAGTGTGTCGGTGTTGGTACGAAGCTCTTTCTGCTAATGGTGGGACACCGGCCGGAAAGGCGGTCCGAGCATTCACTGAGAATTTAATGGTTTAGTTAAGATATATAGTTCGGGGAAAGAGGTCCCGTAATACAGTTATAGATCCTTAAGTGTGACTTGATTGAGACTACATAATGGACAGTATGCCTCATCCTTTTGGTAATATACCATATGTCGTGTAGACCATGAGTTTTGAAAAGTGATGGTCGGAAGTACCAAACGATAAATGTATGAACATGAAATTGGTACAAGTTGTGAGGAATCTCCCCTTAGCTAGCAACCTGATAGTTAATATTGATCCAATATATCTCACGTGTTGTGTTTGATAGCCTGTCGAGTAAAATGACAGTCCTGCTGATATGAATAGTGATAAGGATATATTGGATAAGCGTCAACCTATTTTGGCATCTACCTGTTGTTTCACCCTCAAAAGTGCCACCCATGAGTTCAATTCATCAAAGACCCGTGATTAAGGGAAAAATCCTGGAAGGTTATAACCCAGAGCTGAGTCTAAACCAGAGCTGGTGGAATAATCATTGTGTATAGTCAAACCTAGCAATTGTTGCTTTCACGAGAGTAAGTATGAACTTCTTAAGTGAATCTCTTTATTACCAGAACTAGGTTGTGTATCTTGCAAATAACATTGGGAAGCTGGGTAAAGTTGAAATTTGGGACTAGGACAAAATAACCTAAGTATGGAATATTATGAATTAAAGTTACAACAGTTGTCGAGTGGTTGTCTCGTATGCTGTGACCAAATGAAATTGTCGTGATGGATATAACTTATTAATTGGAGATGATTTAGGAAATTGCTATAATAAAAAAAGTGGAAGCATTAGGAGTGGTGATTCAAGAGTGCAAGATTGAGGCATGAAGAGTAATATTGTACAAATAATTACTAGTGTCATTCAATGAATATTTAATTTTTTTTTAGAAAAGAGAAGAGATGTAAGATGTTAAAACTAACGATGGAGATAAAATAGTGAAAGTTAAGATTAAATGATAATGATAAAGTTGTGTTCAAGGACAAAGAGACAAACTGAGGGATTTTGATTACGATGGAAGTGAAAGTTTTATTACTCTTTGGATAATAGGTTGTTGGGCAACCGTGATTGGTAGGAAAGAGGAAATACTTGGAAAGAAAAAAAGAGTATGTAGTAGTTAATGGGTTGAGGATGTAATTATTAGAGACCTTATGAGGTACTACCTAATAAAGTTATATAATTCACCATCGATCTAGTGTCAAGAGTAGCATTAGCATTAGAGTCATATTAGAAGCTTGCACCTACCAAGATGAAGGGGATTAATCACTCAATTATAAGAAGTATTAGAGAAAGGCATGATGAGATTGAAAGTGTCATCATGAGGTGCACTTGTTTTGATTGTTAAAGAAAGGATAACACTATGAGTTAGTGTGCTGATTTCCAAAAATGATTAAGATTAAAATTAGGGATGAATATCATAACCATGGATAGAGATAATCCGATAATTTAGAGACATAATTTACCCTTAGAGGATAGATTTGAGAATCAGATATCATGAAATAGAGATGAAACTAGATGATTTTCCTAAAGTTGCATTCGACAAGTGTGATGAACATTATGAGTTCTAGGATGTCAATTGGATCAATAAATGCATCTATAACTTTTATGGATTTAATAAATAGAATTTTAAAAAATGATTGGAAAAATGTCCATAGTTTTCATAAATGATATTTTGATCTAAAAGATGAAGAGAGGGAACGAAAAGTAAGTGTAATTAGCCTTAGAAAGAGAAAGAAGATTGTATGCCATTTTCTCTATAGTGTGAGTTTTGGTTGAGTAAAGTTAAATTCTGGGAAAATAATAAGTAGCAAAGGATATGTGTTGACGTATTGAAATTGGTGGGAATTGGAAAAGACCCGATGTATGAAAAGAGGTGAAAACTTGTAGACTAGAGGTCGTTATAAATGTTTGTTATGGTATCTAACTCATGATCGTAGCCGATAACTATAGTATTTGTACCTGAAATATAAAAGCATTAAATTACAAAGATGAGAGTTTAGGATTTATGAGGAACATGAGTGCCATAGAGATATTCAAGCCGAAAGTCTAGAGTTGGGATGGTGAGTTTCAGACCTTTTAAAATGGATTCCGAATTAAGTACAAACTTGTTTTATGTTAAATTTCAGTAACACATTAAGGAAGGAAAACTCCTCACATCATTTTCTTCTTCTTCATATATTTGACAATTCGTCGTCCGATTGGGATTGACAATACATATGGTGTGACTTCTTATCTGTGTAACAAAAGTCTAGTAGGATGCCGCCCAATTATGTATTGAAAAGCTAAATCATACTAAAAACTTTCCATCACAAGTACATATATGGTTGTTCTCATTCATATCAAAAAAAAATTCCTCTTCTCATATACATTTGGAAGTGACTTTATTTATCTTTAAATCACTCTGATCATTTCGTTGTAATAATATTCGACAAAAGGATCTTCAATTAAAATATTGTGCAAAGTTAGTTCTTCATAAAAGGTTTATGCATGGATATCGAAAGGAGTTGGGAAAACCACTTACTACGGATATAGTTTTCATACGAGAATAATTACCGTTCAGAATGTAGTAATACCACCTTATGAAGTTTTGAATGGAAGGAAAATGTCGATCTCCCTCACATTAGGACTAAGTCAAAGAACGAGGAAATGCTTGGGTATCGAGAAGGAACCCGCATGTACGCTAATCAAATCAGATAAGACAGAAAGCTTGGAGTGAGGGACTTCACTTTTCTAGAAACATTATCACGGAAAGTGGTAACAAGATTTGGCAAAGGAGAGAAGTTAAGCTCGAGAGTATTAAATCTAATAGGTCCTAAAGCATGATAGGAAAATTCATATACGTTGGTGTTGCTTCAAAATATTTATAATATGAACACATCGCGTTCCCTACATCTATATTACGAAAGAACAATACGGATGCTAGGCATATGTTCGAATAGGAAATCGCAGAGATGGTAACCAAATATGTCTTACGACCGGCATGGATCAATAACCGAAAAGAGCAAGAATAGATAAACAAAACCATAATACTAGAAAGAGTGTATGGATGAATCAGAAGGTTGAAGAAATAACCCAATGTTACTTTTGTTTAGATTCCGAGGACGGAATTCTTTTAAGGAGGGTAGACTGTAATAACCCATATTTTTGACACATTTTTTTTATCTATTTATAAAAGACCTTGATGAATAGTGATTCTATGAATTTGTGAAAAGCTTTTTTTGCCCACACTAGATAAGTGATGGAATATTGGAAATCCGGGGATGTAATATTGTTGTCTGAAACAAATAAGTTATTGTAAAAGTCATCAGAATTCGGAGATGTTCACTTTTACTATTTAATTCATAATTTATGAGATATCGAGGACTACGAGAAATATATTATGACCGGAGGTTTATAAATTAGAAATTTCATAGTAATAATCGAATTAAAGTACTTAGAATATTAAAGATTTACGCTACAGAATTCCTATGACGAAACGCTTTCAAAATCAATCACACTTTGTGAAATGGATTAAGTGAAAATGTTGGACGACAAGTAATTACACCAAAGTCATGCAAATCCCATGCAAACTAGAAGAGTTGGCATTCAAATGTAAGTAACCAAACAAGTTAGATGTTAACTAAACAATGGGGAACCAAGTTCCCTGAAACATGGAAAACGGAAAGGTGATCCCTAAATTCATGAAAAAGGTATACTCAAGCTAGCAACTAGACATGGAAGATATCGGTTAATAATGCATACAAGAAACATATATCACAAAATCACCCAACTCAATTAAACATTCAAGAAACACTCCTCGCCCCGTGAAAGAAGCTTCATTCGGCCCTAGCAAGTAAAGGGAAGAAAAGAAATATAAAACCCAAGTTCTACTCTTCCATAAATCACTAAATTTTGACCATAACTTTCATAATTCATAAAAAATGAATTTTCAAAATTTTATGGCCATCCGATTAGTATAGCATAGCCAAATCCTTGCTCAAATATGAGGGTAAATAGTAACTCTGAAAATTACTAACTTATTTCTTGATTTTCTCTTGCAAATTTGAGAATGATAAGCATAGATCAAGGCTCCCTTATGAATTACAAGCTCTTGTTAGTATGTTTAAGGATTCAAAAAAGGTATAAACACCATCCATTCTTTGATTTACTTTGAGCTATAAGCTTGAGTTTGAGTTATGTTTAAGTATATGTTGATTTAAGGAGTTTGGATGTAAGTGATTGAATATTGTTGGTTGAATATTACGGGTTGATGATGGTGATGAGTTTATGAGGTTTATAAACTTATTTTGTTGTTAAAGGCATTGGGTTGATGTTTGGGTTGTTGGTTAATGGATTTAACATAGTTAAATTCGAAAATCGTTACGATTATAGATGTCGTAATGCCCATTTGATTTAGGACTGTTTTAACAAAGCATTATGAAATGTCAAAATACTGTGTTTGAACACCTTGACCATGGTTATGTAGATCTTGTTTCATAGTTCATTTTGGCACTTGAATCGTGTTATTTCGATTTACGATTTAGGAGAAAAACTAGTTTTAGCGGGAATAGACAAAATGACCAAACTTTTACGTTGAACTCACTTTGGAGACAAAAACGAACTACTTAACGGTTTTCAAATATTTTTAAATTTTGAGGTTAAGTATTTTGGACAGTTAGTAAGGCCTCTGCAAAAGTTCAATGCATATGTTGAGTTTTCGATTTTATAAAAATGTCAAAACCAAAGTTGCACGATGACACTATTCACTAAAGAAGCTACTGCCTTATTCTGTAAATTTGGGAAAATGAATCCTTTTTCCAGTGCCAAACTTTTGATATGTTGTATTTTACACATTGTCTAGATCGTGCATACGAAAACGGTGCGTCGATTGAGTTAACGGTTTGGGAGAAATCAAAGTTTTAGTGAAAGCGGTGTAAATAGTAAAATTCCATAATTGACCTAATTTGTAAAATATTTTTCACCAAGTTAAATCGTGTGTTCCAAATCAAAATAGTTTTAATAATTATTAAAAATAATCAAGAAGCTCCTTGAGGTGGTTTCGTATTTAATTATGAATTTTCGGATTTATTAAAAATATTGAAGTGTGAGTCACGTAATAGAAATTCTCAGAAAAATCAACTCTAGGGGCACTGTTTTGACGAGCCACTTTGGCCAGGATAAAGGATAATTTCGAGTCGGTTAAAACACGAAATATGTTGAGGAATAACATGATTATGTATTGGAGTAAATGATTAGACTAAAAGCCGTTGACGAGACGGTTTACGAATGGTCAAGATAGACCCAATGTGGTTAATGTCGGGTAAGATAAGTATTAGTAAAATGACTAAGTACAAATTAAAGTTGTCATAATTGGACTAGATATGTGATTATACTTATTAGTAATATATGTAGTTGATGAGATTAAGAGTACTAATCGGGATTATGATACCTATTTTAGAAAATCTGGAACGAGTGGGACTCTGAGAACGTATCTTGGACTCCACGCAAATTTTCTATCCCTACATTTTTACATATTAAAATATTTGTATCACTACGTATGTAAGTTTTCAAAACCTGAACCTTGAATATTCCTGTTGTCTTTAAAAACTGTTGATATGTGATATAACTGTTTGTCGAAATCTATAAATTGATTTAACTGTTATTTAATATTTCGCAAACATTTTGGTTTATATGCTATAAGATATTATAGATATAAGTCAGTTTATATAAAGGCTCTATGAGTAGAACGGGTATTCAGATTTTCAAATGTAGACTAGGTGTCGGAAGTGTTATTCTAAATACTGCCGTAAATCCCGGAGGTTGTCAGAAATAGAAATTTTTTAAATATCGATTAAAAATATTCCAATAAATATATTTTGGATATTTTAAAATTGTTAAGTGTTTTAAATGATGCTAATAAATATTATTTGAATATTTATTTAATTAGATCAATATTCATTTGAATATTCATTAAAAAAGGTTTATTAATTATTTATCAATTAATTAAATATTTATTAAATATTCTAAATTGATTTAAAAATTGTAACTCCTTATTTAAAAATGATTTAAGATATTTAATAATTATTTAAAAATATTTTTTGACCTTTAAAATTTTGATTTAAATATAGAGGGGGTTCTAAATATTTATTTATTATTTTATTAATTCTTTAAATAAGAATAAAATACCCTCTGACTTATCAAAATTGAGAATCCAGTCTAGTATGTAAATAAATAGTTTACTTTCCTCGAATACAATTATGTTTTGGGATCACTACCCTACTTAAGTTAGGGTTTCCAACTTATCAAAATCAGTGAGATTTTTCGACTAACTCATATGTCATGATTTTCAAATGATTTTCATTCCTCGATATATGAAATTAGTTGACGGAGGTTAACACATGCATTGTGATATTCTTACTTCCCCGATTTTTTTGGAAGTAATCCATTAGAGATTTGTGAATCTATTAACAAGTATTATATGCTTGGAGAACTAGGATTAAATTCCGGTTTCAGGTTAGATAGATGAATCTATTAACAAGTATTATATACTTGGGGAACTAGGATTAAATTCTGGTTCCAGGTTAGATAGATGAATCTATTAACAAGTATGATATACTTGGGGAACTAGGATTAAATTCATGTTCCATGTTTATAGATTGATTCAGTTGACTAGGAGTATAACGTAAGAGGTCGAGAGACACACGGTCTAGAACTTTGGCCCATATGAGGTCTTGGGTGATTCCCAAGAGCGGTAGTATTTTCATTGGCTCCCCATTCTACATATAGAGAAATAACAAGAGCTGATGTAGGTTGCGACTGATCATCATGCATGTACGATAACAGTGTGTGAAAGGCTCCAGATACAGTCCCATCTTCCAATTAGAATTGTGCTGCAACATCATAATAAAAGCCTATGAGATGAGTTACTGATGGTGTTGTCAGTGATTGATATCTTGATATTTATCCTTACTCATCTGAGATGTTTTGACGAAAATTTATTTTAAAAACTTAAGCGGGTACATGAGGTACACTAAACAGTTTATAAATCTTGTTGGGTCCCGGAAGTATCGTAGAAGGGGGGTTGAATGCGATACTTACAACAATTTAAAATTCTTTTCAGAATTTGCGGAATTAAATTATTGTTTTAGCTGAGCGTTATAGTCTTTGTAGTGTTTGGGAGGCTGACTTACTAGCTTTCTATTTTCAGGATAAAATATTTAAGATATAGAAAATTAGCAAGTAAGTAAACAAGATTTAAGTTAAATATGTATATTAAACTTGAATGGGTGTTACAGTATTCGGTAGAATAAACATTTAATTCCTAGAACAAATTTGACATGAATTGTTCTACTTAAGGAATAAACTCAAACCAGCACAGAAAGTCTGTGAATATGACGTTGTAGACAAATTGCTGAATTTGACTGTTTTTCTACTTCTAAAAAATGAAGCAAAAGCCTCATATTTATAGAGGTGGAAAGCCAGCATGACTTATCCCAATATGACCTTTTTCTCATCAAATTAAGCCTTGTATGACTCATAAAAAGGTTGGGCATGACTTATAATGGTCGGTATGACTCATATTAGAATTCGGTATGACTCACTGCAAAGGTGCTCGGTATGACTCATTGCAAGTGTCTTCGGTATGAGTCTTCAGAATTTCTTCGGTATGACTCTTGAATAAAAGCTTCGGTATGACTCAAGAAGAATCTCTCGGTATGACTTATTATCACTTCTCTCGGTAGGACTTATTTCAACAGCCTTGTTCATTTTCTTTTCAATTGAATTGGACAAGTGTTAGCCTTGCATTGGTTCCTTTTAAACACATCTCCTGCCATTTCAATTTGAAAAAACAAAGGGGCTTATTTCGTCCTGTAGTGATGAGCTCCGTAGAAATGTTTTTCGACCTGCACAACTTATATTCTTTGATTAATAAATAATAAATTTAATTCAGAAATTATAAAAATAAATATCTAATATTATTTAGATATTTATAAATATAATTTACTAAATAAATAAAATATTTATTAATTAAAATAAATCCTTACGCTCTAAGCTGCGGTCTCTTGATCGTCTGGAACCGAACTCCTTTTAACTTGGAAATGATAAATCAATTCCAACCGGGGTTCCACTTTTAAGAATATATTACTCTGCATTTCTTCCGTGTCAATACTTTTTCCGTCTTGTCTTAAAGTCTGTACCGTCAGGCCTGTTTAGCTGTATCTACAGTTACAATTAGAAGTACCTCTGTTCCTTAAATAATTTGACTCTTTAAACTAGCCAATACTTCTTTTCACCACTGCATGTACCCAGTCAAATATTCAATCTTGGATTCTGACTCTTGTACACTGCAATACAAACAAACCTGTATCTTTTTGAGCTTCCAGCTTCTATCTTCTGTCATTCTAAAATAATTCTAAATTAATTAATCTTTTAATTAATTTAAGAAATAAATTAATTCTGAGTGAATTAATTTACTAATTAAATTAACTAATTAATTTAATTAATTAATAGAGAATTAAATTAAAGGCTTGACTATTGTTGATGTAGATAAGACTCTTCTATTCTTCAACAATAACCTTTTTAACCACTTGAACTTTTTGATGACGAATCTTCACTGACATTGTTGACACCCTGTGCACTGGTCTGGTTCACGGATGACTAACTACAATGTTGATTCTCATTTCTTCTGTAGTGGTCTTTGTGTCTTGTCTTGTCATGTCTTGACTTCTTTTTGTTCTTCCTCTATATTCAATATTTATTATTTACTTCGCTTTCTTATCTGAGTTGAGTTGTCATCTACTTATTACAAATAGGACTAGTAATATGACTTTCAATCTCCCCCTATTTGTTGTTAAACATTTAACACACAAATTCCTAGAGGATAACTCAACTAACAACTAAGAAAATAATACGACATTTAAGAACTGTAAATAATAAATTGTTTTCTGGATCATATAATACATTTCCAGATTTCAATTATGAAAGATAAAAATAAGATAGATGTTCCTCTAGACTGAACATATTTAATAAAGTTCTATCTTTACTTACCTATCATTACCAGCTTCAGAAGTATCAACTTCACCTTCTTCTAGAGTTTAACTCTTGTGACCAGGTGTCATTGGTAGATCTTCAGTGGCTGGTTTCTCTGGATCAGATTCTGCATTTCCAGATTTCTTGAGAAACTGAAATGAAAGATGTTTGTTCCTCTAGCACTGAACATATTATACAAGTAGTATTATCTTCATTTCTCAGACTCATCACTACTCCCCCTAAGGATGGCAGGGATGAAGTCTAGTTCTTTTCTTATCATCTATCCTCTGTTTCTCCAACTTCTGTCTTCACTTCTCTCCCAAGGTGAATTCATTCTCCCCTTACGTGAATTATCCAACCAATTTAATAGAGGTAACAATAGACATGGCATACATACAGCATTAAACCATCGCAGATATAAAAAATGCAAACTATGACATGTTATGCATTTTAGAAAATCCGGTTAATCCTATATACAAGAATTTTCTAAAATCAAATGGATCCAATGCAAGCATGTTATTATATAACCCCTTTTCTTGTTCAACAATGGAGTAATCCTCTTCTAGTAAAAGTCTTTGTTAAACAATTCTCCCCTTTGGATTTTGTTCAACACTTCTCCCTTTTTGGATCAACTTCTCCCTTTTTGGATCTTGTTCAACAGTTCGAACTGTTCAACACTTCTCCCCCTTAGTTGAGTAATCCTCTTCAGAATCATTAATATCAGAAGAAATTTCATCCCCTTAGTTGAGTAACATTAGAAATCTTTAACAGAGAATTGGGAATGGGATTTGGTAATTGTGGTAGTGTGTGATTTTCCTTTGTGTTTCTGACAAGTGTTTCGCTCATATACCCTCTAAGTGTTTCACTCATAGAATATATATTTTCACTCTTTCTCACTTGTGTTTCACTCTTATCTCACAACACTATTTCTCTCTTAGTACTGACGACATAGTCTTTTGTACCTGTAAGAAAGATCACCATAACCCCTTCAAGAGAGGTCACTGGTGGTGCAATGGGGTTTCGTAAATCCCCGTCCTCAATTGAATCTATCAAAATATTTTATTTTAATAACTGAATTGCTTCAGGAATAGATTCAATGAGTTGCTGATCATCTAAGATGATCTATTCCGTTAGGAATCCAGATATGTTCCATCTGGGGAGGGAGACAAGGATCTATAATGTAGCAAATGATCCAAGTTTCCTCCTGACGCCTGTGAAGGCATGTTGATTCAGTCAGAATCATCAATCATTCTTCCTTCCTTGATATGGAAGTTTAGAATAATTGTTTCCGTCAATTCATCCTTAGTGTGTGACAATCCTTACAGTGTATTTGAATATATACATTTATGGTTTGTAGTGTTTGAGAGTGTCCAGATGAAGTTGACTCTTTACAAATGGCCTTGGCTGACAGGCCGAATTCAATAGACTCATCATGTTAAGATGACGAACCTAGTAACAGTTTTGCCATTTGCAAATCTATACCCTTTTGGGAGGATATAAATTAGTTAGCAGTTGCCTTGGTTTCAATTTCATATTCTAACTAGAGGCAGAGCTTCTGGAACACTCATAGATACTTCTCTTTTCTAGTGCACTAGAGGCACTTACTCTCTCACCCTCTTTAGTTGATAAAGCTTTTCTTTTCAGGGGTTTAGTAGATGAAGTTGTATCTGTTTGAGTGTTTTTGGTTCTATGATCTGTGTTAGAGATTGTATGTTTTCAATCCCTTGATCTTGTCCTATAGCCACTGAGGGCTCAATATATCAATTGTAATATCTTTATATCAATTGATTAGAGAATATATCAAGATCGAGAATACCTGCTTTTACCTCGAGTCGATTGCTCTTGATCGGCAGGACACAGACATTCTTTTATTATTAGTGATTTTCAGATAAATAATATATATATATATATATATATATTATCACTAACAATAAAAATCATAATTAATTGCAATGAAACAATAACAAATTATCAATTCATGATAATTAATAATAATTTCAAAAAGCAAGTAATTATGCTCCTAATATCTCATCGTATTAAAACTATGAAACTAATAAACGATGAATTGCTTCAATTCATAATTTTAATAAGATAAAATACTCTTGATAAATACTAAATAATCATAGGAATGAAAATTAGCATTTAACTTCATACATTATATCTAATTATTGTTACTCAAGCATATGACAATTATCAGTGATATATGTAAGCTCGAGAAAGTAAATGTAAAGAAATTCACAAGTCCTTTAAATATCGATATTTAATACTTATGATTCTTAGAACAATTTCTCGTAGACAAAAATAAATTTTAATAATAAAATGAAATAAAAATAACCAAAAAAAATATGCCAATTTTATAGAAAAATAAAAACAAAATAAAAATAAACTTACACACTTATAATGAAATTTTCTTTAGGATACATATCCCTTAATAAAACGCAGGAAAGTTGTATCTGTGAAGAAAGTTTCTATCTATTATGAATTTCCTAGAAGACAAACTTCCCATAATAAAACGCTGGAATTTGTACCAAATAAGAAATTCAACTCTCTTAATGAATTTATAAAAAAAAATATGTACAGTAAGGCTAGTTTCTAAAGCCACTAGACGCTTACTGGAAAGAACCAATCGAGACAAAAAGATAATCACCTTAACATTCCAAAACATATTTTTCATCCCAAGGAGAAGGAAAAATATAATAAGGAATGGTAATAGATTGCATTAAAGCACTTTCAATAAAAGAGTTTTGTCGGATCTAAAGATTTATCATTTAAGAGCATGATACGAAATTTTCTTTAAGATACTTATCCCATAATAAAATGCGGGAATCTGTATTAGAGAAGAAAGTTTCTATCCCTTATGAATTTCTTATAAGGTAAACTTCCCATAATAAAACGCGGGAATTTATACCAAAGAAGAAATTCAACTCTCTTACCAAATTATATATCGTTAAAATGACTCTTTTCCTTTATACCTTAATACTGTACGATTTGAAAACAGTTTTGCAAACCATCCTTATCAGATAGAGGACTATGATTTTCCGACTCATAATACAATTATGATATTCATCATTTTCGTCCACCTGATATTATCCCTAACTTAAAATAGAAAATTTCATGACAATAGGGGTGGATGTATTCTTAGCAATACAGTATAAGGCCTTCAAAGCAATAACCACTGTTTAGGTACTTTGAATCAATGTGAAACATACATTGAAACAAGTGTTTGAAAATAAATCATTTTACAAATGGTTGATACCTCGAAGTTAAAATAAAATTTGAAAATAAAATTTATTTATAGTAAAGATGACAATTAAATAAAATTGTAAAAAAAAAATTAGGAAATATTTCTAAGTATATAAAATATTGAGAATTTTATACACATATATATAAAATACTTCCACTTTTCAATATTAGTGAATTTTGAAAAATGCATTTATTACTTAGATCAGTAATTCTAAATAATGTCACTAATATTAAAAGTGTCACAATTATCTGTAACAAAACATTTAAAAATATCAGAGAAAAATATCAAAACAATTAAGCAAGATATCATTAACTGATACTCATAAAATATTTATCATACAAATAATTATGCTGCATATTATTTTAATTCATTTAAATCATGAGACTGATATGACATTGAATTGTCTAACATCATAATTTAAATCAATTAAGATAATATACAAACTTATGCTAGAACACCTAATTACCACATATGCATATAACATTGTAAACATGATAATTGAAGTAGTAGCAATAAGAACGAGGTACTGGATTTCAGATAAATTCACAAGTCCTTTAAATATAGAAAATTTAATACTTGTGAACTCATTTAAGAATTCTTTGCAAATGAGATTTCCAACAAATATGCACATACATAATATCTCAACTTTACTAACCAACTTAGACAAAATGAATTTATCAAGTTGTTTTAGTAAATGTCTGCAACTAATTCTACTAAGGACTACTCTCGAAATAAATGATACCTGGTGTCCATGCGCTTGTTCCGTGAGTGGTGAAGAGATTATCCAGCAGAGTTGATGGAGTTTGACAGCTTCTAGTAATTACCTCCCTGTCTTTCTTATAACCTGCATTATCTATATTTATATAGCCAATTAGGTTAAACCTAGTATCTTTAGGGTATCTCATTCTAAGAATTGATGATCCCTTAAGATATTTAACAATTCATATCTTAGCTATAAGATAAGATTCTCTAGTATCCACTTGGAAACTTGCACATAGGCATATTGAGAATAAAATATATGGTCTTTATGCACTTGAATAAGTAACGAGCTGATGTACCTATTCTGTATTAACTTAGCAATAGTCTTTTGCACAAGTTTTCATTAGTAGACCCACATATAATATAATCATGGTATATTTGCACTAATATTTCATTATGTGTGTGTGCCTTGTATTCTAGAGAGATATGTGTATAACGACTCTAATATAAAATCATTTTCAAGTAATTAACAGTTAGAGTGTCATACCATGTCTTTGACGATTGCTTGATCTCTTACCTCCGTCATAGAGAGCTTTGTGAAGAGAATGATATACAAATTCCAGTGGATATGAAACTTCAAAGTCCAGGAGTTGTTGTACATCAACTTGTTCAGCCCTAATAGTATCAAGTCTCGTCTCTGGTGCTTTAATTAGATCTTGAAAGTCCCGAAGATTCTGTTTCCATCATCGTCGATACCTTCTGTAGCAACCAGTTTGGCTTTGTCCCTCATAATAATGCCAAAAATTCATCTAGTCTCTGAAAAACCTTACAGTACCAATTACAACTTTGTCTTGTGGCCTGGGTTCCAGATTCAGTAGATTCTGCCTCCGAACTGATTGAGATCATCTTGCATTGCAATCACCCAATCTGGATCAATCAGTGCTTCTTCAATCTTCTTTTAGGATTCCAACTGTTTAACAATTGTTCTTTCCCGAAGAGTAACCATTTACTTTGCATAGCACTTCTAGTCTTTACTCTAGTATCCGGATCACTAAGAACTAGACTCCATGAATGACTTAGACTCTAAACCCTTTGTCTCGGCAGATATGTTCTTAATGTATTCCTTTGATCTTCATTGTGTTGAGTACGACTAGTAGATCCTTCTTTTATTTGCTCCCCCTGAGTTGCTACTAGGATGTGTTGAAGATCCTTCACCTTGTTGAGTGGATTCTGTTAAAGTCCACGAGTTATGTAGATTCACTACCATTTCCACTACTAGGATCTGAATTATCATCATTAACATTGATTCCTTCTGCAACCTCAGTTTCATCATCAATATCTGAATATGACTCTGACTAGATGTCAAGCTTCACATATTCAGAATAGACTTTTATTTGAATGCTTGGGAGCTTGGTGTAATAGGACGACACATTCAGACTTTCAATCACCTTTTGGTTTTACATCACATTTTACTTTGAAAGCTTTAGACTTCAATGAGTAGCTGAGGACAATTGTTCCATGAGCCTTAATTTCAAACTTGCCAAGATGCTCATATAAATCTTCAATAAATATCAATTTCCTCCAAACACACGAAAGAGATTTAGTGTTTGCTTTTTGTTGGCCATTGACTCATATGATATCTTTTCACGATCTTTGTTGAATAAAGTAACATGCTGTGTTAATCACTTCAGCTTCAAAGTTCCTTTACTTCCAACTTGATCTGCTTGATGTGATCAATCACCATATGTGATATATTATCTGTTGAATGCACGAACATCACCAATTCACTCTCAGTTGAGTGATCTTCCATCTTTCTTGCTTGAAATCAAACACTTTTCTATTTCAATGCTTTTCCAGAAAACCTTTGACAAAGAATTCTCTAGTGCCCTATAGATAGTGCTTAGTGCTTAAGTCCGTCGACAAGAAAGATATTTCCACTGATGACAATTCCAAAATCATGATAGCCAAGTCCCTTGTACATCCTTTGCTGTCATCTCCAAAGGTTACCGTTGGGTAGGCTTTCTCAATCAACTGTAATAGTAGAGCTTCAATGCTAGTCATATGCCTCGAACAATAAATGTCACGAAATCACATAACTTTTGACTTTTGTTTCATACTCTGCAATCACAAATGATTAAGCTTTTTGGTACTCAACTTCAATTGAGTCCAGATGGGTTAGAGATATTACTTTAAACAGTGGTAACAACAGTTTCAACCTTAACATGCACAAACTTATCTTTGACTGATCACTTCTCATTCACAGCAGCCTTGATAAGGTAGTCTTAAGGCTATGAGATTAGTGATTCCAACCTATCTTAAGGTGGACTAACAGTCTTTACCCTATTGTGATTCTTATTGATGCTTTGCCTAAGATTATGCAAGTCCTAAGATATGCATTTTCAGATTTAAACGAACAAGCATGAAAAATAAGAGCACATGGTAAACATTCAGCTTCAATGCATTATAGATAAGAATTATGCATTTCAGGCATGTTATGCATATTAGAAAATTCAGTACTATCTACTTTAACCATTCTACATAAGTGTAACAGGTTTTCAGCAGATTTACAGATATTCAATAATTTTCTAAAAGCACATGGAATAGACGAACTAACAATTTAATTATTAATTCTGTCTAATCCATTTCTATAGTTATCTAACATTTTAATTATCTCTAATTACCTAAGTCAGTTTTAGATTAAGCCTCGAATCTACAAATTTTACTGACTACTTAGATAATTCTACCATCTCTTATACTTCTACACCTTAACAAACAATACATGATAAGATCTGACATTTAAGTACAACTATGTGAGTGTGAGCAATTTATATGAAAATACGCACCTGCTTTTAACTCAACACAATCTCTGTCATCATTTGCTTGTCCAGGCTTCTTGAATATTGTAGCACAACCCTGATCTTGTCTTGCTACTTTTAGCCTCATACGTTTCTTCAATTTTGACCTCTAACGATTCTTAAATCCGTTTTGTACAACTACAAAAACTAGAATGATCAGTAGAGTCGGGAAAAAATTCTTCAGAGTTCCCCACTAATAAATCTATCCTATCTTTACATTTGAGCAGTTTGTGGAACTATAACATGAACAGTCGTATCATCCACAATAAAATCCAAATGCTCCAGAATAAACCTACTAATACAAAATGACCACTTTCCTCGAAACCGGGTCATATGCTCTGAGAATTAATTCTGAGCCAAACCAGAGAATTTTCCAACTACAAGCCCTTTTTGAAAAATGGACCACGTTTTAATATCTTTAGATTATAAATTAAGTCTATATAAATTTAACTAATAAATTTATTTAAATTAAATTTATAAAATAAATTTATTTAAATTAAGTTTACAAAATAAACCTTTTCAAGTTTAAATAATAAACTAATTTAAACTAAATTTATAAAATAAATTTATTTAAATAAAATTTATAAATTAAATTTATCTAAATTTGAATTCATAAAATAAATTTATTTAAACAAATTTAAATAATAAAAGTAAATCTATTTAAATTTAAAGAATAAATTTATTTAAATTAAAATTTATAAAGTAAACTTATTTAAATTAAATTTATAAAATAAACTTTTTCAAGTTTAAATAATAAACTCATTTAAATTAAATTCACAAAATAAATTTATTTTAAATAAAATTTATAAAATAAATTTATTTAAATTTAAATTTATAGAATAAAATTATCTAAACAAATTTAAATTATAAAAGTAAATCTATTTAAATTTAAAGAATAAATTTATTTAAATTAAAATTTATAATGTAAACTTATTTAAATTAAGTTTATAAAACAAACTTTTTCAAGTTTAAATAATAAACTCATTTAAATTAAATTCACAAAATAAATTTATTTTAAATAAAATTTATCTAAATTTAAATTTATAAAATAAAATTATCTAAACAAATTTAAATTATAAAAGTAAATCTATTTAAATTTAAAGAATAAATTTATTTAAATTAAAATTTATAAAGTAAACTTATTTAAATTAAGTTTATAAAATAAACTTTTTCAAGTTTAAATAATAAACTTATTTAAATTAAATTCACAAAATAAATTTATTTTAAATAAAATATATAAAATAAATTTATCTAAATTTAAATTTATAAAATAAAATTATCTAAATAAATTTAAATTATAAAAGTAAATCTATTTAAATTTAAATAATAAATTTATTTAAATTTAAATTTATAAAGTAAACTTATTTAAATTAAATTTATAAAACAAACTTTTTCAAGTTTAAATAATAAACTCATTTAAATTAAATTCACAAAATAAATTTATTTTAAATAACATTTATAAAATAAATTTATCTAAATTTAAATTTATAAAATAAAATTATTTAACATGGCCTCTAGACATTCAGAGTTAAAACAGCTTTGGTACTTTGAGCTTCACTGGACTGCAGATCTTGATTTGTATATCAATCAGCTTGCTCTGATGCCAATTGTTGGGTCCCGGAAGTATCGTAGAAGGGGGGTTGAATGTGATACTTACAACAATTTAAAATTCTTTTCAGAATTTACGGAATTAAATTATTGTTTTAGCTTAGGGTTATAGTCTTTGTAGTGTTTGGGAGGCTGACTTACTAGCTTTCTATTTTCAGGATAAAACATTTAAGATATAGAAAATTAGCAAGTAAGTAAACAAGATTCAAGTTAAATATGTATATTAAACTTGAATGGGTGTTACAGTATTCGGTAGAATAAACATTTAATTCCTAGAACAAATTTGACATGAATTGTTCTACTTAAGGAATTAAACTCAAACCAGCACAGAAAGTCTGTGAATATGACGTTGCAGACAAATTGCTGAATTTGACTGTTTTTCTACTTCTGAAAAATGAATCAAAAGCCTCATATGTATAGAGGTGGAAAGCCAGCATGACTTATTCCAATATGACCTTTTTCTCATCAAATTAAGCCTTGTATGACTCATAAAAAGGCTGGGCATGACTTATAATTGTTAGTATGACTCATATTAGAATTCGGTATGACTCACTGCAAAGGTGCTCGGTATGACTCATTGCAAGTGGCTTCGGTATGACTCTTCAGAATTCCTTTGGTATGACTCTTGAATAAAAGCTTCGGTATGACTCAAGAAGAATCTCTCGGTATGACTTATTATCACTTCTCTCGGTAGGACTTATTTCAACAGCCTTGTTCATTTTCTTTTCAATTGAATTGGACAAGTGTCAGCCTTGCATTGGTTCCTTTTAAACACATCTCCTGCCATTTCAATTTGAAAAAGCAAAGGGGCTTATTTCGTCCTGTAGTGATGAGCTCAGTAGAAATGCTTTTCGACCCGCACAGCTTATATTCTTTGATTAATAAATAATAAATTTAATTCAGAAATTATAAAAATAAATATCTAATATTATTTAGATATTTATAAATATAATTTACTAAATAAATAAAATATTTATTAATTAAAATAAATCCTTACGCTCTAAGCTGCGGTCTCTTGATCGTCTGGAACCGAACTCCTTTTGACTTGGAAATGATAAATCAATTCCAACCGGGGTTCCACTTTTAAGAATATATTACTCTGCATTTCTTCCGTGTCAATACTTTTTCCGTCTTGTCTTAAAGTCTATATCGTCAGGCCTGTTTAGCTGTATCTACAATTGCAATTAGAAGTACCTCTGTTCCTTAAATAATTTGACTCTTTAAACTAGCCAATACTTCTTTTCACCACTGCATGTACCTAGTCAAATATTCAATCTTGGATTCTGACTCTTGTACACTGCAATACAAATAAACCTGTATCTTTTTGAGCTTCCAGCTTCTATCTTCTATCATTCTAAAATAATTCTAAATTAATTAATCTTTTAATTAATTTAAGAAATAAATTAAATCTGAGTGAATTAATTTACTAATTAAATTAACTAATTAATTTAATTAATTAATAGAGAATTAAATTAAAGGCTTGACTATTGTTGATGTAGATAAACTCTTCTATTCTTCAACAATAACCTTTTTAACCACTTGAACTTTTTGATGACGAATCTTCACTGACATTGTTGACACCCTGTGCACTGGTCTGGTTCACGGATGACTAACTACAATGTTGATTCTCATTTCTTCTGTAGTGGTCTTTGTGTCTTGTCTTGTCATGTCTTGACTTCTTTTTGTTCTTTCTCTATATTCAATATTTATTATTTACTTCGCTTTCTTATCTGAGTTGAGTTATCATCTACTTATTACAAATAGAACTAGTAATATGACTTTCAAATCTTTAAAATGTTTTACTGGATTTTAAACCTTACAAATGGTATGGTTCAAAGTGATTTGGTTTGCTTATGATGAGAAGCATCTATTATTCCAGTATCTTAAACCATGTATTTACTATATTTATGAGAGTTTGACAAAGTTATAGTTGATGCTATTTTGCTAAATTATTGATAATATTATTTCAAAACTGTGAACGTAATAAGTTTATTGGGTTTTATATCAAAAGCTTCAAAGAAATTATGAAAGTGTGGTAAAACTATATTTGATAGTGTCTTATTTTATATACTAAACTTAATTGTTTGAATTATATTATTCTAAACTTCATGTTAAGTATAAATACTTTTAACAGAAAACTCCGACTATATGTATCGTCGAAAGATACTTTGTTATACTTACCCTATACCGGTAACCTTATGTTATACTATTGAGATAGTAGTGATTATCATATTCTTGGATGAGATTCACATAGATACTTGGGTGGATAATTTGTTGAACATTCTTTCACTCACTCTTGCTTTATATTAAATTTTTTAGAAAAAGTGACAATGCATTTAATTGGCTCCATACTTCGAGGAAAGAAAGTAAGAGATTCACCTTTGAGATGGTTTAGTTCAACATTACGCTACAGAAGTAAGTTGAATAGGTTTTCATTATTGATCTCGTTATTAATGTCACTTTATGTAGGGTTATCATTGATATCGTGAGATCCTGGATAAGTACATTTGGTTTGTAATAACTAATGATACTGGTTGTATATCATTTCTAAGGCTATAACTTGTATGTGTGAGAAAGAGGGGTCTATGATGTGATTTCATTGGATTATTGAGTATTGCAGGTTTTAAATGATTGGATGGTGACGTGACGACTCAAATTCCTGACCCCAGATTTGGGGGCGTTATAAAAAATGGTTGATTTATTATAAAGAGATTGATAAATTTATTATTTTTTGTAAGTTGTTCAAATTTTAAAACAATGAAAGTTTATTAGCAAGTACTGGTTTGAGAGATTGAAAATATCTAAGTGAGAAGCTTAAAGATCTCGAAAATAACCGTGAGAATATTACAAATATGAACAATTAGAATTAGTTGAAAGAGATATTGCATATAAATCAAACAATTGATAAGGATCTCCAATAAAAAATTATGAAAGAGAAAGAGTGTTGGAGACAAGTTTTATTAAGAATTGTTTCAGTTATGAAATGTCCTGTTAGAAATAATTTAGCTTTTCGTGGATCATAAGAAAAACTTTATCAAGAAAGTAATTGTAATTTTTTGGAATTGATTGAGATGATTTTAGAATTTAATACTACGATGCAAGACCACATTAGACGCATCCAAAATCATGAGATACATTATTATTATTATTGTTATTATTATTATTATTATTATTATTATTATTATTATTATCATTATTATTATTATCTTAGTCATAAAATTCAAAATGAATTGATTTCTCTCTTGGCTGATAGTGTTAGAGGTTCTATTTTAATGGTCATCAAAATGCTAAATATTTCTCTATTATTCTTGATTGTACCCTAGACATAAGTTATCAAATATAAATGACACTTATTGTGTGATGTGTCAGCATGTCAAATAATAAAATAAAGATAGATGAATTCTTTTTAGAATCTTGAAAGTGGATGATACTTTTGGAATGGGTCTTTTTAATGAATTGATAAAAGAATTGAAGTCTTTTGATCTTAATGTTGAAGATATAAGGGGTCAAGGTTATGATAACAGTTCTAATATGAAATGTAAATATCAAGGTGTTCAGAAGGGATTACTTGATATTAATCTGAGAGCTTTGTATATGCCTTGTGATTGTCATAGTCTTCACCTTACTCTTTGTTGTAGGGTTTCGTGACACAAACGCAGCGGAATAAAGGCGAAAAATAAATCAAAATAGCGAAACCCTCCGCAGGATCCATGCGAAAACAAAAGATTTAATTCGGAGATAAAGAATAAATACCTTTAGAAGCTTTAACAGTTCATTAATGGAAGATTAATGGAGGTCCAAAGCTTGTTTAATTACCACGTATCCCGCTCTCGCGATCTACGCTCTACGGTATCCACACGAACACTTTTCATGAAGGATTGATGTGTACTAGCACCCGAAAACTTCTTCTCTCTCTATCTTCCTCCTCTCTCAGAGCGGCTAGGGTTTTTTGTAAAATCTCTATATTATTAAATCAGCCCATAAAGAGATTATATAGAGAGAGGAATAAGTTTTCTAATTATAATCCAATTATAATTAATACTAATCCAAAATTCTAAATTATTTAATTAAGTCTCACTTAATTAATTAATTATTAATTTTGGAATTAGTTTAAGTAATTCATTTATTCTATTTATATAATTAATTAAGTCATACTTAATTAATATCATAAATAAAATAAATTACTTATTTAATTTAAATTCATAATTTAAATTATTTCTCCTTCAAGCGTTCTTTGTGTGTGACCCTGTAGGTTATTATTACGTTGGCAACAATTTTAATATCTAATTAAAATTGTAAACAATGAGCGGCATCTAGTAATACATCATTGCTACCCAAGTAATAATAATAAATCGATGATTCGATTAATCCTTTCGTGAATAATGTTCCATGTAATATAATCCCTTTAATCTTGATATTATAGATTAAACTCAAGGCATGTCTCGTGTCATCCTCTTCATAATTTAATCTTTATTTTCTTGATCGATGAGTAGACTATTAAAATCAAATCAACATTTGAGCACGGCCGTGCATTTCATAGTCTCACTCAAACAAGAGGCCAATAATATCACTCCTAAAATTAGGAGGATTAAATCCCATCTAGATCATTCATATTTCTCATACGATTCATAATATACCCAATGTCCACTTTTATCATCACCCGGTCAAAGGTAACTTTTAATGTAATCAAAGTATATTAATTCTCGTATAGAAATATAATGATTTCAGGTCTAAGGATCATTACACCATTATCACAGTGAGAATTACTTATGACACTTACTTAACATGTAGAATCTCACGGCGGGTCATTCCAGTGCCATGCATTGATACATGCACTTATGTTCTTGACTTTAGTATCCCCATACCTATGACCAATGAGATGTGGTCATCTGTCAAGAAACATACTAGTCTTTGTGCATTATTATTGTCCTTAAATAATAATACTCGACTAGGGAATTTTAGGAATAAGATACTATTCATATAATCTCATTTTTAAGTCACATACTTAAAGATATATAATACGTATCAAAATTCCAAGGACATTTATTATGCTTTCAATTTATTACGCAGTAAATAAAACATAATAAATAATAATCAATAAAACATAATCCTTAATAATAAATATTTTCCTTAAAATATAAAAAGTATTGTCTCTAGAGCACAATTACTAACAATCTCCCACTTGCACTAGAGCGAATTACCCAAGTATCCAATACTCATGGAACTAGTGTGACTTTCGTGCTTCTGCTGCGACAAAGCCTTAGTCAGTGTGTCTGCAATATTATTATTAGTATACACTTTACATATATGTATATCTCCTTGATCATTAATCTCATTAATTAGGTGATATCTCCTAAGTACATGCCCAACAGCCTCCTTGGCTGCTTCACAAGCATCAATATACTCAGGTTCTATTGTAAAATCAACAATTGTCTTTGCTGTGAACCATTCCAGCATACAACATCTCAATAAAACACAAATCTAGATAGAAACATTAAATTATCGTTATCTGTCTAGAAACCAGTATCACTGAAACCTCTTACAACTAGCTTCACATCTCCTCCATATAACAAGAATGAATCTTTAGTCCTCTTTAAGTACTTAAGAATATTCTTGACTGTCGTCCAGTGACCTTCACCTGGATTAGATCGGTATCTACTCATCATGGTTAAAGCATACGAGACATCAGGACAAGTACATATCATTGCATACATTATAAAACCAATTGCTGACGCATATGGAATTTTACTCATGCAGTCCCTATCATCCAATGATTTAGGACAAATTTTATTTTGAGATCACTATCCCATGAGACATTGGGACATATCCATTTTAGTCTCTTTACATTTGAAATCGATGCAAAACTTTGTCAATGTATGTACTCTAAATTAGGCCGATCAATCACCTTGATCTATCTCTATAGATCTCGATCCCTAATATATATGTCACATCGCCTAAGTCTTTCATTGAGAAATTATTTCTCAACCAAGTCTTCACAGTCTGTAGAGAAGGAATGTCATTCCCTATTAGTAATATATCATCAACATATAATACTAGGAATGCCACATGGCTCCCACTAAACTTCTTGTAAACACAAGTTTCATCTTCATTCTGAATAAAGTCAAACTCTTTTTGACTGTTTCATGAAAACAAATGTTCCATCTCCTCGAGGCCTGCTTTAATCCATAAATGGATCGACGCAACTTACATACATTTCCAGCATCCTTTAGATTAACAAAACCCTTAGGGTGTGTCATGTACACATCCATATCTTCTTCAAGGCTCTCATTTAAGAAAGCGGTTTTGACATCCATTTGCCAGATTTCATAGTCATAGTAAGCAGCTATAGCAAGTAAAATCCTGATGGACATGACCATAACAACTGGTGAAAAGGTCTCATCATAGTCAATACCATGAATTTTCTTGAAACCTTTTGCCACAAATCGTGCCTTATAGGTCTGTACATTAGCATCCATGTCGGTCTTCTTCTTGAAAACCCACTTGCACCCTATAGGTTTTACCCCTTCAGGTGGATCAACCAAAGTCCATACTTGATTAGTATACATGGATTCCATCTCAGATTTAATGGCATCCAGCCATCTCTTAGAATCTGGAGTGTTTATAGTATCTAGATAGGTGAGAGGCTCATCTTCATCCACAAGCATCACATCACCATCTTGAGTCAAGAGAAATCCATATTATCTCTCGGGTTCATGGCGAATCCTACTAAACCTACGAACACCTGTGTTTCTTGAGCAGTATTATTTTTCTTGTACATTCTACTCAGGTTCCTCCACTGGTTCAACGTTATCATGTGGGTCTCAAACTTCATTGAGATCTATTATCCTCCCACTATCTCTCAGCAGTTCGAGCAACAAACACTTTGTTCTCGGAAGGATTATAGAAAGAATAACCCCTTGTTTCATTTGGGTATTCCACAAAATTACATTTGTCTGATTTTAGTCCTAGCTTGTCAGAGATTAGACGTTTCACAAACGCTTCACATTCCCAAAATTTTATAAATGACATGTTGTGACGTTGCTCAATCCATATCTCATAAGGAGTCTTTTGAACCAATTTAGTAGGAACACAGTTAAGTGTATGTGGAGCCGTTTCCAGGGTGCAACCCTAAAAACTAATTGGAAGATTCATTGACTCAACATGGATCGCACCATGTCCAACAAGGTGTGATCTCTCCTATCAAAAAAAAACTTTTCTTTGATATTTTCTACTTCATCTTTATAGTCTTTGAACTTTTCAAATGATTCGGATTAGTTCTTCAAAAGATACATATATCCGTATCTACTAAAATAATTAGTAAATTTTATGAAGTTAATAAAATCTACCTTTTGTCATCGTACACATATGACCACATACATCACTATGTATAAGTCATACCCATTCAATGATCCCTTCACCATGTCCGGTAAAAGGAGCTTTAGTCATTTTACCAAATAAACCAAGATTTGCATCCTTTTGTATGATTCATAATCAAACTTATCCATGAATGCATCCTTATGTATTCTGAAAATGCGTTTCTTATTAATACGGCCTCAACAACAGTGCCCAAGGTAATATTTGATTTGAGTCACTTTAGAACATATAAATTGTTAATTAGATGTGCAACATTATAAGGCTCATCATCAAAATAGAATAAACAACTATTGTTATAAAATGAAAAAGCCTTTCTTGTCCAAACAAGAAATTGAAATAATGTCTCTGCCAATTGCAAGCACGCTATAACAATTATTAAGTTCTAAATTTTCCTTATAGGCCAAAAATTAAGTAACGAGTTCCTCGAACCAGAGCAACTATCTTTACTCCAATTCCAACCCGATACCTTAAGCTTGACCCTTATTGATCATCATCTTCCGATCTTCCAATTAAGCATGACAGTTTAATTTCCAGTCCCCCAACTTTCCACAGAAGTGACAATCGTCTTCTTTATCAACACCTCATTCAGACTTTAGAGTCTGCTTTAGGGATTGGACTTTGGTTTGACAACGGAACTAGATCAAATCTTCTCCTTGCCTTTCCATTTTCCTTTCCCTTTTGCATTCCCTATGTTTACCATCAATATAGTAGTAGTTCATGCATTTATCATATTACTTTCAGCAGTTCTCAACATGCTTAGCAACTCAATGGGTGTTTTACCAATCTTATTCACTTTATTGTTCATAACAAAATAAGAATAATATTTGTCCAAAGATTGTAAGATCAAATCTAACTGTCTCCAGACCAATCTGGAAACCCAAAATATCAATGGTATTCATTATACCCTATAATCTTTAGAACATGTGGTGTAACCGGGTCTCATTCTCCCTACTTGTAAGTGTATAGTGCCCTTTCAAATATATCTTGTGCTCAATCGTTTCATAAGCATCTATATGCTTGTATTGCTTCTTAAGCTCAGCACATATATTTGCGAGCATGAGACATGAAACATCAGTCGCAACATCAATTTGCTTCCAATAAGCACTATGATTTGCACATGTTACATTCTCAACTTTAAGAGCAGGGGAAGAGATTTGACTAATATCGTGGTGCCCGAGGACGATCCTCAAGCTCCTATGTCAGTCAAGGAAATATATTCTCGTCAACTTGTCCTTCTCAAGAACTGATCGCATAGAGAAGTTGTTTGTGTTTATCATTTGATATCTACAATATTAAAGTGCATAAAATAAACTAGATTGCAAATTTAATATTAATTATGTTTAAGTGATTATGGTATATCATCATATACCTCCCACTATTTTATCAAACTAATAGCCCTTACTATTAATTTGGAAAGTATATCCCATAATTCTTTCTAGTGAGCCAAGATCCATATTTCGTCATGTCCTAAGTCAACCACTGGAAGTCCTTAGAAAATGATTATTTAGGTAGACAACAGTTGTCAATTATATCATATATAATTCTTGGATATTTTGGTGAACAACGATTGATCTTATCTATCTAATAGACTTTTAACCAAACTCTATGCTTCTAAGTTCATAATAGTTGAATATAACCGTTTATTTTCACTTATTATGACGACTCAGTTAAATTAGACCCAATGATACAACGGCCGAATATAACCGTTTAAATTCGTCGCATCTCACCACGATAGATAGGAGTCCCCTGCCACTGACAGTCATTCCCCTTATCGATCTAGGATTCGATGAGTGTTCATTCATTGGAAAGCATCCGAGTAAAACTTAATATTTTGTTAAGGGGTTTTAGAAAATTTATAACGATCATGATCACATCATAAAGAGATCCTCAATTTTTCCTTGAACCAAATATTTCAAATCGACATCTTAAATTGTTCATTTCCCAGGTAGATGGAGGATACCAATGGTCACACTTAAAACCCATCAGCCTTACGAATACGCATATCCGCTTTTGTCAGAAAATCCCAATTATAGATATCAAAAATCCATATTTAATTCCGTGTTTTAAAAATCCATATTTCATAAACACAAGAATCTCATGATCGTTTGTTAATTTTAAAATCTTGAATCGTTACAGATTTTATCTTGTTTAAGCAAACATGGCATGGGTGTCGTATCTAATACATACATGATTAATCAATATTAAGCATGCATTTCAATTATATCTACGCATACATACCAATACATTCAATCATATACATATATGTAATGTGCGTAAATTAAACGTGTTTGGTTATGACCCCATCCTATATGATATTTCCAAGCTAATGGAAATATCAAGGTCAGTCTATGGTGGTTTTAAAAATACTATCTATTACATGTCTTCTTTCTTCATTGCTCCATCATCCCCTTTTGGATCGCCTCCTTGCTTGCAAGTCTTCATTGATAATTACATTGAATAATAAAAATAAAACTATTCTAATGAAATTACAAGAAGAACTCGAGTTACATTCGAGATAATTAAATTATAATGAATAAACGACATGCAAGTCGTATTTAGAAACCAAAACTATAAATCAAAATCACTATCTTATGGGTCTTTAGGCCATAACCATCCACCATGCTATCATATAACACATATAATATATCTCATATTATATAATCATATCATATAATCATATATAACAAATTTCGAAATTTCAGAAAATTAAAAACAGATTTCTAAAGACAATAAATCGCTATTTCGAGGCCCTTAACGACGTCAAACGCCTTACAGACCCGTCGGTGATAGAGTAACTATCAGTTTTGTTCATTGGCCCGATTCCAGTCAGAAAACACATATCGTTTACGAAAATAGGATACAGCAGTCAGATTTCTCCAAATCTGACAGTGTTTCAGAAATCGTATCATATACAATTCTCATAACAAAAACAAGCATATATCATATATACATATACAGAGATACATACAATCATCATATGATTATACATTACATGAATATCATATATTCATAATATATACATACATATACTCAAAATTTTAGAAAATCAAATAATTTTCAGAAAATCATAAATCACCATTTTGGAGGCTGTAACGACATCTAATGGCTTACAGACGCAGAGCTGAATATGTCAGTATTGCTCAGTGACCCGATTCCAGTCAGAAAACACATATCGTTTGCGAAAATCGGACAACGGACACAGATTTCAGAAAATCAACGGCAACCGTTTCAGAATTCGTATCGAATACGATTCCCATAATAAGAACAAACATGTATCATATACATACATCAACACACATAATCAAGAGATTTTACAAACTCAAGAATCTCATATGCACTCATGAATTCATCTGGTGAATAAATATGCAACACAAAAAATTCTTAAACAAAAGCATTTAATTCTGATGATTATGTGTATTGCTGTATGTATATGATACATGTTTGTTCTTATTATGAGAATAATATTCGATATGAATTCTAAAATGGCTTCGATAGATTTTCTGAAATCTGTGTCCAGTGTCCGATTTTCGCAAACGATATGTATTTTCTGACTGGAATCATGTCACTGAGAAATACGGACAAAGTCAGCTTCGCGTCTGTAAGCCATTTGATGACGTTACAGGCCCCAAAACGATGATTTGTTATTTACTGAAATTTAATTGATTTTCTAAAATTTCAAAATTAGTTATATATGATTATATGATATATTTATATAATCTGAGATATATTACATGTGTTATGTGATAACATGGTAGATGGTTATGGCCTAAAGACCCATAAGATAGTGGTTTTATTTTATGATTTTGGTTTTTAAATACGACTTGCATGTCATTTATTCATTGTAATTGTTAATCTTGAATGTAACTCGAGTTCTTCTTGTAATTTCATTAGAATAGATTTATTTATTATTCAATGTAATTGTTCAGTGGAGACTTGGAAGCAAGGAAGCTAGGAGGCAATCCAGATAATGGAGCAATGAAGAAGATAAAGACATGTAATAGTGTAATATTTGAAACCACCATAGATTGACCTTGATAATTCCATTAGCTTGGAAATATCACATAGAATGGGGCCATAACCAAACCCATTTAATTTACGCACAATACATATATGTATATGAATGTATGTGTAGATATGTATGTGTTGTAATGATGTATGTATTATATACGACACCCATGCCATGCCTGCTTAAGAAAGATAAAATCTGTAACGATTTAAGATTTTAAAATTAAATAAACGATCATGAGATTCTTGTGTTTATGAAACACGGTATTGAATATGAATTTTCTTTTTCTGATATGGGGAGATTATGTCAAAAGCGAATTATTATTCGTAAAAAAGTTGGGTTTTAAATGAGACCGCTTGTGACTTCTCCGACGATCTGGAAATCGAACCATTGACGAATATTGAAATGGATTATTTGATCAAGGACAAATTGAGAATCTCTTTATGACGGGATCATGTTCGTTCATATAAACATTAAAATCCCTAAATACATATTAAGTTAATCGGATTCCTTCCAGTGTTTAATACTCGTCAAGATCTAGATTGAGAAGGAGTGGGTTTGCCAAAACAAAGTGCTCTTATCAATCATGGGAAGACGTGTTAAGTAAGTGTACTTAGTTTGTTGAAACGTTAAGTCTAACTTAACTAAATCATCACAATAGGATTATGGGTTTAGAGGCATAGAGTTTGGTGAGATTTATTAGATAAATATGTACAAAGGGTTGTTCCACCAAACTTTCCAAGAGTTATATTTGATATAATCGACAAATGTACTTACACAAGAAAACTCGAGTTACATTACATGGAATAATTGAATACAACCTATACTAATGTACTTACACAAGAAAACTCGAGTTACATTTGAGGTTAAGCAATTACAAGAATGAAGAAAATGACATGCAAGTCGTATTTATAAAACCAAAACCAAAACCATTAATCTAGGGGTCTAAAGGCCATAACCAGCACCATGCCCACATAACAATTACTGACATCTCAGAACACATAATCATATAATCATGCATCATATATATCAAAATCAGAAAATCATAAAAAAAATTAGAAATTGATTTCAAAACAATAAATCGCATTTTTGAGGCCCTAAACGATGTCAAATGGCCAAAAAACACCATAGGTTACGGCGAAGCGGTGATTTTTGCTCGTGGCGATTTTCCCTTTCTAGAAAGAGTAAATTCGACCCATTCTGACTCCGTCGAGAAACACTGTTCATCTACAAATCTACTATTCACAAAGTCTGCATCTTATGCAGTTGCGTTTCTTACGGATTCAGAACGATTCCGATGACCTTCTCTGGACTGTATCTTGTATCACATACATACAGTTCATCACACATATCATGTCATAACAGATTATAACATTGCAGATCACATATATTCATCATAACATATTACAATTCGAATATACATGAAAAACGTAGCATGGCAGTAGCATGGCAGTCAATAAACAGGCACATATGCATCAAATACAGAAAACACGTAACCAAATCATCCCATTATACACGTAGCTCTGATGCCATTGAAGGGTTTCGTGCATGAAAACGCAACGGAATTAACGTAAAATAATAAAAATTCGAAACCCCATTGCAGGATCTGTGTATAACGTATGAACGATTATGGTGAATGAAAATTGTACCTTAGAAGCTTTTCGAATTGTTGTTTAATAGGAGGTCCTTGCTTGATGAATCACAACAGTCCTTTGCTTCAAGAACTGCTCTCTAACGGTATCCACACGAACGTCGATTCGTCCAACGATCAGCGGAGATGGTACTAGCCAAGAACAACCATGAATTATCTCTTCTCTCTTGCTAGCCTCTCTAGTATTGAGCTACTAGGGTTTTATCCTATAAAATGAATTCACGAGTCTTCCTCTTGTAAACACATCATAATGTATTTATACGAGCTAGAGATAATGGGTCAAACCCTAATCCATGAGGTTTCTTAAAAACCCATTCGGATTTTGGGTTTATTTATTAATTCGAATTCTATTATGTTTATAATTAATCAAGTCTCACTTAATTAATTATAAATTCGAATTAATAATAATAACATTATTTAAATTCATAATTTAAATAAAGCTCCGTTTAAACGTTATTTGTGTGTGACCCTTTAGGTTATTATTACGTTGGCAATAATTTTATTTTCTAATAATAAAATTATAAACAATGAGTGGCATCTAGTAATACATCATTGCTACCCAAGTAATAATAATAATTGGTGATTAAATTAAACCTTTCGTGAATAATGTACAATGTAATATAATCCCTTTAACCTTATATTATAGATCAAACTCGGGACATGTATTGTGTCATCCTCTTCAACGTTTAATCCGGGTTTCCTTGATCAATGAGTAGACTATTAATCAAATCAATATTTGAGCATGGCCATGCATTTTATAGTATCACTCAATCAAGAGGCCAATAATATCACTCCTAAAATAGGAGGGTTAAATTCTATATATATCTTTCATATTTCTTATACGATCCATAGCATACCCAATGTCCACCTTTATCATTACCCGGTTAAAGATAACTTTGAGTGTAATCAAAGTATATTAATTCTCGTATATAAATATAATGATTTCAAGTCAAAGGATCATTACAACATTATCACAGTGAAAATATCTTATGACACTTATTAACATGTAGATTCTCACAACGGGTCAGTCCAGTGCCATGCATTGAGACATGCACTTATGTTCTTGATTTTAGTATCACCATACCTATGACCAATGAGATGTGGTCATCAGTCAACAAACATGCTAGTCTTATTACATTATTATTGTCCTTAAATAATAATACTCGACTAGGGACTTTTAGGAATAAAATACTATTCATATAATCTCATTTTTAAGTCACATACTTAAAGATATATATTACGTATTAATATTCCAAGGACATTTATTATTCTTTCAATTTATGACGCAGTAAATAAAGACATAATAAATATTAATTAAATAATCACATAAAACATAATCCTTAATTATTTTTAATAAAATATTAAAAGTATTGTCTCTATGATACCAATACTAACAAGTGCTTATTGGAAGTAAATTGATGTTGCAACTGATGTTTTATGTCTTATGCTTGTAAATATGAGTGTTGAGCTTAAGAAGCAACACGAGCATATAGATATTTGTGAGACGATTAAGCACCCTTAAAGGATATTTGAGGGACTGACTCTTCAAGATATATTTGACGATTAAAGGGTACTATATACTTACAAGTAGGTAGAGTGAGACCCGGTTACACCACATATTCTAAAGACTATAGGGTATAATGAATACCTTAATATTTTGGGTTTCCAGATTGGTCTGGAGGCTCACCAAGATTTGATCTTACAATCTATGAACAACAGATGTTCTTAGTTTTTTATGAATAACAAAATGAATAAGATTGGTGAAACACCTATTGAGTTGCTAAGCATGTTGAGAACTGCTGAAAGCAACATGATAAATGCATGAACTACTACTATAATGATGGTAAATATAGGGAATGCAAAAGGGAAATGAAAATGGAAAGGCAAGGAGAAGATTTGATCTAGTTTCCTTGTTAAACCAAATTTCAATCCCAAAACAGGCTCTAAAGTTTGAATGAGGTGTTGATAAAGAAGATGATTGTCGCTTCTATAAAAATCGAAAAACTGGAAATTAAAATGTCATACTTATTTGGAAGATCAGATGAAGTTGATCAGTAAGGGTCAAGCTTCGAGTATCAGGTTGGAATTGGAGTAAAGGTAGTTTCTCTGGTTGAAGGAACTCGTTACTTTATTTTAGGCCTACAAGGAAAGTTTAGAACTTGATAATTGTTATAACGTGCTTATAATTAGCAGAGACATTATATTAGTTTCTTGTTTGGACAAGAAAGGCTTTTTCATTTTAATTAAATAACAAGAGTTGTTTATTCTATTTCGATGACGAGGCTTATAATGTTGAACAACTAGTTAACAATTTATATATTCTAAAGTGACTCAAATCAAACATTACCTTTGGCACTTTCGTTGATGCCATATTAATGAGAAACACATTTCCAGAATACATAATGATGCATTCTTGGATAAGTTTGATTATGAATTATACAAAAGGATGTGAATCTTGGTTTATTTGGTAAAATGACTAAAAATCCTTTTACCGAACATGGTTAAAGGGTCACTGAACGAGTATGACTTATACATAGTGATGTATGTTGTCATATGCATACGATGACAAAAGGTAGATTTTATTAACTTCATAAAATTTACTAAATATTTTAGTAGATACGGATATATGTATCTTTTGAAAAACAAATCTGAATCATTTGAAAAGTTCAAAGTCTATAAAGATGAAGTAGAAAATATCAAAGAAAAGGTTTTTTGATAGGAGAGATCACACCTTGTTGGAGATGGTGCTATCAATGTTGAGTCAAGGAATCTTCCAATTAGTTTCTGGGGCTACGCCCTGGAGACAACTGCTTATACATTTAACCGAGTTCCTACTAAAATGGTTCAGAAGACTCTGTATGAGATATGGACTGAGAAACATCATAGCATGTCATTTATGAAAATTTGGGGATGTGAGGCGTTTGTGAAACGTCTAACTTCTGACAAGCTAGGACGTAAATCAGACAAATGCAACTTTATGGGATACCCAATTGAAACAAAGGGTTATTCTTTCTATAATCCTTATGAGAACAAAGTGTTTGTTGCTCGAACTGCAGTGTTCCTTGTAAGAGAAATGTTTTCTAAGAAAGACAATAGGAGGATAATAGATCTCGATGAAGTTCGAGACCCACATGATAACATTGAAACAATGGAGGAATCTGAGCAAAATGTATAAGAAAACAATACAGCTCAAGAAATACAGGTTGTTTGTAGGTCTAGTAGGATTCGCCATGAGCCGAGAGATATTATGAATTTTTCTTGACTCAAGATGGTGATGTGATGCTGGTGGACGAAGATGAGTCTCTCACCTACTAAGAAGCTATGAACACTCCAGATTCTAAGATATAGCTGGATGCCATGAAATCTGATATGGAATTCATGTATACTAATCAAGTATGGACTTTGGTTGATTCACCTAAAAGGGTAAAACCTATAGGGTGCAAGGGGGTTTTCAAGAAGAAGACCGATATGGATAGTAACGTACAAACCTATAAGGCATGATTGGTGACAAAATGTTTTAAGTAAATTCATGGTATTGACTATGATGAGACCTTTTCACCAGTGGCTATGGTCAAGTCCATCATGATTTTGCTTGTTATAGCTGCTTACTATGACTATGAAATCTGGCAAATGGATGTCAAAATCGCTTTCTTTAATGGGAGCCTTGAAGAAGATGCGGATGTGTACATGACATTGCCTGAGGGTTTTGTTGATCCAAAGAATGCTAGAAAGTTATGTAAGTTGCGTCAATCCATTTATGGATTGAGACAAGCCTCGAGGAGTTGTAACATTCTTTTTGATGAAACTGTCAAATAGTTTGTGTTTATTCAAAATGAAGATGAACCACGTGTTTACAAGAAGGTTAGTGAGAGCTATGTGACATTCCTAGTATTATATGTTGATGATATATTACTAATAGAGAATGACATTCCTTCTCTACAGACTGGAAAGACTTGGTTGAAAAATAATTTCTCAATAAAAGACTTAAGTGATGTGACCTATATATTAGGGATCAGGATCTACAGAGATAAATCAAGGAGATTGATCGGCCTAAGTCAGAGTACATACATTGACAAAGTTTTGCATCAATTTAGAATGCAAGAGGCTAAAAGGGAATTTATCCCAATGTCTCATGGGATATCGATCTCGAAAGAAAACAGTCCTAAATCATTGGATGATAAGGACCGTATGAGTAAAATTCCATATGCATCGGCAATTGGTTCTATAATGTATGCAATGATATGTACTCGTCTTGATGTCTCGTATGCTTTAAGCATGACGAGTAGATACCAGTCTAATCCAGGTGAAGGTCACTGGACGACAATCAAGAATATTATTAAGTACTTGAAGAGAACTAAAGATCAATTCTTGGTATATGGAGGAGAAGATAAGTTGTTTGTAAAAGGTAACATCGATGCTAGTTTCTAGACATACAACGATCATTTAGTGTTCTTGTCTGACTTTGTGTTTTATCTATTTAAATTGAGATGTTGTATGCTGGAATGGTTTACAGCAGAGACATTTGTTGATTTTACAATAAAGCTTGAGTATATTGATGCTTGTGAAGCAGCCAAGGAGGCTGTTTGGGCATGTACTTAGGTGATATCACCTAATTAATGAGATTAATGATCAAGGAGATATACATATATGTAAAGTGAATACTAATAATATTACAGACCCGTTGACTAAGGCTTTGTCGCAGCAGAAGCATGAAAGTCACACTAGTTCCATGAGTATTGGATACTTGGGTAATTGACTCTAGTGCAAGTGGGAGATTGTTTGTAATTGTGTCCTAGAGACAATTACTTTTATATTTTTAAGAAAAATATTTTGGTATTAAGGATTATGTTTTATTGATTACTCCCTCCGTCCCGGCCAAATGTTTACATTTGGTCCGGGCACGGAGACCAAGGATAGTGGGTGTAATAGTGATTTTATTGTTAAAATAAATGAAGTAGTGGGTGTAATAGTGTAAAGTGTTGAAAAAGTGGAGTGAAGTAGTGGATGTAATAATATATTTATTGTTAAAAGTTACTATTTTTAGTAATGTAAAGAATTGGGTGGGACGTCCCAAAAAGGAAAGTGTAAAGAATTGGTTGGGACGGAGGGAGTATTATTTATTTATTATGTTTTATTTACTACATAATAAATTGAAAGCATAATAAATGTCCTTAGAATTTTAATACGTATTATATATCTTTATGTATGTGACTTAAAAATGAGATTATATGAATAGTATTTTATTCCTAAAATTCCCTAGTCGAGTATTATTATATAATGACAATTATAATGCAGTAAGACTAGTATGTTTGTTGACAGATGACCACATCTCATTGGTCATATGTATGGTGATACTAAAGCCAAGAACATAAGTGCATGTCTCAATGAATGGCACTGGAATGACCCGATGTGAGATTCTACATGTTAATAAGTGTCATAAGAAATTTTCATTGTGATAATGATGTAATGATCCTCTAACTTGAAATCATTATATTTCTACACGAGAATTAATATACTTTTATTATACTAAAAGTTACCTTTAACCGGGTGATGATAAAAGTGGACATTGGGTATACTATAAATCGTATGGAAAATATGAATGATAGATAAATGATTTAACCTTCCTATTTAGGAGTGATATTATTGGTCTCTTGATTGAGTTAGACTATATAATGCATGGCCGTGCTCAAATGTTGATTTGTTTAATAGTCTACTCATTGACCAAGGAAACCCGGATTAAACGTTGAAGAGGATGACACGATACATGCCTCGAGTGTGATCTATAATATAAGGTTAAAAGGATTATATTGCATGGAACATTATTCACGAAAGGCTTAATCAAATCACTGATTTTATTATTATTACTTGGGTAACACTGATTTATTACTAGATGTCGCTCATTGTTTATAATTTTTATTAGATATTAAAATTATTGTCAACGTAATAATAACCTACATGGTCACACACAAAGAATGCTTGAAGGAAAAATAATTTAAATTATGAATTTAAATTAAATAAGTAATTTATTTTATTTATGATATTAATTAAGTATGACTTAATTATTTATTTAAATAGAATAAATGAATTACTTAAACTAATTCCAAAATTAGTAATTAATTAATTAAGTGAGACTTAATTAAATAATTTAGAATTTTGGATTAGTATTAATTATAATTAGAAAATTTATTTCTATCTCTATATAATCTCTTTTGGGCTGATTTAATTATGGACACATATTTTTCTAAAACCCTAGCCGTTTTGAGAAAAGAGGAAGATAGAGAAAGAGAAGCAGTTTTCGAGTGCTAGTACACATCAATCATTCATGAAAAGTGTTCGTGTGGATACCGTAGAGCATAAATCGCTTGAGCGGGATACGTGGTGATTAAATAAGCATTTAACCTCTATTAATTTTCCATTGATGAACTGTTAAAGTTTTTTAAGGTATTTGTTCTTAATCTCCGAATTAAATCTTTTGTTTTCGCATGGATCCTGCGGAGGGTTTCGATTTATATTACATTTTATATTTAATTTTCGCATTTTTCCGCTGCATTTGTACCTCGAAACCCTTCAAACCTTGATTATGATTTAAGTGGCTAGAATTCATATGTATATTTTGTAGGGTTTCGTTCATGTAAACGTAGCGAAATTAACGTAATAAACAAAAAAAATCGAAACCCTATCGCAGGATCCATGTAGAACATATGAATGATTATGGTGAATGAAGTATGTACCTTAGAAGCTTTACGAATTGATGTTTAATAGGAGGTCCTTGCTTAACGAATCACAACAGCCCTTTCTTCAAGAACCACTCTCTAACGGTATCTACACGAATGTCGATTCATCTAACGATTAGCGGAAATGGTACTATCCAAGAACAACTCCAATTTATTTCTTCTTTCTCTCACTTGCTAGCCACTTTCAGTTGTAGAGCTGCCGGGGTTTTAATAATAAAAACGAGCTAAAAAGTGAGGTTCCTTAAACACATCATCATGTATTTATATGAGATTGAGATAATGGGCTTAACCCTAATCCATGGGGTTTTCAAAACCCATTCTGATTTTGGGTTATTATTATTGTTATTAAATTCGAATTTTAATATAATTAATCAAGAACCACTTAATTAATTCAATAATTAAATTCAAACTAATAACAAAACATCTAAATTCATAAATTAAATAAATCTCCATTTAGACGTTCTTTGTGTGTGACCCTTTAGGTTATTATTACGTTGACAATAATTTTATTATCTAATAATAAAATTATAAACAATGAGCGGCATCTAGTAATACATCATTGTTACCCAAGTAATAATAATAATTGGTGATTCAATTAAACCTTTCGTGAATAATGTGCAATGTAATAAAATCTCTTTAACCTTATATTATAGATCAAATTCGAGGCATGTATTGTGTCATCCTCTTCAACGTTTAACCTTTATTTCCTTGATCAATGAGTAGAATATTAAACAAATCAATATTTGAGCACGATCATGCATTTCATAATCTCACTCAATCAAGAGGCTAATAATATCACTCCTAAAATCAGAGGGTTAAATCATATATCTATCATTCATATTTCTCATACGATTCTGTTAGGTCCAAAGTGTTGTAGAGGGGGGGGGGGTGAATACAACTTTTTAGAATAATGAGAGAATGTATAAATATGCAGGTAATAAATGGTGACACAGAATTTCAAGAATATATCATTATATTCATTGAAGGATTTGCTACAACATTCATAAAGGCATCATGATCAGTTGAACAATAAATACAGCAATTAAAGCTAGATTCAACTGATCCTCTCTCTCACTATTGTTTTACAGTAAATGCTCTCTCTTTTTAATATATCGTTGAAATACAGAGATAAAAGTCTGTCTACTAATAAAAACAAAGTGCTGCTTTTATAATGTCATGTAGTCTTGATCTTGTCCTTTTTGTGTACGTGGCCCAATCAGGACTTCGACAACAAAAAGTACTTTCCCAACAACTCTGGATCAACCGTTCACAATAAGCCACTTGTCCCTTGAACATTAAATGTTACATATCTACCCGCATCTCGATCTTCGCCTGGACCCATCTCGATCTCGATCTGTGAAAATCTCGATCTCGATCTGGGAGAATCTCGATCTCGATCTATGAAGATCTCGATCTCGATCTGGGAGAATCTCGATCTCGATCTATGAAGATCTCGATCTCGATCTCGATCTGCCGTGGATCGAGATTTGCCTTTGCAATGTTTATCTTTAATTTTCAATCTCGATCCGCATCTCGATCTGCTGTGGATCGATATTTGCCTTGGCAAATATGCACTCATCGAATGTTGACTTTCTTTAGTGACCAATTGTGGATTAACCTTTATGAGCAAGTTTCCCTAGCTTCTTCAATTTCTTTTCCTCACTCAATTCAAATGAGATCTTCTATTACTGACATGAACTTGCCTCCAATGTCCTGACACTTGATGCAAAGGTCTGGTTCATAAGTGACTAGTCTTGTAGGGGTTCTTGCTTCTGAATGTCAGTTCTCATTTGTTGATTAACCTTTACATTATCCAGTTGTTGAGATTCATCACATGAAATCACTTTGGTCTTCTTGATACTTCTTTGTCATTAATTTGATTCTCCATTAGATAAGTTAGGGCATGAGCAATACTGAGATTGAACTTCTTCTCACTTATGCATCCTTGATTAACCAAATTAGTTACTTGTAGTTACCAAGTATCATTACCATTTCTTCAGTTGATTGATTCCATGTGCTTCTTCAGTTTCTCTTATTTTGTTGTTGTTTTATCTTTTACTTAGTTGAGTTACATAGTAATTAAGTGTTACAAGTTAGTACACCTATGCCTTTCAATCTCCCCCTATTTAATTGTCTAACAATGACAACCAAATTCACAATGAGGATAACTCAACTAACCAGGGACTGAAAAAGATAAAATAACATTCATAAAAGATCATGTCAACTTGCATAATGCTTGGCTTGATTAATTAACTTCATGTCTATTACTGATACTTCAAGTGCCAAAATTGGACACCTGTTGGCTCGATTAAATGGCTTCATGCTCTTCTAGAGATTTTCTCTAAGTACTTTAAGAGCACGGTCCACTCAATCTTCAATTATCCTTCTGAAGTCCTTTTAGCAGTATTACCACCGCCGAACTTCGCGAAATAATTGACGCCTAATATAAACCAGTTTCAAGACACTTAGCTAACTAACTTCTACCTTACACTACACAAGAAAACAGATAATATATATTTACAATGCAGGAAAACAAGAAAGCAAATTACAACGCAAAGAAACATTACAAGCATAATACATTAAAACTTTGATTTCTTGCGCTCCTCTTCCTCACGAGCTTTCTTCTTGGCTGCTTTTTCTTTCTTCATGAACTCAGGGTTGCAGACTTCATCCATTCTTTTCTTGAGAAGATTAAGTCCTTCTGCTTCCATATGATTTCTGATCTTGTAATCTCGAAACAACCTCAACCACCTTTCAACCATGCTGCGAGTGGTAAGATTCGTGGGAATGTCTTCAAACCTCAGCTTCGTGACTTTGTCAGGATACCCCTTTTCCCCTTTCTTCCTTATAACCAGCTGCTTAGGGTATCCAATGACAATAGCGGTGGTGCATTGCTGTAGCCTCTGAATGTCAAGCTGTTTTCTTCTCTTACATAAATTATCAAATGTGACCCTTAGATAATCCTGATCAAGCTCGTCAACATCTTCCATCTCGTCAATCAATTCCCTTATGATACTCAGTGTTTCATGACTGTGTTCTGCAAAGATGTCATACTTGATTTCAATGATGGTTTCCACCTGATGCTTGTCTGTATAGATCAGCAGATCATTCTCATTCACAGCTTTGCTCTTGACAAACTTGACATTTGCACTAACCACTGCATTAGCTTCCTCCCTTATTTCCCCTTCTTCTGGAATGTCTATTCTTGGATCTCCGTATCTCTGCACATGCTCCCTTATTGCCTCGTCTTGCTGCTCGAATGCATAGTCTTCAGGTTCCTTCTTAACCACTGGTAGTGTAGCTTCAGGCAACGTGTATCTAGCGTCTTGCCTTCTTATCAGCTTCTCCAAGTCCTTAGCCACCAGCTTCTTTTCCTTTGTTAGAAAACCCTTAGAGAGGACTAGCTTTGTAACTGCCTTCAGCACATTTCCGCTCGGAGTTAGTTTCGAGTCATGCAGATTTACGATCCTCAAGACCTTGTCATGGACATATCTGATCTGGTAGGGATTTAGAATAATGTCAACCCCTCTGTCTTCAGCCATCTTCAACAATTTCTCCTTAAACAGCACTCCAGTCTTGACAGAGGTGTCTACCTTGTGAGCGAATTCTACCAGTTCACTTGCACCCCTTGCATGGAAGAAAGCTTCATCGACCATACACGGCCCGATTTTTGTTATGGGTGTCCAAGTGATCATCAGATTCCATGCCTTCTCCTTGAATATGACTTGTATGGAGGTGCATCCCTGTCTTATACAATTTAGATAATTCAGCAGCCCAGGGTTTAGATTTTCTAGCTTATGAAGAAGAAAGCTCAATCTTTCTGAGTCATGAGCATAGGCTCTTGGTCCAGCTAAGGCTTCTCTAGCCTTGTCCCACTCGGGACCTTCCTTCCTTATGTCAGCCTGGACCTTAGGATCTTTGATCTTTTTCATTTCATACTCATGCTGAGTTTTCTGAGTCGCTCTTTTCTCCTTTGCCATTAGTTCTTTTTCAACTATCCCTTGTAGCACTTTTTCATTTACTCTTTCTCTGGCTTCCCTGAAAATCTCTCCTTGCATCTCCGCTTCATCAACTTCTTCTTCTGGGACATGCTCGTCAGCAACCGAGTGGTCTCCTGCATCACCTGCAACTCCTGCGCCAGATCCGCCAGGATTTAGACCTCTTTCTTGTTCCCACTCTCTTGCCCGTTGCTCGAGTCTCGACCTCCTTTCCACTAAGGCTTCTACATCCATCTCATCCTCATCAGAATCTTCAATAAAGTCTCCCATAAATGCATCGACGAGAGGTGTTTCTTTCTCAGCTTCTTCTTCAACTACCATCTTCTGCTTGCCTTTGTCCTTACGAGCCGGTTGAGCCTCCTCCACCTTTTCACCAGATTTGTTTGAGGACTCGATCACCGGACCCTTACTAGTCAGCTTTTTCAGACCCTGATCCTCCTTCTCCCCCTTAGGTGTGTTATCCTCATCAGGAGCATCATCATCATTATTATCGTCACCACCATCACCGGTTGAAGGACCAGGTCCAGCCCTGTTACGTCCAAAGACAGCATCAAGTAGTTCATTCAGCTTCGTCCAAACCTGAGACATGCCATGAGTGACATCATCTACTGACCTCCCAACCTCCACCTGTGCCAATCCAAGATTGTTTATCTTGTCAATCATTTGATTTTGGACGGCAATCAGGTTCTCCATGAACTGAGCTCCAACCTCCAATCTTCCAGAGTGAGAAGAGACAGCAGCAGTAACACCAGCAACTCCAGCCTCCAAAGCCTCCACTTTCTTCACTAGATCCTGCAATTTGGGGGACGGTGTTTGGCTTGGGTTAAACTGTTTACTCTCGCCGGGTTCTGTTTCACTCAAGATCCCTAAAAAGAAGGGATCTACTCTCCCTGTCTCTCCCTCGTGTTTAGAGCCTAACAGTACTTGAGCCTCATCCACTAATCGCTGGGGACTAGCGGTGAGTTGGTCGGCGATATCGGTCAGTGAGACTGAGCCTTTAAGCACTGTGTCTACGATAGGAGATGGCGTTATGACCATGTCATCCCCTTGTCCACCAAGAACCTTTTCTGGTTCGCTGGGCTGTTCTGGAGGCGTAGACCCACCAGTCACCAGATGTCGTTGCTCTGCGTGAAACTTGTTTTCTGATTTAGATGAGGAAGCGTCATCCGTACTGGATTCGACAGACTCTTCCGCATTAAAACTTCCTGAGATCCTAGCATCAGAAGTGCTAGTCTCAGTTTGCCATTCCCCTTCCGAGAAATTGCTCAAAGAGCCCTGAGCGGACAACTCAGGGGAGGTAGGGCCAGCTCCTATTGGCTGTTGAGCTGGACCCCCTCCTTGACTCTCACCAACATGCCTAGGCGAGTGCGAATGTGTTGAAATGTTTTGGAGAGGAGAGCCACCAGCGTGAGGTGTGGTGGTTGTGAGAGGTGAACTAGCCTTAACAGGTTGTGCAGTTGCCACTGGGTTTGAATCCACCTTTTGCTTCTTTGGATGTGGCAGAGCTGCTGAAGTGACTACCCTCTCAACTCCTACACTCCCTCCACTCGAATCACTCGACTCAGATAAGCTTGCCTTCCTTTTATCACCAGTTTTAGGGCTGGCTGAACGTTTATGAACAGAAGGGCTTGCAGCCTGGGATAGAGCCTGGGGGTTTTCAGGCCCACGGCTATAGAAAACAGGTTGAATTGATGATTGATCAAGATCAGCAAGAATAGGTACCTGACTCAGAAGATCGTCATCCTTTTAAGCTCCAGCTTCTGCAACATTTGCCTCGGCCATGTCAGCATCCATACCTGCTTCTTCCAAATTTCTAGGCACTTGATCTCCACCTTCAGCTTCGTTACCGCTACTCTCAGCTTCTACTGCAGTAAACTGAGAAGCATGCCTCCTAGCATACTCATCTTGCAGATCCTGGAAGTACGGAGTCAGGCGCAACTCAAAAAGTCTTGACTTTTGCTGGGTTTCCATGGTGGAAATACTCTTTAGAGTCATATCAAAACATGTCATCCTTTCAGAGCCTTGAAATACTCTTCTGTGTTCCTCTGAAAGGACGTCATCCAGAACCATCTGAAGAAATCTTGGCATCCAGCATTTGACTAGACCATCTTCCGGATTCCTAGATGCATTCTTCTCCAATGCCCACCTCTCAAGCAACTGAATCAACAGATGTTTGCCCACATTCACCTTCATGTTGTTTGCCACTCCATATAGTATTACCCGGTAGCTGTTGTTCATTGGCCTGTAGTCTTTGTCCTTTGGGAACATGCAGCGTTGAATTGCTTGAACTACATAATCCCACTCAGCTGGTAGCATACCGGTGTTAACCTTTGTTACCTTGATAGGACCCGTGGGAGGGCGACAACCTATCTCCGTGAATAATTGTAACATATCCTCCATAGTGGGTTCTGGAGCATAATCTTCTGTAGGAAGCCCGAGTAACTCATTGAACTTCCGTAGACTGACTTCATATTTGGCACCACCAATAGTAAAGGATAGGCCTGTTGGATTTGCTTTTCCACCCTGAATCTCTAGTGTTGAGTAAGCAGCTTGAAGGGCTTCGACATTCAGGATGGGAGAGGCGGTTAAAGCATGACTTATGATTGATGTGTTGTTGAGGGATTCAATCCAGAACTGGTAGTGAATAAATCTACCAGTTGCTCGATCAGCAGAGAGATTAACAAAGTTGGTCTTGGGAATTGTGAAATTTGGGTTGGCCATTTTAAATTTGTTTTCGAGAAAAGAGATGTTCGAAAAGATTTTGCAATGAATTTTAGAGAACAAGTTCTAAATTTAAACAACAAAAAAAACGTACACTACCCCCACTAAATTACCACACGTAATTAGTGACACAATTTAAAACAAATTAACTGCCCACTAATGACCACTTAATTCCCCACTAATGATTGACGGTTGAGTTTTCGAAAGTTAAAGTGAACAGCCGTTTATGTTAAAAAAAAACTTATTTTCGGAAAAACACAAAACGTGGCGGTTCAGTTGCACTTTAAGGATTAAACAATAGTACCGACAACTATTTCGCTCAAGAACACAAAAGAACTGAAGAACAAGAAAGCACGAGACTAAAAAGATAAACTCACTCGAATGAAAAGAAACTAAAGAACTAGTTTGCAAGAACACAAATGACGTTAAAAACAACGCAAGAAGTTCAACAGTTTTAGATAAAATTTTAGCAGAGTTTCGTTTTAGTGATTAATGCTTTCACGTAACAGTCAGTGATTTTTGTTTAAGAAAATCACAAGAAAACTTGATGTAATGGCAGGGAAGGGAACTCGGTGAATGTATGTATACGCGTGTGTATATGAAGATCTTAAGCTTTTTTTTGAAAGAGAGAGAAAGGTAATGGAAATAATGAACAGTCTTTTTAATGCTATAATATATATATATATAAGCACGCTTGAAAAGAAACTGAAAAGACAAGTCACATCTCGATCTCGAGATCCGCATCTCGATCCTCATCTAGATGTCGATCTTGATGTCGATCTCGATCCGCATCTCGATCTACATCTCGATGTCGATCTCGATGTCGATCTCGATCCGCATCTCGATCTACATCTCGATGTCGATCTCGATGTCGATCTCGATGTGGATAGATCGAGATGTACCTTGACAGTTTTTTAAGCAATTTTCACAAGTCGTTCTCGATCTCGATCCAGAAATAGATCGAGATTTACCTTAGAAAATTTTAATGAAATTATGTGAATTAAACATTTATATGTAAAATTCACAAGATTTCACCACAAATTTTCACACCATTTTAGAAACTTACAATTTTGAAACGACAGGGAATTTAGCAAATAAATCATGCATTACAAAATTAAGTCTAGCATTAAATCCTATCACATTATTAGACATTAATCATTTAGATACACAGATCAGCACAGGATTAATTTTATGAAACTTTCTAACTTCCCCTTATGACATGCAATACATACATTTTTGAAGTTAAGTACACATTATTAATTATGAATATTCATGAACAACAATAATATGTACACGAACTGAATTATAACAGATAGGTAGCAAAACTAACAGGTGTTAAGCATCCCCAATTCACCAACCAATCTAGAAAATGTTGATTCGTCCTTATATCAATATTCATTTTCTACATGCTCTCTAATAAAATGATACCTTATATCAATATGCTTAGTCCTTGAGTGATCCACAGGATTGTTGGTCATTGCAATAGCACTTGTGTTGTCACACATGATAGGAATCTTAGATACTTCCACACCGTAGTCCTTGAGTTGGTTCTTCATCCACAGTATCTGGGCCACACAGCTTCCAGCAGCAATATATTCTGCTTCAACTGTCGAGGTAGATACTGTGTGTTGTTTCTTGCTTTGCCAAGACACCAACCTTCTTCCAAGAAACTGACAGCTTCCTGAAGTGCTCTTCCTATCTATTCTACAACCTGCGTAATCTGAATCCGAATAACCAATAAGATTAAACCCTGTATCTCTTGGGTACCAAATCCCAAGATTTGATGTTCCCTTGAGATACCTAAAAATACGCTTTACGGCTATGAGATGTGACTCTCTAGGATCCGCTTGGAACCTTGCACATAAGCATGTAGAGAATATAATATCAGGTCTGCTAGCAGTTAAATACAAAAGAGAGCCGATCATACCTCTATAGCTTGAGATGTCTACAGGTTTTCCCGCTTTATCCTCGTCAAGCTTCGTGGTTGTTGCCATAGGAGTCTTAGCTTGTGATACATCTTCGAGACCATACTTCTTTAATAGATCATGAATGTACTTGGTCTGGCAGATAAATATCCCGTCCTTCTTCTGACTAACTTGAATACCGAGAAAGAACGTCAGCTCTCCCATCATGCTCATCTCATACCTTGATTGCATTAACTTTGCGAATTTAGCACACAGCTTCTCATTTGCAGACCCAAAGATAATGTCATCCACATATACTTGCACCATTATTAGATCATCTTTGCATTTCTTGTAGAAAAGCGTCTTGTCGATTACTCCTCTGGTGAAACCACTTTCTAATAAGAAGTCTGACAGAGTTTCATACCACTTTCGCGGAGACTGCTTAAGGCCATATACTGATTTGAAGAGTCGATAAACATAATCACAATATTTGCTGTCGATAAACCCGGGAGGTTGCTCGACATACACCTCTTCATCCAGTTCACCGTTTAAGAATGCACTCTTGACATCCATTTGATAGACTTTAAAACCATGATGTGCTGCGAATGCCAAGAACATCCTTACTGCTTCTAACCTTGCTACTGGTGCATAGGTTTCATCATAATCAATTCCTTCTCTTTGAGTATAACCCTTAGCAACCAGGCGAGCTTTATTTCGTGTTACAAGTCCGTCTTCATCCAGCTTGTTTCTGAATACCCATTTTGTCCCAACAACAGATCTATTCTTTGGTCTGGGTACCAGCTTCCACACCTTCTGCCTTTCAAACTGATTGAGTTCATCTTGCATAGCAATCACCCAATCAGCGTCATCTATAGCTTCTTCCACCACTTTAGGTTCCATCTGGGAAAGGAACACTGAGTATAGACATTCATTCTCAGGGGCAATTTCAGCTCTAGCTTTTCCTCTAGTAGTCACTCCGGCTTCTGGATCACCAATAATTAGCTCGAACGGATGGTCCTTGTTCCAAGTGCGATCCCTAGGAAATGTTCTTGATGATTCAGCTTGATCTTGTAAGTGAAGGTGACTTAGTCTAGAAGCACTTACACTAGCTTCCCTTGAGCTAGTACTGGCTCCGCCTGAGTGAGCTGCTCCCCTTGAGTGCATACTGACTCCCCCTGAGTTAGTACCAGGTCTGACGGAAGGTGATCCCTCAGCCCTAGTGTTTTGAATTTGCGAAACACTAGACTCTTGATTAATTTCATTATTTATCGTTGGATCACTACCCTGCACTACAGACTCAGAAACTGTATCCACTTCATCAATATCCATATTTTCAAATCTTCAGGAAGTGGGCTCACTGTCTTCTTTTAGTATAGACGGGAGCTTTGAGTCGTCGAATGTGACATTAAGGCTTTCAACCACCTTGCGATCATTAAGTACAAACACCCTGTACGCTGCTATTGCTTCAAGAGAATATCCAATGAAAACCCCTTCATCTGCTTTGGCATCAAACTTTCCAAGTTGTGCATTGTCTCTTAACACAAAGCATTTTGCACCAAACACGTGGAAGTAGTTGATAGAAGGTTTTCTTTTATTCATCAGATAATATGGCGTCTCATTATAGTCTTTTGTAATCAGGGTTCTATTCTGTGTATAACACGCCGTGCTAACTGCTTCAGCCCAAAAATATAAAGGAAGTTTTGACTCATACAGCATTGTCCTAGCTGCTTCAACCAGGGTCCTGTTCTTCCTTTCTACCACCCCATTCTGCTGCGGTGTTCTAGGTGCTGAATACTGTCGTCTGATCCCTTTAGATATGCAGAAATCCATTAACACTAAGTTCTTGAATTCTGTCCCGTTGTCAGATCGGATAGTCTTCACAGTCAGACTTGCTACATTTTCAATTACCAGTACGTGTCTAATGATCTCATGTGGCACTTCATCTTTCGATGTCACAAACTTCACCCATGTGTATTTGGAAAAGTCATCGACAATTACCAGCGCATATCTTTTCCTTGACATTGACATAACATTAACGGATCCAAACAAATCCATGTGAAGTAGTTGTAGGGGCTCGGTAATGCTATTTACTTGTTTATCCTTATGCGAGGCTCTTTTTGATTTTCCCATCTCACATGCTTCGCAGAGTCCATCTGGGGTGAACTCCATCTGCGGCAGCCCTCTCACCAATTCTCTCCTTACGAGATTATTCATTGCTTTAAAGTTCAGGTGAGATAATCTTTTATGCCATAGCCAACTTTCATCAGCAGAAGCCTTGCTGTAGAAACACGTGACTTCAGACTGATCAGCAGAATTCATGTCAGCTATGAACAAATTTGACTTCCTTACTCCTTTGAGAGCAAGGCTTCCATCCTTTTTGCTTCGAATCGAACAATCATGCTTCCCAAAGTTGACGTCAAAACCCCTGTCGGTGAACTGACTAACGCTGAGGAGATTATGTCGCAATCCTTCCACAAAAGACACGTCCTCAATGATAACATTTCCACAAACAATCTTGCCATATCCCCGAGTGTAACCTTTGTTGTTATCTCCAAAAGTAACCACGGAGCCGGCTCTCAACACCAAATCTGTTAGCAGGGACTTATTGCCGGTCATATGCCTCGATGCTCCACTGTCCAGCACCCATATGACTTTACTCTTTTCCTGTTCACTGCCCTGCAAATCCAGAAAGGTTAGGTGTTCTTCGGAACCCAATGATGTTTGGGCCCGGCATCAATAATTTCCTTTTTCTTTTCAGATACAGAAGGCTTTGCCTTGTTGCCATCAGGGGCATTCATCTTGACTTTGTCTTTTCCCTTGTCAACCTTGACTGGTTTGTCAGGTTTGGGAGTAGACTGGTCACTCCTTGCTTTAGGAGGACTTGAAGTCTTAGCCTTTGACCCCGCATGCTTTTTCTTACTACTACTAGATGTATGTTCAACAGATGCACTAGCAGTATTCATTAAATTAAAATAAGCATGCATGATGTTTACAGCACATGGCATACAATTAGGATTATTGCATTTGGCATGATTTGCATACATGTTAGGCAAAGCAGTAGTTGCAGGCATGGTATTACAACCAACAGATTTTTCTTCCTCTACATAGAACGGGCAATAGTAAGACAAATGATCAGTTTGATTACAAATATAGCATGCCTTCCTAGCTCGTGTAGATGTAGATACAGATACAAGTTCAGTTTTAATTACCTCTACAGGTGTTTTCATTTGGTCTGACCCTGCTACCCATTGTTTATATGACACCGTCTTAGCCTCCTTGGTTCCTACACCTCTCTTAGCATAAGCAATCTTACTCGCTCTCTTAGAAGTTGTAGGTCCTACTACTTGTTCTTCCAACTCTTTTTCCATTTTAATCTCATGTTCAATTTTAACAGCAACAGGATCTATTGTCCTAGGCTCAAACTGCTTAAAGATAGGTTTTCTAACATCCCCTAAAACCTCAGGCACATTTTCTTTGACTAACACTGGCTCTAATAACTCAGCAGCCCTATTTTTCTTTTTCTGTGTGTAGTCAAGTCCTATGTTTACTTTTTCATTTTTACTCTTGCCTGCCAGTTTCATGTACATGTCCCTTTCTACGAAAACTTTATTAGCGGCTTCTTTAAAAGATTGACATGTTATTTTAAGCTCAGCTAATTCATTTTTAAGTTCTTCGTTAAGGTCTTCCCTAATCTTAAGCTTGTGTTCTAAAACGGTATGCAACTCTTTAAGTAGCTTCACATCAAGAGGAGATGCAAAACTTTGTCAATATCCCATAGATTAGACTGGTATGTACTCGTCATGCTTAAATCATACGAGACATCATGACGAGTACATATCATTGCATATATATAGAACCAATTACCGACGCATATGGAACTTTACTCATACGGTCTATATCATCCAACGATTTAGGACTATTTTCTTTCGAGATCGATATCCCATGAGACATTGGGACAAACTCCCTTTTAGCCTCTTGCATTCCAAATCGATGCAAAACTTTGTCAATGTATGTACTCTGACTTAGGTCGATCAATCTCCTTGATCTATCTCTATAGATCCAGATCCCTAATATATAGGTCGCATCGCCTAAGTCTTTCATTGAGAAATTTTTACTTAACCAAGTCTTAACAGCTTGTAAAGAAGTAATGTCATTCCCTATCAATAATATATCATCAACATATAATACCAGATATGCCACATTGCTTCCACTAACCTTCTTGTAAACACATGGTTCATCTTCATTTTGAATAAATCCAAACTCTTTGACAGTTTCATCAAAACAAATGTTCCATCTCCTCGAGGCTTGTCTCAATCTATAAATGGATCGACGCAACTAACATACCTTTCCATCATCCTTTAGATCAACAAAACCCTCAGTCTGTGTCATGTACACATCCACATCTTCTTCAAGGCTCCCATTTAAGAAAGCGGTTTTGACCTCCATTTGCCAGACTTCATAGTCATAGAAAGCAACTATAGCAAGCAAAATCATGATGGACTTGACCATAGCCACTGGTGAAAAGGTCTTATCATAGTCAATATCATGAATTTTCTTGAAACCTTTTGCCATCAATCGTGCCTTATAGGTCTGTATGTTACCATCCATGTCGGCCTTCTTCTTGAAAACTCACTTGCACCCAATATGTTTTACCCCATCATGTGAATCAACCAAAGTCCATACTTGATTAGTATACATGGATTCCATCTCAGATTTCATGGTATCCAACCATCTCTTAGAATCTGGAGTGTTCATAGCGTCTTCATAGATGAGAGGCTCATCTTTGTCCACAAGCATCACATCACCATCTCGAGTTAAGAGAAATTCATAATATCTCTCGGGCTCATGGCGAATCCTACTAGACCTATGAACAACTTGTGTTTCTTGAGCAGTATTGTCTTCTTCTACATTCTGCTCAGGTTCATCCATTGGTTCAATGTTACAATGTGGGTCTTGAATTTCATCGAGATCTATTTTCCTCCCACTGCCTTCTTAGAAAGCATTTCTCTTTCAAAAAACACTTCAGTTCGAGCAAAAAACACTTTATTCTCGGAAAGATTATAGAAAGAATAATCCTTTGTTTCAATTGGGTATCCCACAAAGTTACGTTTTTCTGATTTAGGTCCTAGCTTGTCATAAGTTAGATGTTTCACAAACGCATCACATCCCAAATTTTCAAAAATGACATGTTATGACGTTTCTTAGTCCATATCTCATACGGAGTCTTCTGAATCATTTTAGTAGGAACTCGGTTAAGTGTATAAGTAGCTGTCTCTAGGGTGTAGCCCCAGAACCTAATTGGAATATTCTTTTACTCAACATTGATCGCACCACGTCCAACAAGGTGTGATCCCTCCTATCAAAAAACTTTTCTTTGATATTTTCTACTTCATCTTTATAGCCTTTGAACTTTTTCAAATGATTCAGATTTGTTCTTCAAAAGATACATATATCCTTAAAACTAAAATAATTAGTAAATTTTATGAAATTAATAAAAGCTACATTTTGTCATCGTACACATATGACAACATACATCATTATGTATAAGTCATACTCATTCAGTGACCCTTTTACCATGTCCGGTAAAAGGAGTTTTAGTCATTTTACCAAATAAACTAAGATTTACATCCTTTTGTATAATTCATAATCAAACTTATCCAAGAATGCATCCTTATGTATTCTGGAAATGCGTTTTTTATTAATATGGCCTCAACGACAGTGCTAAAGATAATGTTTGATTTGAGTCACATTAGAACATATAAATTGTTAACTAGTTGTGCAGCATTATAAGCCTTGTCATCGAAATAGAATAAATAACTATTGTTATTTAATTAAAATGAAAAAGCATTTCTTGTCTAAACAAGAAACTAATATAATATCTCTGCTAATTGCAAGCACGTTATAACAATTATCAAGTTCTAAATTTTCCTTGTAGGCCAAAAGTTAAGTAACGAATTCCTCCAACCAGATAAACTACCTTTACTCCAATTCTAACCTGATACTCGAAGCTTGACCCTTACTGATCATCTTCTTTCGATCTTCCAAATAAGCATCATAATTTAATTTCCAGTCTTCCGATTTTTCATAAAAGCGACAATCGTCTTCTTTATCAACACCTCATTCAGATTTTAGAGCATGTTTTGGGATTGGACTTTGGTTTGACAAGGAAACTAGATCAAATCTTCTCCTTGTCTTTCCATTTTTCTTTCCCTTTTGCATTCCCTATGTTTACCATCATTATAGTAGTAGTTCATGCCTTTATCATGTTACTTTCAGCAGTTCTCAACATGCTTAGCAACTCAATAGGTGTTTCACCAATCTTATTCATTTTGTTATTCATAAAAAACTAAGAACATCTGTTGTTCATAGATTGTAAGATCAAATCTTAGTGAGCCTCCAGACCAATCTGGAAACCCAAAATATTAAGGTATTCATTATACCCTATAGTCTTTAGAATATGTGGTGTAACCGGGTCTCACTCTACCTACTTGTAAGTATATAGTACCCTTTAATCGTCAAATATATCTTGAAGAGTCTGTCCCTCAAATATCCTTTAAGAGTGCTCAATCGTCTCACAAGCATCTATATGCTCGTGATACTTCTTAAGCTCATCACTCATAGTTGCAAGCTTGAGACATGAAACATCAGTCGCAACATCAATTTACTTCCATTAAGCACTATCATTTACACATATTACATTCTCAGCTTTAATAGTAGGGGAAGAAATTTGACTAACATCGTGGTGTCCGAGGACGATCCTCAAGCTCCTATGTGACGGAAATTTGTTCTCGTCAACTTGTCCTTCTCAAGAACTGATCGTATAGAGAAGTTGTTTGTGTTTATCATTTGATATCTACAATATTAAAGTGTATAAAATAAACTAGATTGCAGATTTAATATTAATTATGTTTAAGTGATTATGGTATATCACCATATACCTCCCATTATTTTTATCAAACAAATAGCCCTAACTATTAATTCGGAAAGCATTTTTTTTAATCTTTCTAGTGAGCCAAGATCCATATTTCATTCATGTTTTAAGATAGCATTGGCTAATACACTCAAAACATGACTATTTAGGTAGACAACATTTGTCGATTATATCAAATATAACTCTTGTAAAGTTTGGTGGAACGACCCTTTGTACACATTTGTCCAATAAATATCACCAAACTCTATGCCTCTAAACCCCACAATCTTATTGTGATGATTTAGTTAAGTTAGACCCAACGTTTCAACAAACTAAGTACACTTACTTATCACGTCTTCCCATGATTGATAAGAGCACCTTTCTTTGCCAAACTCATTCCTTCTCAATCTAGATCTTGACGAGTATTAAACATTGGAAGACATCCAATTAACTTAATATGTATTTAGGGATTTTAATGTTTATATGAACGATCATGATCCCATCATAAAGAGATTCTCAATTTTTCCTTGATCAAATAATTCATTTCAATATTCGTCAATGGATTGATTTTCAGGTCGTCGGAGAAGTCACAAACGGCCTCTCTTTAAAACCGACTTCCTTACGAATTAAACTAATAATCCGCTTTTGACAAAATCTCCCCATATCAGAAAAAGAAAATTCATATTTAATACTGTGTTTCATAAACACAAGAATCTCATGATCGTTTGTTCAATTTTAAAATCTTGAATCACTACAAATTTTATCTTTCTTAAGAAAACATGTCATGGGTATCGTATCTAATACATAAATGATTAATCAATATTAAGCATTCATCTCAATTATATCTACGCATACATACCAATACATGCATTTATATACATATATGAAATGTGCGTAAAATAAATGTGTTTGGTTATGGCCTTATCCAATGTGATCTTTCCAAACTAATGGAAAAAATCAAAGTCAATCTATGGTGGTTTAAAAATACTATCTATTACATGTCTTCTTTCTTCATTGCTCCATCATTCTCTTTTGGATCACCTCCTTGCTTGTAAGCCTTCATTGATAATTACATTGAATATTGAAATAAAACTATTCTAATGAAATTACAAGAAGAACTCGAGTTACATTCGAGATAATTAAATTACAATGAGTAAACGACATGCAAGTCATATTTAGAAACCAAAACCATAAATCAAAACCTCTATCATATGGGTCTTTAGGCCATAACAATCCACCATGTTATCGCATAACACATGTAATATATCTCAGATTATATAAACATATCGTATAATCATATATAACAAATTTTGAAATTTCAGAAAATTAATTAAATTTCAGTAAATAATAAATCACCGTTTTGGGGCCTGTAACGACATCAAATAGTTTACATACACCAAGCTGACTTTGTCATTATTGCTCAATCACATGATTTCAGTCAAAAAATAAATATCGTTTGCGAAAATCAAACATTGGACACAGATTTCAGAAAATCTATAGAAGTCATTTCAGAATTCGTATCGAATATGATTCTCATAATAAGAACAAACATGTATCATATACATACAGTAATACACACAATCATCACATGATTATAAATCACATGAATATCATATATTCAAAATCATATAAAATGTATATATCAACATATAGCCATGCCATATCATATACATGTTTACATACATCGAAAAGATATTAAACACATAATGAATTGAAACATTTCACAAGTAGCTCTGATGTCATTGAAGGTTTTCGAGGCACAAACACAGCGGAATAAACGCGAAAAATAAATCAAAATAGTGAAACCATCCGCATGATTCATGTGAAAACACAATATTTAATTCAGAGATCATGATGTATTATTTTTTAGAGATTTAACGAATTAAAGATAGAGATTATGGAGTTTCAAAACTCATACGATCACCACGTATCCCGCAGCACGCGATCTACGCTCTAACGATATCCACACGAATACTTGATCTTCGAAGGAGGAAGGATGTACTAGCACCCAAGCTGTTTCTCTCAACTCCATCTCTCTCTCTCTCTCTCTATGCATCTAGGGTTTTCCCAAAACTGAATTAGGTTAACTCCTAGAGAAAGAGATGTATTTATAAAGGAAATAAACAAGCCTTTTAGCCCATCATCTGATTGGACCTTATTTTTAATTAATTTATTTAAAATTCAAATTTTAATTTAAATAACTAATTAAGTCAAATTTAATTAATACTCAAATATAATTTGAATTATAAATTAAATCGATGATTCGATTGAGCCTTTCGTGAATAATGTACAATGTAATATAATCCCTTTAATATTGGTATTATATATTAAACTCAAGGCACGTGTCGTGTCATCCTTTTCATAATTTAATCTTTATTTTTCTTGATTGATAAGTAGACTATTAAAATCAAATCAACATTTGAGCACGGCCGTGCATTTCATAGTCTCACTCAAAAAGAGGCCAATAATATCACTCCTAAAACTAGGAGGATTAAATCTCATCTAGATCATTAATATTTCTCATATGATTCATAATATACCCAATGTCCACTTTTATCATCATCGGTCAAAGGTAACTTTTAATATAATAAAAGTATATTAATTTTCATATAGAACTATAATGATTTCAGGTATGAGGATCATTACACCATTATCACAATGAGAATTAGTTATGACACTTATTAACATGTAGAATCTCACAGCGAGTCATTCTAGTTCCATGCATTGAGATATGCACTTATGTTCTTGACTTTTAGTATCACCATATCTATGACCAATGAGATGTGGTCATCTGTCAACAAACATACTAGTCTTTATGCATTATTATTGTCCTTAAATAATAATACTCGACTATGGAATTTTAGGAATAAGATATTATTCATATAATCTCATTTTTAAGTCACATACTTAAAGATATATAATACGTATCAATTTATGCTTTCAATTTATTACGCAGTAAATAAAAATAAATAATTAAATAATAATTAATAAAACATAATTCTTAATAATAAAATATTTTCCTTAAAATATAAAAGTAATTATCCCTATGGCACAATTACTAACACCATGTGGCTAGAATAACTTCAGAGTCACTAGTGGTTTCGGAAACCAAGATAACAGGCATGAATGGACCATTCTTCAAAATCTCTAGATATATGTGATGTGCAGTTTTGATTAAGATGAACATCCACTTCTTCCATAGAGAATAGTGTTCTCTATTAAATGGAGGAATCTTGATGCTACTTAACTTCTAGAAGCTCATTTTTTTATCTTTGAACTATTTGTATGTTAACAGCCTCACTCTGATACCACTTGTTAGGTATGAGTTTCAAGTTAAGCTAATCAGGGGGGTGAATGATTAATTCTGATTTTTCTTTATATGTTTAACTGATGTAGATAGTTTATAATGTGTGTTTGTGCAATAGAGAAATGCGGAATTAAAAGAGTCAATCACTCAACACACAATTTAAACTTTCAATCTAATGTATATTAGATCTTTGTTTGTTACAATCTGAGATTTAAACTTTAAACTTAAATCTCATCTTCTTGTTCTAGAGAGAAACAAGATTAATTAAGAACAATACAATATCTCTTTCTCTTTTTTTACACACTTTTTTTTATTATTATATATAGACAACATGTCTTTTTAACTCCACATACTTTTGCAGACAGTGTTAGCTAAAACTGGAATAGTACAAATGAAACTTTCTAAAACACTTCATTCCATTTCTAGCTTAGTCTTCAAACTTGACAGTTCTTTACATCTGCACAGCTTCTGTCTTTTGTCTTGCTTGTTTCTCCTAGCTTCATTGTAGACTTATCACCATCTGTTCATGTTTGACTAATCCTAAACAGAACAGTGTTGCACAATCTTGTATGTTGCTTCTGCAATCTTCCTTGAGATCAACCCTTTAATTCATTCGAATTCTCTGTAAATAATGTAATGTTATGTACTTGGACTTCTTGAACTATTCAAGTTTTGTCACTTCTCGAATGATTGAGACTTCTCGAACTGTTCAAGCTTTGTCACTTCTCGAATGATACATAGCTTGACTTCTCGAATGATACACAGCTTGACTTCTCGAATGACATACAGCTTGACTTCTCGAATGACACACAGCTTGACTTCTCGAATGACACACAGCTTGACTTCTCGAATGACAAATAGCTTGACTTCTCGAATGATTCCATACTGAACTTCTCAAACTAATTCCTTCCTTTACTTCTCGAATGATCATTTTCTTCACTTCTCGAATGATCTTCTCGAAACTGTGACTTAGAGAAAATTCCAGTATGTGCTCAGACTTCTCGAATGGTGAGACTTCTCGACTGGTAGACATTTTGCCTTAAAAAATTTCTTCAACTTGAATCCTTATTTCTCCAGCCTTATTCTTACTAATGCATGATTCATGACTTGAATCTTCTAACAGCTTTATTAGAGGCTTTAACTACAATCTGTATTACTACTCAAAGATCATTTTTAACTGCAGAAATTACATTTAAAGCAAATCAAGTCACCATCTATTATAAGACAGTCTAAGATCACGTAACAGACAAGAAAATACTATCTAGTAGGCTTGCTATGATTCAACATACATGGATGGATAATTGATTCCATGCTTTGAATTGATGTTTTTATAAATTTAATTTTTCAAATTAGCTATAAAATCAAATACAACTACATTTTAAACCAACTCTAATGAGAAGTATAAAAATTTAACTCCTAAAAAAGTAATAGAATCGAATATACGATATAGATAAACATATTTGCATGTAAAACACGCATATCCAAATATTTAATTCGGAAAGATAAATTAACTAAACAGATTTATAATATTTTTCGATTTATAGAAAAATACAAAAGAGATCGCTACGCGATACATGTTTTATTTTATTTTAGACAGTTGATGGTTGAATCCCTCCGCGCTGGATGCAAATCTATACCGACTTAAATTAATTAAAATATGAAAGAAAAAAAATTCATTATGAAGAGGATGACACAATCTACGCCACGAGTTTAATCTACAAAATCAAGTTTAAAAGAATTATATTACATTGAACATTGGTTACAAAAGATTTTATCGAATCACTAGTTTATTATTCTTACTTGGATAATAATGATAAACTATTAAATGTTATTCATTATTTATAATTTTATTATAATAATAAAATCATCTAATCATATTAGGATTTATTTAAAAATTATGAATTTAAATTATTTATTTATTATTTAGCATACACATACTTATATATAAATGAATTCATGTATATTGTGTACACGATAATCATATTTTCCAAAAGGCCTAACTTGACGTCGATGAACCCCCTCGCAACGAGAGCGGTACATTACACCACAGCATGAAAATTAAGATTCCACGGAGTCGATGGTGATTAAATGTGAAGTAGAGTAATAATGATAACTCAGGTCTTATATGTGTCGTGTACTTTGATTAATGAATTGACACAACTACATATTTGAATTTGAATTTGAATTTGAATTTTTATGATGATATATATTAATTTTTTTGATAATTTCGTTTAAGTTTGATTAGTTAACATTCAAAATTCTGTGATTTGTATTGAAATTTTAGATATTTGATTTGGAATTTGGAGATTCGACTTGAAATTAAATGATTCTGTTAGTGATTTGGAAGTTTAAATTTTGGTGACTTTCGTTCGATTTTAATGATTTTATAAGTAATGGTGGTTATCATTAATAATGTTATGGTGGTTATGGCTAGAGTTGGTGGTGTTTACGGGGGTGCAGTATGAAAGTGACCATATATATAATTACAAAATATGTGTATATAAATAATAATTTCACGATATGAAAAGATAATTTTTGTGATTTGGAAATTGATTCTCATTTCTAATACTCCCTCTGTGTCAATTCAAGTAGCTTGTTTTATTTTTAACGGTCATTTTGACCAAATTTTTACTGAAAATTGGAGATTATTATTTTATAAATTTTGAAAATTAAAAGTTATATTTTAAAGTAGATTATTATTTCATATATTTTTTTAATTTTTTATAATTATATAATATATATAATTTTTTATTAAAATTTAGTCAAGTTGGCCCTAAAAAGTCAAACAAAATACTTGAATTGGGACAAAGAGAGTAATAAAAAAAACTCATTGAAGTGCCCCCTGTATTATTTGTATATATGTGTATAATTTGAGGGAAATAGATCATGATATATGAAATAACATTTAAAATAATAAAATTGTTAAACAATCGTTATTCTCTATAATTTTTAAAATAATTTAAGACAAACAATGAAAAATACATAAGAAACATTTAAGTTAAATTGAAAATAATATTGTTCATTTTATTTAAAAAAATTAATCGTAGAATATTTAATTTCAAACCTTATTCGGTATGATCGAATTCAATCAATTTTAAAATTTTGTACATTTCTAATTAAGAACATCGAAGAGTAATAATATCAATAACAAATGTGTATATATTTTATATTATAATATATGAAAAATGATACTATTTTGACTAATGTATATAAATATTATAATTATTTATTCATTAATATTCTTGTTATATTATGAATTAATTCTATAAAAAAATTCAAAATTTTTAAAAAGATATTAAAAAATTGTCACGAAATGATACTTAATCGAATAGTTTATTATAATAATGTTACATTACTACATCCCTCGACGAGAGTGTGTTATTTTCCTTTAAGTACAAGAAGTTTGTAGAAGGGAGGTTGAATACAAACTTAAGAGTTTTAGAAATTCTTACGGATACAAGTTTGTACTTTTAATTATTTTTGTGTTTGGAAATATCTATTGTAGAGAACTATTAGAACATTGGATTGAAGGTTTAATATATTGAAAACGAAACACAGCAATTTTAAAAATTACTAGTAGATTGATTTTTCCACTAGTGTATTTTTGCTTTCAATTAATATTGGTAAAGATACCAAGCTGCTTACAAAGATGTAGTTTTTGAACTAAGAAAAGCACTACAAATATTTTCTAGCTTTTCTACTGTACTTTTCTTGAGTTCATGATTTTTCTACCTCTCTTGCTACAATGGACTACTACTCAATATATAGTAGTTCACATTCTACTTCTATTTTCTATCTTTCGATGGATAACAATGCGAATTACAAATTACAGTTTACAATGTATTCACTAAAATAGATTGTAGCTACTTTTCACAATCTCCTTTGCATTTGTCTTGTTCTGGAAAAATCTTTGTCTTGATCTTTTCCTTGAATACTGTGTTGCCTTGAAAGTCTTTACAATCCTGACATGACTGTCTTCCATTAATTCAGTTTCTGCAAAGATCTCATTCCTTTTGTCTTTAGCCAATTTGGGAAACCTTGGTCAACTGATAGTTGATGTCAAGCATATCAGTCGATCCTCATTTGCTCATCCATCGATGGATAGGTTATCCATCGATCAATTGATGTATCGATGGATAGTAAGATTATCCATCGACTCCTCATCCATTGATGGTCATCTATCTGTTGATTGCCTTTATCTGCTGATCGCCTTTATCCATCGACTCCAATATTTGTTGATCACTTCATTTGTGAGAATTCTGACTTAGAATATTTATAGTTGATCATCCATTCTTCACATCTGTTGAGAAGCTATTAATTGAAGTCAATAACATCAATCAACTACTTCACATCATCCATCGAGGCAATACAATCAATTGATAATAAAACGTAAATCAAATGTTACAATCCAATTTATCAGTTGATTAACAAGCTTCAACTGATAACTGGTTTCCTAGTCAATGGATATTTATAGGTCACATATCCATTGACCAGTTACAATGAAATTTAAATCCTTATTGTAATTCCAAGTGATTTGTTATCATCAAATTTCATAATTCCTAACAATCTCCCCCTATTTATGAATATGTGAAATATGCATAAATTTTTTATTGATGATAACAAAACTTCTAAACATTTTCATTCTAGCAGGAATTACAATATTGACAAAAGTAATTTTGAGACAGAGTGATCAAATACCAGTAATAGATGAATTCTGATAACTTTGATGTTGAGTCTGAATCTTCTATCTTTTTTTCTTTCCCTTGACTCATTCATCTTATCTTCATTTTCCTTCATCTTTTTGTATAGGGATCCCTTCAAAATCTTCTCATCATCAACCATGTAGTCTTGTTGGCTTGCAAGATAATTCAATTCAAGATTGGGCAATTTGTCTATCTCTTGGCAAATATCAATGCATTTGTCCCTGCCTTCTCTGTCTTGTAAATTATCATGTAGAATGGTTCATGAAGTACCTTCCTTCCTTCAGGGTTCCAAATCTTGATTCTATCATCCCTTTCATCTTGAAGAGATGTCTCCCTTATTTTCTTCATCTTTTCCAGGATGGCTCTACCTAGCTCTTCAGTTAGATAATACTTCTTGTTGAGCATGGTATAAATTTTCCTTAAGGTATTATAGTCTTGTTCCATGACTTGATCAAATGTGAAGATTGAACGTGACCCATCTTCATAGTCTATGTGAAGTAGATCTACATCCCTCTTCCTTTGTCCTTTTACTGCAGTCATTCCTTCAATTTTGATTGGCACAAAATTCTCAGGTTTGGATTTGAACACCTCTATTTCCTTGGATTGACCACTCCCAAATGCTTGACTCTCAAGATTTATCTCATTTGGCTTCTCCTCCTTAGCCATCTTTTCATCAACAATAAGTTTCCTTTTAACTCCAGAAATGTTAGGTTTGTTTACAGGCTTCTTTGCTCTTTGTTTCATCATTGGCCTCTTCTCACCTTCTTTTCTTCTGGCTTCTAAGATTCTTTCATTCTCTTCATCAAATTATTTTTTATGTTGAATAAATAATTCTTCTTGTGCTTTTTCTTGTTTCTCTCTTTCTCTCATACCAACAACTATTGCTTGGCTCAATAGTTTCTCACTTCCACTTATGACAAATTTCTTCTTCTTTCCTTCTTCCATTAAAATGCCCTTCCCCTTTCTGTCACCAGTTTGTGAGCTTCCTTCTTCTACCCTTATGACTTATTTCTTCATAACTTCAAGAATTTCTGGCATTAAGGAAATTGGCTTCTATGCATCGGTTTCCTTGTTTTTGTTGACAATAGAATCAAATTGCCTTACTATTTATTGAGGCAATGCCTTCTTTAAATCTGTCTTTTGAATAACATTATATGTATTCTTGATCACAGCTTCAACTTCAAACTCCCTCCTCTTTAACTCCTCATCTTTCTCCCCCTTTTTGTTATCAGCAAAAGGCTTCTGTTCCAAGGATTGAGAAATAAGAGGGGTTTCCAAGAGTCTTCTCAGAAGTTTGATTTGAGTGACTTGATTCTTCAAAATTTGTTCAATGCTAACTTCCATGGCAGTCACTCTTTTCTCCAATACCACAACTTTGTCCTTGATTGTAGACTCAGTATCAAGCTGTTGTTTGATTCTTGTTAATATGGTGAGATTGAGTCTTGAATCAATAGTGGAGTCAAAATGTGTCCTTGCATTATCAATTTCTTCTCTAATCTTCTTGAGTTCATACTTGGAACCTGTCACATGCATCTTTTGGATTTTCAAGTTATCTCTGTAAAAGTTGAGAATTCTTCGGTGTACAGGATCCTCTATATTTACTTCAGCCATAGACCTCCTGTAGTGTGAAACTATGGCCCTTTCAGTGTCAGCCAAACTAGTTTCATCACTAGCCATTTCAGGCTCCAATAAATCATCATCAAAATCATCTTCAAAATCTTCAGGGTTCATGTGAGACACATCATCAGTCTGTCTTGCCAAATTCTGCTTGCCACTCCTGAATTGTTCTTCTATTTGCAATAACCCCAACATATTTGCAGCCTCTTTATTAGTGGTTGCTGCCAATTCTTGGTAGTGTGGATCTTCATGTTGAAATGTTGTAGCATCAAGATTAAATTCAATCTCATCATCCACCTCCATGTGGGCATCTGCAACTCCTGCAGGAACTCCATATTCTCCATCACCTCCATCTCCCCCTAACTCCAATCCCAACTCCTGGGTGAGTTCAGCTGCAATCTGCTTAGTTTTAGAAGTTGATGCTTCATGAGATGGTGAAATTGGTTTCTTTCTATTCTTTTTTCTCTTTTCTCTGTTTTTGCATCAGGATCTCATCCTAGATTCTCACCTCTCCCTTACTATTCTCTCCTTTTGCATCACCTGTAAATGTGGGACTCTCTTTCCTCACGCCCTCTCCTTTTGCCATTTCAGAAGAAATTGAGGGCCTCTCTTTCACAAACTCTCATTTTGCTAAGGTATGCAAACCTTGCCTCTCACACACCTCTCACTCCACTCAATCCTAGTAGAGTATTGGCCACTTGAATTATTTCACTGGATGATTCATGAATTGGAATGAAAGTGTTAATCGATGGATGAGAAATATTCATCGATTGATGAATATCCATTGATTGGAGCTCATCGATGGATGTAAGGATATCCATTGATGGAAGTGAACTAGTCAATGGATGTTGGAAATTATCAGTTGATTGAGTAATATCCTTTGACTTGTGAAAATTTTCAGTATTTTCCTGATCAGCCAAGGTGTTAACCTTATTTGGTGATTCAGGTGAGAGTGCTGGCTCCACCCTGAGTTGCAAAATGGGTGAATTTGAAACATTGAAGTTATCAATCATCAATGTTTCTGAAGAAATAGATTTTAAATGAGATTGGGGAGATGGATTAGAGAGTGAGTGGGGTTGTGCCTTATGAGAATTACGAGACACATCAAAAGAAGAAGCTGAAGGCTCTACCAAATTTTCATTTGGCTTTGCAAGAGTGTGTGACCCCTGTAAATTGCTATTATCCTTCTTTCTCCTTCTATAGGGTTGAACTATTTTATGTCCCTTACCCCCATCAATTGGTCCTGGTTGAGACCTCTTTTCAATAGCCACACCTTGTTGAGAAGGTGCAATTAGGGATGTGCTAATATCCTTTAACACAGCATCAATCTTTTAAGTGATTGGGCTGGTGGCTGGTTGGATACTCTTATTCTATCCTTCCTTATTCTTCTAGCTTTCTTGATGTTGGCCAGTTCCCTCACCCTTATCAACCACCTTCACACTCCCATCAGTTATTTTTTCTTATTTTGGGTTTTACAACAATAGTCTTTTGAGAAACTACTGAGGTGGTTTGTTTAGATTTAGTTTTAGAAGGTTGGGCAAGGTAAGAGGGATGAGGGCAATTCCAACTCCCTTCATTATTGCAGAAGGCAAATAAGTAGGGATACCAGAGGAATTAAAAGAGAAATTATATTTCTTGAGATATACCTGCACAAAAGTAGGATAAATAAGGCACAAGTTAGGGTGTAAGTTGATTCTCACCAAGTCCTTGAAGACCCTTTTGTTCTGTGTCCAAGCCTCCAATGTTTTCATCTCTTCTATAATCTCATAATCTCCAACAGCAGCATTAATCAATAACATAAAAAAATCTAGCAAAATAGATGTTGTTCTTCATATATGCCTTATTTCCTAATTTAGCAGTTAACTCATTTATGAGCAATGTGCTAAAATTAAAGTACTTATCAAATAGGATATAATAAACAATTTCTTGCATACTTGTGGTAATTGCATCAAAATTACTTATTTTTCTAGAAAATACTTTAATAATAACATCAAAGAAATAACACCATTCTTTCCTAAGATTCTTCCTAACAACCTCACTTAATCCAGTTTCAGCATTAGCATAATTAACAGCTTCTAACATATCCCTAATATCAGTATCAGTGGGTGACTTATCACAATTGTTTTTAGGAAATTCTAAACATTCAGAGAGAGTAGTACTTGTAATGGTATAGGGTTTACCTTGACAAGTATAAGAAATTACCTTCTCATCTTGTGAGACCTCTGCAGTGTTCCATAGCTCTTCAACAAATGAGCATACTATTATTGGTGCTTCACTAAGAGCCTTGGACACTTTGCAGTCTCCCCGAAACCTCATCAATGGATGGAAGTCAGTAGGAGCATCATCAACTGTCAGGCATACTGTGAAATTGTTCTGCTCATAGATGAATCCAGTTGATGACGAAATCTTCTTTTTGGGTGCCATTGATTGTTCTTAACAAAGCAAGTTAGAGAGAAGCTTGAAGAGAATGAGTAAAATCGCCTTAAGAGTTCTTGAGAGAGAGAGAGAGAGAGAATTAGAAATATAGAGTTTAGAGATAGAGAATAGAATAGAAAGTATTATTGGAACGAGAAATGAATTTTCTATTTATATTTTTTAGATTAAAATTACTTGAATAGTCAGTTTAATTAAAAATCTAACCGTTGAGAGATAAAAAGAATTAAAGTAAATTACTCTAAATGACAATCGATGGATATATTCATCTATTGACAAATAAAGTAAAGAATCAACGGCAATAATTTGATCAATGGATGTGTAATATTGTAGAAATTTTATTGCCATCGATGGGTAATTACATCCATTGATTCAGGAAAATTAATTTATCGATCAATAAATGATTACCAGGGTAATTATCTGTCGATAGATAAATATCCATCGATATGAATATATTTTATCAGTTGATGAAATATATCCATCGATGGCTGCAAAATATCCATTGATAATTAACACAGTTATCAATTGATCACTTTGTTTCAACAGATAATTGTGAACAATGGCTACCAAAAAAAATTGATTTTACAAACATTTAGGATTGAGAAAAATTAAGCATACCTAATTCACGGACTAATCTATTAAAAGTAGATTCATCTAGAGGTTTGGTAAAAATGTCTGCAAGTTGTTGTTCACTAGGGACAAAATGTAATTCAACTGTACCATTCATTACATGTTCCCTAATAAAATGATACCTTATGTTAATAAGTTTGGTTCTAGAATGTTGCACGGGATTTTCTATTATTGCAATGGCACTTATGTTATCACGGAAAATAGGAATCTTGTTCTGTTGAACCCATAGTCAAATAATTGATTCCTCATCCATAATACTTGTGCACAACAACTTCCAACAACAATGTATTCAGCTTCTGCAGTTGAAGTTGATACCGAGTGTTATTTTTTGCTAAACCATGACACAAGTTTGTTTCCTAGAAATTGACAGGTGCATGTAGTACTTTTCTTATCTATATTGCAACCTGCATAATCTACACCTGAATAGCCTATTAGATTAAAACCAGAATCTCTAGGATACCAAATACCTAAATTTGATGTACTTTTGAGATATCTAAAAATCCTCTTAATAGCCACCAAATGAGATTCTCTAGGATCAGCCTGAAACCTGACACACAAACATGTAGAGAATATTATGTCTGGCCTACTAGCAGTAAAGTATAGAAGTGAGACTATAACTTGAAATGCCCACTTTAGCTTCTTTAGTGTTCAATTCAAGTTTAGTGGCAGTGGTCATGGGAGTTTTTGTAGAAGAACATTCACTTAAGTCAAATTTCTTCAACAAGAAATGAATGTACTTAGTTTGATTTATAAAAATATCATCCTTAACTTGTTTGACTTGCAAACCAAGAAAGTAGGTAAATTCTCCCATCATGCTCATTTCATACTTACACTGCATTAATTTGGCAAACTTTTTACAAAGTCCCTCATTAGTTGAGCCAAAAATAATGTCATCCGCATAGATTTGGACCAGAATAATTGAGCCATTAACATTTCTACAAAATAGAGTTTTATCAACAGTACCTCTTGTAAAGTGATTCTCAATGAGAAACTGAGATAAGGTATCATACCAGGCCCTTGGTGCTTGTTTTAAGCCATAAATTGCTTTGAGTAGATAGTAGACAAAGTCAGAGAAATTTGGATCTTCAAAACCAGGAGGTAGTTCCCCATAGACTTCCACTTCTAATACTCCATTTAAAAATGCACTCTTCACATCCATCTGGTAGACCTTGAAATTATCATGTGCATCATAAGCTAGAAAGATTCTGATTGCTTCCAGCCTTGCAACTGGTGTAAAAGTTTCATCAAAATCAATTTCTTCTTCTTGTGTGTATCCCTTTGCCACAAGCCTTGCCTTATTTCTAGTCACAGTACCAGTTTCATCCATTTTGTTCCTGAATACCCATTATATCCCAATTACAGATCTTTCTTTTGGTTTGGGCACCAACTTCCACACTTTATTCTTTTCAAATTTATTGAGTTCCTCTTGCATAGCTAAAACCCAATCAAAATCCTTGAGAGCATCTTCAACTCTTTTAGGTTCTTCTTGAGATATGAAGCTGCTATGCAGACACTCATTTTGAGTAGCGCTTCTTGTTTTGACGCCATCTTCTACATTTCCAATGATTAGTTCAAATGGATGGCTTTTAGTCCATTTTCTTTGAGGAGACAAATTTTGCCTGATGATGTAGCTTCATTATCATTAGAATTGTACTCAAACTGATTTGGATTTGTGGTTTGATTTTGAAACCCTCCCCCTGAATTGGATACCCCAGATGTAGATTGTTGATTATCCATTGAAGAATTACCAATTGATGCATTATCAGTCGATGGATGACTATCAACTGAAAAATTATCCATTGATGTTGTGACATCAACTGATATTGGGTTTCTGAGTACTTGTGAATTTATAATTTCTACTTCTTCATCATCATCCACACCATTTGATTCATTCTCAAAATGCAGTGTGTCATGATTTCCTTCATCAAACAAGCCTTGAATCTTTTTATCATCAAATGCTACAAGTACAAATTCCATAACAAGGTGTAGTATAAGATTATAGACTCCATATGCTATGCTTGATAGTGCATACCCAACAAATATAGCTTCATCAGCCTTGGCTTTAAATTTTCCTAGGTTTTCACCTTGATTCTTTAGGACATAACATTTGCAGCCAAAGACATGAAGAAATCCCACTTTTGGCTTTTTGTCTTTCTTGATCAATTGATAAGGTGTCTTTCCTTGAGCTTGATTCATTATGAAGATATTTTGAAAATAACATCTTGTATTAATGGCCTCGGCTGAGAAGTATGTTGGTAATTTAGCATCTTCCATCATAGTTCTAGCTGCTTCAATCAATGTCTTATTTTTCCTCTCAACTACCCCCATTTTATTGAGGTGTCCTAGGTGCAGAGAAAGTGAGTATGATTCCTTTAGATTCACAGAACTCTTTTATTGTAGAATTTTTAAATTTTGTTCCATTGTCACTTCTTATTTTCTTTACATCCAATCAAAGACTTTTCTCAGCTTCTTTGATGTGCTTAATGATGAGATCACTTGCTTCATCCTTTGAATGTAGAAAATAAGTCCATGAGAATCTTGAAAAGTCAACCACAATGACTAGAGCATACTTCTTCTTTGCAATGGACATGATATTCACAGGACCAAACAAATCCATGTGTAATAACTCAAGTGGTTTCTCAATTGATGATTCCAATTTTGAATTGAATGATGTCTTCCCTTGTTTTCCTTTCTGACAAGCATCACATAGTCCATCCTTGACAAATTCCATTTGTGGTAAACCTCTCACTTGATTTTTCTTGACCAACTGATTCATGGCTTTGAAATTTAAGTGAGATAATTTCTTATGCCATAGCCAACTTTCATTTGTACTTGCCTTAGAGAGAAGACAAGTAATTGAGTATGCACTTGTTGAGTTGAAGTCATCTATGTATACATTTCCTTTTCTATTCTCAGTCATAACTAGGCTTCCAACTTTCATGTTTGAAATTATGCATGCTTCAATTATGAAACAAAATTTATTTCCATTGTCACATAGTTGATGTATGCTTAACATATTATGTCTTAAGCCATCAACTAATGCAACATGTTCAATATTGACATTCTCTTTTGAAATCAAGCCATATCCCATGGTGTATCCATTGCTGTCATCACCAAACGTTACTCCAGGGTCAGCTTTCTCCTCAAACTTTGTGAGCAGGAATTTATCTCCAGTCATATGTCTTGAACACCCACTGTCCAAGTAACAACGATTTCTTCTTTTTCCCTGCACACATCCAAAAACAATCAAGTTGATTTTGGTACCCAAGTTACCTTGGGTCCTTTCTTATTAGTTGTTATCTTTGGTTTGGTTTCCAACTTTTGTACCTTTGGTTTAGGTGGTTTTACTTCCACTTCAACCTTAGGTTTTAGTTTCCTCACCTCAGGATTCCCAGTGCTAATACTTGGAATATTCATGCTTGCAAAATTAGAGAAATTTAGAGCATGAAAATTATTGTGCATATTTCAGGGCATAAAAGGCATATTCATGTTGGCAAATATAAGATATGGATTAAACATATAAGGCATTGATGCATATTGAGCATGAATAGCATGAGGATCAACTAACTAAGGGTAAACAAAATTAGAATGCATGTTAGGTATAACAAGCACATTGGATGTTATAGGCATATTGAACTTGCATTGCGTAGATAAGTGATTCTTACTACCACACTTAACACATATCTTTCTAGGAGCATATTTGTGACGCCCTCCAAATCTGGGGTCTAGATTTGGGGGTCATCAATCAATCAACAACCAACACTAATAAAATAATAAACCAGAGGCGCACTGACCCCGCCAACAACTAAGGATCGCTAACAGGTTATAGTGTGAAATTAAGCAGTTGAAACTAAAAGTAAACTGTACTTTATTACAAACTGACAAGTATCTCTCAAACTTAAACCAAAAGTCTAGATAAGTTTTAAGTCGAGATTTGTTTTTATTACATATTCTATCTACAAACAAACTAGACAGATAATACATGGGAGGCCCGATGAGCGAGCGGTCCCCTAACTCTTCTCCACCTAGCTCTGCGTGAATGACTAGGACTGCTCATACTAACTATCTGGCAGGATTTAAATAAAAAACAGGAGTGAGCCAAAAATATGCCCGGCAAGTATATAATAAACTTTTAAACAAAAACAGATAGAGTGGATAGGGATATATAATAAATAATCAAAACATCTCGTAATAATCACATCAATAGCTATATTACAAAACAGCTAATTGATAATCACATTTCATCATAGCCAAACGGGCAGACTGGATTTGGACATTCATACTCATATCCCCCTGATCAGAAAGGAATATAGTACAGACCTATACCCATCTGTATAAGTCCAACAAATCATATCGGGTACCATAGGCACACATGGGCCTAATATATAACACGTAGGACCAGGCTTCATCCGCTACCGGCCACAATGCAACACGCAGGACCAGGCTCCATCCACTACCGGTGATATGGGTAAAAATAGCCTTGAAAGAAATAATAAATATAGCATTTATTAGGCTTGGTATGGTCCAAAGGTTTTAGGCCCACGAAACAAACTAGGAATGTAATAACTGGATTGTTGGGTCCAGTCCGCGAGGCTCCGTGGAAGCCATAAGCCCAGTAAGCCCTTTTTAATAGTTAATTTCGTAATTATTTAAAAAAAGGCCCAGAAAGGCCCAAAAAGCCTATTGAAGGCCTTCACCCTAGAAGGATCTAGGAGCCCAGACGTGGGAAAAGTCCGACAATGACTCTCATTCCTATAAGGTTTTGGATACCCCTGCTGCTAGGAGACTTGGTCCCCAAGTCTCCTAACCCTAATCTGATTCCAAGGCCTCCATGCGCCTATATAAAGGGCCTAACCCCTTAACATTATAACTACGTTTTTGGCTTGATTCTCATACGAACTGAGATACGTAGGCAGTTAACGAGGACCTGAGCTAAGTCACGAAACGTTAGTGCAGCCATTAAAACTTGAAGCTCTCCCAAACCCTAGCATTAATTACGTATTAAAGACACCTTGTTTTTGATCCGTAACAACCGGTCACTGTGCAATCGTCCAATCCGACCAAGCAATCCAGAATATTTGGGTTGCTTAAACAAATATCATAATCCTTCACTTTTCGTAATAACATCATTTTTCGATAAAACAGGATATGATATGTTTATTTAAATCAACTTTCAAATATCGAAAGTACTGATATTAAACAATTATGTTTATCATATAGCAGGTAAGACTCGCAAATAAAATAGCAGTCACAGAATCAAGAATAAACTCTAAAATATTATTGAGTCAAAGTGGATCATTGTTATCCATTCCAGATAACTATTGGATCCCTAAATATTTAATAAAATATTAATATAGATTTGCAAATAAATAAGAGAATTGAAACTATTTTTATCACTAACATCCACAAAAATTTGCCAGCACATAAAAAGCCATAGGCCATACTTGTGTCAGCAAGGATAAGTAATTTTATAAGCAACAATTAGATCAGGATTTTCAAGTAATCATCACAACTTGGGCAAGCTTGTGGCAAGTATGAGTTACATATATTACATGTATGCGCATTCTTATACATCTATACTACCTTTTCTAGTGCAGGTTCTAAGAGTAGACCAAATGTGTGAGTTCTCATTATATAAACATATAATATCACATAGGCAGTTATGGCATGAAATAGGCACAACGAGTAGATAGTGCAAATTAAGATCATGAAGTACTTGTGTTCAAACTGTGCATATCCAAAGCTGACACACAATCAGGATAGATCAAACTATAAGTTGAAACGAATTTAGATTTCACATTATATAATTAAACTACCTCAAACATGCTTGTTTTTGAAAACAAATTTATGCATCAAATATATTAACACAAATCTTGGTATAAAAAAAACAAGCAAGGCATATTGTGACAGCATCCATATATATTATTTTCTCAAGTATATTATACATGCAATCCTGAAATTAAGCAACATTAAGATATAGTTTATAAAATCAAGAAATTTTTCATGTATCAATGTCAGAACTTGCAGGCAGGAGAGCTATTAGTCATAGTTTTGCAGAGATAACATATATCCAGGAAATAAGCACCTTAAGTTTAGTATACTATGCAGCAGGATTTTATGCAGGTCTATAAATTGCCTATTTTCTTAATTGGTAATTGAGTGAAGGTACAACCCTATTCTAAGGCACATATCAGCACAGAACACATAAGATGGGTTTCCAACTCAAGTAGACACAAAGTCTTATCTATACCTTTAAGTAGGTATGGTTTATAGGCTAGGACTATGGCCTCAAGTGTAAGCTACTTAAACATATGCACATATGCACACATTTGAAGGTTGTATCAAATTCTGGCATAATCAGAAGATCATAATCACAAAAAGTTTCCACTAACAAGGTTTGCAGACTAATTTTTTGTGCGTTATAGGCATGCATAGATAACAAGGTTCCAGGAATTATGCAACCTAACTTCAATGTAACAGATGAGGGTCCACTTTGCAGGACTACATGCTAGAGAAGTGACAAACCTACATATCAAGGTCCCAGGTACATAGATATACACTTAGTGATACATGAATACAAATAGGAGCAACTAGTACTACATACTAGCATTCATAGATCTAGCCAGAATAACAAACATCCACAATTTAAAATTTAAGCAGGAAAAGATCATGAGATAAGGTCACATTCATAACTTATATCAATTTCAAGTATTATAACTCACACAAACATGCATATGAAACTATATGTCATCTGTTGGCCTAGGAACAGATCAAAAATTGTGTCCTAAAGCATATGTATTCACATTTTGAACTTGTATTTAATCAAAAGAGACATATACTCATGTTTCACACAGAAATTAAGTCTCAATTTAGCCAATACACTCTCATACATTGCATACATGGTATTCACACAGACCATTTACACATAAATTTGATAACCCACAATAGTAAGTGGCACCAAACATACAGACATGTTGCAGATTAGTCTAGATATGATATATTCCAACAAATTAATTATTCTTGACAAACATTCATATCATATCAGTTACAACATCTAATTTCAAGGATTGCAAGACCATTAGGAGTCTACTAAACACATAATAATTAAACCAAGTATTAAAATCAGTCATTGTAACATGTGAATTCAAATTGGAGGTCATCAGATTTTAAATAACACTCGAATTCAAGCATGAGTGTTCAGATATTTACCCCAATACGACAACAAAACTCAAGTAATCTAATACCAAAACCAAGCTGAATATACCAGGAACATACTCATACCACTCGTATAAACAAATAAACTATAGATAAGCCGGAAAAATGAAGTAACAACCGGTGGAAAGTTTTCTGGCGAATACAAAAACACAGCCCAAACTCAAAATTAAACATGTCTACAAGTTTCTACATATTAACACGACTCAAAAATAATAAAATAAATTTATTTTGAGGATTTTATCATTTTATAAAAATCTAAAAATTAAAAATAAGGTCTCTAGTTTTCTACAAGGGCTGGGTCCGATAATTACAAATTGAAATAAAATTATTCTAACGAAAAAAGTACGAAAAATAAAATAAAATATTCTAAGTTACAAAGAAGTCACATAACATATAACCGGTAATTTTTCTATTTATTAAAAAAACCTACACAAATAAATGCATAGAATAAAAAAATCTGACACACCAAAAATTATATTAAAAGCATATTTAAATATGATAAAATATACACAATTTTTCCGGGCGTTACAATATTTGCCAGGTGTGTAGTTATGGTGCTTGTTTATGCCTACTTTACCATTTCTATTCTTTTTCTTCTTTTCGTTAGACTACATATCAGGCTCTATCTTTTATAATCTATCCTTCAATTGATCTTTAGATAAGAAACCTATATTTACCGTTTCAACTTTGATTTGAGATTTTGAGGAGCTTCCTTCTTTTACAAATTTAACAAGTCTATTAAGCTTGGTTTTTAAAACAGTTTGTTTAGCAGTTGATGATTCCTCAATCGATGGATAATCCTTATCATTTGATTCAGGATTAGCAATTGATTGCTTCTTTTCCAAGGATTGATTTTCATCAATGGTTAATTTCTCAAGAGTCTCAGACAGCATGATGAAAGAATTTGTTCCATGAATGTCATTCATCTTCTTACTAGCTTTACTTGACATGTTCCATTTGTCAATGGTTCTTAGTTCTTCTTCCAATTTTTCTTTCAAGTTTTCTATTTCCTTTTTACACTCAGCCAGTTCTTTTCTAGCATCTCTGTTTTCTACTTGAGTCTATCAATTTGCACTAGCTCACCTTCTAGATAAGTATTTTTTTCAGTAAGAGATTCTAAGGTACTCTTGAGCCTAGTGTTCTCTTTGTTTAAAGATTTGAAAGAATTATACAATTCATTTGACATTTCAATAATGTTAATATTGCATTCATCTTTGGATAACTCAGATAGATTTGTAGAAATTACCTGATTGCTAGAAGAACTAGCTTCTTGATCATCATGATTGGCCATTAGAGGAAGGTTGATGTATTCCTCTTCTTCAGAATCATCCTCAGTAGCCCGGTCCTTTTCTTCTGTTACAAAAGCCTTATCTCTTTGTTTGAGCAAGTCAAAGTACTTCTTTTTATAGTCAATGCCATCACTAAACTTTGACTTTTTCTCCATTTTTGGCTTTCTACATTCATTAGAAAAGTGACCAGCCAATCCAAAGTTAAAGCATTTGAATTGAGTCCTGTTAACAAGATTTTTGCCTTGTTGATTGTCTCTCTTAAACTGAGATCCAGGCATTTGCATAGGATTTCTCTTGAATTTGAGTTTTGAAAATTTCCTTGATAGAAAAGCCAAATGCTCATCTATTTCATCCATTTCATCCTTGGTATATGACTCATCATATTCAACTGTTTCTTTTCTTTTGCTAGTTGAAGGTTCATCATATCTAATACCACTTGCACTATTATCATGATTTTCTTTCTTCCCTTAATTGACAGACACATCTTCACAAGATTCTGCAACTTGCTTATCCTTGACCACCAAGGCAACATACTTCTCTTTCTTTTGAATTTTCTTGATCTCCTCATCTTGCTATAGTTCCAACTCATAGGTCTTCAGAATTTCATACAGCTTGTCAAGAGTATATTCTTTAAAGTCAGGAGACTGTCTTATAGAAACAGTCATTGGTTTCCATTCCTTGGGTAAGGACCTCAAGAATTTGAGGTTGGTATCTTCAACAACATATACTCTTCCATATAGTTTGAGCTCATTCAATAGCTTTTGAAACCTACTATATGTATCATTGATTGCTTCACCACTCTTGAAGTGAAAGGCTTAATACTTCTGAATCAAGAGTTGCATCTTGTTCTTCCTTACTTGTTCAGTACCCTCACATAGAGTTTGAAGAGTATCCCAGACTTCCTTGGAGGTTGTACAGTTGATAACATTGTCAAACATATCCTTGTCAAGACCATTAAACAAAATGTTCATAGCCTTTTTATCCTTGTGTACTTCCTTTTCATCTTCATCTGTGTATTCACTCACAGGTTTTGGAATAAGTTTGTCTGGTGCCTGAGTACCATCTGCATTCACACTTGTAACTATTTTCATAGGCATATGTGGACCTTTCTCTATGCAGTTGACATAGGAAGGATCAATGGATAACAGATGCAAGTGCATTTTGACTTTCCAAGGAAAGTACTCATCTTTCTCTAGAACTGAAATCTTCACTCATGTGTCTTTTTGACCCATACTTGATGTACTTAGATCTTAACTTTCTGTATGTTGAAAGTTAGGCTCTAATACCAATTGTTATTTTCCCTTGAGTAAAAGAAGTTTGTAGAAGTGGGGGTTGAATACAAACTTAAGAGTTTTAGAAATTCTTGTGGATACAAGTTTGTACTTTTAATTATTTTTTGTGTTTGAAAATATCTATTGAAGAGAACTATTAGAACATTGGATTAAAGGTTTAATATATTGAAAACAGAACACAACAATTTTAAAAATTACTAGTGGATTGGTTTTTCCACTAGTGTATTTTTGCTTTCAATTAACCTTGATAAAGATACCAAGCTACTTACAAAGATGTAGTTTTTAAACTAAGAAAGCACTACAAATATTTTCTAGTTTTTCTATTGTACTTTTCTTGAGTTCTTGATTTTTCTACCTCTCTTGCTACAATGAACTATTATTCAATATATAGTAGTTCACATTCTACTTCTATTTTCTATCTTTCGATGGATAACAATATGAATTACAAATTACAGTTTACAATGTATTCACTAAAATAGATTGTAGCTACTTTTCATAGTCTCCTTTGCATTTGTCTTGTTCTGAAAAAATCTTTGTCTTGATCTTTTTTTTAAGACTGTGTTGCCTTGAAAGTCTTTACAATTCTGACATAACTGTCTTCCATTGATTCATTTTCTGCAAAGATCTCATTCCTTTTGTCTTTAGCCAATCTGGGAAATCTTGGTCAACTGATAGTTGTTGTCAAGCTTATCAGTCGATCCTTCTTTGCTCATTCAACGATGGATAGGTTATTCATCGGTAAATTGATGTATCGATGGTTAGTTAAGTTATCCATCGACTCCTCATCCATTGATGGTCCTCTATCCGTTGATTGCATTTATCCGTTAATCGCCTTTATCCGTTGATCGCCTTTATCCATCGACTCCAATATCTGTTGATCACTTCATTTGTGAGAAATCTGACTTAGAATATTTACAATTGATCAGCTATTCTTCACATCCGTTGAGAAGCTATCAATTGAAGTCAATAACATCAGTCGACTACTTCACAGCATCCATAGAGGCAATACAATCAATTGATAATAAAACATCAATCAAATGTTACAATCCAATTTATCAGTTGATTAACAAGGTTCAACTGATAAATGGTTTCCTAGTCAATGGATATTTATAGGTCACATATCCATTGACAAGTTACAATAAAATTTAAATCCTTATTGTCATGAAATTTAAATCCTTATTATAATTTCAAGTAATTTGTTATCATCAAATCTCATAATTCGTAAAAGAGTGGTTGAGGTTTTGATGTTCCTAACCTAATTTAATTATTTATTAAAATATAAAAAACCAAAAAACTCTTGCCTATGTCGGTAGAATTTAAAATCATTATCATAATCTATAATCTAGAAGACAAGCCAAAAAATAATATTATAATTATGGCTTTATGAGCCAGTAATAATGTAATTAAAGGAGAGGTGGGTGGGACCCATAAACCCTAGTAGCCCACATGACGGCTAACGGTTACTGCTTTTGGGTAGGGTGACTCTAGAGTAATACAATAACAGTCACTACATATCCGGACAAGACATAATAATCGTCAACACAAGATATTTGTAGTGTTGAACGAGAGAGATCGAGAGAGATGAGAGAGATAATAAGCATACACATCGGTCAAGCTGGTATTCAAGTGGGTAATTCTTGCTGGGAACTCTATTGTCTCGAACATGGCATTCAGCCCGATGGCAACATGCCTAGGTTACTCTACACACTTTTATATATACTTACATATGTAAACTTGTCTCTGTGTTCTTCTGTGTTTGTTTAGTTTATTCATTAATTGTTAGTGTAATGAGATCTTGTTTCTGTTTGTTACAACTTACAAAGAGTTGAAACTAGATTATATCAATGTATCTATATCTGAATCTGAATCTGAATCTGAATCTGTCCACTACTTTGTTGTTTTTGTTGTTGTTGTTGTTGTGTGTGTGTGTGTTAATCATTACTCTTATTTGTATCATTGTGTTCGTATTCTTCTATGGTTATTTAGGATAATTAATTGATTGTTGGTTTATGAGATCTTGTTTCAATTGATCTTGTTTCAATTAGTTTAGAGTTGAAATTTTATTTTGCCTCAGTTTTGAATCTCAGTCTGACTACTACTTTGTTATTTTGTTGTCAAACAGTGGATCTTCAAGTGTTAATGTTTTGCGGGATTCCGAGTTTGTTAATAGTTTTAGGGAGATTCTTAATGGTACCATTTTATGATGGACTATAATTACTGAGTTATCTGTTGTTTTGACTGCGCTGATGGTCCTCAATGTTTTTTCATTGATGTTTTATGTTGGTTGAGGATGATTCTTGGATATGGTATCTAGATCTGTTTTGAACTTGAAAATTTGCAGTTTAGTGGATTTGTTATGATGAGAATGAAGTATTTTCATCTACTGTTATTAAATTATAATAAGAAAAACTCCTCAACTAAGCAAGTATTGTGTATTAGTTATGTTAGTTTCAGTCTTATCTCTTGCAAATTGCTTAGTGTCTACATCTTCGTACAACCTTTTGGACTTTTATTTTATGTTTGTGGAAATGTCTTCAGTAATGACTTTGCTATTGCGGTGATTTCTGATATATGTTTTGTTCTGCCTTTACAGTGACAATACAGTGGGTGTTGAACATGATGCTTTCAATACATTCTTCAGTGAAACGGGTGCAGGGAAGCATGTTCCCAGAGCTATATTTCTAGATCTTGAACCAACTGTCATTGATGAAATTAGGACAGGGACGTATCGTCAGCTGTTCCATCCTGAACAACTCATCTCTGGAAAGGAAGATGCTGCGAACAATTTCGCGAGGGGGCATTATACAGGTAGGTCACATATGTTTTCATTCGGGATGCATTACCTTTACATGTTTGTTCAAGTTGTACTTGCCTGACTTTGCTAACTTAATTTTGACAGTTGGGAAGGAAATTGTGGACCTGTGTCTTGACCGAGTGAGGAAATTGGCAGATAACTGCACTGGTCTACAGGGGTTTCTGGTGTCTAATGCTGTTGGTGGTGGAACAGGTTCTGGTCTAGGGTCTTTGTTATTGGAACGCCTATCAGTTGACTATGGAAAGAAATCCAAGCTTGGTTTTACCATTTATCCATCTCCTCAGGTGTTTAATCGTTGACTACCTCCTAATATATATTTTTGAGATTATAGCACTTTGTATCTTAGAGTAATAATAAATTTCTGTTGTAAACAATATTGGCAATGATGGGCTCTAGAGTTTATGAGGAAGTGGAAAATTGTATTTAACTAAAACTAGGGAAGTTACCCCATCCTCGGAATATTAGCCATATGTATTTATGACTTTGCTGAAGGCATGATATTGTTCATTGCAGGTTTCGACTGCAGTTGTCGAGCCATACAACAGTGTGCTATCTACGCATTCTCTTCTTGAGCACACAGATGTTGCCGTGCTCTTGGATAATGAAGCCATTTATGATATATGTCGGAAATCCCTAGATATTGAGAGGCCTACGTATAATAATTTGAATCGGTTGATTTCTCAAGTCATATCTTCTTTGACTACTTCCTTGAGGTTTGATGGAGCCATTAATGTTGATATTACAGAATTCCAGACGAATCTTGTACCATATCCTCGAATCCATTTCATGCTTTCCTCATATGCTCCTGTAATTTCTGCTGAGAAAGCATATCATGAGCAGTTATCAGTTCCAGAAATCACAAATGCGGTGTTTGAGCCGTCAAGCATGATGGCAAAATGTGATCCAAGGCATGGGAAATATATGGCATGCTGCTTGATGTACCGAGGAGATGTGGTCCCTAAAGATGTTAATGCTGCTGTTGCCACCATCAAAACCAAACGAACCGTTCAGTTTGTTGACTGGTATGGAATCATCTTTTGTTTCAATAGCAATTGGCTGTTAATTCTCCTAGTAGGACCATAAATATGGTATGCAAACTAAGAACAGACATTAAATAACAAATGGACCGGGTGATAACAGAGACCCCATTTCAAAAAAATAAAATAAAATGGTTTGACCGCACAAACCATTGCACTGTGAACAATCTTGCACGTTCCAGCCTTGGTGGATAGGTCAATGACAATCCTGCACAGTTCCAGCCTTGGTGTTGCCTATAGTTTTGTACTATTTTTGTCACCTAATGATATAGCAAGTAGAACCACCTGGCCACCTGGTTCACAAACCTGTTTGGGCCTTACAAGTCCACCATAAGTTCCCCATATCAAGTATTCAAGTGGAATGCATAACCAGTCCAGAAAGCAATCAATTCTAGCATAAGCATTAGGCACGGTACCAGATAACATGTTGCAATATATTTATGGGCATCAGAAAGTATTTCTAAGGTATAATTTCCAACTTTGAACAAGATAGGATCTTGTAGTGGATGGAATATCAAAATGAGGAGTCATTGGGTATGAAACAGAAGACCATTAATCTTATTTTCTGGCTTAGGGGATGTGGATGTCAAGGGCTATGGGGATCTAATCATGTTATGCTTTCTTGTCAATAAGTATGATTGTAAACTGGGATTGCTCGTTGTAAATATGATGTTCATGCATCTGGTTATTCAAATATATTGGTTTGTCTGGCAATAAAAGTCAAATTAGTTGTAGTTTGGATGGGATAGACAGCAAGTAAATATATAATGTACAGTTTAATTCCCCTTCAGTCTCTTTTGAATGGATGTTTAATATATAAAGATCTGTCCTTTTGGGTTATCACAGGTGCCCAACTGGCTTTAAATGTGGTATCAATTACCAAGCACCAGCAGTGGTGCCTGGAGGTGATCTTGCCAAGGTGCAGCGGGCTGTTTGCATGATAAGCAACAATACAGCAGTAGCTGAAGTGTTCTCACGCATTGATCACAAATTTGATCTCATGTACTCCAAAAGAGCATTCGTTCACTGGTATGTTGGTGAAGGCATGGAAGAAGGAGAGTTCTCGGAAGCCCGTGAAGATCTTGCTGCTCTTGAGAAAGACTACGAGGAAGTAGGTGCAGAAGGTGTTGATGACGAAGATGATGGTGAAGACTATTAAAAAGGTTGTACTAGATGATGCATGCTAAATTTGTCAAAGTGCTGGGTGTTCCCCAGTGTCCTGGCCTTTTTATCTTTCCTGTGCTTCCCATACCCGAATCACCTCCCTAAGTATGTTAAAGTTGTGTTCTTACGTCTGTGAATGAATCATAGATGGCCTCCTTTGCTTAGTAACAACTGCAATTGGTTAGGCATTGTTGTCCTCACTTTTTTTGTAAAGGATCTTTCCTCTGAAAAGGTTTAAATTTCATTTGAATTAATTGCAGGTTTTAGTTCCATTCGATTTAAATGCAATGTGCTATGTTTTGAGTTAATATAGAAAACACTGCAACCTAATTACAAAGCTCAGGTGATCATAGAAGTTACCTCGTTTTTTTTTATCTTTACAATAGTTCATAATTAGATCATATTTTTTTTCTAAATAGCACCTTCAATTTGTTTTTCCATTAACTTTCTATATAGCATCTTTAAGTTTTTTGTTTTCAAAATACATATGTATTTACCATATAACAATTTTGTAATAGATTATCACTAATAGCTATGTCACCAGTTTCGAATCAATATCAATAGTTACGTTGTGCTATATTGATGAAAAGATCCAGATAAAGCCTCTTTAACTCCCATTGTTTAAGCTTTGAACACACTAACATGTCCATAGAAATCCATAGTTTTTGTACTGATAAATTTTCTCTAACAGGGACAGCTGCATCAAAAAGCCATCCTAAGGGACAGCTGCATCAAAATTGTAGCCATCCTTGACATCTAACCATGACATTTTCAGGTTTATCATTGCTATGATAAATTTTTTTCATCTGATTATTTGCGTTCCTCCATTTGCTAATAATATTAACACACTCCAAGTGATAACCCCATTTACGCTCACACTTTTGTTCTCCCAAACTTCCCGTTTTGAAACGACCAGAAGCCCGATAAGAGCATCTCCAACGGCAATAACTAAAATACTATAAAATAATTATCTAAAATTTGTTGAATTATTAGCAATATTTTTAAAAATATTATTTTATTTTTACTTGTATATATAGGAGATGCTCTAACATTGTAGCAATTTTAATAAGGACTTCAGACAGTTAATTTTGATAATCATAAGAAGCCATAACGAACCATCCTCCACTTGTCTTGTGTAAGAGAATAGATAAGTATAATTCCAACCCCCTCTAGCAAAATCACATGGGAATAAAACATGCAGAATATGTTCTGTATCAATCTCACAGAAGGGCCATTTAACGTCCTTATGGATTAAATATTAGCAGTAACCAGTGCATAATCTAGTGAGTCTAATTTTTAAATATAAAATTTTCTAGTTAAAACACATTTCAAAATGAAACGCACAAATCTTATATTCTTCAAACAAAAACATAAATAAAATAATTGAGAGATTATATAAAAAAATCTGTATAGGATATTAAATTAGATTAAATTTTTTGTTGAAGAATAAATAATACTCCCTCTAGTACCAAGTCTCGGTTTGATTTTTCAAAATTAAATTAATTAATTTTTACTAATAAATAAAATATATTATATAATAATATATATATTTTAAAATAATATCATAACAAATTTTGATTATTCTATTTTATGAATTAATTTGTAGATTTATAAAATTATAAATTAAAATTTTTTAATGTTAATTAAAATTAGGTTAATTTGACTTTAAAAATCAAACCGAGATAAAATTTATAAGACAGAGAGAATAATATCACCGTGCAAGAGATGTAAGCTAGTAGACGTAAATGATACAAACTGTTTCTTGTAAGAGAGGGACTTTCATACTCATTTAGCATAACTATAATTCCGATGAAGAAAGTTACATATCACAACTCTGCTGAGATTTATTTGGTATTTTATAATTTTAAATAAATTAAAAAATTTAAGTGATAGGAAAATTGAAATATATAAATAGATTGTATTTAATATATTTATATTATAAATAGAATTTTTTATATAAGTATATAAAATTTAGGATATAATTTAAATATAATATAATAGTGAAAATATTTAATTAACCAAAAAAATGACATTACCAAAAATTTGGAAGTTAACCAAAAAGTTGAGATAAACACTACAAAAAATCTCAAATTTGATTATAATCATACAGTAGATAATATAGATAAGTAGATAAATTGGATAAATCACAATTATTCTTAATATTTATTTATATTATAATTATAATGAGGACAATATTTGACCAGTAAAATATTACCTCTACGATTTCCATTTTTACCCTATAAACCTTAGCTATATTTCTGGGATGACCAAGTACACAAACGATCCTATACGAGCAAGTCCAACAGTGCATTACCTACAAAATATAGTGCATTACCTACAAAATATAATAAAATAATAAGTCTCAGTGGTTTAGGACATATGAACTCCAACAATAATATCTATATTCATTACCTATTATTTTAATAATAATAAATTTGAAACTAATTACTTTCAAAAAGGAGGTAAAACACAAAAAAGAGAGAGAAAATGAACAAAAAAGGGGGGGAAATTATTCAAAGAAAATGAAATAAGTAATGGCTAGTGGTTATCTAAAGATAGTAATGAAATTCATGTCCCAGTGATTTAGATAATCACTAGGACCCACGAGTGTAATTTTTTGACACATTTAGGTAATTTTTTGACACATTACTTATATTTCACTTTAGGACACCATTTAATCCGAAGGCTTTAAAAAGTTGAAACATAAGAGCAACAATACTTTCTGTTCTATTATATACAAGTGATCCAGACCTCAATGGAATTAGAATCCTTTGGTCCTTGGTGTCCAGATTAATCTTCATTAACAACCTGAAAAGTATGCAATATCCCCACACTGAAATTCAGATTTCAGATACTGCTGTGTGGATATACAGTCCAGAACCCAGACCTGATCCACTTTCAAAAACACATTCATAAAATTTCAAGCATGTTATATAACTGTTTAAGAAGTAGGATAAAAGACTTGAATTATTGCAAGACCATGTAAAAAGTGTACCATGTCAACTTTATAACCTTACTTTTCTTTCATATCATGACACAGAGACGTCTACAAGTATTTTAAATATCAGAGGCCCTCGTGACACCTACACATTCTATTCAATAGCACTAAGCACCTACATTATCCTGAGACTCCGAGTGCATTTGATGTCTTTTCCTGCAAAAGAAAAGAAAATATATGACTTTATATTGGTGTATGCAACTGCAGTGGCTAAAACACATGTTCAGCATAGGTACTGTGGGATTGTTGCTTTGAATTAAAGCCTAATATAAGAATATATGATAAATTTAAAGATGCAACAAAATTAGGAGTTGCAAGTGTTGACATAGGGAGTGCACATATACATCCATTACCGTAACATGGTAATGTTTCTAAATTCCAAACAGATTACTATTGGATTCTGTTATCATGACTTCAATTTATATCTACACAGACAGACAGACACTCGAACAGTATGGGTAGTGGACACTCGGATATTTCCAAGTACGACACTTGGACACATGTTTATGCTGCGCAACTTCCAGCCGAGTCCGAGTAACATCACTATGGATAAAAGACCTCAAAATTCTTAACTCTATGTATTACGTATAACTCAAGTGATAAAAATAAATAAAAGGATAGATAATAATGGATTAACCACAGAAAACCACGCGCTCCAAGGTGATCCAACCGCAGAAGAACCACTACCTCTAGGATTTCTCAACCGCAGAAGAGAAGAATATGCATGAATCGCAACCCATAACAAATGAGAAAAATCTCAATTTCAATATATCAATCAAAGTCTTCCAATAATAAAATCTTACAGATCCTTATATAGGAGTAAATCCCTAAACTTAGCTACCAAGTAAAATCTTCATAATAAAGTAAACAAATCCTTTTCCTATTCTCTATTATATATTCTAGAATATTCCTAATATAATACAAATATATAATTAAACTTTATAATGAATTACAATTAAATATATTCCTAAATAATAACATAAAATAAATACAAACTAATACTTTAATTTTCCGTTCTGCATCATCAAGTCTCAAGATAGGTGAAATTTTGCTAAAATGTAAATATGAACAATTGCATTTTTTACTTTTGAGTTTATTATTACAGTCAAGACAGACAGAAACACGAGCGGAGGGGGTGGCACTAAAAAGGAATAACTCAATACAGTCAGTGGTAAGTTAAGTAGGACTGGAGAGATAAAACTTGACAAGTAGATTAGAGGTCTTTGATGGTGATACCAATGTCCGGATATATTATTTCTCACAGAAGAAGTTAGGCTCCAGAGAATGCATATGAATGACTCCTAACTCTAGATCTACACCGGAGTTGATGCTACACCGGAGTTGCTGCTAATGAATTCTGGATACTACTGTGACCACCTTGCTCTACTAGACACTTAGGCCTTCTCCTTGTGTTCAGGAGAAAAGAAAAGGGCTTTCATACAATTCGGCTGGCTTATAACTTATAAGCTTCCTCAAGTGTGAGGCTTCAAAAGCATTTTACTTATTTTCAATTTTAAAACTGTGGAATTTTCAGTAAAGTAATTTTCGCACAAGGTTGGAATATTCTCATGCATATGGCATCCTTCCCTTGCCCCAAATTTTTTAAACCTACCATAATAAATCTCCAACACATGAAGTTGCTTGAGGAGGTTGAAGGTCTCAGACAAGCTTCTGTTCAAGGCTGTTTAGAATATAACCCATTAAACGGGTGTTGACCTATGTAACTGCATCTATGGGAACCTCCAAGGCATATTAGCCACAATCCCTCAAGCCACTCGATGGCAATGGCATATGCTTCTATTCTATAAGGGAAAGGAGAAATAAAGTAGCATTAAGTCTTAGTATAGCTTCTAGCAGTTTCATGCTCTTTATCTCTTTCTGGATTCCCATAAATTGGTCTATGATAACCATGCCAACTCTTTCCATAGGCAACATAAGCAGGATTTGGAAGACTCGGCCTGAAAATCCCCCCGTGCAATTGCTGTCTCACACTTGTAAGCTGAAATGGAAGATTTAGATGACTAGAGAAGAAATGTTATAAACAAGCCTCCAATTTACCATCCAATTTATACAGCATTGCCTCAACTTCCTTGAAACTAATAAAATAGTTTGGTAATGAACTTAAAGTTTTGTCGGGACTCTGCCAGCAACTTTTTAATGATAATAAAGATATAGAAATTGGAGGCTTGGAGCAAAAATTCGGAGTTATATAAATGACAATTGATTAGTACTAATAGTAATCATTTAAATAAAGAGCAAGCGTATGTTAGGGATACAAGTATACAACAATAGCAAAGAAATGTTTGAACTTGATAATCCTTGTGAACTGGTTAACCCGCTATATTTCCTGATCTATGAGATAAGATAAACTATAACAACTTAGGACTATGTACACACATCTATCTTTAACAAGTGAAACAAGGTTAATTTTTCTATAATCACTTCATGAAGAAGGTGCTAAAAATTAAAGACCAAGTTCAACAAATTATGTAATAACAAAAGAAACACGTGCTATGATACAGACACAGGAAAGGAAAGGTAATGATAAACTTATACAAATACAGACACCAGTAAAGGGAGGCAAAAGACAGAAACATATAACTACCATCGACATGAAATTGCATTGACGGCAAGCAGAGAACACATACTTAATTTATCAGGGAAGTAAAAGACAAAAATGTGACTGCACATGTAGAACTTACTTTTCTTTTGACATAACCAATGACCTTGGCCTCTCGAAACCATTTTTGTTTCCTTGCTTTTCGTTACGCTTTGAATTCCCTGCATTCCTCGACTCTGGTTTCCAGTTAGCATTTAATAATGATTGACCTAGTAAATCAGCAATATCAGTTGCCATGTCCTGTGCCTTCTTTACATATGGAAACGTTTCCTCGTTGAAATGGTTGGACAACCACAAGTACATGGAAAGCACTTGATGCTTAGTCTCAAGATCCAAGAGCTCTGTGTCATTGCGAGCAGAGCACATTGGCATGCCCATTGCTATGCCAACAGGCAAGTTTTTGGCAAACGCTGAAGCATACCTTAAAAGATGGTACATTGCTTTTGGATCTCGAATATTTACTGGGGCAAAGCAAAAGTTAAAACGATCTTCGAGAGATATTCCCTGAACCTTCTCCAGCATATTAGCAACTTTTTTTATGTTGGTATGATTGCACAAAAAGTATGATCCATCCATTCGACAAGATTCACTAAACTTTGCAAGTAGTTTGGCGAAAGTGATCTTTGGCAGTTGCCCAGCGAACAGTTCTACCTGCTCAAAGAAAGGAAAAAGACCAACTTTTGTAACTTCATCAAAAGGTTTTTGCAAGCAGCTTATTAGATAGTCCAAATCATCTAACTGCAAAGTTGTTGTCAACCCATCTGGATAGCGACTTCCTCTCCGACCGGCTCTTCCAGCTATCTGTTTGACTTGAGAGGCTGCAACAGGCACGATTTTGTCGCCATTGTACTTTGAAAGAGTGTAAAAGACAACCCTTCTAATATTAAGATTCAAACCCATTCCTACAGCATCACTAGCAACCAGGATATCATATTCATTATCTTGGTCGTTAAATAAGTTGGCCTGCATCCTCCGAGTCTCTGGTGGCAATGCACCATAAATAACACAACAGCGGTGTTTTGTGTACTTCTCAATTGCCAATTTTACCTCAAATATCTCTCTCCTGGAAAATGCAACAACACAATCTCCAGATCTCACATTCCTCAGATCTCCTAAAAGGGTCTTGGCTTCAACCACCAACTTTTTGAACCTCTCATAACGTTGCTCAACAAGTTCATCACCAGTTTCACTACAAATCTTACGAACAATATTCAACACACTCGGATCGCCACACAGGTGAATCTCGTCAGCCTTCAGCCCAAGGAAGGCCCTTGTCCATGCATAACCTCTACGGGGATCAGCCATCATTTGAATTTCATCAATAACAGCCACCTCGTACAATTCCTCAGTTGAAGCCATTTCAACAGTACAAGCAATGTGACTTGAAAATGGAACCTTTTTCTTTTCCTGACCAGTTAGAAGGCTGCAATAAACCCCAGCAGCATTGACTTTATCAAAAACTTCCATAGCTAAGAGCCTAAGAGGACTACAATAAATTCCCTTGTTTGCTTCCATAAACCTTTGCAAAGCATTATATGTTTTACCACTATACACAGCAAGAGCCTGATTAGAAGCCCACCCAGATTTCGAAAAACAGTCAAATATCTCACTCAATGTATCCCACTCCTCCCGGGTTTCTTTATAACTCTTCCAAGCATCCCTAAGTTCCTTATATATTTCCACAGGTTCACGAAACGCAACATTCCCCAACCCCACACTTGTCAAACCATTACACTCCAATTCAACACCAGCACCCGCACCCACATCCAAATCATAATCAGCCTTATCATTTCCACCTGTCGACGAAACGGGTTCCTTTTTCAACCCATTACACTCCAATCCAACACCATCACCCCCATCCAAATCAGACTCAGACTTACCCTTCTCACCCGACGAAAAGGGTTGCTTTTTCAATAAATTCCACCCCAACTTAGCATAATTATCACAAAAATACAAATCATTCAACTTTCTGAGTTCAAAAAGATGGGATTTTGGGGGATCAAAACCCGAATAAAATCGACAATTATAACAACTTGAAAGAAAATACTGTGAATAATTAGAGGGGAAATTAAAAGAAGCCCTAAAAAGAAAAGATTTAGAAGAACAGAGACGAATTAACTTAATAGTTGCAGAACCTCTTGCCATTTAAGCAAACACTACATACATACTAGTACAACAATCAAGAACTATAAACACAAAACATATGTAAACACATACATATAAATAAATGCATACAATGTTTGTGTGCATAGGTGTATAAAAATGATGGGAAAAAGAGTGAGTGAATAAGAGAGTAAGTAGGAGAAGAGGGTACCTGGATGGATGCAATGGGTTAAATCAATTATGAGAACAATGTCACCCTAAAACCCTAAACCCTTTTTTGCTTTCTTTTCGCAAAAAAAAGAAAAAGAAAAGGTTCTGGAAATCGATAGCCAGGGTGGTCACTGTAGCTTTTAGCCATGATTAATCGAAACATTAATTGAATTTATTTAAATATTAGTTTTAATTTTTATAATTATATTAACTATATAATATATTTTTAAAATTATTTACATATATATTAATCATATAAAATCATTGTTAATATTATTAATAATAATTTTAATATTAATAATTAAATAATTAAATATAATATAGATATACATATAAAAATTTTAAAAAAAATCGATTTTAACCGTTTTATACGGCCTAATACCGATTTATACCGCCTAATACCGATTTTGACTGATTTTCACAAAAAAATGCATAATTCCGATTTTGATCGCTTAGGTCGCCTAATGCCGATTTTGACCGATTTTTCAAAAAAATGCCTAATTTTCCGCCTAACACTTAATCGGAGCGTTTCACTCCCGCCTAGGCTGCCTAAAACCAATTTTTAGAACATTGATAAAGATCCCGTTTAATTTATATAACTTTACTAATAAATTTTGGAATCGCAAATTTTATTAATTTATTAATATTAAATATACACAGTATTCCAAAAATCTCTAGATTTTTGAAAAAATTCCGATAAATTCTCGATTAATTAATATAAAATATTTGATTGATGCGATTTATAAAATATGATTTATATTTATGAGATATTTTTAAATAATATATTCTATAATAAATTATATAAATATATTAAATTTTATTATAAAAATATAATAAATTCTATTATTGTTTCGATTAATCTTTGATTTCTCGATTTTTACAACTATGGACACCATTGAAGGGTGAATGCCCATTATCTCATTTTTTTCAATCGACTTTGCCCAAAATATCACTATTCGTGAAAGATGACCAAAATAACAAGTTACACACGCATTTTATATATGCGTTGGCAAGAAATGCATTTAGGAATGCGTGAAAGCTGTTAAACAACTACACACTTTTTATGTGAAAATAAAACAACTTGTTTTTTTAAAAAGCATATTTATTCCCTTTTTTTACCTCTCTTTTTCCTCTTTTCTCTGTTTAACCCTAAGCACCGCCTTATAGTTTCCTTACTTTCTTTACTGCTAATCATTTTTAATAATAATAATATTTATATGGGTTACATATTAAATAATGTCAATTATATTAGCTATTTACCTTATTGGGTTAAATTAAGTGATCAAATAAAGAGCTCAATTAGATTTTATATTTTGTATGGACTAAATGAGTGAATACCCAATACCAAGCTCAATCTAATTATAATGGGAGGTTTTATTGATCGGTATTATATAGAAGGGTTATAGTCCCCAATATACCAAGTACATAGATAATCGTTCTTTACCCATCAGAGAATGCTACTTTGGAAACCTAAGGAGTTCTTGATTGAGGAAAGCAATAACTAAGGATTAATCGAAGACTCAAGAACACAATCACCACCACTACTCTTGTCTCTTGGATTCAGGTATGCTTTCGTATTCAATTTGTTCTTGATAATTAGACATGAAGATAGTACAATCCTGGACTCGTTTTGAGTACTAAAGCTTTTTATATGATTATTTTTCTAAAAATTGGCATCAGAGCCTCCTTCATATATAATTATTGGGGTTTGAGTTTTTGGTTTTGGAGATGAATCATATGAGTTTTTTTTGTTTCAATTCATGGTTATATGGTAATATATGTTCTTTGATCTTCAGTTATAAATTCAGTATGTATATAATTCATGGATTGGTATTGTTGCGCTGATAGGTTAACATGTGATTTGTTATATATTTCACTATTTGGGTTATGTATATACTGTTAGTGTTTTGGTGATTTTATATATATAATATACATGCTCTTTTATGGATTTTTTGAATGTACATGTCCATTATATACATGCTAGTTCAATTGTTTTATCATCGCGGTCCCTCTAGCACATGGTTGAGATATATGCGTACATATATGTCTTCGTGATTCCATTATTGTCATGTATAGTTAAATGTGACCTCATGAACATAGAATAAAGAATTATATTATGCCTCAATATTCCTGAGAATTTATATTATGAAGTGCATTTTATTTTTGATATACCATTACATGGTCTTCAGATTAACTATTTGTTATTTATGGTCATGAAATTAAGGTATAAAGAAAATAAATATATATTTATGATTTAAATTTAGTGATTGGAAATTTAAAATTAACTTATTAATTTAAGTGGTCAGATATTTTTGAATTAATTAATTGAAACAATATATTGCCTACGTAACCTCTTTTATGAATATTAATTAATTAAAAAATATTATTATGATGTTTAAGTGATTAATTTTATGCAAATTATATCGGCCCAAAGGAAGATATTATTTGGCCAAAATTAAACATTTTTGTTATTAAGTTATTCATGTAAATAATAAGTTGGTCCAAAGAAAGGCATATTATTTGACATAAATTTATTGTTAATACTTGATTATTACACTGAGAGTACCAATTGCAAATTGATTTTTCTGTCCAAAGACTAAATTTCAATATTATGCTAGGTATCTTGTGATGGTTTTGTCAACATCTAAATTTATTGCATTTATATATGTATATATTGTTTTTTGAGCATTTTGTACACTTGTTTTCTATTTCAGTTACTGCTACTGTTAATTATGCTTCCGCTCAATTGAGTATGATTCCAATGTTGAATGGGACAAACTATGTTACATAGAAAGAAAATGTTGAAATCGTTCTTGGGTGTATGGATCTTGACCTTGTGCTAAGGAAAGAGCAACCCATTCCTACTACGGATGATCCGAAAATGGATCAAATTGAGAAATGAGAACTTCTAATCGTATGTCTCTAGTGATCATGAAGCGAACGATTCTAACTGGTTTTCAGGGCTCTGTTGTTGAGAGCATAAATGCCAAGAAATTTCTCTATGAAATTGAGCAATATTTTGCTAAGAATGAAAAAGCGGAAACGAGTAATCTTTTGTTAAAACTCGTGACCATTAAGTATAGAGGAAAGGGGAACATAAAGGAGTATGTCATTGGGATGTCGAATCTTGCTGGCAAATTTAAGGAACTCAAGTTATAAGTTTCGGATGAATTACTTGTTCATTTGGTTCTAATTTCTCTCCCTCCTCAGTGTGGACACTTTGTGGTGAGTTATAACACTCAAAAGGAAAAATGGACTCTTAATGAGCTCATTTCACATTGTGCAAGAGGAAGAGAGAATTTTACAAGATAAGACTGAAAGTGCTCACTTGGCATCAAGCTCTCATGATAAGAAAAGAAAGAGAGGTAAGGATATTGCAAGTGGAAAACCCAAGCATGAGGTGCAAGGGAAACAGGATAAAGGACCAACCTGCTACTTTTATAAGAAGGTTGGATACATGAAGAAAGTATGTTCTAAATATGTTTCTTGGCGTGAGAATAAGGGTAAGACTTTTGTCTTTATTTGTTCTGAAGTTAATTTAGCTTTTGTACCTAAGGATACTTGGTGGGTAGATTCTGGTGCTATTACTCACATAAGTGTATCCATGCAGGGTTGCCTGTGGAGCCGACCGCCAAGTGATGTTGAAAGATTCATCTTTGTGAGGGATGGCAATAAAGTTCCAGTTGAAGCTGATGGAACATTTAGATTGTTATTAAAAACTGGTGTTTATTTGGATTTGTTTGAAACTTTTGTGGCACCATCTTTTAGGCGGAAACTTATTTCTATTTATGTTTGGACAAATTTGGCTACACTTGTTCTTTTGGAAATAATAAAGTTAGTTTTTCTTTAAATTCAAATGTGATTGCCACTGGTTCTTTAATTGATAATCATTGTATGCTTGAGACCGTTACTTTAAATAATGAAATTTTGCATTCAAGTACAAGAGGTACAAAGCGTAAGTTAACTGAGAATTCTGTGTTGTGGCACAAGCGGTTAGGTCACATCTCTAAATAGAGAATTCAAAGGCTTATGGATGACAAACTTCTTGATCCCTTAGATTTAAGTAATTTTCAAGTTTGCATTTAAGGGAAAACAAACAAATTCAAGAAATTTGGGTGCCAATAGAGCTACAAATGTCTTAGAACTGATTCATACCGATATATGTGGACCTTTCCCTACGGCTTCTTGGAATGGTCAACGGTATTTTGTCACGTTCATAGACGATTAATCTAGATATGGTTACCTATACTTGATACATGAAAAGTCACAAGCACTGGATGTGTTTAAACAATATAAAACTGAAGTTTAACTTCAACGAGAAACGCAAATTAAGGTTATCAGATCTGATCGTGGTGGTGAATACTACGGTAGATATGATGGATCAGGCGAACAACGTCCAAGACCCTTCGCTAACTTCCTAAAGGAGTGTGAAATTGTTCCTCAGTACACCATGCCGGGTAAACCTAACATGAACGATGTTGCTAAGAGACGAAACCGTACTCTTAAAGATATGATGAGAAGTATGATAAGTCATTCTTCTTTACCTGAGTTACTTTGGGGAGAAGTATTAAAGACTGCAGTTTATATCCTTAAAAGGGTTCCAATAAAAGCAGTGGCCAAAACCCCTTGTGTACTTTTAACTGGGAAAATACCTAGTATTAGGCATTTACATGTTTGGGGTTGTCCAGATGAGGCAAGGCCATATAGGCCAAATGAAAAGAAACTGGACTCTAGGACGGTCAGTTGCTATTTTGTTGGATATCCAGAACGTACTCGTGAATTTAAATTCTACGATCCCGCTACTAGATCCTTTTTTGAGACTGATAATGCAAGATTTCTTGAGGATGTTGATTTTGGGAGGGAATATATAGGTAAAAGTGTGGTCTTTGATGAAGAAACTCATGATTCTGTTCATGACACTGCCAACAACAATGATCAGATTATGTTACCTATCATTGTTCAAGGCTCTCCGGTTCAAGTCAACACTAATACTTCCTATAAGGAACCTATTAAGCAAATTCAACAACCTCATGAATCTCAAGAAGTGCCATTGAGGAGATCTACTAGAGAACGAAAGAATGCAATCCCAAATGATTATATTATTTTTTTACAATAACATGAGGATGAAATTGACATTGGGCAAGATGACCCTGTCAATCTTCAACAAGCCTTGCAGAATTCTGATTCTCAAAAGTGGATAGATGCCATGAATGAAGAGATGCAATATATGAAATATAATGACGTTTGAGATCTTGTCGAGTTGCCTAAGGGATCGAAACCTATTGGTTATAAATGGATATTTAAAACCAAAAGGGATTCGAGTGGTAACATTAAAAGATATAAGGCACGTCTGGTTGCGAAAGGATTCATTCATAAGAAAGGTATCGACTACACAGAGACTTTCTCTCCAGTTTCCTCGAAGACTCATTTAGGATTTTTATGGCACTTGTGGATCATTTTGACTTGGAGCTACATCAGATGGATGTTAAAACGGTGTTTCTTAATTGTAACATTAAAGAGATGATATATATGGTGCAACCAGAAAACTTTGTCTTTGGAGATTCAAGGACCATGGTTTGCAAATTAAAGAAGTCCATCTATGGTCTTAGACAGTATTCTCGTGAATGGTATCATAAGTTTCATCATGTTATCATATCATGGTTTTGAAATGAATGTGGTGGAACATTATGTGTATATCACAAGTTCAGTGGGAGCAAATTTATTTTTCTTCTCTTATATGTTGATGACATCTTCTGTGCCAGTAGTGATATGGGCTTGATGAACCATATCGAGAAATTTCTCACTAGTCAGTTTGAGATGAAGGACCTTGGTAACGCCTCTTTTGTATTAGAAATTCAAATACATCGAGATCGCTCTCGAGGTATTATTGGATTGTCACAAAAGAGCTATATCGAAAAGATTCTGGAAAGATATGGCATGAAAGATTGTGCATCAATTGATACACCCATATCTAAGGGAGACAAATTTAGTCTCAAACATTGTCCCAAAAGTAAACTTGAGATAGAGGAAATGCAAAAGATACCATATGCCTCGACAGTTGGAAGTCTAATGTATGCTCAAGTTTGTACTCGTCCTGACATAACATTCATTGTTGGAATGTTAGGCAGATATTTGAGTAATCCGGGAATTGAACAATGGAAAGCAGTGAAAAGAGTCTTGCGGTATTTACAGAAAACAAAAGTCTATATTCTCACTTATAGAAAATCAGACAATCTAAAAGTAATTGGATATTCAGATTCTAATTTTGGGGGATGTGTAGATGAAAGGAAGTCTACTTCAGGTTATATTTATCTACTTGCTGGTAGAGCGATTTCATGCAGGTCTGCCAAACAGACGCTCATAGCTTCGTCCACCATGGTAGCAGAATATACAACATGTTTTTAGGCATCCAATCAAGCATTATGGCTGCGGAATTTTATCACTGGTTTGCATGTCATTAATGGTGTTGAAAGACCATTAAAGATATATTGTGATAATAAACCAGTAGTGGAGTATTCTAATAACAACAGGAGCACTACAGAAGCAAAACATATAGATATAAAGTTCCTAGTTGTAAAGAAAAAAATACATAGTGGACAAATATCCATAGAACACATCGGCACAAACTCCATGATTGCGGATCCACTCATTAAAGGTTTAGCACCTAAGGTTTTTCACAAGCATACTACTCATATGAGTGTTACCTTATTTGACACTTTGGTTTAGTGGGAATTTGTATTTTTTGGTGTTTTATGATATAGACATTTAGTTTTTTATGTTCTGAAGAATACATTTGATGGAAATAATTTTGTTAAGTATCACTCTGAATTTATTCAATTTTCTTATTGTGGTTTGACATTAAGTTGAGAAATTGGAATCAAGCTCATTGGAGATTGAATACAGACTAGTTGAAAATGGACATTATATAGATCACGTTGAATGTAATTTTCATGTCACTCATCCATGCTTTAATTCATGTCGTTGAATATATTTATATGATGACCACGGAAGGTTTAGTCACGCTCTAATAGTGACGAATGCCGCTAGAATCTCATATTAATATATTAGACGGACCGAATTATATTTTAGTAAAATCTAAGGATAATGAATAGCATAAAGTTGCGCACTAAAGTTTTGTATAATTGATTCTAGATTTATATGCAGCCCAAGTGGGAGATTGTTATTACCATTTTTTATAATAATAATATTTATATAGGCTACATATTAAATAATGTCCTCCTGTACCATTTATGAAGCCATTTACTGTCAATCCAATGCTTGAACCCCAAAAGAAAAGAAGAAGATTGGTCAAAGCTGCAAACTCTGAAGGACTAAAATCTGATCAACTTCTAGTTTTAAACTCTGATGTCTTAAACTCTGATCAGACAAACTCTGATCAACTTCAAGTACTGAAATCTGATGCAAAAATAATCTATGATGATACAACAATAATCTCTGATGATGTAATAAAGTCTAATGTTATGGTCAAGACTAAGAAAGATGATGATATGATGAAGTATGAGTTAGTTGGTGGTGATGCAAATGTTAATGCTCATGCTGAAAGTGAAGTTGTTCCAGTAACAATATCTGATTCTCCTGTTCAATCAACCAAACAAATTATCAAGAAGATATCATATGAAAGAGTGAGTGAGCTAGCTGAAGAAGTAAGGAAGGAGATGACTGAAAATAAATCTAAATCATCTCTAGTTTCTCCAAGATCAAATCTCTTCATAAGAAAGAAAAAGAAACAAGTCTCTTTTGGCTAGGACACACAAGAATTTGCCTCTCAAAGTGAGGTAGCAGTCATTGCTAGGCTGGGCACACAAGAACATGTTGCTCAATGTGCAACAGCAGCCACCCAGAAAGTAGATGAAGCCAACAAAGATCAGGGGTACAACTCATAAGAACCTTCAGCTCAAAGGGTTGAAGCAGTTGTCAATGCCCTTGCCACACAAGAACATTCAATCAAAGTTTGGATGAAGGCACTCAATCAATAATGGAAGATCTTGTTGTTGCTGATGCTGAGAAGACATACTTAGATGTAGTTCCATTGTCAATCTCTGATGCTATTTTGGTGCAACCCATTTCTGCACACAGCCTATGAAAAATACATCCACATCCACTACTACTCAAGGTATAAACTTTGACTTTTCTTCAGAATTTCTATTCTCTGATAGTATAAGCTCATAATTTATATTTCTATCTTTTACTGCTGGGATGACCATGGATAGTCCTGAAAAGGGTACCCCTATTCATGTGACCACAGACCTCCTTTCTCAGCCACCTCTTATTTCTGTAGAAAATTTTGATCTGAACCTTTCATGTGAGACTGAGGTAAAATGTGTGAAAAATAGAACTAATAATGAGAGGCAGACACAGGATCTAGCAAAAGGAGAGGTAGAATTGAGAAAGAAGTTAGTTACTTCTAGTAAGCAAACTCTGACTATTAAAAGTTATAATATGTGTGATGTGAGAAGTAATGAGATTACTTTAAAAGAAAAGAGTGATTTAGGATGTGCTACTACTTTTACAGGTACTCAGAGTATGACAGCTTCTCAATCTTTAAACTCTGAGTTGCCAAACTCTGACACAGGTGAAAACTCTGATGGTGAGGATGCATTCACTAATGAACCTATATTTGAAGATGAAGAGGTTACAGATCTTTCAATTCCCTACACTCAAAGGTACAGCTCCAAGAAGTGGCATGTAGATGCATTTGATGCTTATGAAAGATTGATGATGGCATATCATGACTATATGGTTGTTGATACCCTCAAGGGTGAAATTGAAGCTGCTTTAGATGTATAAGGTGTGAAGAGGGATTTTACTTCCAAGGGAGAACCATCTCATGAAGATCTTCTTAACTCTCACAGACAATCCATCTGAGATATGTCTTGGAAATTTCTAAATGAAGAAATTTCACGGCCTCATGTTCATGAACTAATCCAAAAGACTGATTCTGAGTTGAATTTTGGAGAAATGAAGACTGTTCTGAAAGCTACTACTATGTTGACAAAGGGTCTTCATAATAAAGTTTATGATTTAAAGGAATCTGTTAGCAAAACCACTGCATCTGTTCAGACTTCTGTCACTACATTTCAACATGCTTTAGAATTGAAGCTCAAGAATGTCTCTGCAAAACAGAAGTCAAAGTTGATAATTTTCTACTGTTGTCACCTCTATGCAAACTATGTTGCATATAATTGTGGACATCTTAACCATCAGAAAAGGGAATGATGTCAGAAAGGGGGAGAAAGTTTCATAGGACAAATGCAAGGATGATGTTGTGCTAAAATCTAATGATAAACATGATGATGGTGGAAATGACAAAAGTCAAGGGAGTCATAATGATGGAAAACAAACTCTGACTGGACAAACTCTGATATTTACTCAAACTCTAATTCCATCAACCTCTGGTATAAACTCTGATAACATGCAAACTCTGATGGATGCTGATATGGAATTAGCAAAATGGATTGAAGAAGAAGAAAAACCTGATAAAATAGAAGAACAAAACTTGAAGGATGCAGAACTGGCAAGAAAATTATTTAAAGAAGAAAATCCAGGAATAGATCCAGTTGCTGTGGAGGAAGAATTGAAGAAATCTGGTACTGACAATGCTCAAGTCCATAAAAAAAGAAAATATGTGAAAAGGACTCCAATACAAAGGAAGAAACCTACTCAACCAAAGAAAATTGTATATAAACTTGTTCAAGTCAAACCTACTGAAGCTCCTAAGTCTGTTGAAACTCAAGCCAAGCCAATTATTCAATCAAAGTCTACTCCTGCAATTTTGAAGAAATCTCCAGCTAAATCAAAAACTCCTCTTACTATGTCTGGAACAATATTTCTCCCAGGTGGATCAAGTTTTGAAGATGAGGAAGAGGAATAACAAACTCAGATCAGAAAAAAACCGTAATCTTCTGTGGACTAAATCTGAAACCTTAACTCTCAATGCTAGACTTGGTAAAAATAAGGGTGGTATTGGTGATTCTCAAACCAAAGTCTATAGGGGTGAATCCAATGATTTCAGAGATCCCTTCTCTCTAAAAGACAAGCCTAAGGATGATTTGACTCAAGAACATCTAGACAAGTTGATATATGTTAACATAGTGAAGGACATTTTTTATGGTGCACAAGCCAATGAGAAGCTTCTATATTTTTTGGAGAATGGGAGAGGTATGAAAATTGTTGAAGCTTCTATATTTTTTGAAGACTTGAATATGTTCTCTATCTCCTGAATGATGAGAATGAAATTGCTTCTAGGTGGGTGAAGATTCTTGAAGGAGTAATCAATGAGAAGAAGAAGAATGATAGGCTGCTCATGATAAACTCTGAGGAGTATAAACCAGAATATTTACTTGAAGGTGATTCTGAGAAAGCAATGGCTAAAGGAGAAGAAAAGGTTAAGATGGTGTTAGGAATCCTTACACTTATTTTAAATCTTGATGGAAAGAAAGCCTGTTGCATTCCTCTAGATGAAAGGATGGAGAGATCATCAATATACAACTTGAGAGGTGCAATATTTCAGATTGATGATTCTTCTGATCAAATGAAAGAATTGAAGGAGAAGCTAGTTGAATTGTTGAAGAATGCTGAGAAGAATCTACTGGACAAATTTCTAACAAAAGACTTCTCATACAGAAGGATATGTCAAGAAGGAAAATTCAAACTCTGATGCATTTGTCTCTATATTTCTGACATCAAAAGTGAAATTTATGTTTTACTTGATAAAGCATAAATTGGGGGAGATTGATAGAAAAGTAAACACTGACGTTGTCAGAGAATATCAAGAACAGAGTTTATGTTGTTGACATCATCAGAGTTTAAAAAGCTGTTAGACATAGTTTACTCTATCAGAGAATACTCAATTAGAGTTTACTCTAACAGAGAATACTATATCAGAGATTATCAACCAACAGAGTTTATCATCAGAGTTTGTCAAAGAAGGAAACAGACAAATCAAAATTTGATTTGGATAGTGAAGAAGGAACTCAAATACAATTCTATTACCTTATGGAAGATATTCTTATCATTATCTGTTTTGTAATTGGATTTGTAATTGTTATTTGTATAAGTATTTTGCATTGACGATGAAATTTTTACGGATTGACTCACTACTCGTTTTTTTTGTACAAATGAATCATGTCTAATTCACTAATTTGTGAGAAGAAACTGAACTTTTGTATTTAAAAAATGTTTCGGGAGGGATCTCTGAAGTGGCCAAACCAGAGTTCCATGGGTTGATCAGTCATTAGGGAAAGCTTCCTCTACCTTGAGGAATGGGACCGAAATTGCATCATATAATAAAGAGTAGTAGCCGAAACCAACTGACATAGCTAGATCATCATCAAAAGAAGGGGCTTCCTTTCGCTCTCAAGTGCTATATCAAATCAAGGAGCCTTCAATGGCGAATCGCGTGCGGAAATTGAATTGTTTCATTTTTAGCATCTTGTGTTGGTTTTCAGTCAGCTATACTAAATGCATTGGATGCCTGAACAACTGCATCGATCCCATTCCTACTTCTCTTGTGTCCCTCCATCCCGGATCTCTAAGAACAGGGCTGACAGCAAGACCATTAATTGAATGAGTCGGGATGAGAATATCACATGGTGTCGTTCCTGCGTTCTCTCTGTCTCCATACTTCCAAGCAATGCACCACTGCAGTCCTTTCTTTCTCATGAGTACTATATCTCTGTTCAACATCTTTTAACTTCCTACTTTCATATGCAACTGGATGACCCTCTTGTACCAATACACCCCAAATAGCTTTATCTGAGGCATCTGTATCGACTTCTAATGGCTTATCAAAATCAGGAAGGCTGAAGACCGGTCGAAAGATTCAATAGAAAAAATGGACAAATATCGTATACAGGATGTTCTATAAGAAATTCTTGTTTCCACCGAGCTAAAATAATATGTCGATAACTCTAGTAAACTAAAGTCATCGTATCGTACATGGACGGTAGTTGGAGTCGGCGGCTCTCCCCCGGAGCGATAAGAACGAAAGCCCTACCCACGGGAATCGCTTTTGCTTTCTTTTCCTCTAGCTACTAAGATGTTTCAGTTCTCCAGGTTGTCTCTTGCCTGCCCATGGATTCAGCAGCAGTTTGAAAGGTTGACCTATTCTGGAATCTCCGGATCTATGCTTATTTTCAACTCCCCGAAGCATTTCGTCGCTTATTAGGCCCTTCCTCGTCTCTGGGTGCCTAGGTATCCACCGTAAGCCTTTCCTCGTTTGAATCTCGTCCTTAACTTTAGGGCTATGCCATCCTAAGGTGCTGCTAAATGGATGGATCTTATCAACGTCCATGAATGATAAATCATAGATCGAACCGCCGAATCGGTCCATGTACGATCCATACTGGATCTGGGTAAACAAAAAATTAGGTTAACATTATTGAAACAACACAAATAATTATCTTTCTCTACCTAGCAACTCTTAGGAACATTAATTTTCTTGAGAGAGTTTTATATATAATTTATTATCAATACAAAGCAGTTCATCTTTTACATAATTTTGTTTTAAAGTCAATTATCTGGTATTATTATATTCAACCCCCCTTCTCTAATAGATTATTTATCTAGGAAAATAAGTAGTTAACAATTTCTAATTATATATATATATTTTTAAAATTTGGAAACTATTTTTTAATGACAATATTGATTTTAATCAAAAATTTAAAAAGATATTTTTAATTATATTGGATATATGTAAATTGTTAGACTTTTATTGTAGATGGAAGAATTTGATCCATTGACCTTTGATAGTTGGATAGAATCCTCCTTACTCCTATCATATATAGGATATAATATTGATTTTAATCAAAAATTAATTTTAAAGATAATTTAATTATATTTGATATATCTAAATTGTTAGACTTTTTGTTGTAGATGATAGGATTGGATGTGAAAATGCACACATGAATAGGTGTGATGCCCTTCCAATCCGGGGTCTAGATCGGGGAGCACTAAACATCTAGATACAAACACCTTAGTAGATAATAATAAAATATAAAGTATATGATCCCACTGTACAAACATGGATCGTAAATAGGTGATGGTATGAAACAAGCATTTACTAACTAACTCAAAATTAATATAACTAAACTCCACATTCAAAACTCTCTAAATATTACAACTCTCTTTTATATTTCATCTTACAGATCTGGCTTCTCCTATCATTAACTACCAGAATCCTACCTGAGCTGCCCTGCCAAAAACATATCTAGGAGGGCCATACTGATTCGTCTTCCTGGCTGTTTGCTTAAGCCTGACCATCTTGATTTCTAGCTGAAAAGGGTTAGGAAAAATAATAGCAAGAATGAGCTAACAATGCTCAGCAAGTAACCATAAGTGGACAGTAACAATTCTGAATGTGACAGAATTCAGGGTTTCTGAGCAATACATTAACGATTTAACAGTGAACAATATTAATAATGATTCATCCAACAAGGCAGTAATAAATGTTATAACTTTATAGAAAACTCTCTTCAGCTTTTATAACAACATTTCGGTTAAAAGGGTAAACCGATTTCATTTGTGTAAAAGTATAACTTTAAAACAAAATAAATAATTTGATTGGAGTTTTTCCACCAACACACGGATAATACGGGTGATCAGCCACGTAATGTCCCGATACCGGACACAAGATCCCTCTGAACTTTAACAATTCAGTTCTCAATTAGGCACACTCTGGCCTTTAATAATGCTGGACTAGGACCGCCCTAGCCTCTTACGCTAAATAAATAAAAGTGTCGGACCGACGTCTCGGCCTCTTACGCTCTCCAATCTTTAGGAATTCATAGAAAACAATAAGTCGGAATTCCTAAACCATTTATCAAAAAATATTCTTTATAAATCTTTTCAAAATCATTTACTTGAAATCATTTCATTTCAGGAAGACACTTTCATTCAAATCAGTCTGTTATCCCATTCAGGGAAATAAAACCATTTCAGAACATTAGTAATGTAAACAAGGCAAGTCAAATCTTTTCGTTTATTTTGAAAACTTATAGAAACTCTTAATAGTAAAGAAATGAAGTTTTGTGACTACAGGGAATCATTTATGGTGTCAAAGGTTCAGGTTATCAACAGTGATAGGTGATAGGGATTAAAAGTGTCAAATGATTAAAGATTCTAATTTAAAACATGCAAGTGGTAGTTAAAGCAATTAAGATAAGCATGGTATATTAGATGGATAACGGGAAGCTTCATTAAAGAAAAACAAAAAATCTGGAATTGCATACTTGCATAGGTTCAACAAGGTATGTACAAAGCAAGGTATACAAAAAGGGTTTAGAAGTTACTTGCCTTTCACAGAGCTTTCCAAAAGAGTTAATGGAGATCCTACTTCACAAACTTTCCTCCTTAGCTTTACCTTTATCTCTACTATCTACTTCCTTTGGAACTACACAATTAAATACACTACTTCAGTTTCTATATAATACTCAACACTTCTCTACGAGCATCTAAACTTAATCTACCATTTCGATAACCTAATACTCACCTTTAAAACTTAAATTATATATCGAGTAATCAATTATCAAATACAAATACACACATAATAGTTATGGAAGAATCTCTTATCAATATTAAGTCAGAACTACTATTGAATTCTGACGAAATTTTGACAGAGTTTCCTCTGTAATTGCAACATAGCCAGACCTGAATCAATCAACAATCAATACTACTATCAATTACAACACTATTCAATCATTCCCTACCAAATAGAGTCATATAGTAATACCATATAAGCAGATAGACACATTAGACATATAAGCAAGTAATCAATATTATACAAACAATCAATCTCCAAAATAGGGTAAACAAATTTTGAGAACAAAATACACTAATGTGCACACTTTATTGAAATATTTTTAATAAATCAAAAAATATTCAGTTTATTACAAAATTTTGCATGCTCCTTTCTGAATATTAACACAATTTTGTCTAAAAATTTCACCTCCAAAACAAATTGGTTCAATCACAAATCGGATACAGAAAATTTCAACTTGCACGGTCTTTACTAAACCATGCATATCTTTTTACTCGTTAATCCAAACGCTACACGGTTTTCGCGTACGTAAACTAGAGATCATAAGGAACAATTATACTACACATTCACTGTAAAAAACTGTACATAACAGTCCCAGTTATACTGAACAGAACAGGGCAGCTGGTACGTCAACATTGACACTCTTGTTCGTAAACATTAATTAACCGGAACCACTCCAATCGACCTTTAATTTAAATTAAACAACCCATCACACTATTAATATAAAAATAAAATATATATCCATGTAACCTAAGTATTTCGAATAGCTTGATGTATAAAACTAATTTTTTTTTGAATATTCAAATCAAAACCGAAAGCTTGCACCTCATTCTTAAAGAAATAGAAACAAGGACTACACTAATTAATCCTATTAACATACTACAACGATTTAGTTATACATCTCAAGAAATCAAAACTTATGCTACTAAATATTTCGAATAAATAATAAATAGTAACATGCAATTACCATTTTCCATAAATCACATTATCATGTAACCATAACTAGTAATTTATATCCCATCAACATAAAATTCAAATACATAAATGGATTTATCCAAAAAATTTAATCTAACAATTAAGCCTCGACATGCAACTAGTAAATCACATAATTTCAAGTTAGTTTTTCAGCAACAAGCAAACAACTCATCAACAACAACAATCCATACTACCGGCTCCCCGAAGGTCACGCCCGGTGGTGGCAGTTCTGGTGAGAGCCTAGAAATGGGTCTTTCATCGCCCTTACTGTCACCAATCTCCAATCTAATTATTCATTCAACTGATACATGCTTGGTCCTGCAATCCCAATCCTTCTCGACCTTTGCATGTAACTGAACTTTGTGTATATATACATATACATACTCTGCAGCCATGAGGGAGAAGAAATCGAGTAAGAACACAAGACAAATTATAAAAATAGGCAAAAAGATAACACAAGTATTCAACCCCCCTTCTACTTGTGTAACTAGGAAATGGGATTCCATCTCAAAAGTAATTTCAGAAATTAGTTCTCAAAATCCTTCTACTTCAACAGTTTCTACTCCATCAATTGATGTTCCTTCATCAATTGATATTCAGCCAATGAATGATAAGCCATCGATTGATACTCAACAATAATCGATGGGTATGCTTCAATCGATGGATGTCCCAAACACATCAACTGCTATTCTTTCTACATCAATTAATACTCAATCAATTGATGTTGCACAGACACTACTAGGTATGAGTGAGTTGAGTGAGAGACAGGATTACAGCCTAGCAAAAGGAGAGGGAGTGAGTGAGGTCATTCATAATTCTTCCAGGAATGAGAGTGAAACAGTTGAGGGTCTCATCTTAGATGGTGCAAACACTATGAGTGAGGAAGATGTGAGGTTCTATGATGAGATTTTGATGTAAAATAGAGAGATAAGTGAGAGAGATGAGAAAATTCTTTTATTTGCACAACAATTAGAAATAGAATTGATGTTTGATGAGGATGGAGTGCAGGAAATAGGGGAGTCTCTAATTCTCATGAAACAAATGAGAGTGGAGTGAATAAGGAGGTTGAGTAATTGGAGGATGTTGTTGCAAGAGATGAAGAGGTGGATGCTAGTGACTTAGATCCAAACAACTTTGTGCACCCTGATCCAAGATATCAAAAGTTGACTACTTCAACCAACAAGGATGCAGAGCAAATTCTTGGATTGGAGAACACTGAACAGAGAACCAGAAAATTAAAGGAGAGTTTGGTCAACACCACATATGCCTATCACATGGCACCTGAGGATCTTGAAGAGGAATATGATGAGGAACCTTGGATGAGCACAATTGAAGGATCCCTAGACGATGCTGAAGTTGAGATTCTTTCTCAACACATGAAGGCAATGATAGAGGTAGAATTTGCAGATCCTATTCAAAGAAGGATTGCCAACTGTATGGGAGATCAATTGAAGATTCAAAAGATGACAGTAACAGGAGTGAAAAGGGAGTTGGAGACAATCAAGGGTTCTATCACTTCTAGCAAGGATGCTTTAGAAAGAAGGTTGGATGAAAATCTTCACATGAACACACTAAATCAGATAAAAGACAAACTTTTCAAGGAGTCTAAAAATTTCAATGATATGGAGAAGATGGTGTCATCCTTAGAAACCAAGATGGATCAAATCATCCAAGGCCAATATCTTCATGCTGCCATTCTTCAGAAATTTCTTGACAGGATGCCTTCACTACCTCCAATTGATGATAACAAAAGGGGGAGAATGAAAATAAGGACAAGGATGGTGATAAGGATGGCAATGGTGGAAATGGAGTTGCTGGAAGTAGCAGAAATGCAAATGAAGCTGTGAATAGCAAGGCTAGAAAAGTGGAGCTAGTGGCAGTGGTAGTAACAAAGATCAATCTTCAAAATCATCTAAGTCAACCAAAGATGATTTGGAAAAGAAAAAGAGAGAAGCTAAGAAGTTTGAAGATGATCTAGAAGCTAGAAGAATTTCTAGGGAGAAGAAGACTTAGGAAATGATTGAAAAAGAAATGAGAAAATTTGAAGAGTTAAAGAAAAATACTGAGTTGGTAACTAAGACTGCTCAAACAGGAAACTTGAAAGAGTTCATTGCACAAACAAAAGCTGTGAATGAAGGTGCAAGGATGACTACCAAAGAGGTTAATATAAATGCAAAAGCATTTCTTCAAATAAATCAGGAAGCTCTTGAAGAAAAGAGAAAAGGAAAAGTTATAATGGTTGAAGAAGTGAAGAAGAGGAAAAATGAACCAGTTGGAGAGAAACTACTGAAAAATTCCATCACTACAGGACTCAAGGATGCTGCAAAGTGTGAAAAAGAGAATGAAGAAATAGAAAGGCAGATAGAGTTGGAGTGGAATATGGAGGATACAGTAGTAAAACAACCATTGAAGAAAAAGAAAAAAATTGCAATGGCCAAGAAGAAGGTTGCAACACCTCAAGAAAGTATTCAGAAAGAGTAATCTACTACCAAGGAGGTACTAGTGGAGAAAATCAAAAGAAGATTTTTCTTGAAGGATATGAGATGTAAGGAGTACCAAGAATCAGTGAAAAAGGTCTTATTTCCTGCAAGACTCAACCTGCAACCTCCAATCATGAGGAATGCATGAGGTTGGAGTATGAGGATGGTCACAAAGCCACTTTCTCTATAAGGCTGATAATGAAACAAGGTAACAATACTTTGAAGATCATTCTTCCTCTACTCAGTAAGAGGTACAAGCTCAACATCACAATTGCTCAAGAGATACAACATCAAATAACCAAGTTAAGGAGAATGATTGCAGAAGCTGATCTTGATCCACCTTTGAAGCTTTGGGAATCTCAAGTCAAGACTATGATGCTGGAACCAATATATGTAATGATATTTAAAGATGTTAAAGTGAAGAAAAAGTACTTTAATATCTGTAAGTTTTTGGACAAAATCACAGATAAGGAAATTGTGTATTTGATGAGGCAACTTGGAGATTCAGACATAGATGAACAAATTCTAAGAGGATCATTTCTAAGGCAATTGAAAAAAAATGCTGAAAAGATGAAGAAGAAGAAATGATTAAAGATTAGAAAGAGTGTAGAAGTTGAAGTAGCTTGGAGAAAGTTGCATGGATCAACTAGTACTTCTCAAATTTAAATGCTATTAAATTTCATGATTCTATATGAATGTAATTAAGTTATGGGTTTTATTATCATCAAGTAGATTTATGCCTGGTAATGTCACAGATACAAATAGGGGGAGATTGTTAGGAATCTATGTAGACTTGATGATAACTTTAATCTTAGAATCATAGAAATTTTATTTGTTATAACTGATCAATTGATATGATATTTATAAATATCAATTGATCAGAAAAATATTTATTAGTTGAAATATTTATCTGAATCAACTGATAATATGGATAGTAGCATAGTTGTACTTAGTCTATTTCAATTGATATGGCCTGAGTTAATTGATAATATTCTCATCAATTGATACTAGAGGCGATTGATATATGTCATCAACTGATGTATAACTTAGGCTGTCAAATTGTAATTATTTGAAGACAGGAAAAGTATACAAGTGAAGGGTGATCAATTGATATGGAAGCATCAATGGATGAAGGATCAATTGATAACAAGTCATGTCAAAGATTGAAGACCATCAACTGATATGAAGACTCATTGATTGATATATCGATTGATAACATCTATAAATCGATAAGTCAACAACTATTATCAATCGATGGATATCAAGATCAATCGAAGAAGAATATCAGTTGATGGATACAAGGAAGAATCAATTGATATGCTTAACATCAAATTATCAATTGATAGGGACTGTACAAGAGACAAAATGTCAGGAATCTTCAGACTAAAGCACACATATGGAAGACAGTCTACATTGACTGTGAAGACTCAGACTGAAGTTGTGTTTCCAAGACTCAAGACATTTCCCAAAATGGAAAAAGACCAAATGAAAAGATAGATTAGTAATATTCCTAGAATATGTATTTTTGTTTGTAATCTATTCTTGAGATTGTAAACTCTCTTATAATATATAAATAAGAGTGGTAGCATTGTTAGAAAATAACCAAGTTAGAATATCATTTAGAATCAACTGTTCAGCCTTAGAGCACTTTGTAAGAACATTTGATTTATTTTCTAATTTTGTAACAGCAGTCAGGTTCTAAAAAACCTAGATCATTTGAACAATATATACACTGATGGAAAAAGCAATCCATCAGTAATTTTTAATATCTTTTTCAATGTATTTATTTCAGTTTCTATTGTTCTTTATACACTTCTAAAAATACTTATGATAAGCGAATGCTAAAAACACAAAAAGATTTAAGTATTTGTATTCAACCCCCCTTCTATAAATACATATTGATATTGTTCTAGGAAATAACATTTTTAAATCAATTATAAAAATGTTTCCTAAATGGAATATAATTCTTCGATAAAAATTTGTAACTGTCTTTTTTGTCTATATTGCGGGTTGTTCAGCTTGGATTTTGGATGTTGGATCAACTTAGAATTAAATATTATTTTGCAAGTTTTGTGTGGCCTATAAAATTATCCGGTTCTGACTTCTGAACTCAAAATATGGCCCAAATAATGTCTGACGTGTAAGGAGGACAATAATTACAATTTTTTTCTATGACAAATTCAAAATAACTATTTAAGTTCAAATTTATATATTACTAAGATATTTAATAGAGTTTGAGTTATAATATGAAGTGAGCTAAGAAAAATTATAGTTGTTAGAAATCTAAATAATAATTATAATTTATAAATAATTAGTATATAATATTATGTAGTTATTAAGAATCGATCTTTTGATCATTCATAGTATTTGTGTAACATTCCTCTTTATTATATATATAGGATATAATAGTATAAATTCTAAAAGACATTAATCGGAATTAATCGATAAAAATACTTTATAATGATTGAGTGTATAATTGATAATAAATTAAATTAATTAATTGAACCAACTGAATTTTTAAAGAAAACAAAATTGAACTAAACCAAAATTAATTGGTTCTATTCAATCTTTCAGTCAAAGTTCGATTTTGCTGAGACTCCAAAAAGAGGTAGGTTAAAAATAAATACAGACACTCTGTCTCTGTCTGTCCATCTCTCACTCTCTCTCAAATAGAATTCTAGTAGAAAGAGAGAACATACTATTCCACTCCAGTCAAGCAGATATACAAGAGAACTAGCCTCAAGCAGAGAGATACAGAGAGAGCGAGAGAGATGAGAGAGATAATAAGCATACACATCGGTCAAGCTGGTATTCAAGTGGGTAATTCTTGCTGGGAGCTCTATTGTCTCGAACACGGCATTCAGCCCGATGGCAACATGCCCAGGTCTCTCTCTCTCTCTCTCTCTCTCTCTCTCTAGTACACTACTAATTCAAAAAATGTTAGATGTATATATACATTTATTCACAGTACTATATAGATCTGTTTATTTGACGATCTCGATCTGGGTTTTTGTTTTTAGATCTGCTGGATTTATTAGTTGTGTGTGTTTAATCTTACATTATAACTGTCTCTATATATAAGCTTGCAAGTTTTAAACTCAAGTTTAGCTTAAATGTAATAATGTATAGTTTACTGATGAGTGGTGACTCCAGTTATGTTCATATGTTGCTGTCTACTTGTATTGTCATGCTTTCGTGTCTCGTATTGGATGTTATTTCCTGATTCAGATCTATTTATTTTCTTAATATGACCTAAATGCTTTTAACTAATGAAATGGTCTACTTAGCTTTCTTATTCGGACATTGATTGGTTGTGTATACCTTGTATTGCCAACGGGTTTGTATGCCTGATGCGAAACAAGCTGTTTATGGCTTTTGATGAAATTAAGAAAATTTTGTTTTCAGTTATTGTGTATTTGTAAGTTTTGTCATGTGAAGGGCGAATTTCGTAGGGTATTTATATTGTTTTTTTGTGGCATTAACAGTGACAACACAGTTGGGGTAGAGCATGATGCTTTCAATACATTCTTTAGCGAAACTGGATCTGGAAAGCATGTTCCGAGAGCTATATTTGTTGATCTTGAACCTACTGTCATTGATGAAGTCAGGACAGGGGCATACCGCCAGCTTTTTCATCCTGAACAACTTATCTCTGGAAAGGAAGATGCTGCAAATAATTTTGCAAGGGGACACTATACAGGTAAGAAACTTAGTATAGTGTAGAATATGTTATCCACTATCTTTATGTGTATGTTAATTATTGTCGATGTAAACGTGAGTTTGTTGTATGTGACAGTGGGGAAGGAAATTGTTGACTTATGTCTTGACCGAGTGAGGAAGTTGGCTGATAACTGCACTGGTCTACAAGGTTTTTTGGTATTTAATGCTGTTGGTGGTGGTACCGGTTCTGGTCTAGGGTCTCTGTTGTTGGAACGCCTTTCAGTTGACTATGGAAAGAAGTCTAAGCTTGGATTCACCATTTATCCTTCTCCTCAGGTGCTTATTAGGCTGTCTTCTTTCTCTTTTCCTTTCCATTTATTTGTTTTTTGGTATTATGTTTTAGATCATTAGTCTTTGCATAATGGAAGTACCTGAAAGCTCAACAAGGCACACACACAAATAAGAGATGCGGGTTATTGTGAACTGCTAATGTATAATATAACCAACCAACTAGTGTTCCATAATATAGGTGCATTGTATGACTTGACTGAAGACATTGTTAATTGCAGGTCTCAACTGCAGTTGTAGAGCCATACAATAGTGTGCTCTCTACACATTCCCTTCTTGAGCACACAGATGTAGCTGTGCTTTTGGATAATGAAGCCATTTATGACATATGTCGGAGGTCCCTGGATATTGAGAGGCCTACCTATACTAATTTGAATCGCTTGATTTCTCAAGTCATATCTTCATTGACTACGTCTTTGAGGTTTGATGGAGCCATTAATGTCGACATTACTGAATTCCAGACCAATCTTGTACCATATCCTCGTATTCATTTTATGCTTTCGTCGTATGCTCCTGTGATCTCTGCTGAGAAAGCATACCACGAACAGTTATCTATCCCTGAAATTACAAATGCAGTCTTTGAACCCTCAAGCATGATGGCAAAATGTGATCCAAGGCATGGGAAGTATATGGCCTGTTGTTTGATGTACCGCGGGGATGTTGTACCTAAGGATGTCAATGCTGCTGTTGCCACTATCAAAACCAAACGAACTGTTCAGTTTGTTGACTGGTAATGACATACTTTTAAATCAATTTACTGATATTTATTTAATTCTTTGAATTTGAACCAGTAATTATATTAACCATGTACATCATTGGTATTTATATCCTGTTATTCGTCTATGACTTTTGTGGTTAAGAAGTTCGTAGTTGTCCTCCTAGTAATATTTGTAATTGAAAGTCTCCTTTGTTGCACACGTATCTATGATAATCTCCCTGGATATCAATGATAAAAAAAAGTGTATTAGGTACCTTTAGAGAATGAAGTTTTGGCAGCAGATCTATAAGCTTGTGTATTTTGTTTAGTAGAACAAAGTCTAATTATTTACTTATTATAATGTAAAAAATAAAATACACAGATGGATATAGACCATGGTTTTGCAACTAATTTGGCTATATCTGATGTAAAGTTTGTCTTCTTGATTCAAAGGTGTCCTACTGGTTTTAAATGTGGTATCAACTATCAAGCACCAACTGTGGTTCCTGGAGGTGATCTTGCTAAGGTGCAGCGAGCTGTTTGCATGATCAGCAACAACACTGCAGTTGCAGAAGTGTTTTCACGCATCGATCACAAATTCGATCTAATGTATTCGAAGAGAGCATTTGTTCATTGGTATGTTGGTGAAGGTATGGAAGAAGGAGAGTTCTCTGAAGCCCGTGAAGATCTTGCTGCTCTTGAGAAAGATTATGAAGAAGTTGGTGCTGAAGGTGTGGATGATGAAGAAGAGGGTGATGATTATTGATTTACCAGTTGTGCATGTTTTTGAGCTACATTAATTGGCCTTGTGCTTATGCCCTTGTCACTTTCTTTTGTGCATTCTCGTGTGCTATAACTCTATTACTGTCCTTTTGATGTAATGTTGTCCACGTTTTGTTTTTGATGTTATATATGTGCCACATTACAGGTTAATGTCCATAGATTTTGAATTTCATTTACATGGATAATTAGTAGTACACTTCCCTTTAATGTACTTCATCAGCTAATATTGTTGTTGCCTGTGCCCTGTCATTTAATGCTACATCTGTTGCAAACTGTGGTGGTATACTGGTATGCATTGCTGCATAATGATATGAGGTCTAGGGTTGGCATAGTCCGCATATTGGTTTGTGTTTACTTCCTCCTGTCAGGATCTCTTGCCTTTTGGTTTTGTTGATATAATGAATGTTATATATATAATATAAGTGTAGCTCCTGGCTATTATATTAATTATTAATTATTTGACCGAGTAAAATACAAATTTACTGATAGAGGACTATAGGACTATAGGAGTACTATCTTTTATCTGCAAACCCTATTTTGTTCTTGTTATTTCTTTTTTCTTCTTAAATTAAGTCTGTTATACGAGTAGTTCGGCATCAAAATCACTTGTAAAATCGCCAAGCAGGTTACAAACTGTGGACAGCAGCATCAAAATCACTTGTAAAATCGCCAAGCAGGTTACAAACTGTGGACAGCTCTTAACGCTTTTGTACTCTGTTTTGGGGGTTAATGAACAATCTGCATCGCAAAATGGGGGGTTCTTTGTTACCGTAATCTTGCATTCTTGCCTATCCAGATGGAAGCAAGAAACTTGACAATGAATCAGGGGGTTCCTGTTACCAGAATCTTGCTTATCCAGATGAAATGAACTTACCAGAACTACAGATAATCAACCGAAGGGAATTTATTGAAATTATATTTAGATTAATAGAAATATTCTTGATGGTAAGACGTGGGTGTACCGTGCAGGCCTTCCCCACAGCCATGTATGATTATAGCTCAGATATCATGTATGATGAGGACGTATCAGGATTATATATTATATTTTAAGAGTACGATATAGATAGAAGAGTGCGATATAGATAGAGAGTTTATTTCGTACTTGCCTCTCATTTCCCATGGTATGTTTAGAAAGGCCTCGCCTGATTTATAAATATGAAGGGCCTGCCAATTTCCAAAATGCATCACTAATGTGGTTCATGTGTACAATGCTTCAATTCCATAATGCTTACCAATATTAAATCCAACTTCATAAAATATCATACAACCAAAAAGAAAGAAATTGCAAGCTGTTTTTGACACTTGTTAGTCATGATCAGGCTATAGCCAAAGCAGTGCAAAAAGCTAGTAGGCTTGCTCATAATTGTAGCAATTCATGTAATATTATCTGCTTATAAATAATATTCCTTGATGCCTGTTTGATTCGGGCATTTCCTTTTTGTTTTATTAAAGCAAATAGGAGCACTGGTCGGGTGGCATCAACTCTTTTCCACCCCACCAGTAGTGGTTGGGGTTTGGAGCCTTATATTATATTTGGTTGAAATGAATGAATTTGGAAGTAATACAATGAGATTTGAATTATATTATGGGTGAATTTCTAAAAATTTCATTCATCCCCCATACCATTCCTAATAACTTAAACTAAAACTTAAATATCTCAATTTTCGATGGAATGCTCGATTTTCGTCCATGTACATTTTCTTGTGAAATCTTATCAAAGAAATTTTACATTTACTCATTTTTTTTCAAATCTTCCGTCCTACATCCATAAATTTCCTTTATTTTCACTCATTCCATTCTTCCCAACCAAATACAACATTTTGACGCAAAGTATGACATGAGCGTAGTCGCATAGGGAGAGGGGTTCTCTTAAAAACTCGATTCCATTTCAAAATAATAATTCTGAAAGGTTCAAACCCACTTGACCCAACTAATTATTGGTTTTTGACTTAGAGAAGCATCTTTGCATGAATCAATACTAATTACTTAGTCAGCTGACCTTCGATTTCGGAGATAACTCAATATCAAATTCTAATCTTTTATCCCAAATGATTCACATATTAAATAATTTGATTGTAATTTTAAACTTAAAGCACAAAGAGTATTATAAAAATATTCAAGATATATTATATTTTTTTCTAGCTTTAACAAGCCGAGTTTGAGCCGAACGAGTTCGAGCCGAATATACTGAAAGTTCGGCTCGAGCTCATTTTTTAACAAACACAAAAATGTGTTTGAGCTCGAACTCGAGTTTTAAACGAACGAGCCGAACTCGAGTTTGTTCGCGAACAGCCCTATGTATAGGTTTGTTTGGCATAATTAAAGTAAAATCAATTCTTATTTAAAGTTCATTTTTAACTTATAAGTTCTTAAATTGTAATCCGTTTGAATGTCAACTTGATTCTTGACAATCCAACAACAGCCTCAATGCTCAAACAACACATCTCCCTTGAATTATAAGGAAGATTGCTTCTACTTCAGAATGCCTTCAACTTCAAATATTAATGCTACTGAATAATCTATGTAGATAATGAAAGCAACATAAGGAGAGCTAGACCAGATAGTCAACTTTGACACAGCAATTGAAGATCCCAAAGAGCATCAAAAGTACAATCATGAATATTATCCCAATACTCATTCACACCATTGATTGCATAGAGTGATGCTGATATCTGCCTTTCCACCTTCATCCCCTCAAAATCTATCATCTGATTCTCATTGACACCGCTACTTGTTTCCATCTTGAATTCAGCATCTTCTTGATGTGAAAGATACTCGTGATCAAATGCGTTACTTATTTTGTTACAACATGATGTATGATCAAAGTGAGGATTACCCGTATCGAATCTTCCACCAAAATTGCTTAAATCTGGCTTGTATGCATCATTTAAAATATGTAAACCTTCTTTTAAACCCCCGTCAACTGGACTCGAAAGAGTACAGCTATAACTACTGATTTTAGTAGCGCTAGAACTGTTTCGGACACTGGCTTCTTTGGGGTCCTTCTGTTTCTGCCTTAGGTTCTTCTTCTGATGTAAAAGGTTCCTGATTTTCAAGGAGAGAGATGAGCTAAGAGGAATATGATCGACAAAGTTGGTCCGTGTGTTGGAGCCACGAAGAAGACAGGCAGCCTCATCATAAGCTCGAGCAGCTTCCTCAGCAGTATCGAATGTCCCGAGCCACATTCTGATCTTTCGAGTTGTATTCTTGATCTCTGCTACCCATTTTCCAGAAGGCCTTTGTCTCACTCCAAGAAACTTGCTTTTGTTGGTTGTCCTAGTTGTCTCCTTTTGTTTGGTTACTGAAGAAACTTGTATTTGCTGTGTTTGAAACTCAGGTTCCATTATGTTTGGGACAGAAACAGAGAAAAAGGAAGAGAAGTGAGAAAATTGAAAAGGGTCTGACTTTACACAAAATGCTGAGAATAGGGAAGATTTATAGATGGGAACAGAGACTTATTAAGCTTGTCCATTTCTGTTGTTCCTTATGGTTGACTGATATATCAATGTTGAGTGCAGACTAGTTGTAACAGTAAATAGGTGATATTATATATGTACTTGTTATTATGTGCCGCATTCATTCTTTAATGATCAATGCATGCTCACTCTCCGTTCCAAAGCGATCAAATAGGCTAAACTTAAACTTTAACGGAAAACTAAAAATTAATCTTTTTTTAATGAGAATTAATTCATTAATAAAAAGCTATACGGCATCTAAAAAAATAATCGAGTCGAACAAACATTAAATAAAAACAATCGTTGATTAATCCATCAAGCAATTTGTTGAAATTGATATATGTACAAGTATCCGTTTCATTAGTTTCACCACATCTAGTTTGAGTTATCGACTATAAATGCAAACCCATAAAAATCTTAATTGCCGAATCAAAATCTTGAAAATCTTACAGATCTAACATCCCGGACATTAAATCAAACCAAAACAAACAGCAAGCAAACTCTCACAAGGAGAGAATAAACAAAACACAAATAAATTGGGAACACAAATCTTGACCAAGGAGGAAATTTTTTAGGGAAAAACAAAGTTTAGATCTGAAAATCAAACTCATAAATAAGAAATAATTGGACTTCGGAAGACCCGCTTGAAATGGAGAAAAAGAAAGCAGAAACTCCGAGGTTTAAGATCTAAGGGTTACAAGAAAAAATAAACCAAAGCTTTAAACAAGAAAAATGAAAGGAAACTAAGGGATTGAGACTTTCCACCAGAGAAAATCGATGGAAGTCCCACCGACTCTGTTGAGAAAAGAAGGAGGCGGTGAATTTTAGAGGGAGAGTAGTTGTTGTTGGTTAACTCGGTTATCTTTTAAAAATTAATCTTTTATAATTTGACAAAACTAAACTCTATATTGTAAAGTAAATTAAATATAATTTTTAAATATTTTTTTAATTATATAGTATTTAATTTTTAGTTAAAATTTAATCAATTTATCTACGAATAAATTAAACATAACAGATAATTTGATACGGAGAAGTATGATACAATATGACACACACGTTAAGGTTCTTTGAGGCCCACGACCATCATTAACACATTATACCCTTTGATGCATAGTAATCGTTTAGATTTGAATGATACTACATATCACGTTGAATATACAATGAGATATTCTTGATTCCATCTCAAGTCTCCTCTGTCACAAAACCAATCCTGATCTTCATCATATGCAGAAAAATCGCAGTAAATTTAACATGATATTTTAGCATTACTTTTTCTTTTACAAATTAGGGATTACAATGGATTATGTTTGGCTGGATTTCTTAAATTCAAATTTAATAATTTTGGATTTTAAAAATAAATAACTCAATTTCCTAATTCAAATCTATTGAGTTTTGAGTTGGATTGAAATAATTAATTTCATGTATCCAAAAATTGAAGGAAAAATGTAGTCTAGCTGATTATGTAGCACATACAATAATTTTTTGTCACGTAAAAAATTGTTTGGAAAAATTGAAAAAAACAATTTTCTTCTAAAACTTACTTTTAAAGAAAATAATTCCCCGTATTTTTAGAAAACAAAAGCTACTCTCTTGCAGAAAATATGAGATTCATTATCGAACATTTCAAAAAATATTATTATTTTTATATTATATCTCAAAGATATACACATATTAAAAATATTATCAAACAATTGACATTTAACTTCCATCAAAGCAAACATAGAATCTATCATAATGATCAAATTACCGCCTTTACTTTAGTAGGAATTCAAAAATGCTATGATAATTTTATTGCTTTATATATATTTATTATTTAGTGTTTGTGTTTCAACAATTCAAAAATTGTATTTTTTTTTATAAAATTAAGGATTCTGACAACACTTTCTTCACCAACAATTTTTCTCACACCATAATCATTTTAAATAGCAATTTCAAATGAATCTTGAATTAAGTTTAATAAATAATGAAATATAATATATCACACCAATTATGATATTAGTTAGGGAAGATAAGTGTTGCAGAATGAGGGGTTTGAATGCAACTTGATTAATTATATCTAATTCTTGCTAACAACAAACAAGAATAACAATTAACAAGTTTTATGATGCAAACAATAAAAACAGATAAACAAGACAGTGTTTTTAAACTTCAAAAATAATTTTATTATTTATGTTTTATTACAACTGACTGGAAATGAGTTTCAGCTTCGATAGATACAATAACAATGAATTTGCTAATGTTTCTATACTTGAGAGAAAATCTAGCTCAGTTGTATAAGAGAAAGTACTTGTGAGATGTGTGTATTTATACTGAAACACATATCTCACTTACAAGTGTATTTTCCCTTGGTCCTAGAAGAAAGCTTGAAATAGAAACTGTATTTTTCTCGTTCAACTTTGTCTTCATTCCATTTGTAGATAAAGAAGCTCTGATATGTAGAAATCTTTGACTCCTTGAGCACACTTTAACTTTTGTTTGTTTTCTCTCAAGTTGCAGTAGTAGACTTGACAGACTAGATAGACATGTCCAAATCATTCCTTGTAATTTCACTATCTTAATCTGCTACCTGGAACAGACTGTCAGCTTCACTAAAAGTTTACTATAAACTTTTAGATCATCTATGGTAGCAGTATCTTCAGCTCCACATACTTTGTTGTCAAGTTTTGATAGTCTATTAAAACATACTGTCTCCAAAGCTGTTGTCAACTATCCCCACCAAAGTTGCTGTCAGTAATACTTACTGTCTTCAATTCTTCATTCTCTGCTAAATATACTGTCAAGGGAATAGTTGATGTCATCTGTTCCAATTGTGTTGTCACTTGTAATGTACTGTCATAGGCTTGAGTACTTAAAATGTTGTTGTCTGAGTTTTGAATCATGATGTGCATGAACACTTAGTGAACTTCTACTTCATGACTCATTTGTATTCTTTTATACAAGACAATAACTTTTAAATGGACTGTCACCTAACTGTTACTTTTTAAATGTACTGTCTACAAGTGACTACTGACCATACTGTCAATATACATATGACGGTATATTTTACTTAGCTTAATTAAACTTAAACTAAGTACATTAGTTGATTACACCACAATTCCTAACAATCTCCCCCAATTTGTTTTTATGTAAAATAAAGACAAATTTAAAATGAATTGCAGATGTAAACTCAACTAAAATAAACTGAAGTGTTTGTACATGAAAAATATACAGAAAATTAAATGTACAATTTTTCTCAAACTAAGCTCCACTAGAGTGAGTAAATCTTCAATTTTGGCTTAAGCTTCCTTGTTTTGCTTTCTTCTGAGGATTCTTTCTTTCATACAACAATTCCAAAGATCTCAGGGCTCTCTTCTCTTCTGTGGTCTTGGTATGCTCAGTCACACAGTCAAGTACCAGTTTCACTAATTTATAAGACAGGTTCTTCAAGTCATGATAAGAGAAGTAGGCTTTCACCGGCCCTTTGGAAATGCAGAGATATTTAACTCCAATTCATCAGTAAAAAATCTAGCTTTGGAAAATGTGTATACTTGATTTACCCTAAGTTTGTCCACATCATCATCTTCTTTAAGCCTTGTTTCAATTAATTTTCCTGTTGCTGCACTCAAGTTCCTTTCAGTTTCCAGAAGTGATCATTTTGTCAGTCTGAAAATTCTTCTTAGAGTTGTAGTGTTGAGAATCCCAAAGTCTTCAGTCTTCACTTCAATGATGTCAATGATGATTCTCAATGAATTTGTAAAGACATGAGACTCATAATCAGACTTTTTTGAGAATTGATCATTTAGCTTGGCACATTTAAAATCAATCTCGGCTTTTTTAAGTTGTCTGTTAATTTTGTCTATCTCCTTCTTGGTAGCTTCAACATCAACATCACATTTTCTTACCTTCTCCCTTTTTTACATTCTCTTCTTCACCTTTAAATCACAAATATCTAGAGCTTTATTCTTGAGATCAAACACCTCAAAATTTGTAATGTTGAGTAGGTATCTCTTGATGAGTTCTGTGATTTGAGCTTCCTTTTCAGCCAAATTCTTCAATTATTCAAAGGTTATCTCTTCAGCAGATCCACCAATGTCGTAGAATATAATTCTATTAGGATTTCTGAGAAGACATTATTGAGTCCTCTCATAATCGACCTTGTTCTCATACTCCTTCTTCTTCTTGGATTTAATGATCCTTTGGATTGTTGGAATAAGATCCTGCTCCTCAGGATAAATATATTTGGACAACTATTCCTCCAACTGGATCAGTAATTCAGAATTTTTAGCCTGCAAAAAATTCATACACCAGAATTATTTGTTCCCTTCACTGTTCTCAAACATCAGTCCATCAGAATAGATGACTGGCTCAGGTTCTTCAACTTCAGCACAATTCAACGGATGTGGTTTGAATGAATCCATTATATCTAGAAATTTCCTGATCAACATCCCTCTAAAGACTCGTGTCTTGATATCTGAGCCATGGATGATTAACATCATTTTTCTGATCAAGAAATAGCTAGCATTATTCAACTCATAATTCATCTCCTTTGTTTTTCCATTTGAGTAGTAAAGAATTATCTTACTAAAAGAGTTGAATTCAAACCACTCAGTAACTACTTTGATCAATGATTCTGCCTTGGATTGAGCCAAGTTGTTGATTGTAGGCCTTCTTACATCTAAACATTCTTCATTCAGCACCTCAGACACAAGCTTCCACTGCTTCCTGTTGGGTTTTCTGCTTGAATGTGGCTTTGGTCTTTCATACTTTGCCTTCCTTTATTTCTTGGTGATAGAGATTTTTCTTGACAATAACTCTTTCCTTACTTCTTCTGACAGTGTCTTTGAAGTTACTGTCAATTCAGGTTCGACAGTAGTTTCAGACTCTTTGACAGTAAGTTCAGGTATTGTGATAGTATACTCCACCTTATCACTCCTGACAATAGCTTTCCTGACAACATCTTTTTTGTCAGCTTCAAAAGCCATAACCACCTACTTCAGCACCCTTCCTTCAATTTCACCAACTATCTCCTCATCTTTCCCATCATCTTCTATATCCTTATCACTAGTTCCAGAGGTCCCTGCATCATTATTGTTGGACTTGGAACTACTTGCACTTCCATCAGGCTTTTCATCATCATTACCATCATCTTTCCTTTCTTGATCTTTCTTTTCTATCTTTTTTAATTTCCTCTTAAAGCCTCCTTAACTCCTCAACCAACACTCTTATTACTTCAACTCTTTCTACAGTCCTTGGAAGCTTCTTGAAGTAATTGAAGGCTTCTTTCACAAACCTTGGCCTACATAAACTAACCTTGACAAGATTCATTGATCTGTATTTAGCATATATTGAGCTGTTGAACTTTATGCATAGAGGATTGAGAGTTACTTCGTATAATTTTTCAACTACCATTCTCTGAAGGATTCTCTTCAAATTCTCATTCAACCAGGATTTATCTATTTTAATTTTGAGTTTAATGGTTTCAATCACAGCAATCTCATGTCTACTCAAATATCCCATACTTATGTACCAGCTGAAGCCACCCTCAGTCCTAACAGAGATCACTCATTTGCTGCTCTTTGAAACCATCACAGCAGCTCCAACCGTTGTCTGTCTCATAGCTTCAGAAAATTTCATGGGATCTCTATTTGAGGATTTTCTAAGATCATTAATCCTGTCATTAAAGCTAGCATCCTGGAACACTCTGATATTCTCATTCTCATCCACCATCAACAGAGATGCTTCTTCATCATTCAAGTCCTCATTCTCCTCAACTATAAAATCATTAGCATCATCCTTGAATAATTTCTCCTTTCCTTTCCCAGCTACATGAACAGGGGACTCCACAACACTCTCCCTAATCACAATTCCTTTTTCATTGGACTTTTCCACCTTATTACCTCCAAGCTTTTCAGCCATCTCAATACCCACCTTGGACAACCATGCCAATTGGCTCTCCCCTTGAGATGCAGCTTGTGTCTCCTTATCACTCCTTTCAACCATCTCAGCATCTACAAACACTTCATCATTCTCCCCCTTAGTTGAGTTGGCAGCTGCAGGGATTGTGAATTTGGCCTCAAACTCCTTTAACTTATCAAAAATGGCCTGTAAGCCTTTATTCATACATTTCTCAAAGTTTTCCATCTTGGCCACCAGCTTCATTTAATTTCTCCCCACAGTTTCCACCTTCTTTGAAAGGGATTTCAGCCTTCCATCAGCTTGTTTAGTTGAAACTTTGGATTTTGGGGTTGTTAGGGTTCTCACACACTCTAATTTTTTATGGATGATCTCATCATCCCTCACACACTCATTCTCAGGGCCTAATGCCCTAGATGTTTGGGTTCCCTCTTTTATTTCTTGGCCATGATCAAGACCCTCTCCTTTTGTCAGGGTATTTCCCTGCCTCTCTATTTTCTTAGGCTCACATCTCTCTTTTCTTTTTCTCTTTTTCTTTTTCTCTCCCTCACTCAACCTAGATGCAAGGGACTGAGCAGGTTACACCTTGCACATTTATATCAGAGTTTACCTTGAATAGAGTTGATATAGGAGCTGAGTCACTATCATGAACATGATCCATCAAAGAAGTTTCAGGCACAAGAGAGTTGTTGTTTGGACTTGTCTTGTTGACAACATCTTCATCTTTAAAGTTACTATCAATAGGAGTGATACTAATTATGTCCTTAAAAACTGAGGTTGTGACACATTCTTATAAAGGAATGTTACTGTCAGATGTGACAACAACCTTTCCCGAGTCATTAACAGCAACAGATGTTGTGACAGCATCCTTAACCAATAGAGGGATAGTTTCTTTTACCCTTTGAGTAGAAATTTCTTGTGTACTGCCAAAGAGGGACTCCATGGTAGGCTGCTCCACCAAATCAAAATGTGAGGTGTCATAATAGAATGAGGATTCCTCCCTGTATTCAAAATCAAACAAGTGTGTATCTACAAGTGTGAGCTCATGTAGAGTGAATTCAACATGTGATGCTGACTCTGTATAGGGTGTCATGAGAGACTGGTCAAGTTCAATAAATGCCCCATGTTGAGAAGAGACACCTAGAAATGTTTTATTTTCCCTTTCAATTTTTGTGCCCTTTTGAGAGGACACAGACTTGGTGACAGATGTTAATGTCCTTGCCTTCTTCTTCTTAGGCTCAACAAGACCCTTTATGGGTTCATTGACAAGTCTATCCTTATTTGTTGCACCTAGTGCAGTTACTCCCTCATCAACATTAGGAAATGTTTCTAGCCTAGAGGTTGAGGATCTCTTCTTTATAGAAACCTGCTCCTTTTGAGAGAAAGTATGTTCTTGGCTAGCAACCCTAGACTGTCTAGAGGCTCTAATAGACTTAAAAGGTTGTGAGTGTGGGTTAGGAATGGAGAGGTCAACTCCATTCTCATTACTCAAAGAAAAGACAGTAAAATCTCCCACAATCCTTAAATTGAGTGAGTTTATTATAAACCTCATGTGTTCAGTAATAAACAAACTCAACTTAGAATTTAGGGGTTTGCTAGATAGTATAGAGTGTGTGTTTTTCTTGAATGTGGGGGACTTCATACATTGTACACTATCTACATTAATTATGCCTACTACAGAATTAATAATAAGCATAAAGAATCGAGGATAGTAAATTACCAACTTTCTACCATCCTTCTTTCCCAGCACCAGCCAGAACAAAGGCAGTCGGAGCTTTTCAATATCAATTCTGTAATTGTGCATCATGGAGTGCACAATCTTCCTGATGTATGCTGGAACCTCATTCCAACCGCTGGTCTTGCTCGATATTGCTCGAGTGACAGCATCCATTATCATGCTCCACTCCTTGACTAGATACTTTCTATCCATCCCCCATGATGGATGCCATTCATATGAGCTAGGGCTTGTCTTGTGTCATGTGTACCCAATCATCTTGAAGAACTTAGCTAGATGAACATCATTTGCAGGCTCCTAGAGTAGCGAACCTTCTTCAGCTTCAATATGGATAGTAGTGTTGTTGTGAGTTGAGTTGATGGTGTAGGAGGTGTTATTGATTTGGAAGGTGATGGTGCTGGCATCCTGCTCCCCCTCACAAGTTGCAGAGATTCACAACTGTGACAACCTTGGAATCTCCAGCATAGGGCTCTCAGTCAAAGCATATGATAGGAATGAGTTGTTCATAAAGCCAACAAAGGGTTTGAAGGCTTCTTCTGCTTCACTCACCGTAGCCATGGTGGTTAAGTTGGTTTGGGCAAGTGTACAAACAATTTGAGGTCTAGACATGGTTGTAGAAAAAATGAAAGGTTAAGAAATTTAACTAGAAAGAGAAAGAGAGAAATTGAGTTGTGCAGAGAGAATAAAAGGTTTAGAACTTTTGAGAGTGAAGGAGTATTAGAAGAAGTGAAGAGTGTAAGAAAATTTATTGTTTGTATTTATATGAAGTGAAAAAAAACTATCAAAAAAGAATTTTAATCGATTAAATTGACAGTTATATGCTTAATCCATTCCCTTTTGACAGTAACTCCTGCGCTAAAATTCACAAACACTCTTGACAGTAACATTAGTGGTTAGAGAATAAATAAATAAACAATAAACCCTAATTTAACTGTTGACAGTATATTATGCGGGGATTTAGGAAACTATACTATCAATGAAATACTGATAGTATGTTATTGATAGTAAGTTTCAGTCTCGCATACTATACTATCAAGACTCCTTTAAGCGATCGATAGTAACTTATCACGACATGACAGTATAGATAAAATATATTGTCAAGACATTTGACAGTACTTTTTATTAACACCATATGAGGTAAATTACTAAAAAAAAATTAGTTAACCTCTCAGTGAAATTTCATCATGTGTATCCACTGTGATATAAATCAAAATACTTTAACAGTCCATTAATTCACATTGAATTTCAATTAACTAATATTTTTTTATCACTAAATCAACTTTCTAAAAAAATACATTACCATAATAAATTTAACATACTCAATTAACTCACTAGCATGTTGAATGTCTTTTCATCCAATAGTTTGGCGAAAATATCTGCAAGTTACTTCTCTGTGGGCACATATATTAGCTTGATTGTGCCTTGCTCCACATGCTCTCTAATGAAATGATGTTTGATGCAAATTTGATTGGTCTTTGAGTATTGAACATGATTTTCAGATATGGCTATTGCACTTGTGTTGTCACAAAAGATAGGAATTCCTTGTTGCCAAGCCATGGTCCAACAAATGATTCCTCATCCAAAGTAATTGAGCACAGCAACTACCAGCTGCAATGTATTCACCCTATGCAGTTGAATTTGACATAAAATGTTGCTTCTTGCTAAACCATGAAACCAATATTTCTCCCAGAAACTGACTACTTCCTGTTGTACTCTTCCTGTCAATTCTACATCCAACATTGTCTGAATCTGAGTAGCCAACCAAGTCAAAACCATATTCTTTAGGATACCAAAGGCCTAAATCTGGAGTGCCTTTCAAGTATCTAAAGATCCTTTAACTACCATCAAATGTGACTCTTTTGGATCAGACTAAAACCTTGCACACAGACCTGCAACAAACATAATGTCCGGCTTGCTAGCAGTTAGACAGAGGAGAGAACCAATCATTCCTCTATACATCTTGTTGTCCACCTTCTTTCCTTTTGAATCCTTGTCTTCTTGAGTTGCTATTGAGATTGAAGTCTTTGTAGGTGATGAGTTTTCCATATCAAATATTTTCAAAAGATCCTTGACATATTTGGTTTGGCAAATGAATATTCCATCTTTCTTTTGATAGACTTGAAGTTCAAGAAAGAATAATAATTCATCTCCTATTTGTTCTACATTAACTTAGAGAATTTCTTGCACAGTTCTTCATTTATTGAGCCAAAGATGATGTCATCTACATAGATTTGGACTAGAATGATATATTTTCGATGTTTTTCGTAGAACAGAGTCTTATCCATAATCCCTCTTGTGAAGTTATTTGTCAAGGAGAAACTTAGAAAGGGTGACATACCAAGCCCTTGGAGCTTACTTTAAACCATACATTGCATTGAGAAGTCTGTAAATAAAGCTTTTCATTTTTAGATCTTCAAAGCCTGGGGACTGTTTAACATAAACTTTTTCTTCTAGTTATCCATTTAGGAAGGCACTTTTAACATCCATTTGAAATACTTTGAAGTTGTTGAATGCAGCAAAAGCCAAGAAAATTATTATGCCTTCAAGTCTGGCAACATGTGTAAATGTTTCATCATAATCAATTCCTTCATGTTGACAGTAACCTTTTGCTACCAGCCTTGCTTTGTTTCTGGTGACAACTCCACTGTCATCCATCTTGTTTTTGAAGACCCACTTAGTACCAATTACAGACTTATTCTTTGATCTAGGTACCAATTCTGACATACAGCTTCTCTCAAACTGGTTGAGTTCTTCTTGTATAGCATTTATCCAATCTGGATCAAGTAGTGCTTCATCTAGAGTTTTAGGCTCAACTTGAGATAAGAAGGAGTACATGCATGCATTTTCCACATTTCTTCTAGTTTTGACTCATGTTCCTGGATCACCAATAATTAAATCATTTGTGTGATTCATGTTCCACTTTGTTTCTCTAAGTGAATCACCAGAATCTTCTGTACTTTGTTGATTGACAGCATCTTTGCTCTTATACTGTCAACATCATCAATTTCTTCAAGTCCACTATCCATGGGAACATTCCCAGATAAATATGTTTTGAGCAGTTCCTTCATTCTCTACAGATTGATTATGAACCATAGTTGGACCAGAAATTGTGTGTTCAACTCTTGATGATTCATCATCATCAATATCTTCCAAATAGTCCAGATTCTCAAAAGTTAAGGACTCTGATTGTTGACTTCCTTCAATACCAGGAAACTTGGTTTCATCAAAGGTGACATTTACACTTTCATCCATAACCTTGTGATCAATGATATAGACTCTATATGATGTTCTTTCAATTCCATAGCCCATGAATATTCCTTCATATGCTTTAGTTTCAAACTTCCCTTTGACCTCTGTTAAGTCTTTCATGATATAACATTTGCTTTCAAAGACATGAAAGTAATTGACAGTAGGTTTCCTTCTTGTCAGCAACTCATAGGGTATTTTTCCAAAAACCTTGTTGATCATAGTCCTATTTTGAGTATAACAGTTTGTATTAATAGCTTTATCCCAGAAATAAGTAGGAAGTTATGCTTCATTCAACATGGTTCTTGCCAGGGGTGAGCAAAAAACCGAATTGAAACCGAAACCGAACCGAAACTGGTGAAAACCGAACTGAAAAAACCGAAACCGAAACCGAACCGGCGGTTGCGGTTTTTGATTTTAAAAAACCGAGACTTTCGGTTCCGGTTTTGGTTATAGGTCAAAACCGAACAAAAAAAACCGAACCGAACCGATCATTAAAATAAATAAATTTATTATAATATATATATATATATAATTTAAGTATTAAATTTCCCTAGAACATAGTTTTTTCAATTATATTTCATATTACAACATCAACTATACTAATATTGAATGTGAGAATATGACAACCCCTTTACAATATTTTATTCCTCTATTTTCCAATTAAAAAGCATATAATCAGGAGTAAATATCATTAGACATGGTTATGTGCTTTTTAGATTGCATACTACGATAAAGGACATTCACATTTTGTTGATTCAACCTTAAAATTTGATTGTTAAAGTTTCTTACCTTTCTTTTGTAGTGTTATTATGCAGAATGTGATCAAATATTTGATTGTATAAAATCTGAATGTAAAAATATAATGATTTAAATTATAATTTTTTTTCATTTTTATTTATCCAGTTTTTTAACCGAAACCGAACCGATAAAAACCGAACCGGTCTTTTTAAAACCGAAACCGAAACCGATGGTTCGGTTGCGGTTTTCAATTTTTAAAACCGAAGATATGCGGTTCCGGTTCCGATTTCGGTCAAAAACCGAACCGAACCGAACCGCGCTCACCCCTAGTTCTTGCAGCCTCAATGAGAGTTCTGTTTTTCCTTTCCACAACACCATTTTGTTGAGGTGTCCTTGGTGCAGAGAATTGTTGAGTAATGCCATTGTCTTTGCAGAAATCATTCATGATACTGTTTTTCAATTCATTACACTTCTCAAGGTTTGGACTTTGAACTTGGGATTCTTGTCAAGGACTCTTACTAGATCAATAATTTCTTGTGCAGCTTCATCCTTGGTTTCCAGGAACCTCACCCAAGTATATCTTGAAAAATCATCAACCATCACAAGGACATATCTTTTCTTTGCCAATGACTTCACATTCACATGACCAAATAAGTCCAAATAAATAAGTTAAAAAGATTCATTTATTGAACCACTATGAGTGATTTTATGAGTAGCTCTCCTTAGGTTTCCCTTTTGACAATCCTCACACAATCCTTCTTGACAGAATTCAAGTTGAGAAGGCCTTTCACCAATTCTTTCTTCATCAAATAATTCATAGCTTTGAAATTTAAGTGAGAGAGCTTCTTGTGCCACAACCAACTCTCAGAAGATGAAGTTTTGATGTAGAAACAATAGATTTTGTCCTTTCTTAATAAATCAAGGTCAACAATGAATAGGCTTCATTTCCTTACACCTTGTAGATATTTTTCTCCTGTCTTTTTTTTGTCGATAATTTAGCATTTATCTTGATCAAATCCCACTTTGAAACTTTTTTCACAAAATTGAGTGACACTCAATAAATTATGTTTCAATCCATTCACTAGAGTACTTTTCTTAATCTTCAAGTTACCAACTTTCAGAATTCCATATCCCATTATGAAAACAATGTTGTTGTCACCAAAGGTTAAATATGGGCCATCCATTTCCTTGAATTGTGATAGCAGGGCTTTATCACCTGTCATGTGTCCTGAGCATCCATTGTCAATGATCCACATGATTCTTTTATTTTTCCTATTTCCCTACAAAGAAAGATTTTCAAGTTGCTTTTGGTACCCAATTCTCATTGGGTCCATCTGGCTTAGCTAAATCACAGTAAGATAGAATCAATTGGTTTGCTTTCATTAGCTTTGATCATGAATCCTCTTGTGGCCACCCATTTAGATTTGATCACTGGTTTTGGATTATTGTTCCTGGGTGGCTTGCCCATCCTAACTTTAGGAGGGCTTGAAGTCTTTTCCTTTTCAGTTTTGACAGAATTATGCATGCATACATTTTTGGAAGCAATAGGCATGTTAAAGCAGATACTCGACATGTTTAATTTACATGGCATCCAATTAATATTTCCACAATGAGATACTTGTCTGTCTATCAAGAGAGTACTATACAAATTTTCCATTAACAGATGTAGCATGTTTCACTTCAGACTTACTCTTGGTACAAGCATGAGTTAAATGACTAGAAGACCCATAGTTGTTACACAATTTTCTAGGAGCATTAAGATTGTAACCATAATCATTCTTTTTATTTATTCTTAACTTTACATTTCTGTTTTTCTTGGTCTTCATGATAGCAGGTTTAGACGTTACTTTCTTATTAGTGTTGACAGTAAGTTTAGATGGAACTATCTTGACAGTATGATTTGATCTTATTGTCTTGACAACAGCTTCTGAACTTACTGTCTTGCTAGTATTGACAGCATCTTCTAGACCTTGAGTACTATCAAGGGAAAAACTAACTGTCTTGGGGATTTTGACAGTATCATTGTCCTCATCATCTAGAATTTGTTTAAGAATTAGAGATTCCTCATCAAATTCAAACTCAGCCTTTTTAAACATAGGATTCTTGACATTTCTAAGTATAGAGGGTCTGAAATTAGGTTTGTCAATAGTAGTGTCTTCCTCTACTACATGATTTTTACCATTTTTCTTCTCATGGTTAAACCCTATACCTACCTTTTGATTTTCAGTATTATCAACATGGTATGATTTTAACAATAAAGAAGAATTTTTGTAGGCTTTGATTTTAAGCTCATTTTCAGTAATTTGTTTTCTGATAAATTCCTCAATCTGAGAAGCACGAACTACCTTGTTCTTAAGAATCTCATTTTCTTGTTATAAGGACTCAAAAGCATTTTGTCTAAGCTCTAGTTCTTCATTCTTGCATTTTAATGATTCATTAGCATTAGTCAGTTTGACAATCTCTTTATTAGCAACTAGCATGCTTGTATGAATATTAAAAATTTTAGAACTTAAACTTTTAACAGTTTTCTTATACTGAGATGCAGTCATATCAACAGTAGTAAGAAAAGGTACCTGACTTGATGAAAGAGGTAACTCTTCTCCATAGTTTGCCATGAGAGATAGGTTTCCATACTCTTCTTCCTCTTCATCGTTAGATTCCTCTCAGCATTTGCCTTCAGCTACAAATGCCCTTCATTGTTGCTTCTCGAGCAAAGAATCATACTTTATCTTTAGTTCCTCATAGTCATTGTAATTTTTTCTAATTTGTTTTAGCTTTTTGCATTCAGTTGCAAAATGTCCCATCTCATTACAGTTGTAGCATCTTATCTTAGATTTATCCATCATTCATGTCTTGTATCCACATTTGCTACATCCTCCAGGTTTAGATGTGTTTCCTTTGTTGAACTTGGAGTTTTGAACTTTAGGTTTGAAGGACCTGTTCTTCTTGAATCTCAGGTTTGAGAACTTCCTTGCCATGTAGGCCATGATTTTGTTTTCCATGTTGTCAATTTCATCCAGGGTGTAGAACTCATCTTCATCACCATCATTGAGTTCAAGAGTAACACTTCCATCTTCATTAGTGACGTCTTCAATCTTGATTTGTTGTTGATGTTGAGACTCTTGAAACTACAACATCTTTGGATCTTGAGCCACTAGAGCATTTGAGGTGTTGGTCATTTTTCCTCCCAGACTGGATAGCTCTCTTTTATAGCAGTTCTAGCTCATAAGTTTTGAGAATGCCATACAAAATTTCAAGAGATACTTTAGAAATATCTCTTCTTTCTCTTATAGTATTAACCTTGTGCTCTAGATTGTCAGGAAGTGTTAACATGAATTTCATGTTTACTTCCTTCTTGTCATAAAACTTTTCATACAGCTGCAAATCATTTATCAATCTGTTGAACCTCTCAAACATCTCAGTCAACCCTTCATTTGATTTGGCCATAAAAGCCTCATACTGAGACACTAGGATTTATCTTTGGTTGTCTTTCACCTCTTTTGTTCCTTCACAGAGTATCTCAATGGTTTCCCATATTTGTTTGGTGCTTGTGCAGTTGACAATGTTGTTGTACATAACATTGTCAAGTGCTTCAATGATTATGAACTGCAAACAATCATTCAGGGCTACTTTTTCTTTTTCAGTATCATTATACTCTGAAACCTCTTTAGGAACCCAGTAGGCAGGTATTGTCTCACCTTCTACTGTGGTTTCAGGTATATATGATTGAAGAATAAAAGAAAAATGATGTTGTTCATAAAAACAGCTAATGTTATGTAAAAGTCGGTTGGCTGTTTTTATGAACAACATCATTTTTCTTTTCCAAAGATTGTAATGTTCTTTGTCAAAGGTGGGTATTTTTATACTACTTATTTTATGTGCACTCATCTTGGATCTTTTCAGGTTAGATATGTTAAATTTGCTACTCTGATACCAGTTGTTAGGTAAGATAAGTGTTGCAAAAGGGGGGTTGAATGCAACTTGATTAATTATTCATAATTCTTGCTAACAACAAATAAGAATAATAATTAACAAGTTTTATGATGCAAACAATAAAAATAGATAAGCAAGACAGTGCTTTTAAACTTCAAAAATAATTTTATTATTTTTGTTTTACTACAACTGACTGGAAATGAGTTCCAGCTTCGATAGATACAATAACAATGAATTTGCCAATGTTTCTACACTCGAGAGAAAATCTAGCTCAGTTTCATAAGAGAAAATACTTGTGAGATGTGTGTATTTATATTGAAACACATATCACACTTACAAGTGTATTTTCCCTTGGTCCTAGAACAAAGCTTGAAATAGAAACTGTGCTTTTCTCGTTCAACTTTGTCTTCATTCCATTTGTAGATAAAACAACTCTGAGATATGCAGAAATATTTGACTCCTTGAGCAAAACTTTTGCTTTTCTTCTTTCAAATTGTAGTAGTAGACTTGATAGACTAGATAGACATGTCCAAACCATTCCTTGTAATATCACTATCTTAATCTGCTACCTGGAACAGACTGTTAGCTTCACTAAAAGTTTACTGTCAACTTTTAGCTCCTCTATGGTGATAGTATCTTCGACTCTGCATACTTTGTTATCAAGATTTGATAGTCTATTAAAACATATTGTCTCCAAAACTATTGTCAACTATCCCCACCAAAGTTGATGTCAGTAATACTTGATGTCTTCAATTCTTCATTTTCTGCCAAGTATACTGTCAAGGGAATAGTTACTGTCGTCTATTCCAATTGTGTTGTCACTTGTAATGTATTGTCATAGACTTTAGTACTTGAAATGTTGATGTCTGAGTTTTGAATCATGTTGTTTATGAACACTTAGTGAATTTCTAGTTCATGACTTATTTTTATTCTTTTATACAAGATAAACTTTCAAATGTACTATCACCTAACTGTTACTTTTTAAATGTACTGTCTACAAGTGACTACTAACCATACTATCAATATACATATGACGGTATGTTTTACTTAGCTTAATTAAACTTAAACTAAGTACATTAGTTGATTACACCACAATCCCTAACAATATTAAATCATTATTAATATGCAATTAAACGGTAACAAATACTTCACATACGGATAAAAAGGAAAAATTGTGATATGATGCAAGAAAAATCTTATATATATTAACAAAATAATGAATTTGTAATTCACTAAATGAGTATAGATCATTGAGTAATCGTGAAATACTAAATTAAAAATTTATCTTATATTTACAATTTATATGTAATCATCAACAAATTACAATATTATATATATATGTATATAGAAATCGGGTTTAAATTGAATTTCAGATTCGGAGTCAAATATCAATTTGATACACCTAAAATTTAAATCCAAACTTTTTCAAATTTATAAATCCATATCCATATTCAAAATTTCAAATTTCATTAAAATTCAATCTAACTGTAAAGAATTGGAATATCCATAGGATCACTTACCTAAAATATAAACTGGTGAACACATGTCAAGGGCATGGGCAAAGCCTTCACCTTAAAGATTTAAGAATAAGATGAAAAAATAAAGGTGGTGATTTATGCACACCCCAAATTTATTTATCCACATGCTAACTTTATTTTGGACTAAAGTACCCATGTTATTTTTTCTTGTCCATTTAATTTTTCACGGAATTGCTTTTTAAGTCTTTTTTCATTTTATTAAAGGGCTTTTTTCATAAATGCCTAGGTTAAAAAATATTTTTGCAAAAATATCATCATTTTTTAAAGAAACTTGTAAAAATACCTTTTAATTTACAAAAAATACATTTTTTCAAAAATAATTTGCAAAAATACTTTTATTTGATATTACATGCAACTACATGCAAACTCGACGATTTTATGCAACTACATTTAATCTCGAATTCAACCTCGAATTTTAGTTGTATACTCGTTTATTCGGGTTTAATGGTATTTTCGCAAATATTTTCAGAAAAAGGTAAAATCGCAAAAACAACTTTAAAAAATTGTATATTTGGTAAATAATATTTATTATATTGTTTATGTTTTAGTGATTTGAACAAAAAATCAAAAAAATTGAAACCAAAATCGCTAAAAATCAATGAAAACTAATCCATCTAAATACGTACCGAAAACTGAAATAAAAAAATAACCACAATTGTGGCTTAAACCGAACCAAAAAAGCTGAAAATCTGATTAATAAAATAAATAAATATATATATTTATATAAGTTATATAATTGTTTAAAAATATAATGTTACAAACATGATGTGCCTAAAATATAGTTATTCGTTGTTTTGATTTGCTTTTTCTAGTTTACGGAGGATGTGAGATTATACCTTCTTTTTATTCCATGTTAATGTTACTGCCATTTTTTAGATGGTATTAACTGCTATTAGTCATCTATGGCCAAGTTTACTGTGCATGAGTAGAATTCGAAGTTGAATTTAAATCTTTCTTTGTTTTATAAATTTTATGTAATACAGTAAAATTTCGATAAACTAATACTCGATAAATTAATAATCTCGATTAATTAATAAAAAAATTTGATACCAACATAATAGAGTTAATATAAATATTATCTCGATAAATTAATAAAATTTATCGATACCGAAACTATAATTTATCAAGGTTTTATTGTACGCTTTTTAAGCTGAAATGACGCTAACTGATGAACTTTTTCAAACTGAAACGGGACCTATGGTTTCGGTTTTTAAATTTAAAAAAATGAGAATTTGTAATTTCGATTTCAGTTTTATCTAAAAATCACCCTGAACCGATTGACACTCCACTTAGATACATGAGATTTATTTGTAGTAATTTGTTATAATTTATTTGTTAAATTTAGATGATACAATTGAATTTAGATAATTTAATATATTGTTTATATTTTGAATTTTATTTTCTCACGTTCTTAATTTGATTCTTAGGAAAGGTTTTACCCCATATTATGATGGTCATATTAAAATATAAACAAGATATTAAATATTAAAATGAAAAAAAAGACTAAAAAAACAAATCAATGAAACATTAAATATAGACCAAATGAAAGAAAATGGGTAATTTAGTCCAAAAAAAAATTAGGGCATGTATAAATGATTTTAGGTTGTGTATATATAACTACCAAAAGTAATAATCCCACTTGAAAACAGATCGAGAGAAGAAAATTTTGATAAATCAAAGTCAATTACAGTCCCATTGCAACAGATGATACAAGATACTAACTACCAACCGGACCAACTCTTTCCTTTTTCTTAAACTAAGCAAAGTAAGGTCAACTGTAAACCTAATTAGTTGTTATCACGAAGGCCTGCTATTTATTTGTAACTCCTAGCTGATTTTGAAGCCTAATTTCATGTCAAGCCACATTGCCACTTGCCTATATGCTAGGCCACCAACAACACAACTCCAATCCCTCTCTTTTCAACTACTATGTTCATTTATTTTTTGTATGCTTATGGTTGATAGGAATCTTTTTATCAATGGAATCTAGCTTCTAGCTTATTAAAAGTAGTGTAAAAAATATACTTCTATTTGTCAAATCAAAAAAAAAAACAATCAGCTAAACATTAATCAAATAAGAAATTAGTTCAACATTATTTACCATGTGATGTGAAAAGTTTAGGACCTAAATGGTCATGTATGTATTCCTGGCATATTCATACAAGACGAGCAAAGCATCTGTTGCTCAACTAAAAGCATCATTCAGCAAATACACGACCATATTTTTTTTTTTTAATTGTAGATTATCAGGTTCAACCGATACATTACAAAATATGTCAGCAGGTTTTCTAGGCTTCAGTACAAAAGTAATAAACAGAAGATTAAAATGACCAGCAATTTAGTAAACACTGAAGTGATAGAGCAATAAACATGTTTCCTGTTGATCATCTCAATTATGTACGATTAATATACATTGCATACTCATTACTCATTGCCATTAATTAATAGGAACACTTGGTAGTCCAAAAATCAAATATCTTTAGCATTAAAATGCCAACATTCAAATTATATATTGGGTGACCAAGTAAATTGACCAAAGAATCATAGTTCACAATATATTATTTTACACATTCGGCAAAGGAAAAAGACAAATTTAATCAAAACTCCAACGGGAATTTATCTGCTCGACAATCAAAACTTCACAAGTCACACAACCATATATAGTGGCCGCTCCTTTTTGGATGATGCATGACTGCAATAGAGCACACTATCAATTTACACATGCTACAAAACCGGTGGGGATGACATTTACACTCAACCAAACAACCAATAATAGGTTAGGCCACGTGCAAAAAATTGAATGTGTGAAACACCCTTGTGATAAAGAATGGATAACCAAATGGACTGGACAAACCACTTTTCTCCCCCATAAATAATGAGTTGCTCAATATGATAACAACTTGCTAGGATGACAGCATAGACTGCAATGCGAGCTGCTGCTGGGGCTGCAAAGAAGACCATATTACAGACAAGATATCTGCTGGCAGCGTTTGCTGAAACTGTCTCAGTAAATTAATCATTCGGCTAGCAGTTTGTTCACTGGCAAGATCCTTGCCAGCACATAGAATCTACAGCAAAAGAAGTGCCATATCAACGAAGGGAATAATGCTTGCAACAAATGCAGAAAATATATCCTACGTGATAAACAGAAAAAATACTGCCAAATTTATTTGGACAAACTTCAGTTGGTAGAGCATGAAGAATGACATTTTCTCATAGTAGCCACAGTTCACTTTCATTATCCAACCTACTTATATTTCCAGCTAGATAACTTAATTTAATAAAGAATACTAATCATGTTGCATGATGCTCGGTCCAATTACCTGCTCTTGCTTAAGATTGGTACAAACTTTCCAGTTAGAAAAATAGAATACATGTGAATGTATATATGTTTGGGTTACTCAAAGGAATCTAATTACTTGTGCTTTCTTGTATAATGTTATTTTTCCAAACATACTCAGTTTTCACATTGTTAACCCCCTTTCTTCTTTTTTATTTATCACAAGCTCTTGTATCAAACATATCAATATATTGAATACATATCAATATATTGAATGCTCACCTCAGCAAATACTGACACTATTTTCGGGATATACTGATAATTTGGACCCAGAAGCTCTTTATCTGATCTGCAGCAAGAAAATTTAAATAACTCTCAAGGTAAGTTATACTCCAACATACAATATACCAGAACAGGCTAAGATTGAAGAGGTCCAGAATGCCTTATACCTTTCTACCATTGAACAAAGCTGGTCATGGACAACTTTTGCCTCGATCAGATCACCTTTTAATGGCAAGCAGCTTAACCAGGCAGGAAGAACCTACCAAACACAAAGAACAATCACAATCTGTAGGGATCTTTCGAAAAATAAGATAATGCTAGAATAAAAAACTTTGTACCTATGAAAAAGTTAATCAGAATCATAGAACAGTTAAATAGGTAAATCATAAAATATGAGGAAAATGCAATTTGGTTTTACACATTAGACATACAGGTTTTAGAAAATTTTTTATAAGCCTACAGAAAGAAAAATGTTCTAGAATTAGAAAAATAACTGCTACGTTGCAATTAAAATGAACAAATACTACTGTGACTGACCAACTTTGCCAAAACCTTTCTTGGGAACAGATACTTCTTAATGGATCTCATATTTTTTTAACACTCCCCCTCACTTTAAGGCCACATTGGGATTGAATAAGTAAAGAATATTCACTTCCCCTCGCTCTAAGGCCACACTGGGCTGTGCTAGTGCTGGAATTAAATATTTAAGAATATTTAATCCCCTTAACTCCCCATCACTGGAAGGCCAGGTCAGCCTGCTAGCCTGCTACGTTACCCGGACTCGGTCACTCGGGTACAGGTGTTGATGGACATGGGTGCGAGCATGGGCAGTGTTGTTAAAGGTGCGATTAATTGAGCTTGGGCGCAAGGTGGGCAATTCAAATATGTGCATTTTTGGAATTGAAAAAAACCTGCTGGTGAACCGCCTAAGCCACAAAAACACGCATACTTATATACCCTCATAAGGAACCTCAAATGCAACTCAATGAGCTTCCTCTTCAACTCTAATAGATGAAGAGGAAGAGGAAGAGCAATAACTTAATGGGCCGGAGATTAAGCTAAATTGCTCTGGAGCTTTTGAAATGTTGAACATTATTGATTGATGCTTGGTTGCTTATTTATTGACATTTCTATTATGTTAGATATGTTAAACATTATTTATTGCCATTTTTATTTTCTTGTTTTATTTCTGATTATTTTTTTGTGGTGGCAACTGGCAAGAACATGTGCGCTTGATGGCACTTCACAAGTCACGCTTGAAAATTTGGGTTTGAGCTTAATGGATATATGGCATATCCATTGCATGAAATCAAAGGATAATATAGAAAAAGTGATCATGATCTCTACAAACAAGTTGTAACTTGCAAGGCCTTTTTATAGTATTTTGCACTTGGATTGTTGTAATATGAAGTGTCAACTTAGATCTCATACCCACACCCACCTAATGTTCGGTCAACATAGGCATGGAGGCAAAATCGGAGATCCAAATGGGAGAGTCCGGCAGCCCGCGAGCATAACCTTGGTGTCAAATTAAATATTTGAAAATATTGGGAGTACAGGGCTCAGAACTCAAAACAGTTCATATACCTAAACGCTAATACCATGTTAGTGACCAACTCGCCCAAAACCTTAATGTGTTCAGGAAAGCCAGTCAATGAATAATATATATTTTTAACATTTGACAAACTGTCCATCTACAAAGAACTTCAAGAGTCCAGTCTAACTGCAAAACTAATTTGTCTTTCAGGAAAAGTTGTAGCACGAGAATTTGGACTAAGACGGCTACGCCTATCTTTGCAAACTTGCATGAATTGAGAAAGATAAAGAAAGGAAAGGAAAAGGGGTACCATCAATGGTTATATAGAAAAATATTGAACATCATAGGTGTGTTGTGTTGCAACGACTAAGATTAATAATTTTGTTGGAACTATGTACTCCGAATAGCCCAACAAGTGTATCCTTCAGTTCTACCATAGGTTTACACTAAGAATGAAGTGTCAAACATGAAAGCATTGTCTAATATCACACACAAGTACTTTACATGAAACTGAAGGTCTCACAATAAAGCGTCATGGTATAACTACATATTAACTTTGCAAAAGTAGTCGAAGAAAAAAAGCAAATGAAGTGCAAAATCAACTATTCATGATGCAGGACAAGGGGTGGGAAAGGGGTAAGTAGCTATCTCCGCAGGAAATCGGTGGAATCACAAATAAATCCTCATATTTATCCATTAAAAATCAATTCATAATATTCATCTCTATTCGATAATGAAGATTACAATTGTTTATATAAATAAATCCTAAAATATAGCAAACAAATCCTCATTGATTACTTTACTACTACCTAACAATTCTCTAATACTATATTTATTAAAAGCTGATAATTATCTAATTCTAATATATTTAAAGTAAATTAGTCACTACTAATTTATCTTTACAAATAAATATAAAATAAACAAAAATAATAGCAAAACTCCGTGTTCCGCATCAATTCATTAGGCAGAAACATAGGGGGGGAAACTGGACTAGAAGAAAAAAATTACCCTGAGATCCATTGCTCAGAAGTTTATTTTTAGATTTTACATGTTTATGGTAGGTATATTAATTACACATGCTTTATGAGTTTATAACCCTATTTGATAATGGTGGATGAGCACCAAATATATATAGTTGGTATAATTTGATTTGGGAGTAATATCTAAAGAAATTTAATATTTAAAGTAATTCACAACTTGCAGCTTAAACGACAAATTCTCCTATTCAACACTTGACTTGGAAATATTATAGCCACTTTTAACTAGTCCACAATTTACAAATTTGAGAAAAGACTGGACATAAAAGAAATCTTGGTATGATGTCAGAACTACCTGAGTTGAGTCAATACTATCACGATGAAAATGGCAGATTTTCCCCAAAGCAGAAACAGCATTATCATATGCCATAACATTATCTGACTGCAGTGCATTTGGGTGCCTTATCACAGCATTTAACCTTGATAAAGCCTCTGAACAAGGTGCAAAACACAGGAGGAAAAGAAATTTGGAGTCAATTAGAAACACTACATACAAATTTACAAAGTCAAGTACTGAGCAGTAGGAAAGTAAATTACCCCCAACAAGTGGTTTGAAGACAGAACCACCATATTCTGCGCAAACACCAAGTCCATAAACAGCTGCCTGATATAATGGAAACACCTACTTACAGTGCGAACATATTGCATTAGCAACTAAAAGCATTACAACTGGGATATTATTATGCAAACCTGTCTAACATCAGGATTTTGATCATTACTAGCTTCTAAAAGGAATGGAAGATATGTTTCATAATACCTGTCATAAACAAAGATCACTGTCATACCGATAATCTTCTAGAACTAACAATATATAAGGGCACAAAGTCTTCATACTTGAGAGCTGCTTCACGGCACTGTTCAGCAACATCGTCAAAAATACAAATTGCAATCCTCCTCTCTTCTGCCGTTTTGTCCATGCCCTGCAAAGTGAGCACATGAAGAATGCTATTAAAAAAGTTGTTTTGCACAAGTTTCAACAAGTATTATAAAGGACTAGAAAACCTGAAGCAACAGCAATTCAACCAGTCTCACAACTTACCCACATAGGCAATAGATATGATGATAGTTCATCAAAGAAAGGTAAGAAGGAGGCTTTAAATGTCTTGATCAAAGTTCCCAAAATTTCACCAACCTAAGCACGAGATGTATATAACAATACATCATTAATTATGAATAGAAAAAGATAAATGACAATGATCAGAAACACTTATTGTTATTATTGCAACTACATAGTGTGGGTGCACGTGTGAACTTATTTATGGTTATAGAACTTATTTATGGTTATAGAAAACAAACTTGGTCAAAAACTTCTTCCTCTTGCTCATTTTCCTCTTTAAGCAACTCTCCCTCTTCAGCATCAAAGTCTTCCGCATTGGCTCTATCCGCTCTTTCTTTCTTCCTACTTGAACTTGCTGTTATAACCTGTTTGATCTCATCCACGATGCTTTTCACTTGGCTCTCATCCAGGATTGAACCAGAGATCTGATAGAACAACACTTAGATTAAATCTTGTACGACCAATCAAAGAAAAGTAGAAACTGCTAAACAAAAGCACAAGTAATGCAATACTAGCAATAATGAGCTTGTGTATTCCTGGATGTGGAACCAGGACATGTCATTATAATAGTATATTAATAACTCTTTAGTTCATGGTTAAGTAATAATCGGTTTATAACTTGGTAGATTTATTTAGGAACTTATTTTAAATAGATTGGTATTAAAATATTATTAAAACACCACCAATAGGAGTGCCAAGAAGGGTGCCACCATCTATGTGGCATGGCAATTTGGGGAGCCACCCTACTGGAGTTACAAGAGTGCAAAAAGGGTGCCAAGAGAAATTGCCAACTTTTGGCAAAGTATATGCTATTCAAACCTATTTCATTACACTAACAAGTATTGAATTTATGTGGGGACCATCTACTAGATATCTGTCGGCACTAACTATTGGAACAAATTTGGTACATATACAGGCAAAAATAGACAGCGACATAGAGCATAGTTCAGAATTTCAGAACATAAACCGCATCTTCTCAAATGCTATTTGTTCATATGTTTTCTACATTGCTCAAATTTATAACACATACAAGAAGATCCAAAACTGTGATATCAACCAAGTTGACTGAAAAGAGTACAAGAGGTCATGCTACTAATGGAAGTAGGGGTATGGGAACACCAATGAGAAGGGAAAAAAATTCAAGATCACAACCACCCCTGTGATTATCTAATTCAAGGAATAAAAAACATAAACATCATTTTCCCCCGTTTATAAGCAGCTCAATTGTTGTTCATCATCAATAATCCATTTCCATTAGTGCTAAGGTTGTTTCTTCCCCTAACAACCCTTCTTATTCTCATATTGCAAACCTTTAGCAATAATTTAGAATGTTAAATCACGGTTGCAAATCAACTAACCTGAACGCATTCATTTAACGCATCCAACATACTTGCACAAATTTCTGTATCAGGTTCCTGCAATATATCAGTTGACACAAGTTATTACCAAACAATGAGTATCACATTCTCCACATTTTATATTGGTGACCAAAAATAAAACTCAGGCACTACAAACAACCAACACCTTATGTAAAGTTTCCACCAGGGCTGGTATTATGTAATCAGACAATTGCTTCAAGTAAGACTCATTTCTACCCTGAGCAAGTCCTTTCTCTAAGGCTAATTTTGCAGAACGCAACAGCTCCGGCATGGCTAGACACGAATATATATATGTTTGAGTAAAAAAATATACTTACATGTCCACATAATCACAAATTACTCATTAGAATCCAAAAGCAGGAATATGTATATATGAACCTGAAACAGATGCTTTTCTAACTTCTTCATGAAAATAAAACTTAAGGAGTGGCACCAAAGTTGGGGCAACCTGTACCATACAAGTACAAAAAATAAAACAAAGGTTTACCACAGGAAACTTATATGACAAAAAAATATATAAATCTCCTCAAAATCAACCTGATCAATCCATGGAAAAAATCCCTCCTTCAGCTCATCAGCATAGCAACATAGCATGTTACAAGCTGTTGCTTTCTCCTCAAGGACACTGGTCTTTATCCCGATTCTTTTATCACCTAGGGTGATTGTCTCCATGCTGCAAACAATAATTAGAACTGAGACACTCTTTAACAGCACAAACATATAAATTACCTATTACAAGTTCAATGCAAAACAATGACTCAAATTCTCCATAAAAAATTATGGAACAAATTGCTATACGTACGTAGATACAATTAGGACATGTTGCAATAAGCTTATAATATACAACCCACGTAACTAGAGGATGAGGGATCTAATAAATGGTGAATGGATGATTCTCCAATTTAATAACATCGACAACGTAATGTAGGAGGCAAACTACATTGCTTAAAAAGGATTAGCTACATCACAAGGTTGTCTTCTATCACTGAAGTGGTAGCTATACCCACCTTTGGACGAGTGGAGTCTATAACCCCCAGTGAACTCTGACCAAGTGCTAAAAAAATTCTTTTAAAAAAATTGCTATAGCTTTTGGCTTTTTGCTATAGTCCTCGTTGCAATTACAAAAGGAAAAAAAAAATTATAATATAATTTGTTTAAAAGAACGTCAAATAAAGCCTGATGAATCAAAAAAATGAAATGATAAATGTAATATTTAGTTCTCATTTCTTTATTTATGAATATATCACATGTTTGTTATAATATTATTTATTCTATACATCTTTATATTTTGTGTGCTCCTCGGGGAAAAAAACAAAGTTGAGCCTAAAGGATCTTTTGATAATGATAAGAATTTAAAAGTTCGAACTCAATGGAAAAATTTGTGTGAGTATTCAAATTTTATGTAATTGATCTTTACTTAAAATATTGTAATTAAAAACATCTAACTGGAAATTGTCATCTTGTCTATTTTTTCTCCATCATTCAATCTGCTAGAAATGGGAAGGTGAGAAAAAAAATACACACATGAACTTTACAAAAATTTCTCTGCTCTACTCCATCACCCAAGTTGCTCGAGAATATATATAATAACCGCGTAGCCCCCGATGAACAAAAATCTTTGGTCCGCCTATGGGACGTGCTATCTTAAAACAGACAGATTCCTTGAACAACTAATAGACTGTTCACACAAACAATGGTTTATGAGCAACAGGATGAAATCCACCCTCAAATTGCATGCTACAATGACCACTACACTTCTGTAATATCCCATCACTGGTCCAATAGCTAATGTAACAGTGCCTCATCTAAGTGAAGTGCAGCTTTAATGTCACTTCATACCCGGAAAAACTCGCAGAGTGCTAAATCTGGGGTAATCGTCATCAAGACCCTGCCATCTATACATTGACTAAACTACAAAGTGCGATCCTACCAGCCAAGGCAATTTCAGTTGGCCACTATGGGGGAGTAACATATTATTATATGAAGATTGAAGTTTTAGTAGGGAAGAAATATTTATTAGTTTACAGGTATAAATTTTGTTATATAAACCCTGCTACAAGTGAGGAAATACACGTCAACTAACACAATCAAATACCGCCTGCAATGTTTTAAAATAGCCTTGTTCTGACTCTGGTAAATTTGTAATCAATTTGTTGCGATGCCCACGAGTATATATTATTAACAGTATGACAACAAACCTTTCATCATCAGATTCATCAATTGCATCATCTGAATCGGCAGAAGTAATAACTACATCAGGTTTCAGTTGAGCAGACAGAAGCAGAGGAGGCATGACTACACTCATATAAGGAAGAAAATCCTGTCCCAAGCACTTGCAAAGTCTTGCCCATGCCTGTAAAAGAGGGAAATTACTCTCAGTCGCCATCGAGGAATATATATATATATATATATATATAGAGAGAGAGAGAGAGAGAGAGAATAAGGACCCTATGATTAACCTCAGGAAACTTTCATGAGATACTTAGTAAAACCATGTCCTACTAGGAGTAACCATCTGATTACTCGTTTCTCATGGTCCTCACTTCAAACTTAAAAATAAAACAAAATAAAATTGGTATCAAAACAAAACAAGACAAAGTTGTTTTTATTATTTATATGCCGTTTACTTTTCTTTTTGCAAACCCTTCCTTAAAATCCTATTTTTTTAAAACGAGCCACAATTCACAATTTTGACATTATTATTCTCTTTAATATTGTGTACTAGATTTGTTAAAAGGTATTCTAAGGAATCTCACATTTAATAAACAAATAATTATTACTATATTTAAGGTACATATTGGTAAAAAAAAAATTTATGGATTTTATAGAAGAAATAATAATATTACTATTCTATGAATTTGTAATGTACAGCATAAAGAATACTTAACGCATTTTTTTACAAATTAGGCAGTGTTGCATAAGATAAGTCAAGTATTTATCTTTGTTTTTTTGCTAAGCAACTATTTATCTTTTTTAAGTCATGATTATTATTTGAATAAATTACTTTATCTTAAGATCAAAATGATAAACAACCAATCATTTTAAATGTTCACATCTTTTCATGAGAAATTTGTTTCTTTCAAAAGTTCAATACATAAATTACTACACATATGTAAAAACCTGCTATTCTGTTGGCTTTCAAAATTAACTTATTTTTGTTTTATTACTGGGTCTAGGTAATCACTAATCAGTTAACATGAAAGTGTTAGTACGACGTAGTTTTAAAATATCTCACGAAAGTTTCCTAGTTAACCTCAGGGTCCTTATATATATATATACATATAGGCAAAAGTTCTATGGAGAACCTTATATGGAGTACTAATTGAAGAACATATCTGCATTATATTCTCCTTATTATATATTGCAAAATCTAATGCAGGATATATAGATCTCCAGTTTGTACTCTATTTAAGAGTACTCCATTGAATTCAACCATATACATATATACATATATATATATACATATTTATCTTTAAACAGTCACTTGGTAATAATGATAAAACAGACATGCCTGTAGCATGTAGCTTGTAGTAGGGTCATCCGTCTCCAGTTGAGATCCTTGTAACGACATAAGAACGTCCATCACCTTGTATTCACCAGTATCATTAGAATTTGAAGACATGAAGAATCTTTTGCAAACTTCCTACTTTTACCTGAAAGTAATTACTAAAAAGCAAAAAAGAAAATACCTGCTTTGCGTCATCCCTGAACTTCTCCTTTCCAACAGCCATTCCTACCAGACTAATGCACTCCATTGCTTTTGCACGAAGCATCCGGTTGGATTTGTCATTTGCATTTACTAGAATAGCTTTCAAGTAAGGCATAACTGCATCATAATACTTTTGAAATTGCTCCTATTGAGAAATCACACATCAGAAAGTTTCCCAAAGCAAATACACAAAATTTTGAATTGCTAGCTGTAACCATGCCATTATAGTATACTTTACATATACCTGAGATGAGTCTGCAACAGAGGCAAGAGCAGTCAAGGACCCCTCTTGTACCATTTGCTTACCATTCTGTTGAACAAACAGCAGTAAATATTATCAAAAAAGATCTGGCAGATAAGGATCTCAATATCCATTTTAAACTCAATATAGCTCTTGGCTCAGCTGTCACATACCTGGAGAAGTACAAGCAGCTTGCTCACTATTCCATCCAAGTAAGGCGTTAGTATATCTGGGGTACAATTCTCGCTAAAATTGAGCACAGCAGAAGCTGCATGGGCCTGGAGAAAAATAAAATTTTGAATTTAGATACGTCTCCCATGAAAGTAATACCTCGTGCCACAAAGTGTCATTTGACAACTAATTTAGACAATCACACATTGTCTGAACAGTTTTTACTAAGATGGGAAGCAATAAGATGTGTCCCTAAAGGACTGGGAGACAATAAAGTACTAAACTTCTCCATCCTTAAATTTGCATGAAAAAGAATGCTGAACCAAAACCAATATAATTTTAGCTACGACTGCATACCAATCCATAGAGTTACACAGTCAGCAGACATTATGGTTTGTTATACAAATGAACTGCCAAAAAGAGAATTCAGATGCATATAAAGAAACCAGGACCTAAAATTTTTTATATATTCTTAATTTCTAAAACATTTAACACATTACAAATTTTTTATCACCAGCCGGGGATCTTCACTGAGACGGCCTCTCTACTCCTTGGAGTAGTGGTAAGCGTACATTTCAACCTCCCGATACCGTATTTCCAAGTGTGACATACTGCATATGTTTGGATAGGGAAAACATACTATATAAAATACTAATATACTGTTCTGACTGAATCATTATACCTTTTACATAGAGAATTATAACATCTTACACAACCAAGATCTACTCAATTATTCAATCTATTTATATATAATATTTTATATTCATCTACGGAAAGATTACTTGTTATAAAGAGATATACTACCTATGAAGATCTATCTAGTAAAAGTTTCTACCTTGAAAGGTTTAAAATTCTCTCAATAAATTGTATTTGCTTTTAAATACTTCCTTGCTTTCTTCACTAGACAAATGCGGGGCCAATCTCTCTCATCCCCCCTAGATCTCCCTCAATAGACCCAAAATCAACAAATGCTCAATTTTGTCATAAAGAGAAGAAAAAAGAGACGATTAACAGGTCCTTCTTCAACTTTCAGATGTGCCAAACCAAAGAGATGAGGAAGAATTGAGGAAAGATTTGTTGGCAATCATGATTTATCATAAAGTTAATGATATCATGATTTTTTAAAATGCCTAACCAAATAGACCCGCTTATTAATATACCACCAACTTCAGTCATTGGAGTGTACCTTCATTTCATCAAGTAAAGAAACAATAACAAATCAACATGAAACCTACACAATGTTTACAGTGGAGAAAACAAAATTTTGCTGAGACTTTCATCTCAACAGAACCTTGCAAATATATATATATATATATGCTCTTTATTTCCCAGTTAAACAAACTACTAATATATGGATTTGGAGGTTAAAATTCCTTCTCACGCACAACCAGCTCAACTAATCAGAATGCAACAGAAATCATATAGCAGCAGATATGGATCAAAAACTATCAAACCCAATTCTTCATAATTTATAAAAGAAAAAAAAACTGATCCTGTCATCTGTCAATGTAAATAACAATACAATGCAATGAGTTAGTGAACAGAAAAGGAAATAGATGGTTGATTAAATAAAATGCTTAAACCAACAACCTGAACACGTGGATTCTGGAAATCATCCATTGCTGCAGCTAGTGATGGCAGCACCCTTTGATGGTACTGAACCTGCAGGTCCGGTCCCAAATCAGTAGACAGCTGTCCAATTGCATTAATAGCAGCCCACCTTACTCGGGGATGGGGATCTTGAAAAGAATTTAAAACCATGGTCACTACTTGCTCCAAATTTTTTATCATCACCTGCGAGAATATCATATTAATACTTCACTTTGTTGCTTTTGAACACACCAAAACTAAATGCAAGCGCATAAACATCCAATTATGGTCAAGACATTGAAAACATAAATAAACTAACTTGACTAACTGTAAACTACCTTTGAGCATCCTTCCGCAATTTGAGCAAGAGCAATCAATGCAGCATGATGTTTCTGCCATTCAGGGGCAGCCAAATAAGCAGGCAACTGATCTGATGCAACAGGTACAATAGTATTCCCGCCCAAAGCAATAGCCAAACGATCCAAACACTCCTGCCCTACACTATAATTACTAGACTCTCCCGCGTCTTCATCCTCCGTATCAGCAGTATGCCATTCCGGAACATCCTCGATATCCAACAACATACCCATCAAAATCGAGAACAACCTACTAATAAACTGAGGCAATTTCCTCATCATTCCAGGAGCCCTCTCTCTAGCCTCCGCAAGAGTAATAACAAATTCAATAGCCAAATGTCTAGTCCCCTCTTCAAGCGTCTCCGCCTCGGCAATCTGCAACATCGAACCCACAACCTCCACCAACTGCCTCCTCAAAAACCTCGGCTCCGTCCCCGCCAACTCAATCAACAACTCCAACGCCTCCTGCGCCGTCGCTTCCTGCCCACCATTCAACGCCTCCGTCAACGTCCTCATCATCACCGGCAACAAATCCTGAAACCTATCCCTATCCGACGTCGACAAACACTGAATAAAATTAATCACCGCACTCAACGCCGCAATCCTCACATCAAAACTCCCCGACGACGTCAAACACCCTAAAAACACATCATGTAAACTCTTGACATACGGCACAAGCATCTCCCCAATATACTGCGCCAACTGCGCAAATATCAAAAACGCACTCTCCTGTAACCTCACATTCTCACTCGAAACACACTGAAACATAAACGGCAACAACTCAGGCCATCCATTATCACTCAAAATACTCGACGCAAGTTCGGAAACCGTATCACACAACTTCTTAACAATACTCTTAACTTCCTCTTTCTGAACACAATTAATCAACACAGACTTAACCTCCAATTGAGTAGATAACATTAAATTAGGCCATAAAAACAAATCATTTTCTCGAGTCAACTGTTTTCGAAGCAGAATAGTAGACATTGCACGAGCCTCGACATGAGGAGAGTACTGAACCATAAAACCTAGTTTACGAATCAAATTATTCGGATCAGATTGCTTACAGAGATTGAATAGAAGCTCCGCTTCAGATCTTTGCTCGTTTGAAGATGACATCAAGTGAGAAATTAGGGTTTCGAATTGAGCGCCATCGGGGCCCAGAATCGCCGCCACTTGTGCTTGCTGCATCGGATTCAAATTCGGACCATCCATCGCCGATCCGCCGGGTCTATGTATGTATAGTTGTGTGTATAGGTGTGTGAATGATCGGGGGAATGAGGAGGAGGAAAGGGGGTTTATGAGATATTTAAGGGTCTGTTTGGACGCTAAAGTAGGGTAATATGTGTGTTTTTAGGGCAGATTTGGATCTCGATTATTTTCTATTTTTTCCCTTCTTTATTTTTTTGGTATTTTTTCGACTAGGCGGGAAAGTTTTATTCATTTTGGAGGCAAGATCGAAAACAATGTGATTTTGTTACTTTATTTTTGGTAATGATATAAATAAATTGAATATTTTGGGATTATGGTTTTACAAGTAAGAGTTAGAGGAGGTATGGTTAGGGTGATAGAATTTATTTAAGGAAAAAATAGAAGTAAATCTATTCATACTATATTATTATTAGTGAAAAGTTAAAAATTTTGGTCAGTCAATTGACGTTACTGGGTCACGGGCCAAAAAAATAAACATATATTAGACATAATTTACTTATTATAATATGAATCCTAATTATATACATATTTATATTAATTAAAATTTTACTTTTTAGTCCCAATTATATATTTATTATAACACGGGTCTAAATTATAACATATTTATATTAAATATAATAAATTTATACAAAATAAGAAAATATATAATATTAACATAAATTTTTAATATTATAAAATTATATATTAAATATCATTTAAAATATAAAAAAATCATTAATTTATTTAAATATTAGTTATCATGTGTTTCGCACGGATTATAAGCTTGTATTATATAATTTTTAAAATATTTAATAATAGTTATTTTCAATATTTTCTGTAAAAATAAACAACGTGTATATTAATAAGTATATTATTATATATAGAGATAAGATGAGAATCAAGAATATGGATAGAATATATTTTATTATTTTCACAATATAACTTGTTCATCTAAGATTTATTTGTCTTTTTTATATAAAGTAAAAATATTAATAAGTATATTATTATTATATATATATAAGAGACTGAGAATTAAGAATATGGATCAAATATATTTAGTCCTTTTAATAATATAACTTGCTCATCTAAAATTTATCGGTTTTTTCCTTATATAGGATTAAAATATAAAAATTTATAACTGATAAATGATAATTAGAATTAATAATTATAACTTTAAAACATAAGATTGTAGCATTTTTGCAATGATCGGAAAACAACGAGTGTATACAAAATATATTTTTGATCAATGTAATAATTATTATATGTATATATAAACATACACACATAATAAAAAGTAATATTGATAAAGTTTTAAATAAATTATTTAAATGTACAAATTTTGTCTTTTAAGATATTAGATATTATTAATATCCAATAAACATAACTCGTGAATCAAAAAATGATAATCATAAGTCATGCAATAAAATGTTAATTTTTCCTATATTTGATTAGATCAATGGGTGGTTGAATTGAAAGTTCGGGTTACCGATAAACAAATTTTAGTGAAATTATGCAAAGCTTTTGGTACTCATTCATATTTATGATATCAATACCGCATGTCGATCTTTTCTTGGTGATATGATGGAACATATGAGCTAGTCGTGAGATGGTAAAATTCCAACACAAGTTATGTTAAGAGATTTAGTAGTTATTCTCAACCATATAATTATTAAAATTGGTGATAATTTAACACATAATGATATGATTCATTGGAGCACTCAAGTTGCATTTTTTTTAAAAAAATTACTATCTGTAAAAAAATTGACTTGGAAAGATTTAAAAAATTATGGGGAGAATGAAGTCACAAATCTTGAAAGTATACTCTGAATGGTCATAGCCGATATGACTACTTTTTTGGATAGAATAAAGAATTTTGATAGTTTATTATATGATTTTGGAGTGCTATGAAAATATAGTTTTATTGCATGAAATACATTATGTTTCTCATCTATTTCAGGCAACAAAAATCAAATTTTAGAAAATGTTGGAGTACTAGAAGTATTAATGATTATGAAAGGATTTTTAAGTACCCTGAAGTAACCACTTATGAGTGCAGAAGACATTTAGGATGGTTACTATTTCTTGAAATTGATGGAAGTGTAGAGCTCCCAAAAATTATAGAGAGATCGGAATTGTTAGACCAATTCTTTGATCATATCATTCAGGTAAAAGTGAACACACTACAAGCTGGGTTATAACTGGAGTTCAAGAATGAGGAAGTTGCCGGTGATGGAGTGAAAAAAGAATGGGTTTCTTGGGTTTATAAAACTCTGTTTGATCCTCAAAAGAAGTTTTTTTAAGATTGTCTAGACGACTGTATAAGATTTTTCCCGAATTCAGGTATTTTTATTATTACTTTCAATTTTGATTTGAATATTTAACAAATGTCATCTTCAATGTAAATTTAAATATCTATAACATTAGCTTTAATGCATAAATTACACATTAACATCGTACTTAATCATGTACTTGTTCTGTAAATGACTAAAAAGAATATTTCTCTTGAAGGCATATGCCAGAATTGTTAGAAGTAGATGATCTTGATATGATGTTGCGTAAGATTACAAAATCTATCTCAATTGAAGATTGGATGTTAGGAATGAGTGCCCAGAAAATAGACAGACAGAGTTAATGTATATTTTAACCTTTTAAACTTTTCTGGATTTTTCTTGCTTGCTCAGTGAAGTTTTTGATTATGTGTTTGTGTAAACTATTAGTTGTGTGTATGTGTTAAACATTATAAAGTAATAATGTAAAGAACACATAAAATAAACTTTGATATAATATTGTATTAGATCTTGGTTTGCTACAATCTGAAAACAAAAGATGATTTTCAACTTATTGTTCTCGAGAGATACAATGTGTGTTGTTTCAAATATTAACCACTTAGCTAATATGTACATATTCATGATATATATATACAACATGTCCTGACACATGCTCTACTACTACCTATAGCTAAAATAGGAAACAAAACAAAGTAGCTTTCATTTTTGGTACATTTCTATTTTAGCTAATAACTTATAACTAGATAAACTACCGATTTCGTGCTTCCATTTTGTCTATTCTTCATTTCTTATCTTTCTTCTCAAACTTCCATTGTAGTCTTGACACATGTCTCATTCAAGGTTGGACCATTTCCTGAATGTGATAGTGTTTCTGTAATTTGTTTGTTACTTCTGCAAAATCCCTTAAATTAAGTTAAATCCACATGTCGTGGACTATATTTGAATTTTATTCAGCACTTGTTGATATCTTCAATACAACTTGTAATCTTAGAATTCTAGATATAATATAACTTCATGTCGATAACCCACTTCACTACACACCTTATGACTTCTCGACATATACTTTACTATATAGCCACTTCTCGATATGCAACTTTGTAACACTAGTACATTTTTGACTTCTCGATATGGTCTTTGTCTTAACTTCACCATATTATACATTTTTACACTCCTTGACATTTAGACTTCTCGAATTGACATTGTCTAGATTTCTCTGTATATCGCTTCAATACCGTGACTTGTTGCCATGAAACTTCTCGATATCATGTGTTTCTAGATTTCTTGATATAGACTTGATTTGCACTTCTTTATATCTGAACACTCTAGACTTCACTATACAATATAATTTGGACTTCTCGATATCATGGCTTAGACAATTTCTTCATTTCTATAATCTTTATTTTTTTAGGCTTATGACTCTTGCTGCTTGAATAAATTCTTGAAGTTCTTCCAGGAATTTTATTTGATTACCACATTTATTTACAACTTGAATTACACAGAAGAAACTGACTAGTATATTTTACATGAAAATAATTAAGTCCTAATACATTGCTACATAACTAGTCTAGAGTGTTTATATAACTGAAAAATACAAACAAATAGTGTAGGTTTGTTTGTTCCAATATTGGATTACTCGTACTGTGTTTATAGAGATATTGACGCAGAGATTGAATAATTATGGGTGGTACGTGCAACTAATTATCTTTTTTTATATTCAGCTACATAATTTATCTATGTCCTATGTGTAGATCTAGATATTTAGTGTCACTTAGTTGTTGATATGTAACACGCATGTGGTTATTGTTTGACATTTAAAAGTCAACATATTTCAATTACTTAAGATAAAATTATGTACAACAATTTGCAGGTTATTAGCGAAATGCCTGAAGAGCAGAAAAATGATCTGCACTTCTTTTAGACATCAGTGCAACATCTCCCTATAAAAGGTTTTCTAAGTATGCCTATATTTTGCATATACAAGATGAATACCTGACATGGCTTTCCTATTTTCAATACATGCTACTATTGATTAAACTTACTACCTTGTCAAACATTAGAGGTGATGTGAGATCAATTAAACATCATCACTCAGAAAGATATTAGCCATCGATTTGGTTTTAAGTAATACTAGACAATTCCTTTGTTAGGAATTATGAGATTTGATCATAACAAATTACTTAGAATAACAATAGGGATTTAAAATTCATTGTAACCAGTCGATGGATATGTGACTTATACATATCCATTGACTAGGAAACCAGTTATCAGTTGAAGCTTATTTATCAACTGATAAATTGGATTGTAACATTTGATTCATGTTTCATTATCAATTGATTGTATTGCCTCGATGGATGTTGTGAAGTAGTCGACTGATGTTATTGACTTCAATTTATAGCTTCTCAATGGATGTGAAGAATGGCTGATTAATTATAAATATTCTAAGTCAAAATTCTCACAAGTGAAGTAATCAATAAATATTAAAGTCGATGGATGAAGACACTACTCGACGGATAAAAGCCATCAACGGATAAAAGTCATCAACGGATAAAGACAATCAATGGATAAAGGACCATCAATGGATAGAGAGTCTATGGATAACTCAATTAGCAATCGATACATCAATTGATCAATGGATATCCTATCCATCGATGGATGAGCAAATGAGAATCAACTGATAAGCTTAACAGCATTTATTAGTTGATTAAAGTTTCCCAATTTAGTTAAAGATAAATAAATGGGAGCTTTGCAGAGTCTGAATCAATGGAAGATAGTCCTGTCAGGATTGTGAAGACTTTCAAGGCAACATAGTCTTCAAGGAATGGAACAAGACAAAGATATTTCCAGTACTAGACAAAGTCTAATGAAGACTGTAAAAGTAACTAATTTCTATTTTTATGTAAATATTGTGTTAGGAATCTACATGTGATTTGATGATAACATTAATCTTAGAATCATAGAAATTTTATTTGATGTAACTGATCAATTGATATGAAAGTTATACATATCAATTGATCAGGAAATCATTTATCAGTTGAAGTGTTTATATGAATCAACTGATAATTTGGATTGTAGCATAGGTGTACTTAGTCTATTTCAATCAATAAGGTGTAAATCAATTGATATTTTGTTCATCAATTGATGTTAGAGTCGATTGATATAGATCATCAATTGATGTGTAAATTAAACTGTTAAATTTTAATTATGTGAAGACAGGAAATTACATAAGTGAAGGATGATCAATTGATATTGAAGCATCGATGGATGAAGGATCAATCGAAGAAGCCAAGTCAAGCATTGAAGACCATCAACTGATGTGAAGACCCATCGATTGGTATATCGATTGATAACATCTATCAATCGATAAGCCATCTTTTATCAATCGATGGATATAAAGATCAATCGAAGAAGAACATCAGTTGATGGATTAAAGGATGGATCAATTGATATGCTTAACAGCAAATTATCAATTGAGTGTGACAACACAGAAAGAATATCTGTTGAAGATCCAGAGAACAAAAGCACTCCTATGGAAGACAGTCTAGAGTGACTGTGAAGACTCAATCAGAAGCTGTCTTTTCAAACCTTTTCAAAGATAGAAAAAGGTAAAAGAAAGGCAGGTAGAAACAATCCTAGAATAGGAATTGTAAAATCACACTTGTGGTATATAAACAAGTGTAGCAGTATTATTAGAAGACAGACAAGTTAGACAATATTTCTTAATCAACTGTTCTAGCTTGAGAGCACATTTTTAACAACAGTTGATTTGTTTTCTAATCTTGTAAAAACGCAGCTAGGTTTCTTTTAACCTAGGAACATTGAGTAAAAATATACACTGATGGAAAAACCAATCCATCAGTAATTTTAAATCTCTTTGTTCAGTTTATTTTTCAGTCTTAAATTGTTCGAACATATTCTCACTAATTCTCAAACATCAAGAACAAATATTAGAACAAAAAAAAAGTTTCAATATTTGTATTCAACCCCCCTTCTACAAATATTGACATTGTTCTAGAGGAATAACAATTGGTATTAGAGCAGACTTTCAACATACAGAAAGTTTAAAGATCAAGAACAGTCAATATGGGCCAAAAAGATTCAGGTGTGAAAATTCCAGTTTTAGAAAAAGAAGAATATTTTCCATGGAAGGTCAAAATGCATCTGCATCTTCTTTTTCTCGACCCTTCTTATGTTCACTGCATAGAGAAAGGTCCTCATATTCCCATGAAGTTAGTTACATGTGTAAACCCTGATGGAACTCCTGCACTTGACAAACATGTTCCAAAACTCATCTATGAGTTCACAGAAGATGATGAAAAAGAAGTACTCAAAGACAAGAAGGCCATGAACATTTTGTTCAATGGCCTAGATAAAGATATGTTTGACAATGTTATAAACTGTATTTCATCAAAAGAAGTACGGGATACTCTTCAAACTCTGTGTGAAGGAACTGAACAAGTAAGGAAAAATAAGATGCAACTCTTGATTCAAAAATATGAATCATTTCATTTCAAGAGTGGAGAATCTATCAATGACACCTATAGCAGATTTCAGAAGTTATTAAATGGACTGAAGCTATATGGTAGGGTTTATGCAACTGAGGATACAAATTTAAAATTTCTTAGATCTCTTCCAAAGGAATGGAAACTAATGACTGTTTCCATTAGACAATCTCAGGACTTCAAGGATTATACACTTGAGAAACTTTATGGTATTCTCAAGACATATGAGTTGGAAATCCAACAAGATGAGGAAATTGAAAAGAATCAAAGAAAGGAGAAAACTGTGGCTTTGGTAGTCAAAGGAAATGAAAAGAAGAAGGAAAATGGTTGTGTAGAAGAGTCTGTCATGATGGCTGGTGATGCTGTTGAAGAATCATTCAAGAGAAAAGGAAAGAGCAAGTGTGAAGAAGATGAAAGGATGATTTGGATGAGATTGATGAGTACCTTGCATTTCTGTCAAGGAAATTTTCAAAGCTAAAATTCAAGAGGAATCCATATGCTCAAGGGCCTAGATCCTAGTTTAGAAGCAACAATCAAAACAAAAATTTGGTTGATAGATCTAAATTCAAATGTTTTAACTGTGGATTGGCTGGTCATTTCTCAAATGAGTGCAGGAAGCCAAAACAAGAAAAGGCAAAGTCATATGAGGGTATTGATTATTAAAAGAAATACTTTGATCTTTTAAAATAAAAAGAAAAGGCTTTTGTTACTGAAGAGAAGGACTGGGATGCTGAGGACTGTGATTATGAAGAATTCATCAATCTAGCATTAATGGCCAAACATGAAGATGAAGAAGCTAGTTCATCATCAAATCAGGTACTAGCTACAAACTTTTCTGAGCTTTCAGCTGATGAATGCAATAGTACTATTAATTAAATGTCCAATGAATTGTACAATTTGCATGTCACTCTAAAATCTCTAAACAAGGAAAACCTCAAGTTAAAGAACACCATTGATGCCTTAACTGAGAGGAATATTTTTCTTGAAAATGAACTTGTCTGTTTAGATAGATTTAAGCAGGAAAGAAAGGATGCTAGGAATGAACTAGTAAACAGTTTGAAAAGAGAAGAATTGTTGAAAGAACAATTGGCTGAAGAAATTGAAACCATTAGTAAATGGAATAGGTCTGCTAAAACTGCCAAACAAATTATTGATGTTCAGGGTGTAGATACTCTAGGAGAACTCCCCAAATCAATAGGCAAGCCATTGGCTGATACTTCAATGGATAAAGATCAATTGACTGTTAATCCTTCATCAACTGATAAGGATTATCAATCGATTGATGCTGAATCAATTGATAAGCATCCATCGACAAGTAAATCATCAATGGCTAATAAGAAGAACAAATTTAGTACTCCTATTAAGTTTGTTAAGGAAACCAAAAATCAAGTTGAGGCTGAGACTGAACATAGGTAGCTTATCCAAGAAACAATTAAAAGAATAATTAGAAAAGATAGCACTTGTGGAAATTTCTCAACCTAAGTTTGAGAAAAAGAAAAAGAATATGAATGGTAAAGTAGGCATAAATAAGTACAACAACTACACTCCTGATATGTATGCACCTAGAAAAGTATGTGCTAAATGTGGTAGTGTAAATCATTTATCCATGCAATGCAAGAACATAAAGAATTCTATATCTTCAAATGATTTAAATATACATGCCATGACTGCGAATGCCATGTTTACCAATCCTATGCTCATGAGTGCCATGTCTTCTAATTTGGTTGCACCTAATGTTCATATGCCTTATGCACAAGTTCCATACATGTATAATCCCTTCTTTGCATATCCTAATATGAACATGCCAGGTATGCCATGGAACATGCCTAATGTAAATGATGAAATTCATGGAAATTCTGCCATGAGTTCCAAGGTGTCAAAGCCCCAAAAGTCAACTCCCAAAGTTAAAGTGGATTTAAACCCACCAAAATAAAAGGAACCTAAGTTGACAACAGGGGCTCAGGCTGCAACTAATAAAAGAGGACCCAAGGCAACTTGGGTACCAAAAATAACTTGATTGTTTTATGTGTGTGCAGGGAAACAGGAAGAAAAATCTCTGGTATTTGGATAGTAGATGTTCAAGGCACATGACTGGAGATTTGTCCCTGCTCACAAAGTTTGTGGAAAAGGCTGGCCCAGTAGTTACTTTTGGAGATAACAGCAAAGGTTTTACTCTGAGATATGGCTCAATTGCAAAAGAAAATGTTATCATTGAACCTGTAGCACTAGTTGATGGATTGAAGCACAATCTGCTCAGTATTAGTCAACTGTGTGATAATGGTAATGGTGTGTGGTTTACAACTGGATCATGCATCATAGCCAACAAAGAATCTGGTGATATTCTCTTAACTGGAGAAAGGAAATGAAATGTCTATGTGGCTGATTTTCTCTCTGTAAAGGCAAATTCAATGACATGTCTACTTAGCAAAGCCAATACAGATGAAAGTTGGACTTGGCACAAGAAGCTAGCCCATTTAAATTTCAAGGCCATGAATCAATTGGTTAGAAAGAATTTGGTTAGAGGCATTCCACAGATGGAATTCACCAAGGATGGACTGTGTGATGCCTGTCAAAAGGGAAAACAAAGAAAAGCATCATTCAAGTCAAAGTCTGAATCATCAATTGATAAGCCTCTGGAATTATTGCACATGGATTTATTTGGTCCAGTTAACATCATGTCAATTGCCAAAAAGAAATATGCCTTAGTAATTGTGGATGACTTCACAAGATTTTCATGGGTATATTTCTTACACTCTAAAGATGAGGCAAGCAAATTAATTATCAATCATGTGAAGAATGTTGACAATAGCACTGAATGGAAGGTCAAGAAATTTAGAAGTGATAATGGTACTGAATTCAAGAATGCATCAATGAAAGAATTCTGTGAAGAAAAAGGTATCACTCATCATTTCTCTGTACCAAGAACTCCACAACAAAATGGAGTAGTTGAAAGGAAAAATAGGACCTTGATTGAAGCTGCTAGAACTATGTTAGAAGAAGCAAAACTACCTACATACTTCTGGGCAGAAGCAATTAATACTGCTTGTATTAAAATAGTCAATCACATCACAGTGATCATAACACTTCCAATGATCATAACACTTCCAATGATCATGAAGCATCATCTTCAAGGACAAATTTACCATCTCAAAGGAAATGGACAAAAAGCCATCCCCTTGAACTAATAATTAGAGATGCAAATGATGGTGTCAAAACTAGAAGTGCAACTCAAAATGAATGCTTGTATAGTAGCTTCCTGTCTCAAGAAGAACCAAAAAGGATTGAAGAAGCCTTGAATGATCCTGATTGGATAATTGTTATGCAAGAAGGGTTGAATCAGTTTGAAAGAAACAAGGTATGGAAGCTGGTGCCCAAACTAAAGAACAAGTCTATCATTGGTACAAAATGGGTGTTCAAAAACAAAATGGATGAATCCGGTACAGTGACAAGAAATAAAGCAAGATTAGTGGCAAAGGGCTATTCACAAGAAAAAGGCATAGATTTTGATGAAACATTTGCACCAGTTGCAAGGTTGGAAGCAATCAGAATCTTTCTAGCATTTGTTGCTCATGCTAATTTCAAGGTGTATCAGATGGATGTGAAAAGTGCTTTTCTCAACGGAGAACTAGAAAAAGAAGTATATGTAGAACAACCTTCTGGTTTTATTGATCCTGTTCATCCTGGATTTGTATACTATCTTCTCAAGGCACTTTATGGATTAAAACAAGCACCTAGAGCGTGGTATGACACTTTGTCTAAATTCTTGATTGAGAATCACTTCATAAGAGGTACTGTTGATAAAACTCTCTTTCATAGAAATGTAAATGGCTCTATGATTCTTGTTCAAATCTATGTAGATGACATTATTTTTGGCTCAACTAATGAAAAACTTTGTAAAAAGTTTGCTAAGTTGATGCAGAGTAAATATGAAATGAGCATGATGGGAGAACTTACCTACTTTCTTGGTTTGCAAATCAAACAAGTCAAAGATGGTATTTTCATAAATCAAACCAAATATATTTCTGATTTATTAAAGAGATTTGATTTAAATGAATGTTCTTCTGCAAAAACTCCCATGGCCACTGCAACTAAACTTGAATTAAACACTAAGGAAGCTATAGTGGACATTTCAAGTTATAGAGGCATGGTTGACTCATTACTTTATTTAACTGCAAGTAAACCAGATATAATGTTTGCTACATGTCTTTGTGCTATGTTTCAAGCTGATCCCAGAGAATCTCATTTGATTGCAATAAAAAGAATATTCAGATATCTCAAAGGAACTCCAAATCTTGGAATTTGGTATCGTAGAGATTCTGGATTTGATCTAATTCGCTATTCAGATACAGACTATGCAGGTTGCAGAATTGACAGAAAAAGCACAACAGGCTCCTATCAATTTCTAGGAAATAAGCTTGTTTCATGGTTCAGCAAGAAGCAGAATTCAGTGTCTACATCTACTGCAGAGGCTGAATACATTGCAGCTGGAAGTCGCTGTGCACAAATATTATGGATGTGGAATCAACTACTTGACTATGGGTTCAACTTGAACAAGATTCCTATTTTCGTGATAATACAAGTGCCATTGCTATAATAGAAAATCCTGTACAACATTCCAGAACCAAGCACATTGACATAAGGTATCACTTCATTAGGGAACATGTAATGAATGGTACAGTTGAATTACATTTTGTCCCTAGTGAAAGACAACTTGCAGACATTTTTACCAAACCATTAGATGAATCTACCTTCAATAGATTGGTCTGTGATTTAGGTATGCTTAATTATATTTAATCCTTTAAATGTCTGACAAGTTATGTATTAATATTATTTATAACCATTGATTATGTTAAATTATTGATTCTTCAATAATCAACTGATAAACATTTTACATATCAATGGATATTACTGAAGTTGTCGACATATAAATATATCAATTGATGATATATTTGTTTATTGATGGATATTTGGAACTATCGACAGATAAATATATCAATTGATGATATATTTATTTATCGATGGATAAATGTACCTGTCGATGGATAAGATTATTATCAATCGATGACCTGGAATTTAAGAGGTCCATGTCATCAATCGATCTGTACAAAATCTAGCCGTTGGTTACTTATTTTATCAATTGATTAATACATACATTCCTGTATGTATAACAGTCGATTGCTAAAATTGATAACTTTTACTTTTCAATATTCATCCAACGGTCAATTAAGTTCTATTTTGAGTAAGAAATTGATTAAGAAATCAGTAAATATAAATAGTGAGATTAAAACTTCTTTTAATTCTTACTTACATTTTTACTATCTATTTTACTATCTATTTCTCTTTCTCTTGCTAAGAACCCTAATTGCTACTGTTTAATTGTTGTTTCTGTATAACTACTAACAATCTTTCCAGTTAATTCTAGTCTCATCTTCAAAAACACTAATGGCATCATCAAAGAAAGTCTCACAATCTGGATTCTACTATGAGCTCAACAACTTCGTTGCCTACACTATGGTGGAGGAAGCCCCAACAGAATTTCATCCTCTAATGGAATTTCTAAGGAGTTCAAGGATTTCAAAGGCCCTCTCAGAAGCACCAAAAATAGTGTGCAATCTAGTTGAAGAGTTCTGGACAATAGCAGAAGTAGCAGGTGATTTTTCTTCAATCTCCTTTGATTGCAAAGGACAAAGGTATATTCTAACCACTATAGTCTTGGGTGAGTGCTTAAATATTCCTGCAAATAATACAATAGATGCACCCATTGACACAGAGATAAGAAGCATGCTTAGAGAAATCAATTACACTACTCCTGATGCTAGTATAGGTAGTATTGTTAGGAAGAATCTAAGAAAAGAATGGTCATATTTCTTTGATGCTATAATAAAGTGTTTTTCTGGTAAGGTTAGTAATTTTGATGCAATAACAACAAGTATGCAACAAGTAGGGTATAGCATTTTATATGATAAATATCATAATTTGGAAGCCTATTACTCAATGAAATATCTGCCAAATTGGGGAATAAAGTAAATAGATCTAATCATATTTATTATGCAAGATTTATTATGATTATTATTAACCACTTTGTCAAGGATATTGAGATTGACAGGAGTACAGAAACTTTGGATTGCTGGACTCAAAACAAAAGGGTCTTTAAGGACTTGGTTAAGATCAATCTTCACAGCAATGTGGAATTGATCTATCCCCCTTTTGTTCAGGTATTTATCTCTACTTTAAACTCTTCTTAACCTAATTCTTCTTTGCCTTCTGTGACTATGGAGGTGGTAGTAATGACCCCAACCCTCCTACCCAAGTCACATAACCAATCTCTAAATCCAAATCTAAGAAACCAACCTCAACAGGTTCCCAAAAACCTGCTATTGTAAAAACAAAAAAAAGAAAATCAACTGTTTTGGTAGATAGATTAGAGGAGGATGTAGGTAGTGAGGGAACTGGGGAACATCAAAGAACCCAGAAGAATAAGGAGAGTGAGGGTGTGCAACCTCAACCAAGCCAGTCCATAGTCTCCCAAAAGACTGTGGTTGTAAATATGGAAAACACCACACCCCTATTGGCATCCTCTCAAAAGGATGATAGTATTGAAAATAACCTACAACCAGGGGTACAGAATCAAGTTGGGGACACAAAGACCAAAACACTAACACCATATAAAAGGAGAGAAAAGAAAGTCACATTTGCACTTGGGGAATCACACACTGCAAAATCACAGGAAACTGTGGTGGAGCCTTCTCAAAGTCTGTTTGATGCACCTCATACAAATGATGAGATGCAGCCCCATTCTCTTTCAATTCCAATCTCTTCTATTCTTCTTTCCCCATCTCAAACTTCTTCAGAAAATGTTCTGCTAGATTATCAAACATTTTCAGATTCTCCTTCTTTGTTTTTCAAGGAGAAGACAACACTCGCTCCTGAATCTTCTTCCCAGGATTTTCAGGATTCTATTTCCCATATCATTTCAAACATTACTTCTCAAATTAATTCAACTGTTTCTTCTCCATCAATTGATGTTCCTTCATCAATTGATATTCAGTCATCGACTGATAAGCCATCGATCGACACTCAAGATCAATCGATGGGTATGCATCAATCGATGGATGCCCCAAACACCACTTCAACTGATAATGTCAATACATCAATTGATGCTCAATCAATTGATGTTGCACAAACACTCTTAGGATTGAGTGAGTTGAGTGAGAGGCAGGATTGTAACCTGGCAAAAGGAGAGAAAATGAGTAAAAACATTCTTATTTCTTCTAGGAATGAGAGTGAAACACTTGAGGGCCCCACCTTAGTAGGTGCACAAGAAATGAGTGAGGGAGAGGTGAGATTCCAGGATGAGATCCTGATGCAAAATAGAGAGATGAGTGAAAGTGATAAAACAATTCTTCTATTTGCACAAGAGTTGGAAATTGATCTGATGGCAGAAGAAGAAGAAGGAGTAAAGAAGATAGGGGGAGCCTCTAATGCATAAGCTAGTGGGAGTGGAGTTGCTAAGGACTTTGAAGAAGAAATAGATGCTGGTGATTTGGATCCAAAGAATTTCATTCATCCTGATCCACAATATCAAGGGTTGGCTGCTTCAAGTAACAGGAATGCAAAACAACTCTTGGGAATTGATCATACAGATCAAAGGACCAGGAATCTGAAGGAAAGCATTGCCAATAAAACAGACACTTGTTATATGGCACCTGAAGAGTTGGAGAGTGATTCTGATGAGGAGCCATGGATGAGCACTATTGATGGTTTCTTAGAAGCTGCTGAGATTGAAATTCTCTCTCAATATAGAAGAACAATGGTGGAAGGAGAAATTGAAGATCCTACTCAAAGGAGAATTGCTCACTGTATGAGAGAATCAATGAAAATTCAAAAGATGACAGTAACAGGAGTAAGGAGGGAACTAGAGATCATCAAGGACTCTATCTCAACTAACAAGGATACAATAGACAGGAGATTGGATGAAAAGCTACCATTCAACACCATGAATAGCATCAAAGACAAGCTTTTCAAGGAATCCAAAATTTTTGCATCTTTGGAGACAAGAGTAGGGTCTTTAGAAAAAAAGATGGATGATATTATCATAGGTCAAAATCTACATGCTTCCATTCTTCAAAAGATTCTTGACAGAATTCCACCACCCCCTTCAATTGATGATAACAAAAAGGGGGAGAATACAAAGAAGAAGGATGGTGATGGTGCTGATGGCAAAGGCAGTGGGAGTAGTGGCATAGGTGGTTCTGGTATGGATAAGTCAAGTGGCATTGGTGGTTCTGCACCCAAAAGATATAAAAGCAGAAGTAACATGGACAATCAATCTTCAAAGAGATCTAAGTCATCTAATTCTCCAAAAGATGATTTAGAACAGAAAAAGAAAGAATTCAAGAAGTTTGATGATGATCTTGAAGCTAGGAGAATTTCTAGGGAGAAAGAAACTCAATCAATGATTGAGAGGGAAAAGAAAAGAATTGAAGATCTAAGGAGAAGCACTGAGTTAGTAATAGAGGCAGTAGAAAAAGGAGACTTGGAAGAGTTCATTGCTCAAACAAGAAAAATAAATGAAGATGCACAAAAGGCTGCCAAGGAAAGCAACTTAGATGCTGAAGCCTTTTTGTCAGTTGATCAAGAAGCCCTTAAAGAGAGGAAAAAGGGAAAAGCCATAATGATTGAAGAAGAGAAGAAAAGAAAAGAGCCAGTTGGCCAGAAGCTTCTTCAAGGAGCCATTTCAACAGGATTGTCAGATGCTGAAAAGAAAGAAAAAGAAAATGAGGAAATAGCAAGGCAAATGGAAATGGAATGGAAAATGGAGGATCAATTAATGGACCAACCACTGAGGAAAAAGAGAAAAGTTACTATGGCCAAGAAAAGGTCAGGTTCTACTCAAGAAATAGTGGTTCAGGAAAACCTCCAGGGTCAACAAGAAGAAATCAAGGAGGAGGTCACAATTGAAGGATATGATTGGAAGGGAATACCAGTAATCAATGAAAAGGGATTAATTGGAGTAAGGACTCACCCTGCAACCTCTAACCATGAAGAATCAATGCGGTTGGAGTATTAAAATGGAGTGAAAACCTTCTATTCATTAAAGGTGATAATGAAGCAAAGCTACAATGTTTTAAAGACTATTCTTCCTCTACTCAACAGAAAGTACAAACTCAACACAACAATTGCTCAGGAGATTTAACAGCAAATTTCAAGGTTAAGGAGATCCAAGGCAGAAACTGAACCTGATTCACCTCTAAAGCTATGGAAGTCACAGGTCAAAAAGGTGGTGTTGGAGCCAAAGTATGCTATGATTTTTACAGATATAGAGGGCAACACAAAGTTCTTTGATATCTGCAAATATCTGGACAAAATCACAGATGAAGAAATACATTATCTTATGAGGCAACTTGGAGAAACTGACAGGGATGAAGCAATCTTGAGAAGTTCTTTCATGAGGCAACTAAAGGAAAATGCTGAGAAGAGAAGGAAGAGGAACTAATTAAATCATGAAGACATTAAAGCTGCTTGCAGGAGTTATCTATCAATCTGGTACTTCCAAAATTAATGTGCCAATTAAATTTCTTGATTTTATCTAAATGTAAATTTTAAGGGTTTTTGTTATCATCAAGTAGATTTATGCCTGTTAGTAACACAAACACAAATAGGGGGAGATTGTTAGGAATCTACATGTGATTTGATGATAACATTAATCTTAGAATCATAGAAATTTTATTTGATGTAACTGATCAATTGATATGAAAGTTATAAATATCAATTGATCAGGAAACCATTTATCAGTTGAAGTGTTTATATGAATCAACTGATAATTTAGATTGTAGCATAGGTGTACTTAGTCTATTTCAATCGATAAGGTGTAAATCAATTGATATTCTGTTCATCAATTGATATTAGAGTCGATTGATATAGATCATCAATTGATGTGTAAATTAAACTGTTAAATTGTAATTATGTGAAGACAGGAAATTACACAAGTGAAGGATGATCAATTGATATTGAAGCATCGATGAGGGATCAATCGAAGAAGCCAAGTCAAGCATTGAAGACCATCAACTGATGTGAAGACCCATCGATTGGTATATCGATTGATAACATCTATCAATCGATAAGCCATCTTTTATCAATCGATGGATATAAAGATCAATCGAAGAAGAACATCAGTTGATGGATTAAAGAATGGATCAATTGATATGCTTAACAGCAAATTATTAATTGAGTGTGACAACACAGAAAGAATATCTATTGAAGATCCAAAGAACAAAAGCACTCCTATGGAAGACAGTCTAGAGTGGCTGTGAAGACTCAATCAGAAGCTATCTTTTCAAACCTTTTCAAAGATAGAAAAAGGTAAAAGAAAGGCAGGTAGAAAAAATCCTAGAATAGGAATTGTAAAAGCACACTTGTGGTATATAAACAAGTGTAGCAGTATTATTAGAAGACAGACAAGTTAGACAATATTTATTAATCAACTGTTCCAGCTTGAGAGCACATTTGTAACAACAGTTGATTTGTTTTCTAATCTTGTAAAAACGCAGCTAGGTTTCTTTTAACCTAGGAACATTGAGCAAAAATATACACTGATGGAAAAACCAATCCATCAGTAATTTTAAATCTCTTTGTTCAGTTTATTTTTCAGTCTTATATTGTTCGAACATATTCTCACTAATTCTCAAACATCAAGAACAAATATTAGAACAAAAAAAAAGTTTCAATATTTGTATTCAACCCCCCATTATATAAATATTGACATTGTTATAGAGGAATAACACATAGTAAAGTGCATTTTATAATGTTATCTGTCAATAGGAAATAGAAGTAGAAGAAAACTACTATACAGTAGTTAGTAGTCTATTGTAACAAAGTGTAGTAGTAGAAATAGTGTGAGAAAAATTGTAAGCATTGTATTGCAAGAACAACACTTTGTAAGCATCTTGATAATTTTACCAAGAGTAATTGAAAGCAAAAATACACTAGTGGAAAAACCAATCCACTAGTAATTTTTATATTGCTTGTCTTGTTTTCAATTTATAAGTATCACATTCTTAGTTAAATTAGTTATATTTTGCCATACACTCAAACTCTTCTGTTGAACAAACTCAAATCCACAAGAATTTCAATTAATTTTTAAGTTTGTATTCAACCCCCATTCTCCAAACTTATTGTACTCAAGGGCAAATAACAATTGGTATCAGAGCCTAGCTTTCAACATACAGAAAGTTAAGATCTAAAGTACATCAAGTATGGGTCAAAAGATACATGAGTGAAGATTCCAGTTCTAGAGAAAGATGAGTAGTTTCCCTAGAAAGTGAAAATGCACTTGCATCTGCTATCTATTGATCCTTCCTATGTTCATTGCATAGATAAAGGTCTACATGTGCCTATGAAGATAGTTAAAAGTGTGAATGCAGATGGTACTCAAGCACGAGACAATCTCATTCTAAAACTGGTGAGTGAATACACAGATGAAGATGGAAGGAAGTACATAAGGATAAAAAGACTATGAACATTTTGTTTAATGGTCTTGACAAGGATATGTTTGATAATGTTATCAATTGTACAACCTCCAAAGAAGTCTAGGATACTCTTCAAACTCTATGTGAAGGCACTGAGCAAGTAAGAAAGAACAATATGTAACTCTTGATTCAAAAATATGAGGCCTTTCACTTCAAGAGTGGTGAAGCAATCAATGACACATATAGTAGGTTTCAGAAGCTGTTGAATGAGCTAAAACTATATGGAAGAGTATATGTTGTTGAAGATACCAACCTCAAATTCTTGAGGTCTTTACCCAAGGAATGGAAACCAATGACTGTTTCTATAAGACAATCTCCTGACTTTAAAGAATATACTCTTGAAAACCTATGAGTTGGAATTACAGCAAGATGAGGAAATTGAGAAAAGTTAGAAGAAAGAAAAGTCCATTGCTTTGGTGGACAAGGATAAGCAAGTTTCAAAATCTGGTGAAGATGTTGCTGTCAAAGAAGGGAAGAAAGAAAGTCATGGCAATAGTGCAAATGTGTTAGATATGATGAATCTTCAATTGGAAAAGGAAAAGAAACAGTTGAGGATGATGAGTCATACACCAAGGATGAAATGGATGAGATAGATTAGCATTTGGCTTTTCTATCAAGACAATTTTCAAAAATTAAATTCAAGAGGAATCCCATGCAAAGGCTTGGATCTCAGTTCAAGAGAGACAATCAACAAAGCAAAAATCTTGTTGACAGGACTCAATTCAAATGTTTTAACTATGGATTGTCAGGTCATTTTTCTAATGAATGTAGAAAGCCAAAAATGGAGAAGAAGAAAAAGTTTAGTGATGGTATTGACTATAAGAAGAAGTACTTTGACTTGCTCAAATAAAGAGAGAAGACTTTTGTAACAGAAGAAAAGGACTGGGCTGCTGAGGATTATTCTGAAGAAGAAGAATACATCAACCTTGCACTAATGGCCAATCATGATGACCAGGAAGCTAGTTCTTCTAGCAATTATGTAATTTCTACAAATCTATTTGAGTTATCCAAAGATGAATGCAATATTACAATTACTGAAATGTCAAATGAATTGTATAATTTGCATGTCACTCTTAAGTCCTTAAACAAAGAGAACACTAGGCTCAAAATCACCTTAGAAACTCTCAATGAAAGAAACAATTGTCTAGAGGGTGCGCTAGTGCAAATGGACAAACTCAAGGTAGAAAACAAAGATGCTAGAAAAGAACTAGTTGAGTGTAAAAAGGAAATGGAAAAATTGAAAGAAAAATTGGAAGAAGAACTAAGAACCATTGATAAATGGAACAGGTCAAGTAAAGCTAGCAAAAAGATGAATGACATACATGGAACAAATTCTTTTACCATGCTGTCTGAGACTCTTGAGAAATTAGCCATTGATGAGAATCAATCCTTGGAAAAGAAGCAATCAATTGTTAATCTTGAATCAACTGATAAGGATTATCCATCGATTGATATTGTTATCCCAACGGATAATTATCTATCGATTGATAATGTTATCCCCACGGATAATTATCCATCGATTGAGGAATCATCAACTGCTAAGCAATCTGTTTTGAAAACCAAGTTTAACAGACCTGTTAAATTTGTAAAAGAAGGTAGCTCCTCTAAATCTCAAGTCAAAGTTGAAAAGGCTAATATAGTGTTCTTATCTAAAGATCAATTGAAAGAAAAGTTAGAAAAGATAGAGCCTAATATTAAGCCAAATGATAAGAAGAAGAAGAACAGAAATGGTAAAGTAGGCATAAACAAGCACAATAACTGCACACCTGACAAGTATGCTCCTAGAAAGATATGTGCTATGTGTGGTAGTAAGAATCACTTATTTGTGCAATGCAAGTCTGTTATGCCTGCAACAACTAGTGTGCCTGTTATACCTAACATGCATTCTAATTCTGTTTATCCTCATGCTATACATGTTCAATATGCATCAATGCCTTATATGTTTAACCCATATCTTGTATTTGCCAACATGAATATGCCTGCTATGCCATAGAATATGCATAACAATTTTCATGCTCTAAATTTCTCTAATTCTACAAGTATGAATCTTCCAAATATTAGCATTGAGAATCCTGAGGTGAGGAAACCAACACCTAAGGTTGAAGTGGAAGTAAAACCACCCAAACCAAAAGTACAAAAATTGGAAACCAAGCCAAAGGTAGCAACTAATAGGAAAGGACACAAGGCAACTTGGGTACCAAAATCAACTTGATTGTTTTGGGATGTGTGCAGGGAAAAAGAAGGAATCTTTGGTACTTGGACAGTGGGTGTTCAAGACACATGACTGGAGATAAATCCCTGCTCACAAAGTTTGAGGAGAAAGCTGACGCCGGAGTAACTTTTGGAGATGACAGTAAAGGATACACCATGGGATATGGCTTGATTTCAAAAGAGAATGTCATCATTGAACCTGTTACATTAGTTGATGGCTTAAGACACGATTTGTTAAGCATAAGCCAACTATGTGACAATGGAAATAAGGTTTGTGAAAGGCAGAGTGTCTAAACTTGTAACACTATAACTTATGTAACTCAACTAAAAGAAAAGATACTTAACCAGAAGACAATCAAGAACATGAAGTCACAAAGAAATCAATATTAACTATGAAGACAAGGTAATTGATAAGATTCAATTTGTTAAGTATGATCAAACAAAGAAGAAATCATTGAAAGAAGTTCAAGACAAATTTGTTCATGCCTCAGTGGTTTGTAACTTAAAGATTCAAGATCATAACTATCAGTATCAATAAGTCAAATTGATTTCAAGTGAACAAGAAGGAAAGCAATGATTGGAAAGCCACATTACTAATTGAAAATGGTAATCTATTCAAGAAGCAGAGACACTATCAAGACTAGTCACTTATGAATCAGACCATTGCATCAAGTGTCAGGACATTGATAGTATGTTTATGTCAGTAATAGAGATCCAAGTTCAAAGAGCTTGTTGAAGAATTTGGAAAACATAAAGAAATCACAAGTTCAAAATGCTGCATTGAAGTTTCAAGTTGAAGCCCAGAATTTTTCTAAGTACAAAATGTTCGAGATGGCCAAGTAGAATATTCCTATGTAGAATATTCACTTAAATGTTCGAGATGGCCAAGTAGAACATTCCTATGTAGAATATTCGAGATGGCCAAGTAGAACATTCCTATGTAGAATATTCGAGATGGCCAAGTAGAAGTTCTCAAGTAGATGTTCTACATGAAGGGCAGTTTCAACATGACACATGGCATCATCTAATTGGCAGATTTCCAAGCTTTCAAGATTAGATAAGATTTATGTGGACATCATTGGGCCACGTATATCTTAATCTTTGAAGACTACAAGACATAGATTACAAGTAGTATAAATAGAAGTACTTGTGTATTTTTTTTAAGAGAGCAATATTTTCGAGATAAACACTTGTAAAAGAGAGAGAGTATATTCACAGAGCTTAGCATCATTTACTACCCTCTTTACTTCTGGTGTACTTTGTAATGAATGTTGTAGCAACCCTTTCAAGTTATATATAAAACATATATTCCTTGAATCATTGTGTTCATTTATTACATTGTATTTATTGCTTCTTAAATTCGAAAAGTTATATTCACCCCCCCTCTACAACACATTTGGACCTAACAATTGGTATCAGAGCTTCATGTTTAATATACAAAACATAGATCCTTGTGTTTGGTAGAAGATTAGTGAGTTTTCATCTACAGATTTACTTTTCTAGTTCTTCTCGAAAAGAGTGCTCAAATTTGTTTGACAGAGAAAACTCACTCTAAAAATTATTTAAATACTCCGGGTGTAATTATTTAGCTTGGGAGGACTTTAGATAATTTTTGTGAATTATTCTGGGTACTTTGATTTTTGGTGTTCTTCAAGGAGTCATCACTGTTCTTGATAAAGAAGATAAACCCAGCAACTTTTGATTACCTTTTCAAGAGACATAAAGTTAAAAAGGTGTTATTGGCTTTTGATTTGACATAAATCTCACAACAAAAAGTGTTATAGAAGATATTCAGTACCTAGCACGTGAGTTAGGTGAGAAAAGCCACAAAAGTCAAAAAGTATGAAAAGTAATATTGTTTATTCAATATTAAAAGTGACCAGCAGCAAATTTCTTCCAAGGACAAAAGTTCTACATAGAATATTCTACTTGGAATATTCTACTTGAATATTCTACTTGGAATATTCTACTTGAATATTCTACTTAAATATTCTACTTGAATATTCTACATAGAATATTCTACTTGAATATTCTACTTGGAATATTCTACTTGGACAAAAGTTCTACTTAGAGAAATTCGACTTGGGCAGTTCTACATAGATATTCTACTTAGCCTAGTCTTGGGTACTTAGAATTTTTTTTTGGTCCAGAATTTGAACCTTGATTTATTTTAAGATAATTTAATTTTCTTTTAATTACTACTCAAGTAATAAGAAAAATTTATTATCTTTACTTTAAATCCGCATTAAGATGGCACCTAAAAACAATTTCAAGATTCCAATGTTCGACCGAGATCATTATGAAGAATGGGTGTTGAGAATGAAACTTTACCTTGAGTCCGTCAATCCTGAATATCTGGAAGTACTCAATAAAGGTAAATTTGTACCAATGGTTGTTGTTCCTGAGCATATGGAAGGAGATGTGGTAGTACCACAACGGTCTGAGCCTAAAAAGGCAGTAGACTTTTCAGATGCTGATAAGGAGCAGATATCCTTCGACACATCCGTTCGACAAACACTGATGGAATCCCTGGATCATGAGATGTTTAACGTAGTTAAAGGACTAACTACAGCAAAGAAGATTTGGGATAAGCTAGAGGTCGTCATGGAAGGTACCTCTGAGGTTAGAAGCAACAAAACACTTATACTCAAGATGGAGTATGACACTTTCAGGATAAGAAAAGGTGAAAGTATAACCGATGTCTATCTAAGATTCAGTCAGTTGGTTTTGGATTTGAATCTGAGAGGTGTAACTCTCCCCGTGGTTGAAGTCAACACGAGATATCTGAGGAACCAGCCAAAAAGTATTGAACATAGAGTCTATGCTGTTAGAGAAACCAGAGATTTGCACACAACTACTCTGGAAGAATATTATGGAATTCTAAAGACCTATGAGCTGGAAACACTTCAAGATCAAGCATGGGATAATGATTCAAGAGGAAAAGAAGCTGCATCAGGGTTAGTTGCTGATGAGGTAGAGTCTAAAAAGGCAATGGTTGCAGAAAAGCCTAGGTCATCACCTGCATCACATCAAGTTGAAAATGATGATGAGTGCACATCAAATAGTGATGACGACTACTTCACCCAAGAAGAGCTGGACAACATGGATGACAGTGTCGTGGCATACATGGCAAGGAAGTTCAGCAATATCAGATTCAGAAAGAGTAACCGACCGCAAAGTAAATCTTCATCTTACTATCGGGTTACTAGAGGTGGTGGTAGTTCACAAGGCTACAAAGGGAAAGGCAAGAGTACCAGTTACAAATCTCCTTTGGATTTCAAAATGAAGTTCAAATGTTATAACTGTGGTGAAGCTGGACATTTTGCTACAGATTGCAAGAAGCCTAAACAGACATATCCAAAAGAAACTTATGAAGCCCTCAAAAGCAAGTATGAGGCCCTGGTAAAGGAAAGACATGGAAAAAGAGCTTTAGTTGTCACAGAAGGCAGAGCGTGGGATGATTCAGATGAGGAAGAAGTTACTCATACAGCAAACTTTGCCCTCATGGCTGAGACATCAGATGAACCAGAGGTACCAGTTCTAACCCTTAAGGAAGAAATGTCTATAGATGATTATAAGGTGCAGAACGGGGCTCTTAGCGAAGAGATCTATATGCTGTGCAAAAGCAAAAATACTTCTCAAAAAGAACAGAAAACACTTGTTGCCAAATGCAGAATGCTTGAGGCAAAAGTGGAAGAATTAGAGGCTGTTTGCACTATAGATACTTCCCTAAGAGACTCTATTAAAACTTTGGAACACAAGCTCAACCTTAAAGATGAAATAGAAGCATGTCTTAGGAATAAACTAGCTGAGTTAGAAACAAAATGCGAAGCTTATAAACTAGCAGCTAGTAAAGTGAATGTTGATAGTAGCACATTTAAGAAGATAACTGGTATTGGTGTAGGACTTGACTATTCTAACTTATCTAAGAAAGAAGGGAAAAGGCCTGTAGACACCAATCCCAGTGAGATTAAAAAAGAAGTACCTACAATTCTCAAATCTGCTATTAAACCAATATTCAAACACTTTGCTCCTCGAGAAGAAGAAGAGACTGATTTATTAGTTAGATATGAAATCGAGATGGAAGATCGGAAGAAAGAACAACCTGTAACTCATACTAAATCAGTTAAAATCAAATCCCCTAGAGAAGAATCTAGACCAGGATTAGGAGCCAAGGCTGTTAAACAACAGGTTAAGAAAGAAAAGGTTGAAAAAGAGGTTAAGGTAGAAAGAATAAAGAAAGCATGTTATCACTGTAAATACACTAAACATCTTTCTTATGCATGTAAATCTAACATGAATATTCCTGTTGCACATGCCATGCCTGTACCACACACAATGATTAACATGCATCAAAATCATGTACAATGTGGTCAACCTAACTGTATGCCATGCACTTTTAATGTCATGCAAACCTTCGTGAACTTGATGAATGCAACTAGTCAAACATGTTTAAATACTGCTACTAGTTCTAATGTCAAGAAGAAGAATGTAAGAGCTAAGACTGCCAGTCCTGCTAAAGTTAGGAGTGACAAGCCTTCTCCTAAGACTAACAAATCTGTTAAGTCTGACAAGGGAAAAGACAAAGTCGAAAGCTCTAAGAATGTTAAAGAAAGTGCATCTCCTATTGTTAAAACTGATAATTCTCGATCTTATAGAAAAGCCGGGCCCAATCAATCTTGGGTTCCGAAGAATGTCTAATCAATCTGACATTGCAGGGCATTAAGCGAAACAGAAATAAAGTTATATGGGTGCTATATAGTGGAGCATCAAGGCATATGACAGGAAACAAGTCCCTGCTTACAGAGTTGGTTATGAAAGCTGGCCCTTATGTTACCTTTGGAGATGATAGCAAAGGAGTGACAAAGGGATATGGCAAACTGAAGACTGGCAATGTCATCATTGAAGATATCTCCTATGTTGAGGGATTGAAGCACAATTTGTTGAGTATAAGTCAATTCTGTGACAAAGGTTATGAAATTGTCTTCAACAAGAAAGGTGTATCAATAACTCACATCAAGGAAGGTTCGTTAGCTTTAAGAGGAGTTCGGAAGGCAGATCTTTTTGTTGCTGATATGGATTCGGCAAACCAGAATGAAGTCACTTGTTTCTATAGTAAAGCTTCAGATGATGAAAGCTGGTTATGGTACAAAAAGCTATCTCACCTAAACTTCAAAACGATGAATGCTCTCGCAAGGCGAGAATTGGTGAAAGATCTACCTCAAATGGAATTTGCTCCTAAAGGACTCTGCGAAGCATGCGAAATGGGAAAGTCAAAGCGAGCATCGCATAAAAGTAAAGAAATTTCTAGTATCATTGAGCCTCTACAACTCCTTCAAATGGATTTATTTGGCCCAGTGAACGTGCTATCGTTATCAAGGAAAAGATATGCGTTGGTAATCGTGGATGACTTCTCTAAATATACATGGGTATTGTTTGTTATGACAAAAGATGAAGTACCTTTCCAAATCTTTGATCATATCACTCAAATTGAGAATGTTTCAACACTCACTGTGAAGACGATTAGATCAGATAATGGCACGGAATTTAAGAATGCAATCTTGAATGATTTCTGTGTTTCTAAGGGAATACGTCGTCAGTACTCAGCCCCGAGAACTCCACAGCAAAATGGAGTAGTTGAAAGGATGAACAGAACACTGGTTGAAGCAGCAAGAACATTGTTGTATGATTCACAACTTCCTCTATACTTTTGGGCCGAAGCAGTGAGTACAGTGTGTTACACTCAGAATAGAACCCTGATCATAAAAGATAAAGAAAAGACACCATGTGAACTAATGAATAACAGAAGACCAACAATCAAATACTTTCATATCTTTGGAGCTAAATGCTACGTACTTATAGACGATGATAATTTAGGCAAGTTTGAAGCTAAAGCACATGAAGGGATATTTGTGGGTTATTCTACAGATGTGGTGGCAGCTTATCGGGTATTCTTAGTGAATGATCGGAAAGTGATTGAAAGCTACAATGTCAGATTCGACGATACTAAACTCCCATCAATTTCTAAAGATAATAGTGAACCTGAGTCCCTAATGTTTTAAAATCTGGACTTAGATGAAATTGAAGATGAACCTGAGTTGGTTGTTACTTCAAATACGCCATGTGTTCGAAAAGAAATAACTGAGTCTAATGCAAGATCAGAAGAAACTTCCTCAGCACAGTCCGGCAACAACTCAGGGGGAGTAAATAGCAGCTCAAGGACAAGTGTTCAAGGCTCAAGAAGAGATGACACTAGTTCTATAGGAGCTGACACTAACTCAGGGGGAGTTAGTGGAAATAACACAAGTAGTCAACACAACAATTCAGAATTTCAAGCTGAATCATCAAGACAATTTCCAAGAGAACGGGTATGGAGTAGAGACCATCCGTTTGAATTAATTATTGGTGATCCAGATGCTGGTGTGTCTACTAGAAGATCTGCAAGAGCTGACATAGCTAATATTTACTTATATTCTGGGTTCTTATCCAAGCTTGAACCTAAAGAAATAGAAGAAGCTCTTGGTGATGCTGATTGGGTAATTGCAATGCAAGAAGAGCTCAATCAGTTTGAAAGGCAGAAATTTTGGAAGCTGGTACCCCGACCGAAGAACAGATCAGTAATTGGAACTAAGTGGGATTTCAGAAATAAATTGGATGAAGACGGACTTGTAACACGAAACAAGGCTCGTTTGGTAGCGAAGGGTTATTCTCAAAAAGAAGGTATTGATTATGATGAGACCTACGCTCCAGTTGCACGACTTGAAGCAGTCAGGATGTTCTTGGCCTTTGCAGCACACACGAACTTCAAGGTTTTTCAGATGGATGTGAAAAGCGCCTTCCTGAATGGAGAACTAGAAGAAGAAGTATATCTGGAACAGCCTCCTGGCTTTGTTAATCCAGAACTTGTAGATTTTGTGTACTTTCTCTTCAAAGCTGTCTATGGCCTCAAGCAATCCCCAAGACGATGGTATGAAACCCTATCCTTATTCTTAATTGCAAGTAGATTTATTAGGGGAGTAATTGATAAAACATTGTTCTACAAAAATGTAAAAGGTGAATTAATACTTGTTCAAGTCTATGTGGACGATATTATTTTTGGGTCATCTAATGAACGCTTGTGCGAGAAATTTGCCAAGTTAATGCAGGATAAGTATGAGATGAGCATGATGGGAGAGCTGTCCTTCTTCCTTGGATTACAGATTAGTCAAAGAAAAGATGGAATCTTTATCTGTCAGTCCAAGTACATCAAAGATTTACTCAAAAAGTATAATCTAGAAGATGCATCAACAGCTAAAACTCCCATGGCAACAGCCACGAAACTTGATGAAGACAAATCAGGTAAACCGGTTGATGTCACAAGTTATCGAGGTATGATTGGATCGCTACTCTATTTAACTGCAAGTAGACCCGATATCATGTTCGCAACTTGTTTATGTGCAAGGTTCCAAGTGGATCCTAGAGAATCACATCTCATAGCCGTCAAACGAATCTTTAGGTATCTCAAGGGCACATCAAATCTAGGGATTTGGTATCCAAGAGATACAGGTTTTAATCTTATTGGCTATTCGGATTCAGACTATGCAGGTTGCAGGATTGATAGGAAAAGCACATCTGGTGCATGTCAATTTCTTGGCAGAAGATTGGTGTCCTGGCAAAGTAAAAAGTAGCACACAGTATCTACTTCTACTGCTGAAGCTGAGTATATTGCTGCTGGAAGCTGTGTAGCTCAAATACTGTGGATGAGGAACCAATTGAAAGATTATGGCATGAAACACAAAAAGATTCCAATCATGTGTGACAACACAAGTGCCATTGCCATGACCAACAATCCTGTAGACCACTCAAGAACCAAGCATATAGATATCAGATATCATTTCATTAGAGAACATGTCGAGGAGGGGACTGTGGAGCTACATTTTGTGCCCACAATGCAACAAATTGCAGATATATTCACTAAACCTCTTGATGATGTAACATTCAATAGGTTGGTTGGTGAATTGGGAATGCTTAACACAAGTTAGTGATTTCTCCTATCTGCAAAATTCTAGTTTTAATAATGTACATATGTTTTTAGTCTTGATAATTGCATCTTTTGTACATGCATGGTTGAAAACATATGTAAATAATCTCTACAATTGCTACAAATATCACTTCTGTATGCTAAATTAATCATTAAGGGCTTAGACTTTAATATGATTAATTAATGAGTATTTTAGGATACATATTGTGTTATTCTTACATAAATTCATTGTGCTTTCTATGTAATTATTGATTAAATCTTTGAATTTATGTTAGTTAGATTGCATGATCACATGGGGAGTTAAATTCATATTATTCTAAATTTTTCATGATTTTTTAGATGAATTTACCTGTGTTTTTCATGTAATTTTGTTTAATTTAGAGGCCTTAGAATTGTCAAGGAATGTTTTTATTAATTGCTTTGTTAAAAATCCTTGAATTGATATTTATCTTAATTTGGCAAAATTTAATTGTTGTTCTTATTGCAAAAATTGCCAAATTATTATAGCTATCTTTTAAATTAAAAATTTTGAAAATTCTAAGTCTGGGAAGAATATTCGAGATAAGGTCTATCTCGAAATTCATCTCGAAATTCAACTTGAATTTCGAGTTACAGTTCCCCGTGTGCCTGTTTCAAATTCCAAGTCTGGGAAATTGTTCGACTTAGTCCTATCTCGAACATTATCTCGAATATTCGACTTGATGTTCGACTTGAGTCCTATCTCGAACATTATCTCGAATATTCGACTGGATGTTCGACTTGAGTCCTATCTCGAACATTATCTCGAATATTCGACTTGATGTTCGACTTGAGTCCTATCTCGAACATTATCTCGAATATTCGACTTGAATCCTATCTCGAACATTATCTCGAATATTCGACTGGATGTTCGACTTGAGTCCTATCTCGAACATTATCTCGAATATTCGACTTGATGTTCGACTTGAGTCCTATCTCGAACATTATCTCGAATATTCGACTTGAGTCCTATCTGGAATATTATCTCGAATATTCGACTTGATGTTCGACTTGAGTCCTATCTCGAACATTATCTCGAATATTCGACTTGATGTTCGACTTGAGTCCTATCTCGAACATTATCTCGAATATTCGACTTGTTGTTCGAGATAGAGTTCCCAGGATTGCACTTGGAATTTTACTCGAAACTCATCTCGAATTTTTCCTTAATATTCGAGATGGGATTCCCTGGTGGGTTTATTGTGCTGTTTTATTTGATCAAGTGATTATTTGTTCGAGATAGACCCTATCTCGAACACTATCTCGAATATTCGACTTAATGTTCGAGATAATGTTCGACTTGATGTTCCCCTGTATGTAAACTTTTTCTTCTTATATTTTCAGGGGTATTCTTGTCTTTGCACATATATGCCTATATATACATCTCTAACACGCATCAATTTTCACTTTTACCTAATTGTTTTCACCCTAAATTTTTACAGCCCCCACCCTCCCACCCTGCGATTTCAAACTTTCATTCCCTGTTCATTCGATTTGTGTTGAAACTCTTACATATCTCGAACTGCTGCCTGTTTTAAGTTTACTATTCTCTATTTGCGTTCATTATTGCCTGTGTTTGTGTATTTGGCCCTGTCTGATCATCTGCTCAGTTTGACATATATACACAGATATACACACAACTATCACGGTTAACTGGTTACATAGTTTAGTATTCATATCACTTATTTGGGTTGCAGTCATTACTGGATTGGGTTCCGATTGTTTTGATTTTGGTCATATTTGATTTCGTAGTTTAGTATAATCGACTGTTCATCTTCTCGATTCACTAAAAGAAATTAATTTGATTACGTTTTTTTTATTTTCCTTGCTTAAGTGTTTACCTTAATTGTTTTTTTCGAAAATCACATTAATTCAAGGAAAAATTATTTTAACAAATGGCTCACCAATTTATTCTTGCCAAAAATAATTTTTACAACATTAGTACGGAAATTGGTGATCAACTCCCGCGCTTCAAGTTTTGGGTACGATTTCTTAATTTGTATTCCAAGGCTAGTGTTGCGTTTACTGCTAAACCAACACTAGTCCATGATGCTTTACAGCAATTATGGACTAGTGCTGTTACTTTCGGGAGTAAATCTACCCCCTATGGTTTCAGGTTTACATTGGCGGGTCATGAATTTCAAGTCACGGAGGAAGTGTTCAACCGGGTTCTGGGGTTCCCAGTCAGAGATGTTTATGACCCCGAACCTAACACAGATGAGCGTATTAAATTCTTCGAAGAAATTGGATGCTACCCTCCCTCTGGACGGATCTCAACTGGCGCCATCCAGAAACAATACTTCCATGTGGAATGAAACTACTTTTTCGAGGCCATCACCAGATGTTTTCGGGCACGCGAAAAGGATTTTCATCAAATTCCAATTCCCATGCAGGTGTTTGCAGTTTCCCTTGCTCGTGAATTAAATATTAATTATGGCAGGATCATTCTTTCCGAGATCGTGACTGCTATGGGAACTCCTGCAAGTCGAGACCTGTCATCTACTAACGTTGTCTGTTGGTATCCTCGGTTCCTACAAATGCTTATTAATCACTTAGTACCTATTGATGCTTTATCTGTGAGACAGGCATTTGCCACAAGTGCGACATCTGCATCCTTGGGCATGGGCACCAAGTCACTCACGACGATTGCTAATCAAGATAAGCATCATGGTAAGCCGATGTCTATTCCTGATAACATTCAAGTATGGGTTAAGTTTGATGCAAGTATCACTTCCATGGCGGGGACCTCCCACATTTCATCACATGCTCAGAATCCCTCTGCCCATGCTGACGCATTCCAGGGGATTCCGGACGAGAGTATTGGTGATGAAGATGATGATGGGCACTCTCACGCACAATCATCTGCCGGCCAGAGGACCAGACAATCCACTCCATCTGCCGGACAAGGTAATGAAGAAGGTACTTTCTTTGAACAAGAGCAACTCTCTGTTCACACTACTGATACTTCTTCCCCTAAATCTGATTCCATGGCCCAAGATTCTGCTAGCCCGCAGGATCTATCCCCGGGCAAGAGCTATATTTCTGATTCGGAGTCTGACACATTTGCTTCCTCTCTTTCACCCTCGCTAACGGGAGTTAAAAGGCAGGCAGCTTTAGATTTAGGTGAGGGTTCTGAGAGTGACCCTGAAGTGCAGCCCCTTATTCGGAAGAAACCTAAATTTTCTCATGCTGCAACTTCTCAAGCCCAGTCCCACCCTAGTGTGTCTATCACAACCACTCCACCTCACGCGAGTGGTTTGCCCCGTGCACATTCAACACATAGGGAAGATGGTGAGGATTCTATGCCTTCTGAAGAGCCTGTTACTTCAGAGCGGCAACAAGCTTTCATTGCTTTCGAAGTACCTTCACCGGTACATACTGATGCTGCAGAAAGGATCGGTTCTGATGTTGTACTAGAACACTCTGCGGCCTCTCAGCCTGAGATTCCACCTCAGGACATGACAGGACCAGATCCCATTACTGCTACTTACTTTGCTTATCCAGTTTCTGCAGGTACTGCTTTCTCTTTCAGGACTATTGTTGAAGACATACACGAGCGTGAGACAGGGAGTGTGTGTGAGCGCTTAGGGAGTGAGGGACCTTCATTTTTAAGGCCCGAAACTGAGCGACAAACACTAACAGAACGATTTTTAGAGCAAGGACACCCAGACCAAACACCGTCCCTTCATCTTGAACATCTAGACACGCGTATGACAGCAATTGAAACTGAAATCAAGCAGTTCGGGCAGTCGATGGGGCAGTTGGGGATCAATGTTGGTGACAATCAACGAGCTCTTGATGACTACGCAGCACGGATGGCCAGTCAAGCAACAGCGATGGATGAGTTGACAAATAAGGTGAATGACTTGGGCCATGCTGGTGGTATCTTGGGCAGCACTCTGAATGAAAGAATGGGAGCAGTGGAAAGCATAATGCATACCATGGCGACAGAGATCAGCAGGATGATGTATGTCGTTAGAAGCTTTGTTCCCCCCAAGTGCTTTGACGAACAATTTACTCAGCCTCCCCCTGATCATGATGGTACTGGTGGTGCTGGAGGTGCTGGTGGAGCTGGACCCTCGGGTTCTGGTTTTGGTGGTTCTCATGCAACTGCTGGATCTGGCGAGAAAGGTGGTGTTGGGGATAACTCACCTAAGGGGGAGAGTGGTAAGGAGATGAGACAGCAGTCGATAATAATTGAAGAAATTGAAAAACAAACTGCTGATGTTGTCAAAGAAAATGAGCCAGTGAATGAAGAAGAGGCTCAAAGAAAGAGGAAGGGTAAGGCAGTGGTGGCTGAACAAGAAGAGCCATTCATTGACTTGAGTCGTCATCAGGAAGAGGCACATGAAGTACTAGATTCAGATTCTGATATGGAGGATGTTCCGTTAGCACATGCTATTAGAAGATCTTTGAAGGAACAAGGTGGAGGTGCTGGAATGTCTTCCGGACAGCCTGAAGAAATACCTGTTGATAAGGAAACTCTAGAAGCCCAACAGCTGGCCTTGGAACAAGCTCAGTTCTATAAAATGAAGATGATGCAGGATGAGGCTGTTTTCCTTGAAAAGAAAGCGGAGCTTAAGGAGAAACAGTATGATCATGAGCTTGCAAGGTTAACTGATCCTCAAGTAGATCTGGACAAGAAAAGGATCGGACAGAAATGGGATGATGCAAGGAAGATTCTATCGGGAGTTTGTACAAAAGGAACTCATAACAAAGAGGCGGAAGACTTGTTCTACAACTTGAACTTGCAGAATCCACTGATTGTTGACTACATAAATGCTTTGAAAAGGTTGATCTCAAAAGTCAGAGTTGGATATAATGCAATGGTTAAGGAATGGCAGGTCATCTTGTCTTTAGTCGAAGGAGTCCCGACATCTTTCTTGTATGTGGATGATCAATTCATCTCGAGAAGATCTGCGTTAGAGTTGTTCTTGATAGCAACAAAAATTCAATATTCTCAAGCTGAGGAGCTTAGCATTCTGTATAGGGATCAGTTAATGCAGCTAGCAGAGGACAAGGGACCAGAATTCTCAGCAAATCCTGATATTGTTCGAATGGTTGTTGATGGAAAGATGAAGAGAGTGAGCTTAGAGGAAAATGACCTAATGGCTCTATCAGTAGAATCCCTAAAGGTGGTATGCAGGCAAATGATGAGTAAGGGATTCACTTCTGACATTAAGGAGAAGTCAGTGGAGTTCATTGAGAGGGTCATATTCAAAATGAGCAATGAAATCTGGAAGTGTGACATTATTGCTCCAAACCCTCTAGACAATGTAAAGATTGAGCCGGAGCTAATTGAAAGAAAGTGGAATATTCTACAAGCTGTTAAAAATGTAGATGAAGCTCTGACTCTTCCTTCTGGATCACTGGAACAAGGAGAAATAAGGGAGGCAGTCGGTGTTCCAGGGAGAGATAGTGTGTACTGGATACACTCATATGACAATGACACAGCTGATGCTTTAGCATTCATAGACGCAGACCAAAATCAAACATTGTTGCATATGAGTAGGAAATGGCTGCTGCAGACTCAAGATGCTGCTTTTCTGGAGAGAGTTTTAGAAGTGTTCAAATGGGGTGAAGTGGAGAATGAGAATGTAGATGAGAAGCAGAGACTCCTGAAGTACTTATCTGAAGTAGTGGTGGAAAAGAAGCGAATGGAGCGAGATGCGGCTAGTGTCCACAATACTAACCGTGTTAAGGGCTACCCTAAAATGATCTATTGTCAGTTTAAGGCTGATAAGTCTCATTGGAAGTCACAGCTCATAATGAAAAATTTTGAGGACATTCCAAAGATCAGAACTACTCAGGAGGTGGACAAACTCAGAAGGCTTTTCAGGCATCCTTATCCAGAGCCCAGGAATCCTCTAGAAATGGAAGCGGTAAGTCTGTTGAATGCAAGGTGGAAGCAGCTTCATGATCCAGTTTACAAGAAAGAACAACAACAGAAGGAAAGGCGCAGAAGGTTGAAGGAGGAGAAGCGCCAAGCTGAAGAAGTTAGGAAGAAGAGACGGAATTAGAATTAACGGTCAGAGTGGTGTGAACTTGAAGTTGGAAAAACTTCATATCTTTTTGGTTGCTTTAACTCACTTGAGGAAAATTCACCTGATCACGGTATGCGAGATAGGCTAACGTACCATACTGTAACCGTGAATCAGAGTGGATCCAATAAGGTGATATAAGTTTGACTGAAAGGTATGAAGTAATCCAGGTGATAGGAATCACTCAAATGATCTTTAATTCGAAGTTCGAATTTTCTGTCTAGCTTAAGTTTTATTTATTCTAGTTCCTTGAATTGTTTTCAAGTTTATTTCAGTTGAAATTCAAACAAGACAGTAATGTTATTTATCTTTTTCTCGTCTCATTGTTTAGTTGAGTTATCCCTTTGTTAATTTGAATGTCATTGTTAGACTATCAAATAGGGGGAGATTGAAAGGCAGAGTGTCTAAACTTGTAACACTATAACTTATGTAACTCAACTAAAAGAAAAGATACTTAACCAGAAGACAATCAAGAACATGAAGTCACAAAGAAATCAATATTAACTATGAAGACAAGGTAATTGATAAGATTCAATTTGTTAACTATGATCAAACAAAGAAGAAATCATTGAAAGAAGTTCAAGACAAATTTGTTCATGCCTCAGTGGTTTGTAACTTAAAGATTCAAGATCATAACTATCAGTATCAATAAGTCAAATTGATTTCAAGTGAACAAGAAGGAAAGCAATGATTGGAAAGCCACATTACTAATTGAAAATGGTAATCTATTCAAGAAGCAGAGACACTATCAAGACTAGTCACTTATGAATCAGACCATTGCATCAAGTGTCAGGACATTGATAGTATGTTTATGTCAGTAATAGAGATCCAAGTTCAAAGAGCTTGTTGAAGAATTTGGAAAACATAAAGAAATCATAAGTTCAAAATGCTGCATTGAAGTTTCAAGTTGAAGCCCAGAATTTTTCTAAATACAAAATGTTCGAGATGGCCAAGTAGAATATTCCTATGTAGAATATTCGACTTAAATATTCGAGATGGCCAAGTAGAACATTCCTATGTAGAATATTCGAGATGGCCAAGTAGAACATTCCTATGTAGAATATTCGAGATGGCCAAGTAGAAGTTCTACATGAAGGGCAGTTTCAACATGACACATGGCATCATCTAATTGGCAGATTTCCAAGCTTTCAAGATTAGATAAGATTTATGTGGACATCATTGGGCCACGTATATCTTAATCTTTGAAGACTACAAGACATAGATTACAAGTAGTATAAATAGAAGTACTTGTGTATTTTTTTAAGAGAGCAATATTTTCGAGATAAACACTTGTAAAAGAGAGAGAGTATATTCACAGAGTTTAGCATCATTTACTACCCTCTTTACTTCTGGTGTACTTTGTAATGAATGTTGTAGCAACCCTTTCAAGTTATATATAAAACATATATTCCTTGAATCATTGTGTTCATTTATTACATTGTATTTATTGCTTCTTAAATTCGAAAAGTTGTATTCACCCCCCCCCCCCTCTATAACACATTTGGACCTAACAGTTTGCTTCACAACTGAAGCATGCATAATTTCTAACAAGAAAGATGGAAGCCTGGTTATGACTGAGAATAGAAAAGGAAATGTGTACATAGCTGACTTTAACTCAACATGTGCAGACTCAATGACTTATCTTCTCTCTAAGGCAAGTACAAGTGAAAGTTGGCTGTGGCACAAGAAACTAGCTTAGTTAAATTTCAAAGCCATGAATCAGTTGGTCAAGAAAAATCAAGTGAGAGGCTTACCACAAATTGAATTTGTCAAGGATGGACTATGTGATGCCTGTCAGAAAGGAAAACAAAGGAAGACATCATTCAAGTCAAAATTGGAATCATCAATTGAGAAGCCACTTGAGTTATTACACATGGATTTGTTTGGTCCTGTAAATATTATGTCCATTGCAAAGAAGAAGTATGCTTTAGTCATTGTGGATGACTTTTCATGATTTTCATGGACTTATTTTCTGCATTCAAAAGATGAAGCCAGTAATCTCATCATTAAGCACATAAGAGAAGTTGAGAAAAGTCTTGAGTTGGATGTAAAGAAAATAAGAAGTGACAATGGAACAGAATTTAAGAATTCCACAATGAAGGAGTTCTGTGAATCTAAAGGAATTATACACACATTCTCTGCACCAATGACACCTCAACAAAATGGGGTAGTTGAAAGAAAGAATAGGACATTAATTGAAGCAGCTAGAACTATATTGGAAGATGCTAAATTACTAACATACTTCTGGGCTGAGGCTATTAATACAGCATGTTACACTCAAAACATCTCCATAATAAATTAAACTCAAGGAAAGACACTTTATCAATTGATCAAGAAAGACAAAAAGCCAAAAGTGGGGTTTCTTCATGTCTTTGGCTGCAAATGCTATGTGCTAAGAAATCAAGGTGAAAACCTAGGAAAATTTGAAGCCAAGGCTGATGAAGCTATATTTTTTGGGTATGCACTATCAAGCATAGCCTATTGAGTCTATAATCTTAGACTACACATTGTTATGGAATTTGTACATGTAGTATTTGATGATAAAAAGATTCAAAGGCTGTTGGATGAAGGAAATCATGACACACTGTATTTTGAGAATGAATCAAATGATGTAGATGATGATGATGAAGAAGCAGAAATTGTAAAATCACAAGTACTCAAAAACCCAATATTAGTTGATGTTACTATATCAATGGATAATTTATCAGTTGACAGGAATCCATCAACTGATAATTCTTCAATGGATAATCAAAACTCTACATCCAGGGTATCCAATTCAGGGGGAGGGTTTTAGAATCAGTCCACAAATTCAAATCAATTTGAGTACAATACCAATGATCATGAAGCTTCATCATCAAGGCAAAATTTGCCTCTTCAAAGAAAATGGACAAGAAGCCATCCATTTGAGCTAATATCATTAGAAATGCAGAAGATAGTGTCAAGACAAGAATTGTTACTCAAAATGAGTGTCTGTATAGAAGCTTTCTATCTTAAGAAGAACCTAAAAGAATTGAAGATGCTCTTATGGATCCTGATTGGGTTTTAGCTATACAAGAGGTACTCAATCAATTTGAAAGAAATAAAGTGTGGAAGCTAGTGCCTAAACCAAAAGATAGATCAGTAATTAGTACAAAATGAGTATTCAAAAGGAATTGATTTTGATGAAACTTTTGCACCAGTTGCAAGGTTGGAGGCAATCAGAATCTTTCTAGCTTATGCTGCACATGCTAATCTCAAAGTCTACCAAATGGATGTAAAGAGTACATTTTTGAATGGGGTATTAGAAGATGAAGTCTATGTGGAACAACCTCCTGGCTTTGAAGATCCAAATTTCCCTAACTTTGTCTACTATCTACTCAAAGCACTCTATGGCTTGAAGCAAGCACCAAGGGCCTGGTATGACACTTTATCTCAGTTCCTCATTGAGAATCACTTCACAAGAGGTACTGTTGATAAAACTCTATTCAGTAGAAATGTTAATGGCCCTATAATTCTTGTTCAAATATATGTGGATGACATTATTTTTAGCTCCATTAATGAGGGACTTTGCAAAAAGTTTGCCAAATTAATGCAAAGCAAATATGAAATGAGCATGATGGGAGAACTTACCTACTTTCTTGGTTTGCAAGTCAAACAAGTTAAAGATAGTATCTTTATAAATCAAACAAAGTACATTCATGACTTGTTAAAGAAATTTGACTTAAGTGAATGTTCTTCTGCAAAAACTCTCATGACCACTGCCACCAAACTTGAATTGAACACTAAGGAAGCTAAAGTGGATATTTCAAGTTATAGAGGCATGGTAGGTTCACTTTTATATTTAACTGCTAGAAGGTCAGATATAATGTTCTCTACATGCTTGTGTGCTAGATTTCAGGCTGATCCTAGAGAACCTCATTTAGTGGCTATTACGAGAATTTTTAGATATCTCAAAGGTACATCAAATTTAGGTATTTGGTATCCTAGAGATTCTGGTTTTAATCTAATAGGCTACTCAGATGTAGATTATGCAGGTTGCAAAATAGACAGGAAAAGTACTATAGGCATCTGTCAATTTTTAGGAAATAAACTTGTGTCATGGTTTAGCAAAAAGCAACACTCGGTATCAACTTCAACTGCAAAAGCTGAGTAAATTGCTGCTGGAAGTTGTTGTGGACAAATATTATGGATGAGGAATCAATTATTTGACTATAGGTTCAACATGAACAAGATTCCTATTTTCTGTGATAACACAAGTGCCATTCCAATAACAGAAAATCCTGTGCAATATTCCAGAACCAAACACATTGACATAAGGTATCATTTCATTAGGGAACATGTAATGAATGGTACAGTTGAATTACATTTTGTCCCCAGTGAACAACTTACAGACATTTTTACCAAACCTCTAGATGAATCTACTTTTAATAGATTAGTCTGTGAATTAGGTATGCTTAATTTTACTCAATCTTAAAATGTGTGCTAAGTTTTTTTTCTTTTTGCCATTTTTCACAATTATCTATTGAAATAAAATGATCAATTGATAACTGTGTTAATTGTCAATGGATATTTTGCAGCTATCGATGGATATATTTGATCAACAGATAAAATATATTCCTATTGATGGATATTTATCTATCGACAGATAATTACCTTAGTAATTATTTATCGATTGATAAATTCTTTCTTATTTGATCAACAGATAAATTATATTTCTATAGATGAATATTTATCAATCGACAGATAATTATCCTGGTTATTGTTTATCGATCGATAAATTATTTTTTCCTTTTACCCAATGATGGTAATAGAATTTCTACAGTTTTATTCATCCGTTGATCAAATTATAGCCGTTGATTATTTACTTTATTTGTCAACAGATGAAGACATCCATCGATTTCTATTTAGAGTAATTAACTGCAACTCTTTTTATCTTTCAACGGTTACATTCTTAATTAACCTGACTAATCGAGTCACTTTCATCTCAGAAATATAAATATCAATATCAAGTCTCACTTTATTCTTACTTGCTATTTTATTTTCTATCTCTAATTTCTGTATCTGTATCTCTTTCACTTTTAAGTCGAATTTACTCACTAGTTTTCAAGCTTTTTCTAATCTCTCTAAGAACAGCGATGGCACATCAGAAGAAGATTGTTTCCTCAACCGGGTTCACATATGAATAGAACAATTTCGCAGCATGTCTAACTGTGGATGATGCTCCCGTAGACTTCCATCCGTTGATGAGGTTTCTGGGAGACTGTAAAGTGTCAAAAGCTCTCAGTGAAGCACCAACAATAGTCTGTTTATTTGTTAAAGAGCTATGGAACACTACAGAAGTCTCACATGATAGGAAGGTAATTTCTTATACTTGCAAAGGTAATTCCTATACCATTACAAGTACTACTCTGTCTGAATATTTAGAATTACCTGAAAATAATTGTGATAAGTCACCCACTGAAATTGACATTAGGGACATATTAGAATTTGTTAATTATGCTAATGCTGAAACTGACTTAGGTGAGGTTATTAGGAAAAATCTTAGAAAAGAATGGAGTTATTTCTTTGATGCTATTATTAAAGTATTTTCTGAAAAAATAAGTAATTTTGATGCAATTATCACAAGTGTGCAAGAAATTGCTTATTCTATCATATTTGATAAGTACTTTAATTTTAGCACATTACTCCTAAATGAATTAACTGCTAAGTTAGGAAATAAGGCATCTAGGAAAAATAACATCTATTTTGCTAGATTTTTTATGATGTTGATTAATGCCTCTATTAGAGATTATGAGATTAATACAGAGATGGAAACACTGGAGGCTTGGACATAAAACAAAAGGGTCTTCAAAGACTTGGTGAGAATCAACTTATACCCTAAGTTGTGTCTCATCTATCCTCCTTTTATGCAAGTATATCTCAAGAAACTCAATTTCTTTTTTACTTCCTCTGGTAATCCAGTTTCTTTGCCTTCTGCAACAATGGAGGGAGATGGAAATGCCCTCATCCCTCCTACCCAAGTTGCACAACCTTCCAAACACAAATCTAAACAAACCACCTCAGTAGTTTCTTAAAAGACTACTGTTGTAAAAACTAAGAAAAGAAAAACAACTGAGGGGAGTGTGAAGGTGGTTGATAAGGGTGAGGGAACCGACCAACATCAAGAAAGCCAGAAGAATAAGGAATGAGTGGTTGAGAGTGTCCAGTCAGCCACCATCCCAATCTCCCAACAGATTGAGGCTGTAATAAAGGATTTAAATACATCTCTAGTTGCACCTTTTCAACAAGGTGTAACTATTGAAAAGAGGTCTCAATCAGGACCATTAGATGTGGATGAGGGACACAAAGTAATTCAGCCATACAAAAGGAGAAAGAAGGAAAAAAAATATTGCACAGGGAACACACACACTTGCAAAGCCAAATACAAATTTGATGGATCCTTCAATTTCTTCTCTTGATGTGTCTCAGACTATTCTTGAGGCATAACCCCACTCTCTATCTATTTCATCTCCTCAGTCCCCTTCAAAATCTATTTCTTCATAAACTTTGTTGATTGACAACTTCAATGTTTGAAATTCACCCTCTTTACAACTCAGGATGGAGCCAACACTCTCACCTGTATCATCAAATAAGGTTAACACCTTGGTTGATCAGGAAAACACTGAAAATTCTCTCAAGTCAATGGATATTCTTCAATTAACTAATAATTTCCAACATCCATTGACTAGTTCACTTCCATCAATGGATATCCTTACATCCATCGATGAGCTTCAATCAACGGATATTCATCCATCGATGGATATTTCTTATCCTTCGATTGACACCTTCATTCCAATTCATGAATCATCCATTAAAACAATTCAAGTTGCCAATACACTACTAGGATTGAGTGGAGTGGGTGAGGTGTGTGAGAGGCAAGGTTTGCATACCTTGGCAAAATGTGAGTGTGAGAATGAGAGGCCCTCAAATTCTTCTGAGGTGGCAAAATGAGAGGGTGTGAGCAAAGAGAGTTCCACTTTAGCAGATGATGCACAAGGAGATGATAGTAAGGGAGAGGTGAGAATCCAGGATGAGATCTTGGTGCAAAAACAGAGAGAAGAGAGTGAGAGAGAAAAGAATAGAGAGAAACCAATTTCACCATCTCATGAAGCATCAACTTTTAAAACTTAGCAGGTTGCAGCAGAACTCACTCAGGAGTTGGGGTTGGAGTCAAAGGGAGATGGAGGAATTGGAGAAGATGGAGTTCCTGCAGGAGGTGCAGATGCTCACATGGAGGAGGATGATGAGATTAAATTCAACATTGAGGCTATAAATTTTCACCATGAGGATCCATAATATCAAAAATTGGCAGTAACCACTAATCAAGAGGCTGAAAAGATGTTGGGATTGGTGCAAATAGAAGAACAACTCAGGAGTAGCAAGGGGAGTCTAGCAAGGCAGCCTGATGATGTATCCCATATGAATCTAGAAGATTTTGAAGATAGTTCTAATGATGAGCTTTTAGAACCTGAAATGGCTAGTTATGAAACTAGTTTGGCTGACACTGAAAAGGCCATAGTTACACACTCAGGAGATCTATGGCTGAAGTAAATGTAGAGGATCCTTTGCACAGAAGAATTCTCAACTTTTACAGAGACAACTTGAAGATCCAGAAAATGCATGTAACAGGATCCAATTATGAACTTAAGAAAATCAGGGAAGAAATTGATAGCTCAAGGATGCATTTTGACTCCACAATTGATTCAAGACTTAGCCTCACAATGTTAACAAGAATCAAGTAAAGACTTGATACTGAGTCTATAGCCAAGGACAAAGTAATGGCATTGGAGAAAAGAGTGACTATCATGGAAGCTAACATGAAGCAAATTTTGAAGAATCAAGTCACTCAAATCAAACTTCTGAGCAGGTTATTGGATACCCCTCTTATTTCTCAATCCTTAGCTCAAGAGCATGTTGCTGATAACAAAAAGGAGGAGAAGGATGAGGAGTTAAGAAGAAGGGAGAATGAAGAAGTTGAAGTTGTAAATAAGGATACAGAGAATATCATTCAAAGGAAAGATCCAAAGAAGGCATTGGCTCAACAGATAGTAAGACAATTTGATTCAATTATCAGTAAAAACAAGAAGATTGATGCACAAGAGCCAATTGCCTTAATGCCAGAAATTCTTGAGGCAGTAAAGAAAGGAGAAATAAGGGTAGATGAAGGTAGCTCACAGACTGGTGATAGAAAGGGAAAGGGCATTGCAGTAGAAGAAGAAAAGAAAAAGAAGAATTCTGCCATGAATGGAGGTGAGAAACTATTGAGCCAAGCAATAGTTGTTGGTGTGAAAGAAAGGGAACAACAAGATAAGTTACAAGAAGAACTAGTTATTTAATTACAAAGGAAATTTGATGAGGAAGACATGCTAATTAGAGAAGCCAGAAGGAAAGAAGGTGAAATGAGGCCAATATTGAAACAAAGATCAAACAAGCTTGTAGATGAACCAAGAACCTTTGGAGTAAAAAGGAAACTTGTTGTTCATGAAAAAGTGACTAAGGAGGAGAAGCCAAAGGAGGTAAAGCTTGAGAGTCAAACATCTGGGAGTTGTCAATCCAAGGAGATAAAAGTGTTCAAATCCAAACCCCAAAATTTTGTTTCAATCAAAGTTGAGGGAATAATTGTAAATAAAGGACAAAGGAAGAGAGATGTAGATCTACTTCACATAGACTATGAAGATGGATCACATTCAATCTTCACATTTGAGCAAGTTATGGAACAAAGCCATCCTTAAGAAGATGAAGAAGATAAGGGAAACACCTCTTCAAGTAGAAAGGGATGACAAAATCAAGATTTGGAACCCTGAAGGAAGGAAGGTACTTCATGAACCATTCTACATGATGATCTACAAGGATAGGGAAGGTAGAGAAAAATGCATTGATATTTGTCAGTAAATAGACAAACTGCTCAATCTGGAATTGAACCATCTTGCAAGCCAACTAGACTACAGGGTAGAAGATGAGAAGGTTTTGAAGGGATCCCTATACAGGAAGATGAAAGAAAATGAATACAAGATGAATGAGTCAAGGGGAAGAAGAAGAAGAAGATAGAAGATTCAGACTCCACATCAAAATTATCAGAATTCATCTTTTACTAGTATTTGATCACTCTGTCTCAAATTACTTTTGTCAATATTGTAATTCCTACTAGAATGAAAATGTTTAGGAGTTTTGTTATCATCAACAAAAAATTTATGTATATTTTACATATTCATAAATAGAGGGAGATTGTTAGGAATTATGAGATTTGATGATAACAAATTACTTAGAATTACAATAGGGATTTAAAATTCATTGTAACTAGTCGATGGATATGTGACTTATAAATATCCATTGACTAGGAAACCAATTATAAGTTGAAGCTTGTTTATCAACTGATAAATTGGATTATAATATTTGATTCATGTTTCATTATTAATTGATTGTATTGCCTCAATGGATGCTGTGAAGTAGTCGACTGATGTTATTGACTTCAATTTATAGCTTCTCAACAGATGTGAAGAATGGCTGATTAATTGTAAATATTCTAAGTCAAAATTCTCACAAGTGAAGTGATCAACAGATATTGGAGTCGATGGATGAAGACACTACTCGACGGATAAAACCCATCAACGGATAAAGGCAATCAATGGATAAAGGACCATCAATGGATATGGAGTCTATGGATAACTTAATTAGCCATCGATACATCAATTGATCAATGGATATCCTATCCATCGATGGATGAGCAAAGAAGAATCAACTGATAAGCTTAACAACATTTATCAGTTGATTAAAGTTTCTCAATTTAGTTAAAGACAAAAAGAATGGAAACTTTGCAGAGACTGAATCAATGGAAGACAGTCCTGTCAGGATTGTGAAGACTTTTAAGGCAACACAGTCTTCAAGGAATGGAACAAGACAGATATTTCCAGGACTAGACAAAGTCTAATGAAGACTGTAAAAGTAACTAATTTCTATTTTCATGTAAACATTGTAAAGTGCATATTATAATGTTATATGTCGATAAGAAATAGAAGTAGAAGAAAACTACTATATAGTAGTTAATAGTCTATTGTAACAAAGTATAGTAGTAGAAGTAGTGTGAGAAAAATTGTAAGCATTGTATTGTAAGAACAACACTTTGTAAGCAGCTTGGTAATTTTACCAAGAGTAATTGAAAGCAAAAATATACTAGTGGAAAAACCAATCCACTAGTAATTTTTATATTGCTTGTCTTGTTTTCAATTTATAAGTATTACATTCTTAGTTCAATTAGTTATCTTTTCCCTACACTCAAACTCTTTTGTTGAACAAACTCAAATCCGCAAGAATTTTAATTAATTCTTAAGTTTGTATCCAACCCCCCTCTTCTCCAAACTTATTGTACTCAAGGGCAAATAACAAGTATAATTAATTATACCCCATATATACTTTTTTTATGCTACTCATCTCGTGACTTGGACAATCAAGAAAATTTGACAAGAGGAACTTACCTAGAGCTTCTAAGAGTCCTTTTATCAAGAAAATTTATCAATAGAATACTTTAACTGATTTTATAGGTATGTTATAGAAACTTTACTCATACATGTCTAGTATAATTAAATCACTACATCGGTAAGTTTTAATCTCTGACCTCGTCGCCAAGATTTTTTTGAAGACTATATGAATACAAATTCCATTGCTCTAGTAGATCAGTAAATACTCAATTGACAAGTAGTGTATATATTGTACTATAACAAAAAGGTTAAGCAAATAAAGATAATGCTAGCATAAATTTCTAAAATATTTACCATAAGGTGTCACAATGAAACCTCACTTAGTTTCTATATTAGTGATGGTTTGATAGAATCTTTCTTAAAAGCCGTCTTTGAGATGATATAATGTACTTTTTGTTGGGTTATAGATTTTATTTATGAAAAATTAGAAACTCAATTAGTAAATTCTTATATTGGTTAACAAGAAGATAAAATAAAGGGAACCTTATATATAAATATAGGAGGTTATATTAAATCATAAATGATAGATAAAATAGTCAAGAGAAATTTAAAGTGAAAATTTGTAGTAAATTTTCTAATTGAGCGAACTACCTTATTTTTGTGATTATTGGAGTTTCAACGGTTAGATCGTCTTGAATTTTGGACAATATCTTTCTTATTCTGATTTAAATTCTGAATGGTGGAGTTCAATTTTGGAGGTCCAGAAGGCCATTTTATTAAGTGGCTGGACATCAATTGGTAACCGTGGTAACAATTAATATTCTCCATGGTGAAATTTCAATTCTTGTTTTTAATTATATTGTTTGATTCCATACATCTCATGACTAATTCCAAGAGTGTGAAGGTGATTGTATTCCTCTAGTTTTATTTAGAGAATGTATTATGTAAAATTCATATAATTTGTGATAATGAATTGTTTTGGATAGACTTAGGTCCCGTGATTTTTACTCCTCAATTGTGAGAGGTTTTCGCATGTTATTCTCGGTATTCTCGTTAACGTTTATTATTATTTTTTTGTTTTATCGAAGATTCATACAAGTAAAGATAGTATTATTCAATGAAGTTTAAATTCACATATAATTGTTAACATTGTGGTCACTTTTCTCCATCATTGAGGTAATTGTTGTCTTCACTTGTTTAGTTACATGAACATGAATATTCACTTGACCAAGTATACAAAACTCTATCAAACTATCTGAATCTTATCCTAGGCACCTCTTCTACAAGTGAATATATCTTTTGTCAATTAGTGACAGATCCAGAATCATTTTCAGTGGCGGCACTATATAACTATAAAAAAATGATTAATTTTGGGTAGACTTGTCTCATATTAAAAATATTATTAATATAAATTTTAAAATAATAAAAAATATTAAAAATATTTGTATATATTTTAGTTTTTTAATATTTTACAGTAAAGTTTTGCTATATTTATAGGTTGTTTATTTTAATAAAATATAATTTCTACTTTTTCAAAAATTTCACAATTTAAAATAAATATATTATGAATTTAAATATTAAAATTCAAGTTTTTGATATAATTTTTTATTTCAACTAAATTTTAATGGGGGCATTGAGTTATTTAGATGAGGGCATCAAGTTAAATATCTACTAATTTATTACCCCACTACTATCGGTGTATATTCGCCTCTATTAATAACTTAGATCTAGGTCGATCATATTTTCCCAATTACACATGTAAAATGGAGATTGAATATTTATGTGTATTTTTCTGCCTCATTCAAACTTCTTTGTAGATAATAGTTATATGAATAATAGTGCAAAGATTAATAATACAAAGATGAATAAACATTTCTTATATTAATAAAGATTTAATACAAACTCTACTAAGGTGGAGAAATTACCTAAAATATAATTATTTTAGTACATAGTTGCCCAAAATATGACATGTCGGTTGTGGTGCCTTTTCTAACCACGACTATCTGCATACGTAATTGAAGGGTTTCGAGGCACAAACGCAGCGGAATAAACGCGAAAAATAAATCAAAATAGCGAAACCCTCCGCAGGATCCATGCGAAAACAAAAGATTTTATTCAGAGATAAAGAATAAATACCTTTAGAAGCTTTAACAGTTCATTAATGGAAGATTAATGGAGGTCCAATACTTGTTTAATCACCACGTATCCCGCTCTCACGATCTACGTTCTACGGTATCCACACGAACACTTTTCATGAAGGATTGATGTGTACTAGCACACGAAAACTACTTCTCTCTCTCTCTATCTTCCTCTTTTCTCAAAACGGCTAGGGTTTCAGTAAAAATATGTCTCTATTTTAATTAAATCAGCCCATAAATAGATTATATAGAGAGAGGAATAAGTTTTCTAATTATAATACAATTATAATTAATACTAATCCAAAATTCTAAATTATTTAATTAAGTCTCACTTAATTAATTAATTATTAATTTTGGAATTAGTTTAAATAATTCATTTATTCTATTTATATAATTAATTAAGTCATACTTAATTAATATCATAAATAAAATAAATTACTTATTTAATTTAAATTCATAATTTAAATTATTTCTCCTTCAAGCGTTCTTTATGTGTGACCCTGTAGGTTATTATTATGTTGGCAACAATTTTAATATCTAATTAAAATTGTAAACAATGAGCGGCATCTAGTAATACATCATTGCTACCCAAATAATAAGAATAAATCGGTGATTCGATTAAGCCTTTTGTGAATAATGTTTCATGTAATATAATCCCTTTAATCTTGATATTATAGATTAAACTCAAGGCATGTCTCGTGCCATCCTCTTCATAATTTAATATTTATTTTCATGATCAATGAGTAGACTATTAAAATCAAATCAACATTTGAGCACGGCCGTGCATTTCATAGTCTCACTCAAACAAGAGGCCAATAATATCACTCCTAAAATTAGGAGGATTAAATCCCATCTAGATCATTCATATTTCTCATACGATTCATAATATACCTAATGTCCACTTTTATCATCACCGGTCAAAGGTAACTTTTAATGTAATCAAAGTATATTAATTCTCGTATAGAAATATAATGATTTCAGGTCTAAGGATCATTACACCATTATCACAGTGAGAATTACTTATGACACTTATTTAACATGTAGAATCTCACGGCGGGTCATTCCAGTGCCATGCATTGATACATGCTCTTATGTTCTTGACTTTAGTATCACCATACCTATGACCAATGAGATGTGGTCATTTGTCAAGAAACATACTAGTCTTTGTGCATTATTATTGTCCTTAAATAATGATACTCAACTAGGGAATTTTAGGAAAAAGATACTATTCATATAATCTCATTTTTAAGTCACATAATTAAAGATATATAATACGTATCAAAATTTTAAGGACATTTATTATGCTTTCAATTTATTACGTAGTAAATAAAACATAATCAATAAATAATAATCAATAAAACATAATCCTTAATAATAAATATTTTCCTTAAAATATAAAAAATATTGTCTCTAGAGCACAATTACTAACAGTAATATGCGTATACAAACTCAATTCACTCTTAAACTTTACTCTTACACTCTTAGCGGTGATTTTCTCATATATTTGTTTCATGTTTCGTGGGTCTCTCAATCGAATACATAATTTTTTTATAATCATCAGGTATGTATGTCATCCTTCTTTTGTTTAATTACTAACCTCTTACTTCTGACAATATTTAACAATTATTATTATTTTGTTGTATTATATATAAATATAATTAGTAGCGATAGTTTCATATTATAGTTATATTCCTTAACAAGTTGAACAAGTGATTAACAAATAAGATTAGGAAAATAACAATTGATTTGCTCATGTTTCAAGTTAATGGTGTTGAATTGTTGAAATTTTGGTGCAGTTTTAGACTTGAGGTAAATGAAATTTGATAATTATCTAATTTTGTAAAATATTAGATTTTGATGATTTATAGTGTAGATTTATAATTGTAATTTATGCTAGAGATGTGACTCGTGTTACATCTTTTCGGGTAGTGTAACTGCACATCGATAAGTTGAATCATTAGTTGATGAAATTATATGTACTAATTTATATGTTCTAGTTTATTAATGTTCTGTCATTTTAATGCCTTTTTAATGTGCATGTACTAAATTGTGACATTATTTGTATATAGATTATGGATTTCAATGATGGGTTGTCCTTACATCTAGGGCCTAAAAATCCCTCATTGTTACACTTACAATCGAGCCATAGATCCTCACTTGTTTGGGAGGTTGACAGTGGTGATATACATCAATCTAGGCGGCATAATCCTACTCAATCAAGATTTTCACAATTGAATTCTATTATGATTCCTATCCTTGAAGATTTAAGATTTGATGGGGTTGCAAGACTTTCATGTATAAATATTGACTGGAATTTGAGACTGCATTAGTTAAACGTCGGAGGCCAGAAACACATATTTTTCACTTACCGGTTGGCGAGTGTACTATTACTTTGCAAGATGTTAGTGTTTTAGTTTTAAGGATAGATGGTGATGTAGTAATTGGTAGTACTGGTGGTGTTGATGGTGGATGGAAGAATCTCATTCAATAAATTTTTGGCCAAGTACCTGCAATTAAGGAAAAGGATAATGAGCTTAAATGTGGGAGGTTAATGTTGAGTTGGTTAAGTTTAGCATTTAGTGTACTTCTGGATACTCCATCTAAAGAGGAGGTTAGACAATATACAAATTCGTATATCTTGTAGTTGATTGGAGAAGTTTTGTTTACTGAGCATTCAAGAAGTCAAATGAATTGCATGTATCTTCCTTTGATACATTACTTTGGACATTATAGGAAGTTCTCTTGGGGGGCTGCTGTGCTTGCTTACCTATTTAGAGGGCTGTGCAAATCTTGCAAGACTAGTGTTGAAGAGGTTGCATGATGCATTTTGTTACTACAGTTGTGGGCATGAACTAGGTTACCATTTTTTGCTCATATTTCTCGTGGTCCAAGTTTGGACATTCATATCTAGGGTGATAGATCAGGACCTTATGGAATGAGATGGTGCTCGCATTTAAAATTCACTGATGTTATTTCCTAAAACAATATCAATATTTGTAGAAGGGGGGGTTGAATTCAAATTATCAAAACTTTTGTTATTTTAATATTTGTTCTTAATGTTAGAGTGTTTTAGAGAATATGTATAAACAAAATGAAACTGAAAATAACTTGAACAAAGAGGTTTTAAAATTACTGATGGATTGGTTTTTCCATACATGTATATTTTTGTTCAATGTTCCTAGGTTAATAAAAACCTAATTTCATTTTTACAAAGTTAGAAAATAAATCAACTATTCTTACAAAGTGCTCTAAGGCTGAACAATTGATTCAAGAAATATTGTCTAACTTCTAACACTTTCTAACAATGCTAATGCAATTGTTTATATACCACAAGTGTGTTTTTACAATGCCTATTCTAGGATTATTTCTATCATATCTTTCCTTTTACCTTTTTTCTATTTTAGAAAAAGGTTTGAAAGACAGCTTCAGTTTGAGTCTTCACAGTCATCATAGACTGCCTTCCATAGGTGCTTTTGTCCTTTGGATCTCTGACAAAGAGCCTTTCTGTGTTGCCTTAATCAATTGATAATTTGTTGTTAAGCATATCAATTGATTCTTCCTTTTATCCATCAACTGATATTCTTCTTCGATTGATCTTTCTATCCATCGATTGATAGATGTTATCAATCGATGTATCAATCGATGGGTCTTCACATCAGTTGATGGTCTTCAATACTTGACTTGGCTTCTTCAATTGATCTTCTTTCCATCGATGCTTCAATATCAACTGATCATCCTTCACTGGTATACTTTCCTGTCTTCAAATAATTACAATTTGACAGTCTAAGTTACACATAAGTTGATGATCTATATCAATTGACTCTAATATCAATTGATGAGAATAATATCAATTGACTTACACCTTATCGATTGAAATAGACTAAGTACACCTATGCTACAATTCATATTATCAGTTGATTCACATAAACATTTCAACTGATAAATGCTTTCCTGATCAATTGATATTTATATTTTCCATATCAATTGATCAGTTACATCAATTAAAATTTCTATGATTCTAAGATTAAAGTTATCATCAAATTACATGTAGATTCCTAACAATCTCCCTTATTTGTGTCTGTGATATGAACATGCATAATTCTACTTGATGATAACAAAACCCTTAATTATTTTTATTCAGATAGAATCAAGAAATTTAAATAGCACTTTGAATTTTGGAAGTACTAGTTGATGAATAATTTCTGCAAGCAGCTCCAATGTCTTCATGATCTTCATAATCCCATTACCTCTTCTATTTTTTTCTCAGCATTTTCCTTTAGTTGTTTCATGAAAGAACTCCTCAATATTGCTTCATCTCTGTCAGTCTCTCCAAGTTGCCTCATTAGGTAGTAAATTTCTTCGTCTTTGATTTTGTCCAAATATTTGCAGATATCAAAGAACTTTGTGTTGCCCTCCACATCTGTAAAAATCATGGCATATTTTGACTCCAACACCACCTTCTTGACTTGAGACTTCCATAGCTTAAGGGGTGAATCAGGTTCAACTTCTGCCTTTGATCTCCTTAGCTTTGAGATTTGATGTTGAATTTCCTGAGCAATTGTTGGATTGAGTTTGTACTTTCTGTTGAGTAGAGGTAGAATGGTCTTCAGGACATTATAGCTTTGCTTCATTATCACCTTCATCGAGTAAGTGATTTTTGCTCCATTTTCATATTCCAACCTCATTGATTCTTCTTGGTTAGAGATTGCAAAGTGAGTTCTTACTCCTATCAATCCTTTTTCACTTACCACTGGTATCCCTTTCATGTCATATCCTTCAATTGTCACCTCCTTCTTGATTTCTTCTTGTTTAATTTGGAGATTTTCCTGAGCCACTTTTCTTGAGTAGAACTTGACTTTTCCTTAGCCATGGCTATTTTCCTCTTTTTCCTTAGTGGTTGTTCTACTAATTGATCTTCCATATTCCATTGAATTTCCATTTGCCTAACAATTTCTTCTTTTTCATTTTCTCTTTTTGCAGTATCTGAAATTCCTGAGGAAATGGCTCCTTGAAGAAGCTTCTGACCAACTGGCTTCTTCTTTTGCTTTTCTTCTTCAATAATTACGGCTTTTCCCTTTTTCTTCTCTTCAAGGGCTTCAAGATCAATTAGAAAGGCTTCTGCATTTGAATTGCTTTCTTTGGTATCGTTCTTTGCATTTTCATTTACCACTTTTGTCTGAGCAATGAACTCATCCAAGTTTCCTGTTTCTGCTACCTTTGTCACCAACTCAGTGCTCTTCTTTAGATCTTCAATTCTTTTCATTTCCCTCTTAATCATTGATTGAGTTTCTCTTTCCCTAGAAATTCTTCTAGCTTCTAATTCATCTTCAAACTTCTTTAAATCTTTCTTTTTCTATTCTAAGTCATCTTTAGGTGACTTAGATGACATTGAAGATTGTCTATCCATGTTGGTCCCATTTTTGGTAACCCCCTTTGTTGCAATACCACTTGATTTACCAACACCAGAACCACCAACTCCACCACTGACACCATCACTGCCTTTTCCATCACAATCACCATCCTTCTTCTTAGAATTCTTCCCCTTTTTGTTATCATCAATTTGAGAAGGTGGTGGCATCATGTCAAGAAATTTTTGAAGAATGGAGGCATATAGACTATGGCCTTTAATGATGTCATCCATCTTCTTTTCTAGAGACCCCCACTCTTATTTCCAAGGCTACAAAATTCTTGGATTGTTTGAGCAACTTGTCCTTGATTTGGGACATAGTATTCATTGGAAGCTTATCATTCAACCTTCTTTCCAATGTATCTTTGTTAGAAGTGATAGATCCCTTGACAATCTCCAATTCTCTCTTCACTCCTGTTACTGTGATCTTTTGAATCTTTATTGACTCCCTCATACAGTTGACAATTCTCCTTTGAATGGGATCTTTAATTCTACTTCCACCATTGCTCTCCTGTATTAAGAAAAAATCTCAGTTTCAGCAGCTTCTAAAGAACCATCAATGGTACTCATCCATGGCTCTTCATCATAATCATCTTCTAACTCTTTAGGTGCCATATAACATGTATCTGTTGTATTGGCAATGCTTTCCTTCAGATTACTAGTCATTTTCTCAGTGTGCTTAATTCCTAGAATTTTCTCTGCATTTCTGTTGGATGAAGTAGCTAAATTCTGATATCTTGGATCAGGATGAATGAAGTTACTTGGATCCAATTTTTCAGCATCAACCTCTACATCATCAGTTTTCTTGTTAACTCCACTCCCACTTGTTTCTTCATTAAAGACTCCCCTTGTATCCCTTACTCCTTCTTTTTCAGACATTAATTCATTTTCCAACTCCTATGCAAATAACATAATTGTTTTATTTCTCTTACCCATCTCTCTATTTTGCATCAAGATCTCTTCCTAGAATCTCACCTCTCCCCCACTCATATCATGTGCACCTTCTAAGGTGGGGCCCTCATGTGTTTCACTCTTATTCCTTGAAGAAATAGGAATGACCTCAATCACTCCCTCTCCTTTTGCCAGGTTGCAATCCTGTCTCTCACTCAACTCACTAAATCATAAGAGTGTTTATGCAACATCAATTGATGTATAGAAATTATCAGTCGAAGTGTTTGGGATATCCATCGATTGAGCATACCCATCGATTGATCTTGAGTATCGATTGATGGCTTATAAGTCGATGGCTTAATATCAATTGATGAAGGAACATCAAATGATAGAGTAGTAACATTTGAGGTTATGACATTTAAAATGATATGTGAGATGAAATCCTGAATTTCCTGGGAAAAAAAGTCAGGAGAGAGTGTTGGCTTCTCCTTGAATAACAAAGAAGGAGAATTTGAAAATGTCTGACTATCTATCAGAAAATGTTCTGAAGAAATTTGATGAGATGGGGAAAGAAGAATAGAAGGGATTGGAATTGAGAGAGAATGTTGTTGCATTTCATCATTTATATGAGATGCATCAAATTGATTTTGAGAAGGCTTCATCACAGTTTCCTGTGATTTTGCAGTGTGTTTTTCCCCATGTGCAAATGTGACTCTTTTCTTTTTTCTTTTCATATGATTTTGGGGTTTTGGCATGTGTGTCCCCATCTTGGTTCTGTGCCCCTGGTTGTGGGCTCTTTTCAATATACCATCCTTTTGGGAGGTTGCCAATAGAGATATGATATTTTCCTTATTAACATCCACAGTCTTTTGAGAGACTATGGAGTGGCTTGGCTTAGGTTGCACACCCTCACTCTCCTTATTTTTCTAGGTTCTTTGATATTCCCAAGTTCCCTCACTACCTACATCCTCCTCTAATCTATCCACTACAACAAATGTTTTTCTTTTCTTTGATTTTACAACAACAGATTTTTGGGAACCTGTTGAGGTTGGCATTTTAGATTTGGATTTTGAAATAAGTTGTGTGGCGGTCATTGCTAACACCCTCCATAGCCACAGAAGGCAAAGAAGTTTGGGGATTAGAAGAAGTTAGGGTAGAACCTTAACAAATTCAGGGTAGATTAATTCCACCTCATTGTGGAGATTAATTCTCATCAGGTCCTTGAAAACTCTTTTGTTTTGAGTCCAACACTCAAGAGTTTCAGTTTCCATGCATATCTCAATTTCTTTGACAAAGTGGTTAATAAAAATCATGATAAATCTAGCATAGTATATATGATTAGACATATCATGCTTCTTTCCTAACTTAGCAGCAATTTCATGTAGCAATATAGATCATAGATCATGATATTTGTTAAACAAGACACTATATGCTATTTGTTGCATGCTAGATGTTATTGCATCAAAATTACTAATTTTACCACTAAAGCATTTTATTATAGCATCAAAGAAATAAGATCATTCTCTCCTAAGATGTTTTCTAACTACATGTCCTAAATTAATGTCAGGATTTGCATACTTAATAGCCCTAAGCATGTTCCTAATATCTGATTCACTGGGTACATTATCAGTATTATTAATAGGCAAATCTAAACATTCATTTAAAATTAAAGTAGTAAGAATGTACTCTTGTCCTTTGCAGTTGAATTTGATGTTTGAGAAGTCATCAACAACTTCTAAAGAGGTCCAAAACTATTCCACCAAATTGCATATTATAGTTGGTGCTTCCTTGAACGCCTTTTATACCTTGCAACTTCCCAGGAATTGCATCAATGGATAAAATTCCCTTGAAGCCTCTTCAACCACAGTGCAAGCCACAAAATTGTTTAGCTCATAGATGAAATCGCTTGTGATACTTTCTTGGAAAAAGATGCCATTTCTTTGAGTAGAAGATTAAGAGAATAAAAGATTTGAACATATTAAAAAGATTGAGTACTTATAAATTGAGAGAAAATCGAGTGCAGAGAGAAAGGGTTAGAGATTGAGTTCGTAGATTGAGAGATAGAGAGAGAGATAAATAAATAGTTAGTGAAATTGCAAGTAAGAATTAAAAGTTATTTTAATCTCAATATTTATATTTACTGAGTTCACAATCAATTTCTTACTCAAAATAGAACTTAACCGACCATTGGAGGAAAAATGAAAAGTAGAAATTACTAATTTTGGCAATCGATTGTTATACATACAGGAATGTATGTATCAATCAATTGATAAAATAAGTAATCAATATCTAGATTTTGTACATGTCGATTGATGACATGGATCCCTTAAAATTCCAAGTCATCAATTGATATATTTATCTGTCGATAGCTGTAAATATCCATTGATAAATAAAATGTTTATCAATTGATTATGGAAGAATCAATAGATTAACATAGTCAATGGCTACAATATATATATATATATATATATATATATATATATATATATATATATATATATATATATATATATATATATATATATATATATATATATATATATATATATATATATATATATATATATATATATATATATATATATATATATATATATATATATATATAACTTGTCAGACATTTAATGGATTAAACATAGTTAAGCATACTTAAATCACAGACCAATCTATTAAAAATAGATTCATCTAATGGTTTGATAAAAATGTCTGCAAGTTGTCTTTCACTAGGGACAAAATGTAATTCAACTGTACCATTCATTACATGTTCCCTAATGAAGTGATACATTATGTCAATGTGGTTGGTTTTGGAATGTTGCACAGGATTTTCTGTTATTGCAATGGAACTTGTGTTATCACAGAAAATAAGAATCTTGTTCATGTTGAACCCATAGTCAAATAGTTGATTCCTCATCCATAATATTTGTGCACAGCAACTTCCAATTGCAATGTATTCAGCCTCTGCAGTAGATGTAGACACTGAATTTTGCTTCTTGCTAAACCATGATACAAGCTTATTTCCTAGAAATTGACAGGTGCCTGGGGTACTTTTTCTGTCAATCCTGCAACCTGCATAGTCTACATCTGAATAACAAATTACTTCAAATCCAGAGTCTCTAGGGTACCAAATTCCAAGATTTGGTGTTCCTTTGAGATATTTGAATATTCTTTTTATTGCAATCAAATGAGATTCTCTAGGATCAGCCTGAAACCTAGCACAAAGACATGTAGCAAATATTATGTCTGACCTACTTATAGTTAAATAAAGTAATGAGCCAACCATGCCTCTATAACTTGAAATGTCCACTTTAGCTTCTTTAGTATTCAATTCAAGTTTAGTTGCAATGGCCATGGGAGTTTTTGCAGAAGAACATTCATTTAAATCAAATCTCTTTAATAAATCAGAAATATATTTTGATTGATTTATGAAAATACCATCTTTGACTTGTTTGACTTGCAAACCAAGAAAATAGGTAAGTTCTCCCATCATGCTCATTTCATATTTACTCTACATCTACTTAGTAAACTTTTGACAAAGTTTCCCATTAGTTTAGCCAAAAATATTGTCATCTACATAGATTTAAACAAGAATCATAGATCCACTAACATTTCTATGATAGAGAGTTTTATCAACAGTACCTTTTGTGAAGTAATTCTCAATCAAGAATTTAGATAATGTGTCATACCAGGCTCTAGGTGCTTGTTTCAATCCATAAAGTGCCTTGAGAAGATTGTATACAAATCCAGGATGAATAGGATCAATAAAACCAGGAGGTTGTTCTGCATATACTTCTTCCTCTAGTTCTCCATTGAGAAAAGCAATTTTCACATCCATCTGATACACCTTGAAATTAGCATGAGCAGTATATGCTAGAAAGATTCTGATTGCTTCCAACCTTGCAATTGGTGCAAATGTTTCATCAAAATCTATGTCTTCTTCTTGTGAGTAACCCTTTGCCACTAATATTTCTTTATTCCTTGTCACTGTACCAGATTCATCCATTTTGTTTCCGAACACCCATTTTGTACCAATGACAGACTTGTTCTTTGGTTTGGGCACCAGCTTCCATACCTTGTTTCTTTCAAACTGATTCAACTCTTCTTGCATAGTAATTATCCAGTCAGGATCATTCAAGGCTTCTTCAATCCTTTTTGGTTCTTCTTGAGACATGAAGCTACTATACAAGCATTCATTTTGAGTTGCACTTCTAGTTTTGACACCATCATTTGCATTTCCAATAATCAATTCAAAGGGATGGATTTTTTTCCCATTTCCTTTGTGATGGTAAATTTGTCCTTAAAGATGATGCTTCAAGATCATTGGAATTGTTATAATCATTGTGATGTGATTGATTATTTGAGAACCCTCCCCTTGAGATGGACACTCTACTTGAAGACTGTTAAGCAGAGTTGTTATCCGTTGAATGGTTATCAATTGATGTATTATCAATCAATTGATGATTATAAACTGATAGGTTTTCTGTTGATACATTGACATCAATTGATGATGAGTTTCTGGGTGCTTGATTTCTTAAAATTTCCACATCATTATCACTATCTTCACCATTTCTTGTTGATTCATTTTCAAAATGCAATAGGTCATGGTATCCTTCATCAAACAACCCTTGAATTTTCTTGTCATCAAAGACTATATGCATAGATTCCATAACAATGTGTAATCGAAGATTGTAGACTCTGTAAGCTTTTGTTCTATTCCATATCCAATAAATATAGCTCCATCAGCCTTGGCTTCAAAGTTTCCTAGATTTTCATCTTGATTCCTTAGTACAAAGCATTTGCAGCCAAAGACATGAAGAAAATTAACTATTGGCTTCTTGTCTTTCTTCATCAATTGATATGATATTTTTGTTAGTATTGGTGTCCTAGAGACAATACTTTTAATGTTTTATTGAAAACAATTAAGGATTATGTTTTATGTGATTATTTAATTAATATTTATTATGTCTTTATTTACTGCGTCATAAATTGAAAGAATAATAAATGTCCTTGGAATATTAATACGTAATATATATCTTTAAGTATGTGAATTAAAAATGAGATTATATGAATAATATTTTATTCCTAAAATTCCCTAGTCAAGTACTATTATTTAAGGACAATAATAATGCAATAAGACTAGTATGTTTGTTGACAGATGACCACATCTCATTGGTCATAGGTATGGCGATACTAAAGTCAAGAACATAAGTGTATGTATCAATACATGACACTGGAAAGACCCGCCGTGAGATTTTACATGTTAATAAGTGTCATAAGAAATCTCACAGTGATAATGATGTAATGATCCGCTGACTTGAAATCATTATATTTCTATACGAGAATTAATATACTTTAATTACACTCAAAGTTATCTTTAACCGGGTAATGATAAAGGTGGACATTGGGTATGCTATGAATCGTATGGGGAATATGAATGATAGATATAGGATTTAACCCTCCAATTCTAGGAGTGATATTATTGGCCTCTTGATTGAGTGAGACTATGAAATGCATAGCCATGCTCAAATATTGATTTATTTAAATAGTCTACTCATTGATCAAGGAAACCAAGATTAAACGTTGAAGAGGATGACACTATACATGCCTCGAGTTTTATCTATAATATAAGGTTAAATGGATTATATTACATTGCACATTATTCACGAAAGGTTTAATTGAATCACCAATTATTATTGTTACTTGGGTAGGAATGATGTATTACTAGATGCCGCTCATTGTTTATAATTTTATTATTAGATAATAAAATTATTGCCAACGTAATAATAACCTAAAGGGTCACACACAAAGAACGTCAAAACGGAGGTTTATTTAAATTACGAATTTAAATATATTATTGTTTATTCGAATTTAATTATTGAATTAATTAAGTGGGACTTGATTAATTATATTAGAATTCGGATTTAATAAGTATTATTATTATTTGAATTTAATTATTGAATTAATTAAGTGTGACTTGATTAATTATATTAGAATTCAGATTTAATAATAATAATAACCCAAAGTCATAATGGGTTTTGGAAACCACATGGATTAGGGTTAGGCCCAAAATCTCTCTCTCCCCTATATATACATAATGATGTATAGTATTAGGGTTAATCATCAAATTTCGTTTTAGAGAAAAACCCTAGCTGCTCAACATCAAGAGAGGCTAGAGAAAGAGAGAGAGAGAGAGAGGCAAATAATTCGGCTAGTAGCGACTCCGGTGATCGTAGGACGATCGGGCGTTCGTGTGGACTTCTTTGGAGAGCAAATCTTTGCAACAAAGGGCTGTTGTGATTCATCTTTTCTGGACCTCCATTAAACAACATACGGAAAGCTTTGTTAAGGTACAAACTTCTTCACCATAATCATGCAACATTATACATGGATCCTGCGATTGAGTTTCGATTTTTATTATTTTTACGTTAATTCCGCTGCGTTTTCATGCCCGAAACCCTTCAATTTTGCCTTGTAGTTGATTGACCATGAAAATATTTTGAATGTAACAAGTAGTATTAATTGCTTCTACCCAGAAATATGTATGAAGTTTTTCTTCTTTTAACATATTTCTAGCAACTTCAATCAAGGTCCCATTTTTCCTTTCAACTACTCCATTTTGTTATGGAGTCCTTGGTGCAGAGAAATGATGAGTGATACCTTTTTCTTCACAGAATTCTTTCACTATTGCATTCTTGAATTCAGTACCATTATCACTTCTTATTTTCTTGACCTTCCATTCAATGCCATTGTCAACATTCTTCACATGATTGATAATGAATTAGCTTGCCTCATCCTTAGAGTGTAAGAAATATACCCATGTATATCTTGTAAAGTCATCCACAATTACTAAAACATATTTCTTTTTGGTAATTGACATGATGTTGACTAGTCCAAATAAGTTCATGTGCAATAATTCCAGAGGCTTATCAATTGATGATTCAGACTTTGACTTGAATGATGATTTCCTTTATTTTCCCTTTTGACAGGCATCACATAGTCCATCCTTGGTGAATTCCATCTGTGGAATGCCTCTAACCATATTCTTTCTAACCAATTGATTCATGGTTTTGAAATTCAAATGGGCTAGCTCTTGTGCCAAATCCAACTTTCATCTGCATTGGCTTTGCTAAGTAGACATGTCATTGAATTTGCCTTTACAGAGTTAAAATCAGCCACATAGACATTTCCTTTTCTTTCACAAGTTAGGAGAATTTCACCAAATTCTTTGTTGGCTATGATGCATGATCCAGTTGAAAACCACACACCATTTCCATTATCACACAGTTGACTAATACTGAGCAAATTATGCCTCAATCCATCAACTAGTGCTACAAGTTCAATGATAACATTTTCTCTTGCAATTGAGCCATATCCCAGAGTAAAACCTTTGATGTTATCTCCAAAAGTAACTCCTGGGCCATCATTTTCCACAAACTTTGTGAGCAGGGACAAATCTCCAATTATGTGCCTAGAACATCTACTATCCAAATACCAGAGATTTTTCTTCCCGTTTCCCTGCACACACATAAAAAAAATGAAGTTACTTTTGGTACCCAAGTTGCCTTAGGTCCTCTTTTATTAGTTACAGCCTAGGCCTTGGTTGCCAACTTTGGTTCCTTTTGTTTTGATGGGTTTAAATCCACTTTAACTTTGGGAGTTGTCTTTTGGGGCTTAGACACCTTGGAACTCATGGAAGAATTTCCATGCATTTCATTATCTACATTAGGCATGTTCCATGGATTTCAAGCATGTTCATATTGGCATATGCAAAGAAAGGATTGTACATGTATGAAACTTGTGCATAAGGAATATGAACATTAGATGCAACCAAATTAGAAGACATGACATTCATAAGCATAAGATTGGTAAGCATGGCATTTACATACAAGGCATGTGCATTTAAATCATTTGAAGATATAGAGTTCTTTTCTTTCTTGCATTGCATATATAAATAATTTACACTACCACATTTAGCACATACCTTTCTAGGTGTATACATATTAGGAGTATAATTATTGTGCTTGTTTATGCCTACTTTACCATTCATATTCTTTTTCTTTTTCTCAGACTTAGGTTTGATAATTTCTACAGGTGTTATCTCTTCTAATTTTGCTTTCAATTGACTCTTGGATAAGCTACCTATGTTGATCTTCTCAACCTTAGCCTCAACTTGATTCTTGGTTTCCTTAACAAACTTGATAGGTGTGATGAAGTTGTTCTTCTTATTAGCCATTGATGATTGTCGATGGATGCTTATCAATTGATTCAACATCAATCGATTGATAATCCTTATCAGCTGATGACGGGTTAGCAGTCGATTGATCTTTATTCATTGAAGTATCAGCCAATGGCCTGCCTACTGATTTAGGGGATTCTCCTAGAGTATCTAAACCCTGAACATCAATAATTTATTTGGCAGTTTTAACAGACCTATTCCATTTGTTAATGGTTTCAATTTCTCCAGCCAATTGTTGTTTTAACAATTCTTCTCAAACTATTTACTAGTTCATATCTAATATCCTTACTTTCCTACTTGAATCTATTTAAACAAACAAGTTCATTTTCAAGAAAATCATTCCTCTCAATTAAGGCATCAATGGTGTTCTTCAATTTGAGGTTTTCTTTGCTTAGAGATTTTAGAGTGACATGCAAATTGTACAATTCATTAGACATTTCATTAATGGTACTATTGCATTCATCTTTTGTAAACTCAAAAAAGTTAGTAGCTAGTACCAGATTTGATGATGAACTAGCTTCTGCATTTTTATGGTTGGCCATTAAAACTAGATTGATGAACTCTTCAGAATCACTGTCCTCAGCAACCCAATCTTTCTCTTCAGTAACAAAAGCTTTTTATTTTTATTTAAGAAGATCAAAATATTTCTTTTTGTAGTCAATACCATCATATGACTTTTTCTTTTCTTATTTTGGCTTTCTGCACTCATTTCAGAAATGACCAGCTAATCCACAGTTAAAGCATTTGAATTTTGATCTATCAATAAAATTTTTTGGTTTGATTGTTACTTCAAAACTGAAATCCAGGGCTTTGAGCATTTTGATTCCTCTTGAATTTTAGCTTTGAGAATTTCCTTGATAGAAACGTAAGGTGATCATCAATCTCATCCAAATCATCCTGAGAGCAGCTTCAATTTATTCACACTTGCCCTTTCATTTCCCTTTGAATGACTCTTCAACAGCATCACCAGCCACCATGATAGAACCTTCTACACAACCACTTTCCTTCTTCTCTTCATTTCCCTTGATCATCAAAGCCACAATTTTCTCTTTGCTTTGATTCTTCTCAATCTCCTCATCTTGTTGGATTTCCAACTCATATGTCTTGAGAATATCATAAAGTTTCTCAAGAGTATAATCCTTGAAATCTTGAGATTGTCTAATGGAGATAGTCATTGGTTTCCATTCTTTTGGAAGAGATCTAAGAAATTTTAGATTTGTATCCTTAGTTGCATAAACCCTACCATATAGCTTCAATCCATTTAACAACTTCTGGAATCTGTTATAGGTATCATTGATAGATTCTCCACTCTTGAAATGAAATGATTCATATTTTTGAATCAAGAGTTGCCTCTTGTTTTTCCTTACTTATTCAGTTCATTCATATAGAGTTTGATGAGTATCTCATACTTCATTTGATGAAGTGCAGTTTATCACATTGTCAAACATATCTTTATCTAAACCATTAAACAGATTGTTCATGGCCTTCTTGTCTTTAAGCACTTCTTTTTCATCCTCTTCTGTGAACTCAGTGCTGAGTTTTGGAACATGTTTGTCAAATGCAGGAGTTCCATCAGGGTTTACACCTGTGACTAGCTTCATGGAAACATGAGGACCTTTCTTTATGCAGTTAACATATGAAGGATCAAGAGAAAGTAGATGCAAATGCATTTTTACTTTCCATGTGAAATATTCATTTTTTTCTAGCACTGGAATTTTCACACCTGAATCTTTTTAGCCCATATTGATTGTTCTTGATCTTTAAACTTTCTGTATATTGAAAGCCTACGCTCTGATACCAATTGTTATTTCCCAGAACAATGTCAATATTTGTAGGAGGGGGGTTAAATACAAATTATCAAAAATTTTGTTGTTTTAATATTTGTTCTTAATGTTCGAGTATTTTAGAGAATATGTATAAACAAAATGAAACTGAAAATAACTTGAACAAATAGGCTTTAAAATTACCGATGAATTGGTTTTTTCATCAGTACATATTTTTTCTCAATGTTCCTAGGTTAATAAAAACCTAGATTCATTTTTACAAAGTTAGAAAATAAATTAATTATTCTTACAAAGTGCTCTAAGGCTGAACAGTTGATTCAAGAAATAATGTCTAACTTCTAACACTTTCTACAATGCTACTGCACTTTATATACCACACGTGTGTGTTTACAATGCCTATGCTAGGATTGTTACTATCATATCTTTCCTTTTACCTTTTTCTATTTTAGAAAAAGTTTTGAAAGACAACTTCAGTTTGAGTCTTCACAGTCATCATAGACTGTCTTCCATAGGTGTGCTTTTGTCCTTTGGATCTCTGACAGATAGCCTTTCTGTGTTGTCTCAATCAATTGATAATTTTTTGTTAAGCATATCAATTGATTCTTCCTTTTATCCATCAACTAATATTCTTCTTCGATTGATCTTTATGTCCATCAATTGATAGAAGATGACTTATCGATTGATAGATGTTATTAATCGATGGGTCTTCACATCAGTTGATGGTCTTCAGTACTTGAGTTGGCTTCTTCAATTGATCTTCTATCCATCGATACTTCAATATCAACTGATCATCCTTTACTTGTATATTTTCTTGTCTTCAAATAATTATAATTTGACAGTCTAAGTTACACATCAGTTGATGACCTATATCAATCGACTTTAACATCAATTGATGAGAATAATATCAATTGACTTATACCATATCGATTGAAATAGACTAAGTACACATATGCTACAATCCATATTATCAGTTGATTCACATAAATATTTCAACTGATAAATGGTTTCCTGATCAATTGATATTTATATTTTCCATATCAATTGATCAGTTACATCAATTAAAATTTCTATGATTCTAATATTAAAGTTATCATCAAATTACATGTAGATTCCTAATAACTAATACTAGCTCTCATGTGTTATCCACTCATCGTCTGTCTTCAGATGACATTGCACCTTCTCGTTTTGAGTGGAAACAATATACCGATGAGGTTCTTGAAAAGTTATCCGAGCATTGTGAAGAAGGTAGTGAGATTTGGTGTTATAAGGGTCCGTTGATTTGTTTTTACATTGTGGAACCACATTTACCGGATAGATATATGATGCAGTTTGGTATGATTCAGGAGATATCGGCAAATCCTGAATTCTCGAAGGCACTTCATGAAATTAATTTATAGGGAAAAAAATTTAATAACTGGCTAGCTATACACCATGAACATATAATACATTGGAATCATCGACAAGAGCATGTAATTAGTGTTGCTGCCAATTTTGGTCTTGGTGTTGCTGATACATACGATCAGTGGTATACTGATATTACTTGTCAGTTTTATACACGCATAGTTGATTCGCTTTTTTATTCGGTAATTTTACCTCATTCGTAAACTTGTCCTTAAGTGGTGTGTTTTTATTTGATCTATTGGTCCTTACTAACTGTTGTGTTTTTAATTGATCAACTGGTCTTTCATTTTTATATGATCTGTTTTTAATTTTATTGATTAATATGTTTGATCATATAGCTGCTATAGCTAGGGGTGAGATAGATGGAAGCAATGAATATATAACTCATTCATGTTTTCATGCTAGACAGCTTGTGGAAGATACATTCAACCATGGCGTCTTCCAGGATTTTCCTGTAGAAGATCGATGAGATAAAGAAATTTCAAAGAGACCAAAGCCTAAAAAGGTTGGCCACAAAGGAGATCGAGGGGAAGTTAATGCACCTCAAAGGCATGGGAAGCATGCTGATGAAGTACGTCATGAGATTTATATGGGTAATGATGGAACTGATTTTGTTGATGAGGGAGTTGAAAATTTGCGGGAATGTGGAAATTTGCAAGAAGGTGAATATTTACAGCAGCCTCATGTTCTTACACAAGTTACACAACCATTCGAATTACCTAACTAGAATTTATTAGCTCCTAGAAACTTTTTATGAATGTCTAAAGATGATGTTGTATACCATTCACCTGAGTGTTCAATTCCACATGAGCCTGCACATAATGGTCATTCCCCGATATTATCTCACCCAACATATAATCTATTGTCCCAGTCCCCTCCTTAGCTGCAAGTAGTGTAGCAGAAGCAGACACCACTACTTGCAATCCACAGTGCAGCGACACTAACTACTGGATTTAATGTAGTTACTAGCTACCTTCTTCTGCGCAGTGTGACCAACAGCCGCATTTAGTGCAACAGCCGCCTAGTGTAGCAATCGCCACCCCTGTAGTGCAACAGGTGCCACCACATGTAGTGCAACATGTACCACCTTTGGCGCATCAAAAACTACCTTTGGCACATCAGCAACCATCTTTGACTCAGCAGCAGCCGACTTTGGCCCAGACGCAGCCACCTGCAGCCCAGCAACATATGCAATTGCGAGAGCGTAAAAATCGAAATACAAAATATGGAACTGCTGGTAGAAAGATACCTGATTGCAAGTGGCTCAGGTAGAAGGATTAGTGATTTAAGTAGTTGTGTTAATCTATTTACATCAACTCCATAGCTCTCTTTCATCCATTTTTTTTACATATATATTTAAGTATGAGTGTAAAGCTGATTCGAGTGTCTTTGTCAAAGTTATCTATTAATGAAAATTGGTGGTTGACGTAGTTTCACTTTGGAATATTTTCTGATAATTTTAAGTTAAACATAAAATAACTAGTAGCCTTTTAAAGGTTTAGAATTCAAAATTTTAAAAATAGAGCCCAACTAAGAAAAATTATACTCCTTCCGTCCCAATTCGAGTGTCTTGTTTAACTTTTAGATGTTAATTTGACTAAGTTTTGACCGAATATTATATATAATATAATTATAAAAAATTTAAAAAGTAATATTATTAAAAAATATATTATATTTACTTTAAAATGTAACTTTTAATTTTTAAAAATTGTAAAAGAATAATCTTTAATCTTCGGTCAAAATTTGGTTAAATTGACCACCAAAAGTTAAACAAGCCACTTGAATTGGGACGAAGGGAGTATAAGATTATAAAATTTTGAGAAAGCAATTGACAATATAATCTGGATGAGTGTCATTGTTTAACTTTACCATGTTGTATTTTATTCTAATAATATTATTATTTTTGTGCAGGTACAAGTATTAAGATAAAAAAAATAATATCGATGATGTTAGCTTGATAGTCTAGTTAGACGAAACAAATCTAGAGCGAGAGACTGAAGTTGAAGACTAGAAAAAATTAATAATTGATCGATACTTTGAAAGGCATATGTCAAGGCCTATTTGTAATTAGTAGATGACAACTCAACTCATGTGAGAAATTAAAGTAAATAATAAATTCTGAGGATGGAATCAAATCGAAGAATGTCAACTAGACACAAAGAATCAATTTGTCAGAAGAATTATAATGAAGTTGCTACTCTACACCAGAAGAAGTTCATTTATATGTTCAAGCGTCGTAGAAAAATAGAGAAGCAGTTGTTCAGAAGATTCGAAGTGGCTACTACAGAAGATTCCAGAAGAAGAATGAAGACAGTGAAGTAGAAGAAGAATAGAAGACCACAGCTTAATGTTAAAGATGAAGAATATTTATTATAGTATGACATAAATGAACTAGACAGTACATTTGTGTGTCAACTAAAATAATAAATATTCATCATCTAGCTCAAGTGGTTTTATGACAAAAGAGACAACGAAGACTAGAAGACTTCAAGACTGATAGCACGGTAATACAAGACGAAATAGTATTTTAATTCTACTATCAAATGTTAATTGATTATTTAATTTATCTAATTAAATTAATTCAAGTTGAATTTAATTTAATTTGTAAATTAACTAATTAATTTAAGTAGAATTAATTTATTATAAAAGATATGACTTAATATGACTTTTAATATAATTCAAATGACTAATAAATAAGTCATACCGACTGTTTATTAATAAGTCATACCGAATTATATTAATAAAAGTCATACCGAAGCTGTTAAAGAAAAGTCATACCGGAGCAGCCGACTGATAAGTCATACCGAAGCTGTTAAAGAAAAGTCATACCGGAGCAGCCGACTGATAAGTCATACCGAAGCTGTTAAAGAAAAGTCATACCGGAACAGCCGACTAATAAGTCATACCGAGCTCAGTGGATAAGTCATACCGAGATTTCTGTGCTCAAAAGGTCATACTGAACCTATTTTGTTTAATTAAAATAAGTCATACCGATTTATTTTAATTAGATAAAATCTGAATATGACTTTAAATAAGTCATACCGAGATTCAGTAAGTCATACCGACCATTCAGAAGTCATACCCAGTTTTTAAATGTCATACAAGGGTTAAAATAAGTCATACAGACTTATTTTCTTGAAATTAAGTCATACTGAAAAAGGTCATAGCAGCCTTTTTCAATCTCTATAAATATGAGATGAGCACTTCACTTTTTCAGTAGTTCTCAAGTTAGAAATCAGATCAAATTCAGTAATTTATCTGCATTGTAATATTCACAGATTTCTGTGCTGAGTTTGGATATAATTGTTAAATACGAACAATTCATGTCAAATTTGTTCTAGAACTTTTAATCAATTATATAACTGTTTTCTTAATATTAATTTTGTAATACTAATCAAGTTAAAATTATATCTTTCACTTGAACAGTATTTCATTCCATTTAATATTTCGCGAGTAATTAAAATAATATTTTTAATCCAAATTATTCCGCGATTAATTTTCAGATATTGTATTCAACCCCCCTTCTACAATATCAGGGACCAACAATTGGTATCAGAGCTGGTTGATATTTTTCATATCAGATCCAAATCAAATTCCGCGAACTCATACAGATCTCAAAAATTATTTTAAATTCGAAATAATTTTTTATTCGAAATAATTTTTTTCTGAAAAATTATTTTTGATCAAAAATTATTTTAAGTCAAAAATTAAAATATTTTTTGAAACAATTAATTTTTAATCTTATTTAAAGATGAGTACTCAAAGAGTTAGTAGCATTAAAATTCTACAATTTGATAAAGACAATTATAATCTGTGGAAGAGAAAGATGACCTTGTTTCTTCGAGCTGCAAATCCCAAGTACAAGGATATTTTAAAAACTGGTGTTGCTGTTCCAATAAATATCTTTCCTGAGCATATGGAAGATGGTGTACTCATTTCGCACAGACAATTTGAAAAAGATATTTCTGAGTACACTGAGACAGAAAAGGAACTGGATACATTGGACACCAGCCTGCAGTTAATTTTAGTGGAATCTCTTGATCCCGGAATGTACAATCATGTTGTTAATTGTAAAAATGCCAAACACATCTGGGAAACGATAGAGATACTAAATGAAGGAACAGAAGAAGTAAGGGAGAACAGATTGGAAATCTTAACGTCTCAATATGAGCATTTTAGATCAAATCCTGGAGAAGGTATCTCTGAAGTTTTTGAGAGATACAACAAGCTGATAAATGATCTAAATCTCAATGGCAAACAATATACGAAGAAGGAGATCAATAGGAAGTTTTTGCTGACAATGCCAGTACACCTAGAGCATAGGATAACAGCCATCAGAGAGTCAAGGGACATGAATGAAATTTCTTTGGAAAGACTTTATGGCATTCTGAAGACCTATGAGCTAGAGCAGATTCAACAGAATGAAATATATGGTACAGGCAAGGTGGTCAGCAAGTCTACAGCTCTTGTAGCAGAAGAACCAGAGTACAGAAAAGCTAAGACTGAATCTTCTTCAGTCAACATCATTGATCAGGGTATTGTTGCAGAAGTTGGTGCAACTCTAGTGAATTCAACTGATAGTGAATTTTACTCAATGGAAGAACTCGATCAACTTGAGGATGAATCTCTGGCTCTAATTGCTAGAAAATTTGGAAATACAAGATTCAGGAGGAACCCTAGTTTCAAATTCAAGCCTATGGCAAACAGATTTCAGACAGGTGGTTCTTCTAGCACATCCAACACAAAAGGTGGATACAAGACATGGATGGTAGACATAAGCAAGATCCGTTGCTTCAACTGCAATGAAATGGGACACTTTGCAACTGATTGTAGAAAGCCCAAGCAGGAAAGAAAGAAGGATTCATATGACGAGCTCAAACAGAAATATGACGCTCTACTGAAGAAGCATCAGGGAAAATCATACTTAGCAGCAGGAAAAAACTGGGATGATTCTGACAATGATGAAGAAGATCAAATGGGAAATCTTGCTCTAATGGCCTCTTCTTCTGAAGGATCACAATCTCCACCTCGACAAGGAATTGAGGTAAACCCTAGCTGTCCTAAGATGTTTAAATTGATAGGTGAGAATTTAACTGATGCTAAAGATCGAATAAAAGTCTTAATTCTCGAAAACAAAGTTTTATCAGAGGAGAATTATGAATTGAAAAAGCTGAAACTTATTAATGTTAAATTAACTGAAGATGTTGCATTTCAAGTTAATAGAGTCAACTGCTATGTTGAAATTGAAGCTTTTTTGAAAGATAAAATTGAAAAAGAAAAGGTCAGGTGTCAAGCCTATAGAACTGCTTCATTTGTTATGAAAGATCTAGTTGACCAACAAGAGATCAATCGGAAAGTTGGAATAGGTTTTGAATATAATGAATCAGTAGGAAAGCTTAGTAACATCACCCCTTTTAAAAAGACTGCTATAGAGAGGGGTATTCCACATGTTATTAAGGACACCAAGAAACCTCTGTTCATAACTCCTATTGCAGAACCAGTTCTTGATAGTTGTGTAATAGTGGATTATGAAATTAAATATGAAGACCTTGAAGAGAAGAAAAGAGAAGAACAGACTAGGGACATAAAAGGAATAAATGTCCAGAAAGCTAAATATGTACCTAAAAGACCAATCGAAAATGTGAACTCTGCTAGTTCATCCACTCCTGGTTTAGGTGCTAAGAACTTAAAGAATAATTTGAACAGACCTAACAATAAGTTTGTTAGAAGTAGGGATAGTAACAACAGATGCCATTCTACTGAAAACTTTAAATCTGCTGAAAAAGTTAAAGTAGAAATTGTTAAAACTCCTACTGCTGTGAATAACATGCCTGCTATTGATGTATGCCATAAACCTTGAGGTATGTTAAATTGTATGTTATGTGCTTTTAATGCTATGACTGCTTATTTCAAACGCATGACTGCTAATAAAAAGAACATGACACCGAGACAATACATCAATAATAAATTTGCTAAATCCAAGACTGCTATTCCTTCACCTGTCAAGAAGGAAAAATATATTCCTAAGTCTAAACAAAAAATTGTTAAGACTATTTATAGGAAAGTAAGTACAGTCAAGGAGGATGCGGCTGTTGTTCGAAAAGGATCTGTTGTCAAAGCTGACAAAGGTCAATTCTTTAAGTATGCCGGGCCCAATCAATTTTGGGCTCCGAAGATAATCTAATCCGTTTGATATGTGCAGGGAGTTAAACAGGAAAACCGGGTTGTTTGGATCCTAGACAGCGGATCGTCAAGGCATATGACCGGAGATAGAGCCCTGCTATCAGACGTGGTTGAAAGAGCTGGCCCAATCGTCACCTTTGGAGATAACAGCAAAGGAATGACTACGGGATATGGCAAGTTAAATACTGGAAATGTTATCATTGAAAACGTCTCTTTGGTGGAAGGACTTAAGCACAATCTACTCAGCGTCAGTCAATTCTGTGATAAAGGTTACAAAGTGAACTTTATCAAGGAGAAGTGCTTAATAGCTCATTCTAAAGAAGACAGACTAGCCTTGCGTGGAGTAAGGAAAGGAAACTTGTACGTAGCTGATTTCATCTCGGGAACTGAAGCTGAAGCAAACTGTTTTTATTCAAAAGCTTCATCAGAAGAAAGTTGGCTATGGTACAAGAAACTCTCACACCTGAATTTCAAAACAATGAACTCTCTAGTCAAGAGGGATTTGGTGAGAGGACTGCCTCCGATGGAATTTACACAAGAAGGATTGTGTGAGGCATGTCAGAAAGGGAAGTCAAAAAGAGCAACTCACAAAGGCACAGACACTACATATATTATTGAACCACTGCAGCTGCTTCATATGGATTTATTTGGTCCAGTAAATATTCTGTCTATGTCAAGGAAGAGATATGCCTTAGTGATTGTAGATGACTTCACAAAGTACACGTGGGTTTTATTCTTGAACTCTAAGGATGAAACTCCACAGTTGGTGATTGATCATGTAAAATTGATTGAGTTAGATTCAAAGCTACCTGTCCGGGCAATCAGATCAGATAATGGAACAGAATTCAAGAATGAAATTCTAAATAGCTTCTGCTCAGACAAAGGGATAACAAGACAATTCTCAGCGCCAAGAACTCCGCAACAGAATGGAGTAGTAGAAAGGAAGAATCGAACCTTGATTGAAGCTGCAAGAACAATGTTAAGTGAATCAAGGTTGCCTATCTACTTCTGGGCTGAAGCAGTGAACACGGCTTGTTATACCCAGAATCGAACTTTAATCAACAAGGATCATATGAAGACACCCTACGAATTAATGGCTGGCAAGAAACCAACACTCAAATACTTTCATGTATTTGGAGCCAAATGTTTTGTGCTAAAAGATGGAGATGAACATCGTGGCAAATTCGAGGCCAAGGCACATGAAGCAATTTTTGTCGGCTACTCAAAAAGAGCATATAGGGTGTACATAATTGATCAGCACCAAGTAAAAGAAAGTGTCAACGTATCATTTGACGACACTAAACTCCCAAGCATCCAAACTGAAGATCCTTCTAAGTCATTAAAATTTGACAATCATCCAGACTCAGATTCAGATAATGAAGAAGAGCCTGAGGTTGCAACAGGAAATGATGATGACAACAATGATGGTAATGATCTAGGTAATAGTGGTGGAAACAATGGCAACACTAGAGATACTACTAATACCAGTGGTGGATCAACAAGTCATCCAGGCAGCAACTCAGGGGGAGATAAAGGATCAACTGGCACAACACAACATCACAATGAATATATAGGTGAATCATCAAGATCAAATCTACCAAGGGAAAGGAAATGGAGCAAAGATCATCCCTTTGAATTGATCATAGGTGATCCAGATGTTGGTGTTAGAACCAGAAGTGCAACTTCAAATGAATGTTTATTTTCGGTTTTTCTATCTCAAGAAGAACCAAAGAAAATTGAAGATGCTCTAACTGATCCAGATTGGGTTCTTGCCATGCAAGAAGAACTCAATCAGTTCGAAAGGCAAGAAGTATGGACACTGGTACCCAGGCCTAAAGATAGAGCTGTTATTGGCACGAAATGGGTATACAAGAACAAGTTAGACGGTGATGGCATTGTTACAAGGAACAAGGCCAGACTGGTGGCAAAGGGTTACTCCCAGGAAGAGGGAATTGATTATGATGAGACCTACGCACCAGTTGCAAGACTTGAAGCCATCAGAATATTTCTGGCATTCGCAGCACATTCCAATTTTAAAGTCTATCAAATGGATGTGAAGAGTGCATTTCTGAATGGAAAGATAGAAGAGGAAGTATATGTGGAACAGCCCCCTGGCTTTGAAAATCCAGAGTTTGCTGATTTTGTATACTTCTTATTCAAAGACCTCTATGGACTCAAGCAAGCACCGAGGACATGGTATGACACACTCTCTCAGTTTTTACTTGAAAACGGTTTTACTAGAGGTGTCATAGATAAAACTCTCTTTTACAAATTACATGATAAAGATATGATATTTGTCCAAGTTTATGTTGACGATATTATATTTGGTTCTACTAATGAAAACTTGTGCAAGAGATTTGCTAAGTTAATGCAGAGTAGGTATGAAATGAGCATGATGGGTGAGCTGTCATTCTTCCTTGGATTGCAAGTGAAGTAGATGGAAGATGGGATTTTTATTTGCCAATCAAAGTACGTAAGGGATCTTCTAAGGAAATACAATCTAGAAGATTCTTCACCGGCAAAAACCCCTATGCCAACAGCCACAAAGCTTGACAAAGATGAAACTGGTAAGAAGGTTGACATCACAAGCTATAGAGGTATGATAGGCTCATTATTATATCTAACTGCTAGTAGACCCGATATAATGTTTGCAACATGCTTATGTGCAAGGTTTCAAACTGACCCTAGAGAATCTCATCTTATAGCTGTTAAAAGAATTTTTAGATATCTGAAGGGTACACCGAATCTTGGAATTTGGTACCCTAAAGGTACAGGTTTTGAACTAATAGGCTATACAGATTCAGATTATGCAGGATGCAGGATGGACAGGAAAAGTACATCTGGAAGTTGTCAGTTTCTAGGACGACGGTTGATTTCCTGGTACAGTAAGAAACAGCACACAGTATCTACCTCGACAGCCGAAGCAGAATATATTGCGGCAGGTAGTTGTTGTGCACAAATCTTGTGGATAAGGAATCAGCTGAATGATTATGGACTTGCGCTATCTAAAATTCCAATACTTTGCGACAACACAAGTGCCATAGCTATTTCCAATAATCCTGTACAACATTCAAGGACCAAGCACATAGACATAAGGTATCATTTTATCCGAGAACATGTCATGAACGGAACTGTGGTGTTACATTGTGTACCCACAGAAGATCAAATTGCCGACATCTTCACGAAACCACTTGATGAATCCACTTTCTCTAAGTTGGTTAGTGAGTTAAGGATGTTAAACATGAACTAATTATTGCATGTTGTTTTAAATTGCATATTTATTTTGAAACACTGTAAATACACTGTATATATTCCTTAAAAAATTATCAAAAACAAACAAACAAATTGAAAAAGAAAACTCAAAAAGATTTTCCTTATTTTGTACAGTTGTTATTTCATTGGCATCTATACTGTAAATATATTTTATATTATCTTTAGTTTATAACAATTGGTATCAGTTATATATATATATATATATATATATATATATAAGTATGTATAGTATTATTTGTTTTACATTTTGGCATATTTATTTTAATTTTTATTCTTATCTATTTTATTTTTATTTTTATTTATATCTAAATATGTGTTGATTATTCTCAAGTCTCTTTTGAGAAGTAGGAAAGTTCTATGAGCATTGATAATCCAATCGATTCTAAAAGTGAGATCCTAATCATTGGCATCAATCTCTAACCAAGATCTTAGAACCAAACACACAAACAATATCACTTCCGTGTCTCTAACCATTAAATAGAATACCTATTTGTTCATTATGAGGGAGTCAATGCCTTGATTGCATTTGATAAGGTTGGTGATGTGAGTAAACCAACAGCTCTGTCTCCAGAAAGGTGATTCATATATAAACTGAGACAACTGTTAGCTCATCTGTGTTCTCTCAAAAGGATACAGACTTGGAAAAGGCAAAACTGTTACTAGGTTCATTCTCTCAACAGAGTGAGTCTATTGAATTCAGCCTGTCAGCCAAGGCTATCAGTAAAGAGTTAATTTCATCTGACATTTTTCAAGAAACCACAAATTTTGTCTTATTTTTAGGGACCAACAATGTGTTGGGTTCCGAGGCATAAAACGCAGCGGATAAACGTAAATATAACGAAAATTTTCGGAACCCAAACGCAGGATCATGTATAAGAATTGACGGATTATGGTGATAATCGAATCATACCTATTAAGATTTTGAATGCCACGAACTCAACGGAGATCCTTGCTATCACGATTTGTGTCTTCCTCTCGAAAGCACCTCTATGGTATCCACACGAGCACCTTCAAGAACGTCTCACGATCTTGAACACGGAACGGAAGTACTAGCCTCCTTTGATAGGTTTCGAATTCTCTCTGCCTCTACCTATGCTGCCTCTTCTGCTAGGGTTTATACAAAACGTGCAAGCCATTTAACCTATCATTATCTATTTATAATGATTGGTTAATGGGCCTTTTTTTTTTATAGCAAAAACCTAACCCATGTAGGCATATGATTAAATAATAAAACATGCTTCTATTATTTAATTAATAATTAAGTCACACTTAATTATTATTGGCAGAAGTATAATTCTTCAAATTCGAATTTATTTCAATTAATTAAGTCTCACTTAATTAATATAATAAATTCGAATTAATCATCAATTAATTTAAATCTATAATTTAAATTAACTATTCCTCTAGGTGCTCTATGTGTGTGACCCTATAGGCTATTATTTAATTAGCAATAATTTTATTCTCCAATAAAATTATAAACAATGAGCGGTATCTAGTAATACATCATTGCTACCTAATTAAACAATAATTAAATCGTGATTCGATAAAACCTTTCGTGATTAATGTTTCCGTGTAATATAATCCCTTTAACCATATATATTATAGATTAAACTCGAGGCATGTATTTAGTCATCCTCTTCAACATTTAATCCGGGTTTACTTGATCCATGAGTAGACTATGAAAAACAAATCATTATTTGAGCACGGCCATGCATTTTATAGTCTCACTCAATCAAGAGGCCAATAATATCTCTCCTAATTATAGGAGGGTTAAATCCTTTATCTATCATTCATATTTCTCATACGACTCATGATATACCCGATGTCCACTTTTATCATCACCCGGTCAAAGGTAACTTTTAATGTAGTCAAAGTATATCAATCCTCGTATAGAAATATAATGATCTCAAGTCAGAGGATCATTACACCATTATCACTGTGAGTCTTTCTTATGACTTAATTAAACATGAAGAATCTCACTGTGGGTCTGTCCAGTACCATGTACCCCTACATGTACCTATGTATTGACTTTAGTATCCCCATACTTATAACCAATGAGATGTGGTTATCTGTCAAACAACATACTAGTCTATTTATGTATTATTATTGTCCTATCATAATAATACTCGACTAGGGAACCTTTAAGAATATGATATATTATATAATCTCAAGTTCAAGTCATGTACTTAAACTATATAACGAGTATCATGATTCTAAGGACATTTATTATGCTAACAAATATATCGCAGTAATTAAAGTCATAATAAATATGTTTATTGAATAATCAAATGACATAAATGTTTATTAAAAGGAAAAATTGTATTGCCTCTAGGGCACCTACACTAACAATCTCCCACTTGCACTAGAGCCAATCACCCATGTATCTAATACCCATGGAACTAGTGTGACCGTCGTGCTTCTGCTGCGACAAGCCTTTGGTCAGTGGGTCTGCAATGTTATCATTTGTGCGCACTTTACATATGTGTATGTCACCCCTCTCATTAATCTCTCGAATGAGGTGATATCTCCTGAGTATATGTTTGGTTCGGGAGTGAGCTCTAGGTTCTTTAGCTTGTGCAATGGCTCCATTATTATCGCAGTATAGATCAATGGGATCTGCGATTGATGGAACCACTCCCAATTCAGTAATGAATTTTCGAATCCAAACTGCTTCCTTAGCCGCTTCACAAGCTGCAATGTACTCAGCCTCCATTGTAGAATCAGCTACTGTTTCTTGTTTTGAACTCTTCCAACTTACAGCACCTCCGTTTAGACAAAACACAAAACCAGACTGTGATACAGTATCATCCCTGTCTGTTTGGAAACTTGCATCGGTGTAACCTTTTACTACTAGTTTCTCCTCTCCTCCATACACCAAGAATGAATCTTTAGTCCTTTTCAAGTACTTTAGAATATTCTTGACAGCCGTCCAGTGACCTTCACCTGGATTAGATTGGTATCTGCTCGTCATGCTTAAAGCATACGAAACATCTGGGCGAGTACATACCATCGCATACATGATGGATCCAATTGCTGAGGCATATGGAACCTTACTCATGCGGTCCTTGTCATCCAATGATTTCGGACACTGATCTTTAGAGATCGTTATCCCTTGAGATACGGGGACATATCCCCTTTTTGCATTTTGCATACCAAAACGGTGCAAAACCTTATCGATGTATGTACTCTGACTTAGACCGATCATCCTTCTAGATCTATCCCTATAGATCCTCATTCCTAGAATGTAGGATGCATCTCCTAAGTCTTTCATAGAGAAATTACTCCCTAACCAAATCTTAACAGCCTTGAGAGAAGGTATGTCATTCCCCATTAGTAGTATGTCATCAACATATAGTACTATGAATGCCACATGGCTCCCACTAACCTTCTTGTAAACACAAGGTTCATCCTCGTTTTGAACAAATCCATACTTTTTGATAGTTTCATCAAAACGGATGTTCCATCTCCTAGAGGCTTGCTTTAATCCATAAATGGATCGACGTAATTTACATATCTTGCTAACATTCCCTGGACTGACAAAACCTTCAGGTTGTGTCATGTACACATCCACATCTTCTTCAAGGCTTCCATTAAGGAAGACTGTTTTGACATCCATTTGCCAGATTTCATAATCATGGAATGCTGCAATAGCAAGCAAAATCCTTATGAATTTGACCATAGCCACTGGTGAGAAGGTTTCATCATAGTCAATACCATGAATTTTCTTGAAACCTTTTGCAACTAGCCTTGCTTTATAGGTCTGAACATTTCCATCCATGTCAGTTTTCTTCTTGAAAACCCATTTGCACCCTATGGGTTTTACCCCTTCAGGTGGATCAACCAAAGTCCATACTTGGTTTTCATACATGGATTCCATCTCGGATTTCATGGCTTCTAGCCATCTCTTAGATTCTGGACTGCTCATAGCATCTTGGTATGTGAGAGGCTCATCTTCATCTATGAGCATCAAATCACCACATTGAGTCAAAAGAAATCCATATCTCTCTGGCTCATGGCGAATTCTACCAGTTCTACGAACAACCTGTGTTTGTTGAGCGTTATTATTATCCTGCTCTTGTTCCACTTCAGGTTCAATGCTATTTTGTGGTTCTCGATCTTCATCGAGGTCTATAGTTCTCCCACTGTTTCTTTTGGAAACAAAATCCCTTTCCATGAAGACAGCATCTCGAGCAATAAACACTTTTTGCTCAGAAGGACTATAGAAATAATACGCCTTTGTTTCTTTAGGGTATCCCACAAAATTGCACTCTTCAGATTTAGGTCCAAGCTTGTCAGATACTTGACGTTTCACAAACGCCTTGCATCCCCAAACTTTCATAAAGCTCATGCCTGACCGTTTCTCCTCCCATATTTCATATGGAGTCTTTTGAACCTTCTTAGTAGGAACACGGTTAAGTGTGAAAGCCGCTGTTTCTAGAGCGTAACCCCAAAAACTAATTGGAAGATCTGCATGACTCATCATTGATCGCACCATGTCCAACAAGGTGCGATTTCTCCTCTCTGAAACTCCATTCCATTGAGGTGTACCTGGCGGAGTGAATTGTGATACAATACCACACTCCTTTAAATAATCTTTAAATTCAGTGCTCAAGTATTCTCCTCCACGATCAGATCGTAAGATTTTAATACTTGCACCTCCGCCAATTTGCTTCTCTACTTCAGCCTTGTATTCTTTGAACTTTTCAAAAGAATCGGATTTATTCTTCATAAGATATACATATCCATATCTACTGAAATCATCAGTAAATGTTATGAAGTAGTAGTAGCCTCCTCTAGCCATCACACGCATTGGGCCACATACATCACTATGTATTAGCTCCAGACGCTCAGTGGCCCTTTGACCCTTACCAGTGAAAGGAGCTTTAGTCATTTTACCAAGCAAACAAGATTCGCATTCTTGGTATGATTCAAAATCAAACTTATCCAAATATCCATCCCTATGTAATTTGGATATGCGTTTCTCATTTATATGGCCTAGACGACAATGCCAGAGGTATGTTTGATTTGAGTCATTAACTTTAAGTCGTTTGTTTTCTATATTACAGACAGGATTATCTAAGTCAAGAACATATAAACCATTAAACAAACGCGCAACACCATAGGTTAAATCATTCAAAGCAAAAGAGCAACTGTTGTCCTTTATTGTAAACGAAAAACCTTTCTTGTCCAAACAAGAAACAGAAATAATGTTTCTGCGAATCGCAGGCACGTAATAACAATTATCCAGTTCTAAAACTAGCCCAGAGGGCAAAGATAAATAATATGTTCCTACAGCTAAAGCAGCAACTCTTGCTCCGTTGCCAACTCGTAGGTCCATTTCTCCTTTAGCCAATGTCCTACTTCTCTGCATTTCCTGCACATTTATACAAATGTGAGAAGCACATCCGGTATCCAATACCCAAGATGTAGAAATAGACAGATTGACTTCTATAACATATATACCTGAATTAGAAGCTTGCTCAGCCCTCTTCTTCTTCAGATCCTCCAAGTAAACTGAACAGTTTCTCTTCCAGTGACCAGTTTTCTTACAGTAGTGACATTCACCCTTAGCGACCCCACCTTTAGGCTTTAAAGCCTGTTTAGGACCTGACTTTGGCTTGGGTGTAGAATCAGAACCTGTCTTCTTCTTACCCTTCCACTTGCCTTTCCCTTTGGCCTTACCTTTATTGCCCACCATCAGTATGAGAGCAGGTTCAGCCGTCTTCATGTTGGTCTCATATGTTCTCAACATAGCCAACAATTTAGTAGGTGTTTTGTCAAACTCATTCATATTGTAGTTCATAACAAACTGAGTGAATTTGTTGTTCAAAGAATTCAAGATTAGGTCAATACCAGTTTCCGGACCAATCAGGAAACCCAAAGTATCAAGATACTCAATGTAACCAATCATCTTCAGAACATGTGGGCCAACTGGTTCATTTGCCCCTTGTTTGCAGTTAAAGAGTGACTTGCTCGTGTTGAACCTTTCTTGACGAGTTTGGCTTGCAAACATGCTTTGCAAGTGCTCATTGATAGTATATGCATCCATATGCACATGCTGTCTTTGAAGCTCAGCACTCATAGTTGCTAACATAAGACACGCAACATCAGTTGCATCATTCTCATCCTTTGTGTGGGCCGCTCGTTCCTCAACAGTAGCGCCCTCAGGAAGGGGACCTGCCGGAGGAATATCAATGACATGAAGCTTGCGCTCCTGCCTGAGGACAATCCTCAAATTCCTCTGCCAGTCTAGGAAGTTGTTTCCTCCTGTCAGCTTATCCTTCTCAAGGACAGATCGTACGGATAGTGTGTTTGTGTTGTTTGTCATTACTTGGTATCTACAATGATAAAAGCACAAAATTAAACATTAGATTGTCTGAGTTATTTATTATGTTCAAATGATTATGATACATTCATAATATATCTCCCACTATTTTTATCAAATCAATAGCCCTTACTATTAATTTGGAAAGTATATCCCATAATCCTTTCTAGTGAGCCAAGATCCATATTTCGTCATGTCTCAAGTCAACCACTGGAAGTCCTTAAGAATGATTATTTAGGTAGACAACATTTGTCAATTATATCATATATAATTCTTGGATAGTTTGGTGAGCAACGATTGATCTTATCTATCTAATAGATTTTTAACCAAACTCTATGCTTCTAAGTTCATAATGGTTGAATATAACCGTTTACTTTCACCTTATTATGACGACTCAGTTAAGTTTGACCCAATGATACAACGGCCGAATATAACCGTTTATATTCGTCGCATCTCACCACGATAGACAGGAGTCCCCTGCCACTGACAGTCTTTCCCCTAATCGATCTAGGATTCGATGAGTGTTCATTCATTGGAAAGCATCTGATTAAAACTTAATATTTTGTTAAGGGGTTTAGAAAATTTTACGACAATCATGATCACATCATGAAGAGATCCTCAATTTTTCCTTGAACTAAATATTTCAAATTGACATCTTAAATTGTTCCCCAGGTAGATGGAGGATACCAGTGGTCACACTTAAAACCCATCAGCCTTACGAATACGCATATCCGTTTTTGTCAGAAAATCCCAATTATAGATATCAAAATCCATATTCAATTCCGTGTTTTAAAAATCCATATTTCATAAACACAAGAATCTCATGATCGTTTGTTAATTTTAAAATCTTAAATCGTTACAGATTTTATCTTGTTTAGCATGACAATCATGGCATGGATGACGTATCTAATACATACATACATGATTAATCTAATTAAAGCATGCATCTTCTACTATACACATACATTCATACATCATTATGTAAAGTGCGGTATGTAAACGTGCTTGGTTATGGCCCCTTTCCTATGTGATCCTTTCGAGCTAATGAAAGGATCAAGGTCAGTCTATGGTGGTGGAAAAATATAAATACAGTTGCTTGTCTTGATCTTCTTGCATCCATGGCTGCCTTCTTAGCTCTTGCATCCATGGCTGCCTTCTTAGCTTCTTGCATCCAGTTGCTTGCCTTCAGTCTTCAATTACATTACAAGAAAACATTGAATTCAACCTAAGCTAATGTACTTACATAAGAAAAGCTCGAGTTACATTCGAGGTTCAACAATTACAAGAATGAAGAAAAAAACGACATGCAAGTCGTATTTATAAAACCAAAACCAAAACCATTACTCTAGGGTCTAGAAGGCCATAACCAGCACCATGCTCACATAACAGTTACTGGAATCCCAGAATGCATAATCATATCATCATGCATCAAATATATCATGATCAACAATTTTCGAAAAATCAAAACTATGATCAGAAAACAGAAAACTGCGTTTTTGAGGCCCTTAACGATGTCAAATGGCCAAAAAACACCATAGGTCACAGCAAAGCGGTGATTTTTGCTCGTGGCGATTTTCCCTTTCCAGAAAGGGTAAATTCGACCCATTCTGACTCTGTCGAAAAACACTATTCACTGTAGAATCACTATTCACAGCAAACCTACATCTTTATGCAGTTTTGTTTTAAACGCTTCAGAACGTTTCCAATGACCTTCGTATGACTGTATCTCGTATCATATACATACAGTGCATCACACACATCATGCCATAACAGATTATAACATTGCAGAGGCATGGTAGTAGCAAGGGCAGTAGCAAACAGGCATGGCATATTCATGGCAGTAGCATGGCATAATCATGGCAGTAGCAAAACAGGCACTTATGCATCATATACATAAAACACGTAACCAAATCAGTCCCTTATACACGTAGCTCTGATGCCATTGTTGGGTTCCGAGGCATAAAACGCAGCGGATAAACGTAAATATAACGAAAATTTTCGGAACCCAAACGCAGGATCATGTATAAGAATTGACGGATTATGGTGATAATCGAATCATACCTATTAAGATTTTGAATGCCACGAACTCAACGGAGATCCTTGTTATCACGATTTGTGTCTTCCTCTCGAAAGCACCTCTATGGTATCCACACGAGCACCTTCAAGAACGTCTCACGATCTTGAACACGGAACGGAAGTACTAGCCTCCTTTGATATGTTTCGAATTCTCTCTGCCTCTACCTATGCTGCCTCTTCTGCTAGGGTTTATACAAAACGTGCAAGCCATTTAACCTATCATTATCTATTTATAATGATTGGTTAATGGGCCTTTTTTTTTATAGCAAAAACCTAACCCATGTAGGCATAGGATTAAATAATAAAACATGCTTCTATTATTTAATTAATAATTAAGTCACACTTAATTATTATTGGCAGAAGTATAATTCTTCAAATTCGAATTTATTTCAATTAATTAAGTCTCACTTAATTAATATAATAAATTCGAATTAATCATCAATTAATTTAAATCTATAATTTAAATTAACTATTCCTCTAGGTGCTCTATGTGTGTGACCCTATAGGCTATTATTTAATTAGCAATAATTTTATTCTCCAATAAAATTATAAACAATGAGCGGTATCTAGTAATACATCATTGCTACCTAATTAAACAATAATTAAATCGTGATTCGATAAAACCTTTCGTGATTAATGTTTCCGTGTAATATAATCCCTTTAACCATATATATTATAGATTAAACTCGAGGCATGTATTTAGTCATCCTCTTCAACATTTAATCCGGGTTTACTTGATCCATGAGTAGACTATGAAAAATAAATCATTATTTGAGCACGGCCATGCATTTTATAGTCTCACTCAATCAAGAGGCCAATAATATCTCTCCTAATTATAGGAGGGTTAAATCCTTTATCTATCATTCATATTTCTCATACGACTCATGATATACCCGATGTCCACTTTTATCATCACCCGGTCAAAGGTAACTTTTAATGTAGTCAAAGTATATCAATCCTCGTATAGAAATATAATGATCTCAAGTCAGAGGATCATTACACCATTATCACTGTGAGTCTTTCTTATGACTTAATTAAACATGAAGAATCTCACTGTGGGTCTGTCCAGTACCATGTACCCCTACATGTACCTATGTATTGACTTTAGTATCCCCATACTTATAACCAATGAGATGTGGTTATCTGTCAAACAACATACTAGTCTATTTATGTATTATTATTGTCCTATCATAATAATACTCGACTAGGGAACCTTTAAGAATATGATATATTATATAATCTCAAGTTCAAGTCATGTACTTAAACTATATAACGAGTATCATGATTCTAAGGACATTTATTATGCTAACAAATATATCGCAGTAATTAAAGTCATAATAAATACGTTTATTGAATAATCAAATGACATAAATGTTTATTAAAAGGAAAAATTGTATTGCCTCTAGGGCACCTACACTAACACAATGGACCAACTCAATTGACATTTTGGACCAACAATTTAAGAACTTACTTGGGACCAAAATGGACCAAGAAAGAACAATTGAAATGTCACATGAAGGATGAATTGACGGTAGCAATTTTTCTAAACTTCCATATCAAGGAAGGAAGAATGATTGATGATTCTGACTGAGTCAACATGCCTTCACAGGCGTCAGGAGGAAACTTGGATCATTTGCTACATTATAGATCTTTGTCTCCCTCCCCAGATGGAACATATCTGGATTCCTAACGGAATAGATCATCTAAGATGATCAGCAACTCACTGAATCTATTTCTGAAGCAATTCAGTTTTTCAAAGTCAAAATGTTTTTATAGATTCAATTGAGGACGGGGATTTACGAAACCCCATTGCACCACCAGTGACCTCTCTTGAAGGGGCTATGGTGATCTTTCTTGCAGGTACAAAAGACTGCGACATCCGTACTGAGAGAGATATAGTGATGTGAGAAAAGAGTGAAACACAAGTAAGGAAGAGTGAAAATATATATTCTATGAGTGAGACACTTAGAGAGTATATGAGCGAAACACTTGTGAGGAACACAAAGTAAAATCACACACTAGCACACTTACCGAATCCCTTTCCCCATTCCCTGTTACAGATATCAAATGTTTCTTAACCAAGGTAGAAATTTCTTCAGAAAAGGACCAACAATTGTTACCTATCTACAATTGGGGGAGAATTATTAAGAGGATTACTCAACTAAGGGGGAGAATTATTAAGAGGATTACTCCAAAATGTTAAAGTGTTCAACTAAGGGGGAGTAGATCAAAAGGGGAGAAGTAAACAAAGGCTTTTGCCAGAAGAGGATTACTCAATTGTTGAACAAGAAAAAGGGGTATATAACAACATGCTTGGATTCTATTCCATTTGATTTTAGAAGATTCTTATAAATATGATTAACCGGATTTTCTAAAATGCATAACATGTCATAGTTTGCATTTTTTATATCTGCGATGGTTTAATGCTGTATGTATGCCATGTTTGTTACCTCTATTAAAATGGTTGGATAATTCAAGTAAGGGGAAATTGAATTCACCTTGGAAGAGAAGGGAAGACAGGAGTTGGAGAAATAGAGGAGAAGTGGTAAGAAGAGAACAGACATCATCTCTGACATCCTAAGGGGGAGTAGTGATGAGTCTGAGAAATGAAGATAATACTTCATGTATAATATGTTCAGTGCTAGAGGAACAAACATCTTTCATTTCAGTTACACAAAGAAATCTGGAAATGTATTATATGATCCAGAGAACAATTTATTTACTTACAGTTCTTAAATGTCATATTAGTTTCTTAGTTGTTAGTTGAGTTATCCTCTAGGAATTTGTGTGTTAAATATTTAACAACAAATAGGGGGAGATTGAAAGGCATATGTCAAGGCCTATTTGTAATTAGTAGATGACAACTCAACTCATGTAAGAAATTAAAGTAAGTAATAAATTCTGAGGATGGAATCAAATCGAAGAATGTCAACTAGACACAAAGAATCAACTTGTCAGAAGAATTATAATGAAGTTGCTACTCTACACCGGAAGAAGTTCATTTATATGTTCAAGCGTCGGAGAAAAATAGAGAAGCAGTTGTTCAGAAGATTCTAAGTGGCTACTACAGAAGATTCCAGAAGAAGAATGAAGACAGTGAAGTAGAAGAAGAACAGAAGACCACAGCTTAATGTTAAAGATGAAGAATATTTATTATAGTATGACATAAATGAACCAGACAGTACATTTGTGTGTCAACTAAAATAATAAATATTCATCATCTAGCTCAAGTGGTTTTATGACAAAAGAGACAACGAAGACTGGAAGACTTCAAGACTGATAGCACGGTAATACAAGACGAAATAGTATTTTAATTCTACTATCAAATGTTAATTGATTATTTAATTTATCTAATTAAATTAATTCAAGTTGAATTTAATTTAATTTGTAAATTAACTAATTAATTTAAGTAGAATTAATTTATTATAAAAGATATGACTTAATATGACTTTTAATATAATTCAAATGACTAATAAATAAGTCATACCGACTGTTTATTAATAAGTCATACCGAATTATATTAATAAAAGTCATACCGAAGCTGTTAAAGAAAAGTCATACCGGAGCAGCCGACTGATAAGTCATACCGAAGCTGTTAAAGAAAAGTCATACCGGAGCAGCCGACTGATAAGTCATACCGAAGCTGTTAAAGAAAAGTCATACCGGAACAGCCGACTGATAAGTCATACCGAGCTCAGTGGATAAGTCATACCGAGATTTCTGTGCTCAAAAGGTCATACTGAACCTATTTTGTTTAATTAAAATAAGTCATACCGATTTATTTTAATTAGATAAAATCTGAATATGACTTTAAAAAGTCATACCGAGATTCAGTAAGTCATACCGACCATTCAGAAGTCATACCCAGTTTTTAAATGTCATACAAGGGTTAAAATAAGTCATACAGACTTATTTTCTTGAAATTAAGTCATACTGAAAAAGGTCATAGCAGCCTTTTTCAATCTCTATAAATATGAGATGAGCACTTCACTTTTTCAGTAGTTCTCAAGTTAGAAATCAGATCAAATTCAGTAATTTATCTGCATTGTAATATTCACAGATTTCTGTGCTGAGTTTGGATATAATTGTTAAATACGAACAATTCATGTCAAATTTGTTCTAGAACTTTTAATCAATTATATAACTGTTTTCTTAATATTAATTTTGTAATACTAATCAAGTTAAAATTATATCTTTCACTTGAACAGTATTTCATTCCATTTAATATTTCGCGAGTAATTAAAATAATATTTTTAATCCAAATTATTCCGCGATTAATTTTCAGATATTGTATTCAACCCCCCTTCTACAATATCAGGGACCAACATACTTTGTTTTGGAAAAAGTAATCTAGTACTTTTGTAGTCTTAGAAAAGTAATTAACTACGTTATCGTGCCTTCTAAGGAGACATCTAAAAGACCTATTTAGTTTGTATAATGGAAAAAATTCTAGATTTTGTAACAGATTTATATATTTATGCTAGTTTTGTGATAAAAAATATCTGATAATTTTATAATACGTTATAGGTATCAACATATATTTGAATCTGTTAATTTTGGTGTCAAATTCAATTTCATTTTAGTTGCCTTTGTTGAGTTCTTGTTAGTGAGCCAGGATTGCTATCATTTATGGTTGTTTTAACTCGATTTATGTTTCATTTAAGTATTCTTGTAGAGTTTAAGCTCGCTCTCCACATTTTCTTTCTATATATCTAGTTTCTTGCTATATATAAAACACAATTGATTCTTATAGAAACCATAAACCATAATGAACACCATAAAAGCAAATTATTTGTAGCAAATTTTTATCACAGCGAAATAGAAGTATATAGTCAGTCATCTGTGGCTACTGGACTCAAAATATTAAGGTGCAAATTAGCAACTGGATTATCACTTAATATAGACAATTCTCTGCAAATTTTAAAAAATGAAAACCAATATAAATTGGTTAAAATATTAAGTTGGCACTTATATATATCATTATTGTGTTCATCTTTAAGTGTAGCCCACTATCCTCTTCACCTCCACTTGTTCCATAATGATTCCATTGCAATATAGATTCAAGAAGTTAGGACTGCCAATATATTACAGTTTACTAGCTACATGAAATAAGTAGCTTTTCCAAACTCATATTCTGCAAAATGATCTGACCCCAGTTGTGTTGATGTGTGGTTTCCGTTGACCCTGGAGTTAACAATCTTAACCATTGTCAGACACCCTATTCACATGTACAACTTCAATTAAGGCAAGTTAAAAATGTGAAAATACACAAGCTTTTGATCCCGATATTCCAGAAAATTACTAACATATTGTATGTGGGAGCAAAAGTTTACTCAGAATGATAGATACTAGAAATAGTTTACTAACCTCCTCATTCGACCATCATGGCTCTATTTGATAGACATGCATAAACAGCTCTACAAATGCTGTTATAAAAGTTATAAATGGGGAATGTCATATAATGTATCTGAATCTTTGAACATATAAGAGATATCACAAGTAGGCAAAATTTTTACTTATGATGAATGTGCATTCGTGATTACAAAAAAACTTTTAGACTGCTGCTAAAACCTTCTATTAAAGAAAAAAATTACTTCATGATATTATCTATATTTGACTTGCCTAAAAATGTGTAATAGATATCTTTTTGTAAGTATATCCTTGTGTAAAATTGTCATTTGGTGTCCTTCTGGTATATGCCAAAATGAAGTCGTTCCCAGTGCTAGATCTTCCGACACCAATTCCTCTCATTCCTAGTGCATTTCATCCTTCCAGTCCACCATCAAGTTATGAATTCTTCAGCATTCCTCCCAAATATTGAGGTCTATATGGATTTTCTAGACACTAAATCAGTACAAAAATAAACGATAAGCATTAAAAAAATCAGAGATGAACTAGTTACAAAAACTATCCCATCTCTCTCCCCCGATGTAAAGGTCATGAATTTATATTATTGCTTCATATAAATTTAAAATATAATATACTAAATTTTTTACTATGTACTAAGAAAAAAACTTGCATTCTGAACTGATTAACCAAATATTTATATATATTGTTGAACTGCAACCTTTATTCTTGCTAAGTCGTTGTAGGACCATACTTCAATTTCAGATCCTATTTCAAGAAACAATATATGTAGTCATGATTAATCAAGCTAGTCAATGAAGCATGATCCTGGCCATCATGGCTCTGTTTGATATACATGCGTAAACAGTTCTGCAAATGCATTAACAATTCTGCAAATGTGTAGACATTGCATTATGCGTAAACATAATGCAATGTACCTTTGTGAACTCACTAACATACCTTTTCTTTTCGTAATATTGAATGTGGTACAGAATAATAGGATCTATTATCTTTCTCTTCTCCATACAAGTCTTATTCGCTTACCGTTGAGATATACTGCCTGGTTTTTACCTATTGAGGTGCTATAACATTAAAATTCTTTGTGGTTACATAAAATCTGTTGTACAGAATACAAGACCTTAATAATTAAAAACTAGGAATCAGATCCTAAATATTCAAACTGACAACACAATCTCTACATTAGTCAAAAATGACAAAAACGACCCTGAATTCTGAAAACTGTTAAAATAAACCCTGAATTTTAAAAACTGACAAAATAGACGTTGAATCTATAAGAAGCCCTGAATATTGAAATTTTCATAATAGCCTTTGAATTTGTAAAGCTGACAAAACAACCTCTCAATAATTAAAACTAATAAAACAACCTAATAAAATTATGAAAAAATATCTCTGAATTCCAAGAACAATGACTATCATATAATCCAACAATAATACTTAAATAGCAGTACTTGAAGATAAAATCCAAAGACTCGAGTTCATAATTTATAAAATGAAGAGTAATTCTTCTAGCTAGGTCTTTTGCTACAAATAAAAACTAAGCATTCAAATCACAAATGCAATTGCGTCCTCCTACTAATTCTTAAGTTCAACTTTCTTCCTTTGTCATTGACGATCCATGCACTCTAATCATCTCCTTATAAATCAAGAAAACAATGACAAAACTAGAGAAATATTAGTGACAATAATTCAATATCATGAATAAGATATAAATTATGTGAAACAATAGTTCTAACAGCTACATTTCACGGAATGTATCATGGTTCATTCACGGAATATATCATTTTATTAATATAATTCTTGAGGGGTGTGCTACACTTCTAACAACTGAGGTTAGCTATAATGATTTACTAGTTTACAGTTACAAGTGTTCGTTACAAGTAATCAATACAACAGCTAAGATTTCATTAAAGGATTCTATGTGTATCTCCTAGAATGCTTCTGAATATTTTCTCTCAACATGAACTGTAATGAATGAATATCAAAGACGATGCTTCGCTTCTTTTTATGTAGACTTTTTTACCTACCTTACTATGTGGCATACTGTGAACTAAGTAAATTGATTGCTTCACATTATGTTTTATCAACCATCGAAACAAATTAAGTTAACCATCGATGAGTCTGTGAATAACTATCGGGGGATTAATAAATCAATTAAATCATTATGACTTAATTGATCCATAACCATCGGCCATTTAATATTTGTAATTCAATAACCATCGGCTAGTTAACTTAGTGGAGCAACTAAAGACAGCTTCTTTGACTTTTGTTACAACCATCGGCCAAAGCAATTATAGTGGATTAACTATAGGCATTTTCTCTTTGTTTTTTCCACAACCATCGGATGGTACACTTAGGGGATTAAGTGTAGGCAATTTTATTTGTACTTTCCATAACCATCAGATGGATTAATGTTGGGTCCCGAAGTATCGTAGAAGGGGGGGGGGTTGAATACGATACTAATAATAATTTAAATTTTTTTCAGAATTTACGGATAAATAAATTATTGCTTCAGAGTGGGTTTGGCCATTTGTCGTGTTTAGGTGAGCTGGCTTACTAATTTTCTATATTTATGAATAAACATTGAAATTCTAGAAAATTAGCAAGTAATTATGGAGACAAGATTCGGGGAATATATCTTTCGTATATAAACCTTGAGGTTGCTACACCCAGTTAAAAATATAACTGGCTTCCAAAGAACAAATTAGTTCTTTGCTACTAACATAAAAAATATAAGGCTTAGTTCCTATACAAATATATCAAAATTAGTACAAGGAAAATTTGAGTCCATACGGAGTGATATCTAGGAGCCTTGAGCATTTTTCGTTAAAGAACTAGGTCCTAATATCTGACCGGGAGCAAGGTATGGGTGTATATAAATTTAATTCTCTTGCTCCAGCCATGGTAGTAGCTCCTTACATATTATTTGTGTTGAAGAAGACGACTCCTAAAAATGAGTGTGTAGAATTTAAATCAATAAAGTAGGCTGCTTGAATTTGGTTGGCTGAGGGATGAGTGGGGCCAAGAAATATTTTGTTGCGCCTGCATATTATGTTGCACTTCATACAGTGCTTGCCCTGTACTGAATTTAGTGGCGCCTTGAATAATGGAAGTGGCGCTTTAAGTGGCGCTAACACATGAGTGACCTTGTATTGCCGCAACATAGTTGATTAATATTTCTAAGGCAAGTTACGCAGTTGGCGCGTGAATAACTTTCATGGTCAAAGTGTTGTTTAGTCACTGCACTTTGACCCTCTATTCATTCCTTGACTTAAGTTCACCAACTTCCATTTCTTGTACCAAAGTCTTGTCGCATTACACCCTGTACCCTGAGTTGTTTCCGTTCTTTGATTATAGTTCAGAAACTTTCACTTTTCGTACCAAAGTTGTGACACTTTGCACCCTGCACCCTTTGAGCTGTTTAGCTGTTTGGCTGTAGCCTCTACAAATCACTTTTCGTACCTTATTAAATAACTGTTCTTTCCAAGTACGTTCTTCAACTTAACAATTCTTCTATAGTTAATACTCAGATTCCTTTCATAAACTGCTGACGCCTAGTGCAACTGGTCATGTTCACAGACGATTAACTTTGATCCAGGTCTTCGTATTATAGCCTTACGTACATTTTTAAGTTTGCAGCAACTTCATTGCTTCGAACACTGACTGTCAATAAACACTGTAGCTTTCACTGAAATCTTTTCTGGTACTTCGACAACGTCTCCATTATTACCACAATCTTGAATACATCATTTTGTTCTTCACTGATGCTTGAACATACAAATGAACTTCTTTCAGTGAGTATAACTCCAAGACTGTAGCTGTCTTCTTTAACCTTTTTCTTTACCCTTCTAGATTCCTATGCTTCGAACACTGTCTATCTTCAATCAATGCCTTTACACTAAAATCTCCTAGTGGCACTTCTATACTGAATCTTCAATACTTCTGAAACCCTGAAATTCTTCAACCATTATTCTTCACTAAAGCATGAACATATTAATGAACTTCTTTCAGTGACCTGTAGTAGACTTCAAAACTTCCTCTAATGTCTTGATTCACTGTGTTTGCTTTGTCTTCATTTCTTCCTAATTTCTGTGTAGGCGTAGTATTATTTAGTTGTCCTGGTCTAGTGTTGAGTTATCATGATTACTATTTATACAGCTTCGTAATCTCACCAACAATTAAGTACAAGAAATTTTTTTGTGGAATAAGTGTAGGCAACTTCTTGTGAAGTGGAATAACTGAAGGCATTTAACCTTTAGTTGCCTAACCATTGGCCAAAACTAAAGTGCCTTAACCCTTGGCTTTCTTTAGATGAATTTTGTACTTAGCCAATTTTTCAAGCCCTTCAAAATTGTCTTCTGCCTTAAACCAAGTTATACTGAATTTCCTTTGCTTTACAAACTTGATTCTTTCTTAGATTTGATATCGCTAGCATATTTTTCTGATGCATAGATGCAATTCTCAATTTCATTTGTGCTGGCATTTAGTGCAACTGGTCTGGTTCACAAACGACTAACACTATATTGATCATCACATCTTCTTGATAATACATTTGACTCTGTTCCTTGTTGATAACAAATGATTTTGTGATTCACTGGAATCTTCTGTCTTCTCTGCAATAAATCCATTAAAATCATTAGAACTTCTGAAACACTTCTACTTTATTCTTCACTGAGACTTGAACATTTTAATGAATTCTTTCAGTGATCTTCAATCTCTTCAAAGCTTCCTCTGATATTTAGGATATTCTTTCTGCAAGTTATAATTGATTCGCAGTCAATTCATGTGCTTCATGTTATATTAGTTATCTATCTTCATGTGTTGAGTTAGTTACCTCAGTTACATGTTACATTACGGTATATTATGCATTATAGATATGTTTGCCACTTGCTACATGTGCAAATGTGATCATGTAACTACGCAATATGTTTGTTTCCACCCTTCTAACCATGTTTCATAGTAGTCACCTCAAATACCAAAGTATTCCTGTCAAATAATATCACATGATGTCCACTTGCACGCTTTATCCATTTGCTTAGAATTTGGTTTGGATGCTTGGTAAAATCTTTACCATTAATGCTCTGTTTCTCTATCTCCACTCTTCGTTTGTCAAAGTAGCTAACCACGTTATAAATAAAAAAGTAACCATTGCAGTAATCGGGAGTTTTTATAAAGCTTTAATGGCACTGTTCCAACTCTCATCCATATTTGTGGTCATGATTCTATATCTCTTGCCTCCATCAGAAGCTAAATTTGATTACATGGGATTTATGTCACTAAACCACTCATCTTCTCTAGGGTCAACTATTAACAATGCATTCCAATGCAAATTTGACTTGGCCACTATTAATTGGCTACACAATGCAACCACCCTATCGTTCAAATTGATTTTCTTGAAATTTTTGGCAAAATTGGCAGTTAGGTGTCTCACACAGAATCGATGGTGCCCAAATAGCTCGTACCAACCAAGTGCTAGATTATTCATAGCAGAAATGATTCCTTCATGTCTATCAGAAATCACACACACCCCTGTTCACTTTAAGGATACTATCTTCCTAACTCACTCCATGAACCAAGTCCAACTTACTATATTTTCCCCTCAACAATGGAAATCACAACCGGAAGATGGTGGTAGAAGACATCAATAGTTGTAGATGTAAGCAAGACTCCATGATACTTTCCATACAAATGTGTACCGTCAATCTGAAGTACTAGTATGTAGTGAACAAATGCATCAATACAGGGCTGGAATGTCCAAAAGACTCTATTAAATTTCACCACCTAATACATATTTCACACAATGAAATTAGATAAGTACAAACCAATAATGAAGTTAACAATCATGATATATGATGAACATAATTTCATGAACATGCAATGACTGTGAATTCGATAATGATACCTCATAGATAGGCTGTCTTAGGTCATGCTCTTTAAAGTACCAATCAATGTGTGCCAGGATTGGATATTTGTAGTGCATTTAGAAACAAAGAAGCTTCTGGTATGACTGCTCTCAAGACCCATAAACTGTTAGTGTAGGTGCCCTAGAGGCAATACAATTTTTCCTTTTAATCAACATTTATGTCATTTGATTATTCAATAAACATATTTATTATGACTTTAATTACTGCGATATATTTGTTAGCATAATAAATGTCCTTAGAATCATGATACTCGTTATATAGTTTAAGTACATGACTTGAACTTGAGATTATATAATATATCATATTCTTAAAGGTTCCCTAGTCGAGTATTATTATGATAGGACAATAATAATACATAAATAGACTAGTATGTTGTTTGACAGATAACCACATCTCATTGGTTATAAGTATGGGGATACTAAAGTCAATACATAGGTACATGTAGGGGTACATGGTACTGGACAGACCCACAGTGAGATTCTTCATGTTTAATTAAGTCATAAGAAAGACTCATAGTGATAATGGTGTAATGATCCTCTGACTTGAGATCATTATATTTCTATACGAGGATTGATATACTTTGACTACATTAAAAGTTACCTTTGACCGGGTGATGATAAAAGTGGACATCGGGTATATCATGAGTCGTATGAGAAATATGAATGATAGATAAAGGATTTAACCCTCCTATAATTAGGAGAGATATTATTGGCCTCTTGATTGAGTGAGACTATAAAATGCATGGCCGTGCTCAAATAATGATTTGTTTTTCATAGTCTACTCATGGATCAAGTAAACCCGGATTAAATGTTGAAGAGGATGACTAAATACATGCCTCGAGTTTAATCTATAATATATATGGTTAAAGGGATTATATTACACGGAAACATTAATCACGAAAGGTTTTATCGAATCACGATTTAATTATTGTTTAATTAGGTAGCAATGATGTATTACTAGATACCGCTCATTGTTTATAATTTTATTGGAGAATAAAATTATTGCTAATTAAATAATAGCCTATAGGGTCACACACATAGAGCACCTAGAGGAATAGTTAATTTAAATTATAGATTTAAATTAATTGATGATTAATTCGAATTTATTATATTAATTAAGTGAGACTTAATTAATTGAAATAAATTCGAATTTGAAGAATTATACTTCTGCCAATAATAATTAAGTGTGACTTAATTATTAATTAAATAATAGAAGCATGTTTTATTATTCAATCCTATGCCTACATGGGTTAGGTTTTTGCTAAAAAGGCCCATTAACCAATCATTATAAATAGATAATGATAGGTTAAATGGCTTGCACGTTTTTTGGTATAAACCCTAGCAGAAGAGGCAGCATAGGAAGAGGCAGAGAGAATTCGAAACCTATCAAAGGAGGCTAGTACTTCCGTTCCGTGTTCAAGATCGTGAGACGTTCTTGAAGGTGCTCGTGTGGATACCATAGAGGTGCTTTCGAGAGGAAGACACAAATCGTGATAGCAAGGATCTCCGTTGAGTTCGTGGCATTCAAAATCTTAATAGGTATGATTCGATTATCACCATAATCCGTCAATTCTTATACATGATCCTGCGTTTGGGTTCCGAAAATTTTCGTTATATTTACGTTTATCCGCTGCGTTTTATGCCTCGGAACCCAACAATGGTATCAGAGCTACGTGTATAAGGGACTGATTTGGTTACGTGTTAACTGTATTTGATGCAAATATGCCTGTTTTGGTGACTGCCATGCCACTGCCATGCTACTGCTTTGTTACTGCCATGCTTCTGCCATGCTATGTTCTTCATGTATATTCGAATTGTAATATGTGGTGATGATACTAGCATGTTAATGATTTGTCATGACTGATTTATATGCCATATTGCGATTTGTATATTATGCATGAGGGTCAGTTTGTATAGTGATATAAACTGGTGGACAGATTATGTTGGACATGATCTGTTAACTGGGATATGATAAGTATGTATATGATACATGCTTCTGAAACTGTATAAGATGCAGTGGGAAAAAGGGCCAACAGATATGATCTGTAGTTCAGAAATTGATGATTTCTGAATAGGACTGGTCTTCCAAAATAAAAAAAAATTTCTGATTTCGACCCCAGCCGGGGGCTGCCGCCCCAGACCCCGCCCAGGGGCTGCCGCCCCCGGACCCCCGCCCAGGGGCTGCCGCCCCCGGACCCCGCAATATTTTATTTTGTGTACTTGAGCATGGTGCTGGTTATGGCCCTTAGACCCCTAGATTAATGGTTTTTGGTTTTATAAATACGACTTGCATGTCATTTTCTTCATTCTTGTAATTGTTTAACCTCGAATGTAACTCGAGTTTTCTTATGTAAGTACATTAGCTTAGGTTGTATTCAATTATTCCATGTAATGTACTTGAAGACTGAAAGATGATCCAAGAAGAGGAGCAGGCACTAGTGGATACAAGAAGAATGAAGACATGTAATTGTATTTATATTTTACCACCATAGATTGACTTTGATCCTTTCATTAGCTCGAAAGGATCACATAGGAAAGGGGCCATAACCAAGCACGTTTACATACTGCACTTTACATATTGATGTATGAATGATGCATGCTTTAATTAGATTAATCATGTATGTATGTATGTATGTATTAGATACGACACCCATGCCATGCTTGTTTAAACAAGATAAAATCTGTAACGACTCAAGATAAAATCTGTAACGATTCAAGATTTTAAAATCAACAAACGATCATGAGATTCTTGTGTTTATGAAATATGGATTTTTAAAACACGGAATTGAATATGGATTTTGATATCTATAATTGGGATTTTCTGACAAAAACGGATATGCGTATTCGTAAGGCTGATGGGTTTTAAGTGTGACCACTGGTATCCTCCATCTACCTGGGAAATGAACAATTTAAGATGTCAATTTGAAATATTTAGTTCAAGGAAAAATTGAGGATCTCTTCATGATGTGATCATGATCGTCGTAAAATTTTCTAAACCCCTTAACAAAATATTAAGTTTTAATCAGATGCTTTCCAATGAATGAACACTCATCGAATCCTAGATCGATTAGGGGAAAGACTGTCAGTGGCAGGGGACTCCTGTCTATCGTGGTGAGATGCGACGAATATAAACGGTTATATTCGGCCGTTGTATCATTGGGTCAAACTTAACTGAGTAGTCATAATAAGGTGAAAGTAAACGGTTATATTCAACCATTATGAACTTAGAAGCATAGAGTTTGGTTAAAATCTATTAGATAGATAAGATCAATCGTTGCTCACCAAACTATCCAAGAATTATATATGATATAATTGACAAATGTTGTCTTCCTAAATATTCATTCTTAAGGACTTCCAGTGGTTGACTTGAGACATGACGAAATATGGATCTTGGCTCACTAGAAAGGATTATGGGATATACTTTCCAAATTAATAGTAAGGGCTATTGATTTGATAAAAATAGTGGGAGATATATTATGAATGTATCATAATCATTTGAACATAATAAATAACTCAGACAATCTAATGTTTAATTTTGTGCTTTTATCATTGTAGATACCAAGTAATGACAAACAACACAAACACACTATCCGTACGATCTGTCCTTGAGAAGGATAAGCTGACAGGAGGAAACAACTTCCTAGACTGGCAGAGGAATTTGAGGATTGTCCTCAGGCAGGAGCGCAAGCTTCATGTCATTGATATTCCTCCGGCAGGTCCCCTTCTTGAGGGCGCTACTGTTGAGGAACGAGCGGCCCACACAAAGGATGAGAATGATGCAACTGATGTTGCGTGTCTTATGTTAACAACTATGAGTGCTGAGCTTCAAAGACAGCATGTGCATATGGATGCATATACTATCAATGAGCACTTGCAAAGCATGTTTGCAAGCCAAACTCGTCAAGAAAGGTTCAACACGAGCAAGTCACTCTTTAACTGCAAACAAGGGGCAAATGAACCAGTTGGCCCACATGTTCTGAAGATGATTGGTTACATTGAGTATCTTGATACTTTGGGTTTCCCGATTGGTCCGGAAACTGGTATTGACCTAATCTTGAATTCTTTGAACAACAAATTCACTCAGTTTGTTATGAACTACAATATGAATGAGTTTGACAAAACACCTACTGAATTGTTGGCTATGTTGAGAACATATGAGACCAACATGAAGACGGCTGAACCTGCTCCCATACTGATGGTGGGCAATAAAGGTAAGGCCAAAGGGAAAGGCAAGTGGAAGGGTAAGAAGAAGACAGGTTCTGATTCTACACCCAAGCCAAAGTCAGGTCCTAAACAGGCTTTAAAGCCTAAAGGTGGGGTCTCTAAGGGTGAATGTCACTACTGTAAGAAAACTGGTCACTGGAAGAGAAACTGTTCAGTTTACTTGGAGGATCTGAAGAAGAAGAGGGCTGAGCAAGCTTCTAATTCAGGTATATATGTTATAGAAGTCAATCTGTCTATTTCTACATCTTGGGTATTGGATACCGGATGTGCTTCTCACATTTGTATAAATGTGCAGGAAATGCAGAGAAGTAGGACATTGGCTAAAGGAGAAATGGACCTACGAGTTGGCAACGGAGCAAGAGTTGCTGCTTTAGCTGTAGGAACCTATTATTTATCTTTGCCCTCTGGGCTAGTTTTAGAACTGGAGAATTGTTATTACGTGCCTGCAATTCGCAGAAACATTATTTCTGTTTCTTGTTTGGACAAGAAAGGTTTTTCGTTTACAATAAAGGACAACAGTTGCTCTTTTGCTTTGAATGATTTAACCTATGGTGTTGCGCGTTTGTTTAATGGTTTATATGTTCTTGACTTAGATAATCCTGTCTGTAATATAGAAAACAAACGACTTAAAGTTAATGACTCAAATCAAACATACCTCTGGCATTGTCGTCTAGGCCATATAAATGAGAAACGCATATCCAAATTACATAAGGATGGATATTTGGATAAGTTTGATTTTGAATCATACCAAGAATGCGAATCTTGTTTGCTTGGTAAAATGACTAAAGCCCCTTTCACTGGTAAGGGTCAAAGGGCCACTGAACGTTTGGAGCTAATACATAGTGATGTATGTGGCCCAATGCGTGTGATGGCTAGAGGAGGCTACTACTACTTCATAACATTTACTGATGATTTCAGTAGATATGGATATGTATATCTTATGAAGAATAAATCCGATTCTTTTGAAAAGTTCAAAGAATACAAGGCTGAAGTAGAGAAGCAAATTGGCGGAGGTGCAAGTATTAAAATCTTACGATCTGATCGTGGAGGAGAATACTTGAGCACTGAATTTAAAGATTATTTAAAGGAGTGTGGTATTGTATCACAACTCACTCCGCCAGGTACACCTCAATGGAATGGAGTTTCAGAGAGGAGAAATCGCACCTTGTTGGACATGGTGCGATCGATGATGAGTCATGCAGATCTTCCAATTAGTTTCTGGGGTTATGCTCTAGAAACAGCGGCTTTCACACTTAACCGTGTTCCTACTAAGAAGGTTCAAAAGACTCCATATGAGATATGGGAGAAGAAACGGTCAGGCATGAGCTTTATGAAAGTTTGGGGATGCAAGGCGTTTGTGAAGCGTCAAGTATCTGACAAGCTTGGACCTAAATCTGAAGAGTGCAATTTTGTGGGATACCCTAAAGAAACAAAGGCGTATTATTTCTATAGTCCTTCTGAGCAAAAAGTGTTTATTGCTCGAGATGCTGTCTTCATGGAAAGGGATTTTGTTTCCAAAAGAAACAGTGGGAGAACTATAGACCTCGATGAAGATCGAGAACCACAAAATAGCATTGAACCTGAAGTGGAACAAGAGCAGGATAATAATAACGCTCAACAAACACAGGTTGTTCGTAGAACTGGTAGAATTCGCCATGAGCCAGAGAGATATGGATTTCTTTTGACTCAATGTGGTGATTTGATGCTCATAGATGAAGATGAGCCTCTCACATACCAAGATGCTATGAGCAGTCCAGAATCTAAGAGATGGCTAGAAGCCATGAAATCCGAGATGGAATCCATATATGAAAACCAAGTATGGACTTTGGTTGATCCACCTGAAGGGGTAAAACCCATAGGGTGCAAATGAGTTTTCAAGAAGAAAACTGACATGGATGGAAATGTTCAGACCTATAAAGCAAGGCTAGTTGCAAAAGGTTTCAAGCAAATTCATGGTATTGACTATGATGAAACCTTCTCACCAGTGGCTATGGTCAAATCCATAAGGATTTTGCTTGCTATTGCAGCATTCCATGATTATGAAATCTGGCAAATGGATGTCAAAACAGCCTTCCTTAATGGAAGCCTTGAAGAAGATGTGGATGTGTACATGACACAACCTGAAGGTTTTGTCAGTCCAGGGAATGTTAGCAAGATATGTAAATTACGTCGATCCATTTATGGATTAAAGCAAGCCTCTAGGAGATGGAACATCCGTTTTGATGAAACTATCAAAGAGTATGGATTTGTTCAAAACGAGGATGAACCTTGTGTTTACAAGAAGGTTAGTGGGAGCCATGTGGCATTCATAGTACTATATGTTGATGACATACTACTAATGGGGAATGACATACCTTCTCTCAAGGCTGTTAAGATTTGGTTAGGGAGTAATTTCTCTATGAAAGACTTAGGAGATGCATCCTACATTCTAGGAATGAGGATCTATAGGGATAGATCTAGAAGGATGATCGGTCTAAGTCAGAGTACATACATCGATAAGGTTTTGCAACGTTTTGGTATGCAAAATGCAAAAAGGGGATATGTCCCCGTATCTCAAGGGATAACGATCTCTAAAGATCAGTGTCCGAAATCATTGGATGACAAGGACCGCATGAGTAAGGTTCCATATGCCTCAGCAATTGGATCCATCATGTATGCGATGGTATGTACTCGCCCAGATGTTTCGTATGCTTTAAGCATGACGAGCAGATACCAATCTAATCCAGGTGAAGGTCACTGGACGGCTGTGAAGAATATTCTAAAGTACTTGAAAAGGACTAAAGATTCATTCTTGGTGTATGGAGGAGAGGAGAAACTAGTAGTAAAAGGTTACACCGATGCAAGTTTCCAAACAGACAGGGATGATACTGTATCACAGTCTGGTTTTGTGTTTTGTCTAAACGGAGGTGCTGTAAGTTGGAAGAGTTCAAAACAAGAAACAGTAGCTGATTCTACAATGGAGGCTGAGTACATTGCAGCTTGTGAAGCGGCTAAGGAAGCAGTTTGGATTCGAAAATTCATTACTGAATTGGGAGTAGTTCCATCAATCGCAGATCCCATTGATCTATACTGCGATAATAATGGAGCCATTGCATAAGCTAAAGAACCTAGAGCTCACTCCCGAACCAAACATATACTCAGGAGATATCACCTCATTCGAGAGATTAATGAGAGGGGTGACATACACATATGTAAAGTGCACACAAATGATAACATTGCAGACCCACTGACCAAAGGCTTGTCGCAGCAGAAGCACGACGGTCACACTAGTTCCATGGGTATTAGATACATGGGTGATTGGCTCTAGTGCAAGTGGGAGATTGCTAGTGTAGGTGCCCTAGAGGCAATACAATTTTTCCTTTTAATCAACATTTATGTCATTTGATTATTCAATAAACATATTTATTATGACTTTAATTACTGCGATATATTTGTTAGCATAATAAATGTCCTTAGAATCATGATACTCGTTATATAGTTTAAGTACATGACTTGAACTTGAGATTATATAATATATCATATTCTTAAAGGTTCCCTAGTCGAGTATTATTATGATAGGACAATAATAATACATAAATAGACTAGTATGTTGTTTGACAGATAACCACATCTCATTGGTTATAAGTATGGGGATACTAAAGTCAATACATAGGTACATGTAGGGGTATATGGTACTGGACAGACCCACAGTGAGATTCTTCATGTTTAATTAAGTCATAAGAAAGACTCACAGTGATAATGGTGTAATGATCCTCTGACTTGAGATCATTATATTTCTATACGAGGATTGATATACTTTGACTACATTAAAAGTTACCTTTGACCGGGTGATGATAAAAGTGGACATCGGGTATATCATGAGTCGTATGAGAAATATGAATGATAGATAAAGGATTTAACCCTCCTATAATTAGGAGAGATATTATTGGCCTCTTGATTGAGTGAGACTATAAAATGCATGGCCGTGCTCAAATAATGATTTGTTTTTCATAGTCTACTCATGGATCAAGTAAACCCGGATTAAATGTTGAAGAGGATGACTAAATACATGCCTCGAGTTTAATCTATAATATATATGGTTAAAGGGATTATATTACACGGAAACATTAATCACGAAAGGTTTTATCGAATCACGATTTAATTATTGTTTAATTAGGTAGCAATGATGTATTACTAGATACCGCTCATTGTTTATAATTTTATTGGAGAATAAAATTATTGCTAATTAAATAATAGCCTATAGGGTCACACACATAGAGCACCTAGAGGAATAGTTAATTTAAATTAATTGATGATTAATTTGAATTTATTAAATTAATTAAGTGAGACTTAATTAATTGAAATAAATTCGAATTTGAAGAATTATATTTCTGCCAATAATAATTAAGTGTGACTTAATTATTAATTAAATAATAGAAGCATGTTTTATTATTTAATCCTATGCCTACATGGGTTAGGTTTTTGCTAAAAAGGCCCATTAACCAATCATTATAAATAGATAATGATAGGTTAAATGGCTTGCACGTTTTTTGGTATAAACCCTAGCAGAAGAGGCAGCATAGGAAGAGGTAGAGAGAATTCGAAACCTATCAAAGGAGGCTAGTACTTCCGTTCCGTGTTCAAGATCGTGAGACGTTCTTGAAGGTGCTCGTGTGGATACCATAGAGGTGTTTTCGAGAGGAAGACACAAATCGTGATAGCAAGGATCTCCGTTGAGTTCGTGGCATTCAAAATCTTAATAGGTATGATTCGATTATCACCATAATCCATCAATTCTTATACATGATCCTGCGTTTGGGTTCCGAAAATTTTCGTTATATTTACGTTTATCCGCTGCGTTTTATGCCTCGGAACCCAACATAAACAATATTTGTAGCAATCCTTCTTGCATCTCTAACATTTTTCTTTAATGGTGGATAACTAAATTCCTTCACGATTGTATACACTATCACCTTATCTGAAGCAGAAGGATCCACACCTATTAGGCTAGTAATGATGTGCAATATTTGAAGAATTCAAATTGTGTTGATCTTGTGAGATTGTTGGATCCCGAAGTATCGTAGAAGGGGGGTTGAATACGATACTAACAATAATTTAAATTCTTTTCAGAATTTGTGGATAAATAAATTATTATTTCAGAGTGGGTTTGGCCATTTGTAGTGTTTAGGTGAGCAGCCTACTAATTTTCTATGTGTCCGAATAAATCAATTAGGTTCAAGAAAATTAACAAGTAAAATAAATAGGAGAAGATTCGGTGAATATATCTTTTATATATATACCCGAATGTTGTTACACCTAGTTAAAAATATAACTAGTTTCCGAAGAACAAATTAGTTCTTTGCTACTAACACAAAAATATAAGGCTCAGTTACTATACAAATATATCTAAATTAGTACAAGGAAAAACTGAGTCCGTAGGGAGTGATATCTAGGAGCCCTGAGTATTTTTCATTAATGAATCGGGTCCTAATATCTAACCGGGAGTAAGGTATGGGTGTGTATAAATTGTATTTTCTTGCTCCGGCCATGGCAGTATCTCTCTACATATTATTTGTGTTGAAGAAGACGACTCCTTAAAAATGAGTGGCCTTATTTTTCTTATCTGTGTAGTCTTTTAAATCAATAAAGTAGGTTGCTGTAATTTGATTGGCTGAGGGGTTAAGTGGGGTCAAGTAATATTTTGTTGCGCCATAAATCTTTGTTGCGCCTGGTACTGTGTTGGCCTTGTAGTGGCGCCACAAACTTGCTCAAGCTACTTTGAAATTTCGTTGTGCCCATTAATTATTTTTATTACACCTGTTGAGGTTTTGTTGCTCCTACTACTGGATTTTCTTTGTAGTGGTGCAACAAACCACTTAACATATTCCAAATTGCTCCATGGCATTATGTTGCGCCTGTATTTCATTTCCATGGTCAAAGTGTAGTTTGGTCACTGCACTTTGACCCTCTATTTATTCTTTGACTGAAGTTCACCAACTTCCACTTTCTACACTAAAGTCTTGTCACATTACACCCTGTACCCTGATCTGTTTCCGTTCTTCGACTGTAGTTCAGAAACTTTCAGTTTTCGTACCAAGGTTGTGACACTTTACACCCTAAACCCTTTGAGCTGTTTAGCTGTTTGGTTGTAGCCTCTATAAATCACTTTTCGTACCTTAATAAATAATCGTTCTTTCCAATTACGTTCCTTAACTTAACAATTCTTCTATAGTTAATACTCCGATTCCTTTCACAAACTGCTGACGCCTAGTGCAACTGGTCTGGTTCACAGACGACTAACTTTGATACAGGTCTTCGTATTACATCCTTACGTACATTTTTAAGTTTGCAGTAACTTCATCGTTTCGAACACTGGCTATCAATAAACATAGTACTTTCAGTAAAACCTTTTTTGTTACTTAGACAACGTCTCCATTATTACCACAATCTTGAATATATCATTTTGTTCTTCACTGATGCTTGAACATATAACTGAACTTCTTTCAGTGAGTATAGTTTCAAGACTGCAGCTGTCTTCTTAATCCTTTGTCTTTACCATGTCTTCAATTCTTCTAGATTCATATGCTTCGAACACTGTCTATGTTCAAATAATGCTGGTACACTAAAATCTTTTAGTGGCACTTTATACTGAATCTTCAACACTTCTGAAACACTGAAAGTCTTTACACATTATTTTTCATTGAAGCTTGAATATATTAATGTACTTCCCTCAATGACTTGTAGTAGACTTCAAAACTTCTTCTAATGTCTTAATTCACTGTATCTGCCTTGTCTTCATTTCTTCCTGATTTCTGTGTAGACGTAGTTTTATTTACTTGTCATGTTCTAGTGTTGAGTTATCACGATTACTATTAATACAGTTTCGTAATCTCACCAACAATCTCCCCCTATTTGATTGTTAAACTTAGCAAACAAATCCCATAGAGAGGATAACCCAACTAACAACTAGAAAAAGTAATCATCCGGGACTTATAAATAATGCCACTAGTTTTTCTAGATCAGATATTGCATTTCCAGATCTCGTGTGTAACTGAAATGAAAGATGTTTGTTCATCTAGCAATGAACTGATATTCATGTAGTATCATCTTCATTTCTGTCTGTGTTTGAACTTTCTCTACTTCAAAATCCTTCATAGTTGAACTTAAAGAACTTATCATAAAAAGATCTTCATAAGAATTAATATTCCCGGGAACATCTTCAATAGAACATTGAACATAGCTCAACTAACGTTCTCCCCCTGAGAATGTGATTCTTCTTCTTTTTATTCTTCTCCCTTTCAGATGAACAATGGAAGTGTCAATCCTTTTATGTATTTCCCACTTGGATGAGGAATCCTCTAATGATAACTCCTTTCAAGTATAGGATACATAGTTTCTTTTCTTTCAGAAGTAGCAAGTAGCAAGGGTAAGTGTTTGGTCTATGGTTTCCTCACTTCTACTACGTTCTGTTAGTGTTTACACTAAATTGTCGAGCACTTTGAAGTGTTTCACTCTTTCTCTCTATATCTCTCACTCAAGTGTATCTCTCCCTCACTTTCACTTAAGTGTTTCTCTCCCTTAGTTTCACTCTACATTCCAAATATAGCCTTCTGTACCTGCAAGTGAAATCCATCAGTTCTTTTGTATTCTCATCACCTGATTCTTCATAATGAACTGAATAACTATCAAGTGGAGAATTTTCTCGTAGAGGTGTTCTTAATCTATCATGCATAAGCACTGTCTCAGCACCAGACTCAATAGCGTTTGCTAAATCACTGTCTAGTGGAGCCTCACCTCTTTGAGATGGGTTATCCCAAGATATTAATATCTGTTAGGGAATCATGCCTTGTTCTATCAAGGAGTTGCCTTACACCTTCTCCGTAAATGGGAGGTGGATATTCCTTTTCAGTATCTGGAAATGTTCCTTCTAGGAGGGGCGATGTAGTATGCAATGTAATGAATGGCAATTTAGAGCCTACGTTTCCCTCGTAACCTTGTGACGGGAATTTTGTGTAAAATATCCTACTTGACTCATCCGAAGAATTCTTGCCAAGCAGTTGCCTCTCAAGCCCAGATAAATCTGACCAAGAGATCTTGATTTTGGGATGCAGAAGATTAACTTCTGTTTGAGGTAGATACCTTGGACAATGTAATGTATGACTAATTAGAGTTCACATCTCCTCTGAATGCCTATACCTCTCACTGTGCACGCCTTGCAATGTATTCATAGTATTTATCTGTTTAGGCTTACCATCAGCGTGAGTGCCGGTGATGTGTTTGACTCATTGCAAGTGCTCTGGCTGAGAGCGAATTTCAATGGACTTACCCTGTTGAGAGAATGATTCCAGAGATAGTTTAATTTCCTTTTCAGCTCTGCATCATTTTGAGAAGATACATATAAGCTTACAGTTACCTCATTTTATATACCACTTTCCTTCTCTGGAGGTAGAGCTGTGGGTGCACTTCCGACTTCATCCTTATTTGCTGCATCAAGTGCAGTTTCTCCCTTATCAACCTCTAACTTACATATGATTCTTATATCTCCAGGGGTTAATATATGGAAGTGGATGAATTAGTGTTTGGTACTGTGGCCTTGGTAAGAGATTGATGGGTTTTTAAACTTTTAGCCAGCTTCTAAAGCCACTGGGGGCTAAACTGATAGAATCAATCAAAATAACAAGATAATCACTTTAACATTCCAAAATATATTTTTCATCTCAAAGAGAAGGAAAAATATAATAAGGAATGATGATGTATTACATTAAAGCACTTTTCAGCAAAAGAGTTTTGTCGGTTCTAAATATTTATCATTTAAGAGCATAATAAGAAATTTTCTTTAAGATACATATCCCATAATAAAACGTGGAAAAGTGTATCAGAGAAGAAAGTTTCTATCCCTTATGAATTTCTTAGAAGGCAAAGTTCCCATAATAAAACACGGGAATTTACACCAAAGAAGAAATTTAACTTTCTTACCAAATTATATCTCAATAAAATGACTCATTTCTATTAAAACCTGAATACTGTAAGTTTTGAAAATAGTTTTGTAAAACATCCTTATCAGATATAAGACAATGATTTTCTGACTCATAACGCAATTATGATTTACATCATTTTCGTCTGTCTGATAATATCCCCATCTTAGAAAGAAAATACATGACAATAAGGGTTGATGTATGCTTAAAAATACAGTACAAGGCCTTCAAAGCAATAACCACTGTTTAAGTACTATGAATCAATGTGAAACATACATTAAAACAAGTGTTTAAAAACATATCATTTTACAAGTGATTGGTACCTCGAAGTAAAAATAATTTCTCCGAATAAAATAGCAGTCACAAAGTTTCTGCCATTTTAAAGGAAAAAATAAGAGAGAAAACGGTTTTAAAAATATAGCATTTAAAACCAACTTTTGAGAGAGGATAAAAGATTTTGAGATTTAGAGAAAGATTATCCTTAAAAAATTTTTATTAACACCCTAGGTTTTAGAAATCAAAGTAGGGCTGTAAATCAAAAGATTTTCAAAAGAGAAGTTTTGAAAAAGAATTTTAATGTTTTCTTCTTTAAAACTGATAGAAAGTGAATGTATTGTAGGATGAAATATTTTGGAAAAGAAATAGACAAGAATATTTCTTTCAATACATTCAGGTTTAATATTCAGTCAAAGAAAGAAAACTAATAGTACTACTCATGCAATACTAAACAGTTACCACATATATGCATATATAAATCAAATTACACGTGATAATTATTCAGTAGAACAATAAACATTTAGACATATTTTTATTATTAGTGATTTTCAGATAAGCAACATGTATTATCACTAATATTAAAAATATCACAATTAATTGCACAGAAACTTTAACAAAATATCATTACTTGATATTTATCAATAATTTTTAAATGCAAGAAATTATGCTTCTAACATTTTATCAAATCAAAATTATAAAACTAATAAACATTGAATTGATTCAATCCATAATTTTTTAATAAGATAAAATAATTTCGCTAAATACTAAATATCCAGAATTTTGAATATTAGCATCTAACTTCCTACGGTATATCTAATAATCGTCACTCAAGCATATTACAATTATACTCATAACAATTATTAGTGATATACGTAAACTCGAGGAAATAGTTGAAAACAAATTTTCAAGTCCTTTAAATAATGACATTTAATACTTGTGATCCTAATTACAACTCCTCGCAAATTAAAATCATATTTTAGAAATATTTTCTAAATATATAAAACATTAAGAATTTTATACATATGACTTAGAAAATACTCCGTCTTCCAATATTAGTGAGTTTTGAAATATGCATTAATTACTTAGAACAGAAATTCTAAATAACGTCAGTAATACCAAAAGTACCACAATTATTTGTAACAAAATATTTAAAAATATCAGAGAAAAATATCATAGCAATTAAGCAAGATATCATTGACTAATACTCATTAAATATTTAACAAACAAATAACTATGCTGCTAACTTATGCTAGAAAATCTAACTACCACATATGCATATAACATTGTAAGCAATATAATTAAACTAATAGCAAAAAGTAAGAGGTACTGAATTTAAAATAAATTCACAAGTCCTTTAAATATTAAAATTTTAATACTTGTGAACTCATTTAAGAATTCCTTGCAGATGGGATTTCCAACAAATATGCATATAAATAATAACCCAAGTTCACTAACCAACTTAGACAAAATAAATTTATCAAGTTATTTAGCACAGATCTGCAAGTGATTCTACTAAGGACAATCTCGAAAGAAATAATACCTGATGTCTTTGCGCTTGTTCCATGAGTGGTGTATATAGTGTTTAACATAGTTGTTAGAGTTGAAGTAGTTTCCTTGTCCAGAAGATCAGAGCATCACATTCACTAGCTGCTTTAATTTTAGCCTTTGCTGCAACAATGTGTGTTGAATGCTTCCTCTCATTTCAACAAGAATCCAACTTCTTCCACGAAATTGACAGCTTCTAGGAATAACTTCTCTGTCTTTCTTACAACCTGCATTATCTATGTCTATATAGCCAATTAGGTTAAGCCTATTATCTTCAGGGTACCTGATTCTAAGAATTAGTGATCCCCTAAGATATCTAACAATTCATAACTTAGCTATAAGATAAGATTCTCTAGTATCCACTTAGAAACTTGCATATATGCATATCGAGAATAAAATATATGGTCTTTATGCACTTGAATAAGTAATGAGCTGATCATACCTCTATAGCTTGTCACTTCAGTTCATATACCTGATTTGCCTTGATCAAGCTTAGTGGTTTGTTGGCAAGAAGTTTTAGCAGGTCCAGAATCTTCCAAATTGTGCATATTCACAAGATCCTTGACTTACTTTAATTGTCATCATTCTTTTAAATTAATTGTAATCCAAAAAGAATTGCAACTCTTCCAATATGATCATCTTGTACCTACTCTGCATTAACTTAACAAAAAATCTCTTACACAAATTTTCGTTAGTAGACCCACATATAATATAATCATGGTATACTAGCACATAAATGACATTGTGTGTGTTATGTATTCTAGAGAGATATATGTATGACAACTTTAATAAAAATCATTTCAAGAAATAAACTAGTTAGAGTGCCATACCATGTCGTTGACGATTTGCTTGAATCCCTACCTCCGTCATAGAGAGCTTGGGAATAGAATGATATACAAATTCCAATGATCTGCAACTTCAAAGTCTAAGAGTTATTGTACATCAACTTCAACTTCTAGCTCACCATTCAGGAGTTCACTTGTTCACATTCTTCTGATGGATATTCATGCTTGAATGCTCAACATGTGCTAAGGATATCTTATTGTTAGGTCATCAACTTGTTCAGTCCTAATAGGATCAAGTCTCGTCACTGGTGCTTGCTGTTAGATCTTGAAAGTCCCGAAGATTCTCTTTCCATCATCGTCGATACCTTCTGCTTGATAATAACCTGTAGCAACTAGTTTGGCCTTGTCCCTCATAACAATGCCAATAATCTTCCAATTTTTAAAAATCCTTACAATACCAAATACTGTCTTGTCTTGTGGTGTGGATTCCAGCTTCAGTAGATTCTGCCTTCGAACTGATTGATATCATCTCGCATTACAATCACCCAATCCGGATCAATCAGTGCTTCTTCAGTATTCTTTGGGATTCTAGATGTTAGGTCCCGAAAAATATATGTTCATTTTAATTAGCACTTCTAGCCTTTACTCAATAATCCAGTTTACTAAGAACTAGACTCTAGAAATGACTTTGACTTCAAACCTTTTGTATTGGCAGATAGGTTCTTGATGTATTCCATTTATCTTCATTGTGTTGAGTATGACTAGTAGATCCTTCTATTATTTGCTCCCCCTGAGTTGCTGCTAGGATGTGTTGAAGATCCTTCACCTTTTTCAGTGGATTCTGTTAAAGTTCATGAGTTGTGTAGATTCACTACCATTTCTACTAATAGGATCTGAATCATCATCATTATCATTGTTTCCTTCTGCAACCTCATTTTCAACATCAGTATTTGAATTTGAATCTGACGGGATGTCAAACTTCAAAGATTCAGAATAGTCTTTCATTTGAATGCTCGGGAGCTTGGTGTAGTTGAACGATACATTCATACTTTAAATCACCTTCTGGTTTTACATCACATATGCCTTGAAAGCTTTTGACTTCAATGAGTAGCCAAAGAGAATTGTTCCATGAACTTTAGTTTCAAACTTGCCAAGATACTCACCTAAATCTTCAATGAAAGAGCTTCAGTGGTTGCTTCTGATTGGCCATTAACTCATATGATGTCTTTTCACGATCTTGTTGATTAAAGACGCATGTGTGTTAATTTCTTCAGCTTTAAAGTACCTTTATCATGCAGACTTCATTCACGAAATTGAGTTTTAATATCTAACTTCAAAGTTCTCACAACTTACTTTGCTTCCAACTTGATCTACTTGATGTGATCAATCACCCTCTGTGATATATTATCTGTTGAATGAACGAACATCACTAAATTATAATTAGGGTTGTCAATATCAATCACCACTAAGCATATTTCTTCCTTGATATAACTTGCTTCAGTGTGATGTTTTCATTGACTTCCCTATATGACATACTTCAAAATGTCCTTTTGGATAGAATTCCATTTGAAGCATTCCTATCACCAATTTCTTCTTTATCAAAGAATCCATTGTTTCGAATATCAAGTGTGAGATTTTCCTATACCATAGCTAACTCTTTACTGATGAACCTTTACTGAAAAGTTCACTTCACCTTTTCATATAGAATCCACGTCAGCTATGAACAAAATTCCTCACTTTCAGTTGAGTGAGCTTCCATCTTTCTTGCTTGAAGTCTAACACTTTTCATTTTCAAAGATTTTCCAGAAAACCCTTGACAAATAATTCCTTAGTGCCCTGTAGATAGTGCTTAAGTCCTTCCACAAGAAAGATACTTTCAATGATGACAATTCCAAAATCATGATAGCCAAATCCCTTGTACATCCTTTGTTGTCATCTCCAAAGGTTACAGTTGGGTAGGCTTTCTCAACCAACTGTAATGTCAGAGCTTTAATCTTTATCATATGCCTCGTACAATAAATGTCACGAAATCACATAACTTATGCCTTTTGTTACATACTCTGCAAACACTAATGATTAAGCTTCTTGGTATTCAACTTCAATTGAGTCCAGATGTGTTAGAGATATTGCTTTAAATAGTGGTAACAACAGTTTCAACCTTAACATGCACAAATTTATCTTAATCTTTACCCTATTGTGATTCTTATACATGATTTGCCTAAGAGTATGCAAGTCCTAAGATGTTCATTTTCAAATTTAAACGAATAAGCATGAAAATAAGAACACATGGTAAACATTCAGCTTTATAGATAAGAATTATACAATTCAGGCATGTTTTGTTGTTGTCTAACATTTTTAACTATCTCTAATTAGCTAAGTCAGTTTTAGATTAATTTCGAATCTATAAATGTTACTGACTACTTAGATAATTCTACCATCTTTTAATCTTTTTATCCCTAACAAGCAATACATGAACTGATTTGACATTTAAGTGAAACTATGTGAGTGGGAGCAAGTCATATGAAAATAAGCACATAAACAATTTAAGAATATGCAGAATATTTGAATGAAATATTATGAGCAATATCAAATTCCACGTACACTTAACAATTCATTTATCACAATAAGAACAAATATAAAATATCTTATCTATGACCTGTTTGTCTGTTTAGTAATTTTCACAACATTAGCAGAGGTATTAAATCACATAAGATTTAAATCAAGTTCCAGCAAATGTTTAGGGATACACTAACCGTCTAGAACACCCTATCTAAACAGACTGGCTCTTTTCCTACTTATTTTATTTAAAAACAAGTATGAAATGTACAAATTAAACTCATGAATCCTAGCATGCAATCTTATTCTTAGCAATCAATTAAGCATTTAAGTCCTAAGATGCTAACATGCTGACATGAATATAATACATTTCAAAACTTAATAATCATACAGTTTTGAATTAGATAAACGTATACTAGTTAGAATGTGTACCTGTGAAGTGCTTAGTGATTTATCTCCAGTATTGGTCATTGATGCCAGATATCCATTTGGTTCATCACTGTCACTGATAGAATCAGCTTTGCATTTAACTTCACCAACATATGTTTTCCCTTGCTGTATCCTCAATAATGCTCGAGATTCCTACGTCAATCCAACACAGTGTCTGTCATCATTTACTTGTACAGACTTCTTCAAATTGTGTAACAAAACCATGAACTTGTCTTTGATTTTCAGCCATACCTGTTTTGCAACCGCCTCTTGAACTGTTCTTTAAAATCTCCTTTATGGAATTTATAGGTAAGGACCTTAGATTAAGAATTGAGATTTCGACTGAATCTGATGTCACTAAACTTCCTGTTACCATGAAAGCTTGACTTGCAGTCCTGTTCTCAAGATATTCCAAAGTGTCAAACTCACATACAACACCTTGACCACTACCTCGAGTTACTACATCTTCAATTCAGCTTCTAAGATCATTTCATTTCTGTTCAGAGGTTTTCAACCTTGACTTCAATCAAATTTAGTTCCTGGGTCATAAATACAATTGATATGCTAACAACCTGCATTACCAAATATTAACTTCTTCAGCTCTTGTTCTAGTTCATAGACCTTCAGCACACATAGTTCTTCTACAGACAATGTAGTTGTATCCTTAGATCCCTATTGGCTGTAATCCTGTGTTCTAGATGATCTGCAATGTTAGTATGAACTCTTGTAATCTCCTTGTAGAATAAACTTTAAGGCTTGTACTGAGATTCCAGGTAGTCCAGTCTATTCTATTTCACTACTTTAACCCCTAAGATTTTTCATCCATAAATATTCAACTCAAATTAACCAAAAATTGTACCCAATTAATTTCTTCTTTTGCAGCTTCCAAAATATTAGTGGGATCCAATGGAGTAAACCTCTGAGGAAATTAATACCACTATTTCTTCAACCTGTTCCAGAATTAACTTCATGGATAATTTTCAGTCAATTTTAGTTGTCTTGAATACCCGGAAAAGTCTTCAACTACAAACCCTTTGAGCACCCTCGAATTAATATTTAAGAAAAATTTAGATTTAGAGAATTTTTAATTTTCTTAGAAAATAAATTAATCAAAAATAAAAATATACAATAAATTAATTTTCAAAAATTTTGACTTTTCTTAAAAATTAAAATATCGTAGATTAATATTTAAGAAAAATTTTAGTTTTCAAGAATTTTAAATTTTCTGGAAAAATAAATAAATCTAAAATAAAAATTAAAAATTAAAGGGTACAAAACTTGAGGGTACCAAACTGCATTTTGGAGTTGGTGGTGCCTTGCTATTTGGTGGCGCCTGTAAACTACTTCTCCTCTACAGGCGCAACAAACATGTTAGTATCCACAAGTGGCGCCTCTCTTGGGGATGCCCTGTACAGGCGCAAGAAAACCAACAATCTCTTATATCCAAAGTATTGAGTGGCGCTGCGCGAGTATAACAAAGTCAGGACCAGCTGATCTCGAAGGTGATTGAACAAGCAATGCCCGTGCATCGGTCGAGTGAATTGGCCACGAAATTTGTATAATAAATTTAACTCCTAAACTTTATTATAAATTTATAAAATAAACTAATTAAAATTTATAACATAAACTAATAAAAGTTTATAAAATAAATTTTATAAAAACTAATTAAAATTTATAACATAAACTAATAAAAGTTTATAAAATAAATTTTATAAAAGTTTATAAAATAAATTTTATTTAAAATTTATAAAATAAACTAATTAAAATTTATAACATAAACTAATAAAAGTTTATAAAATAAATTTTATTTAAAATTTATAAAATAAACTAATTAAAATTTATAACATAAACTAATAAAATATTATAAAATAAATTTTATAAAAGTTAATAAAATAAATTTTATTTAAAATTTATAAAATAAACTAATTAAAATTTATAATATAAACTAACAAAAGTTTATAAAATAAAGTTTATAAAGTTTATAAAATAAACTTATTAAAAGTTTATAATTAAACTTATTTAACAAGGCCTCCTTCTTAGTAAGCAGCTTCGGCACTGTGAGTTTCACTGAACCAATGGATCTTGATTTGTATATCAATCAGCCTGCTCTGATACCGATTGTTGGGACTCGAAGTATCGTAGAAGGGGGATTGAATACGATACTAACCATAATTTAAATTCTTTTCAAAATTTACGGATAAATAAATTATTATTTTAGAGTGGGTTTGGCCATTTGTAGTGTTTAGGTGAGCTGCCTACTAATTTTCTGTGTGTCCGGATAAATTAATTAGGTTCAAGAAAATTAGCAAGTAAAATAAACGGGATACGATTCGGGGAATATATCTTTTATATATATACCTAGAGGTTGCTTCACCCAGTTAAAAATATAACTGGTTTCCAAAGAACAAATTAGTTCTTTACTACTAACACAAAAATATAGGGCTCAGTTACTATACAAATATATCTAAATTAGTACAAGGAAAAACTGAGTCCGTAGGGAGTGATATTTAGGAGCCCCGAACATTTTTCATTAAAGAACCAGGTCCTAATATCTGACCGGGAGCAGGGTATGGGTGTGTATAAATTGTATCTTCTTGCTCCGGCCATGGCAGTAGCTCTCTACATATTATTTGTGTTGAAGAAGATGACTCCTTAAAAATGAATGGCCTTATTTTTCTTGTTTGTGTAGTCTTTTAAATCAATAAAGTAGGTTGCTGTAATTTGATTGGGTGAGGGGTTAAGTGGGGTCAAGTAATATTTTGATCTTTGTTGCGCCGGGTTACTGTGTTGGCCTTATAGTGTCGCTACAAACTTGCTCAAGCTACTTTGAAATTTTGTTGCGCCCATTAATTATTTTGTTGCGCCTGTTGAGGTTTTGTTACGCTTATTACTGGATTTTCTTTGTAGTCGTGCAACAAACCACTTAACATATTCCAAATTGCTCCATGGCATTATGTTGCGCCTATATTTCATTTCCATGGTCAAAGTGTAGTTTGGTCACTGCACTTTGACCATCTATTTATTCTTTGACTGAAGTTCACCAATTTCTACTTTCTACACTAAAGTCTTGTCACATTACACCATGTATCTTGATCTATTTCCGTTCTTTGACTGTAGTTCTGAAAGTTTCACTTTTCGTACCAAGGTTGTGACACTTTGTACCGTGCCCCCTTTGAGTTGTTTAGCTGTAGCCTCTACAAATCACTTTTCATACCTTAATAAATAATCGTTCTTTCCAAGTACGTTCCTCAACTTAACAATTCTTCTATAGTTAATACTCCGATTCCTTTCACAAACTGCTGACGCCTACTACAACTGGTCTGGTTCATAGACGACTAACTTTGATCCAGGTCTTCGTATTACAGCCTTACGTACATTGTTGAGTTTACAGCAACTTCATTATTTCGAATACTGACTGTCAATAAACATAGTACTTTCACTGGAACTTTTTCTGTTACTTAGACAACGTCTCCATTATTACCACAATCTTGAATACATCATTCTGTTCTTCACTGACGCTTGAAGATATAACTGACCTTCTTTCAGTGAGTATAGCTTCAAGACTGCAACTGTCTTCTTAATCCTTTGTCTTTACCATGTCTTCAATTCTTCTAGATTCCTATGCTTCGAACACTGTCTATCTTCAATCAATGCTGGTACACTGAAATCTTTTAGTGGCACTTTATACTGAATCTTCAACACTTCTGAAATACTGAAAGTCTTTACACATTGTTCTTTACTGAAGCTTGAACATATTAATATACTTCTCTCAATGACCTGTAGTAAACTTCAAAACTTCTTCTAATGTCTTGATTCACTATATCTGCCTTGTCTTCATTTCTTTCTGATTTCTGTGTAGATGTAGTATTATTTACTTGTCATGTTCTATTGTTGAGTTATCACGATTACTATTCATACAGTTTCATAATCTCACAACAAAGATAGATTGATTGAGGCAAGTGTGTGGACCCTTAGTTGACATAATTTCAAAACAGCCAAGTGTTGCCCACTTTCTAGCCCTCAACTGCCATGGACAACCGGTTGTTGCCAATTTGCATTCCAAATCCCAAGTCAACAGATCAGACCTTACAACTTTAAATTTTTGATGATTGGCTATATGAACACGTTTTACCACCTCCAACAGTTGCTCTTTTGGTTTAAATACCATACCCTCTGTTAACTCTGTTGGATTATGAAAATCACCAATATTTTGCATAATTGGCTCCCGATATGAAATTACCATTGATGAGCCATCAAATGACCTATAATAAGGTATATCATCATTTCTAACCTAATTACTTCCTTTTGAGTTCCCTTCACTATCCACACGCGACATATACAATGACCAACTTGAACTACCACTTGAAATATTTTCACCCCATTGCACACTTTTTGACTTATGTGAAGAAGTATTTTCTAAACTTTCACTAATCTTCGAACTTTGAACCATATCATTTAAATTTTGGGTCACATCAATCTGAAACTTTTCAACATAAAGTTCTACATGAACTTTACTCCCCGAACCATTTAAAGATTCAAACATATACTCAACATCATCATCGTCAATAATTGAAGCAATCCTAAACTTGTTTGTCATACAATTCATAACTCTATGTAATACTTTCAACTTGTACAAATTTGGATCAATAAATAGTTTTGCATACAAAAGATCCAATAATCCTCTAAATTTTAAATTGAAGAGCAATTTCACATATCGAATAGGATCTTTATCATAGATAGAACTAATCACGCTATTATTGATGAAATTACCATCACAATACAACCAACACATCACATAATTTAAACTAGAACCAGAAGCCATAGTTATAATAATAAAGAACTAGGATTTTTATAAGCAATTGAGGAAAAGTAATAAACAAAATTTTGAATCAAGAACTCACATGATTACATGTTCAGATGGCGAAGCAAAGTAAAGTAGGCGAATAGATTGTATGTTCTCTGATATAGACAGTAACATAGACAAACTAACGAGATAGTTGTGTATATTTAAACAATATACAAATTTTATGTTTGCGTGTAAAGAAAATCTGCATCCAACAAATGCGTAATCAGTGAAAACTCGCATACCACCTATTCAGTAAATCTGCATACGTAATATGTGTGTATTAATGGCAATATGCGTGCTCTGTCTCTGTAGATCCACACACATTATACACTCCACATACATTATATGCGTATAAACTCCCGCATAATTTATATACGTATACAGTTTTTGGGCACAATTTGTTTTTAAAAAAATCAAAAACAAGTAAAAACACAGTACACACATTTGTACTATGCGCAACCAACATGTACACATCTCTCATATGCGTATGCTTGTGGTTATTTTGGGCATCAATCCCCTCTGTTGTTATTTTGGGCAATTGGTTATTAAGGGTTTTCACCCACTAAGGTGTACACTCTCTATCTTTCTACGTTCTTACAAAATTTTAAAAATTATAATAAATTACATAAAGAGTTTATATAGAACTACTTATCTGTTAAATAGATAAATAAAAAATATAATTAATTATGAATACAATTCCTATCTATTGATTAATAGTTTCCTGTTGTATGTGTCCTTACTTCCCATATCATATCTTCATGTTTCTTCACATGATTTACCTTTTGTACAACAAATAAAATCAAACCAATTAAGTATTGATGTGGGTAAAAATAGCCCTGGAGAAATGATAAATATAGCATTTATTATTTCATTAGTTAGACCTGATATGGTCCAAAGACTTGGTCCCTTGAAACTAACTAAGAAAATAAATCATAGGATTAACTGGATTTGTAAATCCAGCCCACAACCTCTGTTGAGGCCATAGGCCCAGTAAACCTCTATTGTTAATTAATTTCATAATTAATTAATAAAGGCTCAGTAAAGGACCAAGAAGCTTGTTGAAGGCCCTAATCCTAGAAGGATCTAGAACCCAAACGTAGAAAGAGTCACATGAGGACCCTCATTCCTAAGAGGTTTAGACAACCTTGTCACTAGGAGACTTGGCCACCAAGTCTCTTACTTCTAATCTGATTCCAAAGCCCTCATGCGCCTATATAAATTGCCTAACTCTTCAACATTAGAACTACATTTTTTGGCTTGATTCTCACACCCATTGAGATACGTAGGCAACTAACGAGAATCCGAGGTAGTCACGAAACGTTAGTGCAGCCATAGAAGCTCGAAGCTCTCTCAAACCCTAGTATTAATTACACATTAAATACACCACATTTTTTATTTGTAACATTTGGCGCCATCTGTGGGAACACGAATAAAACCATGACAAGAACACGAAGAACTGCGAGCACCCTCGAAGGAGAGATCCCTGACACCACTGTTGACGCCAATGATCCCCCCCGCTGTGAACTACTGTTCCTACCACCTCCGTTGAGGACCCTGAAGCAAGTATCCGGCGTACCAGACCCTTAAGCATCGTTGTTCATCCTTTCAACCCCGACATGTCCATCCATGCTTCGGTTCCTCCACTCCAGGTAATTTCGCCCCTTCATACAACTTTTATTACTCCTTCTACTTTGCAGATGTCGTCTGCCATAACACCCGACCCTCGTTATGGGCTCCCAAGAAACTACGAACCCCCTTATGAACAAGGGCTGTTGCCTCACTATACCTCACAACGAAGAAGTCGGGACTTCTTTGGACCATACTCTACTGACGACGAGGAGTCGTCTGACGAGGATATAAACCCACGACGGAGGCGACCTGGTAAGGAGTCCCTTGGAGGGAGGAGTACCCAGCCCCGAGGGCCTCAAGATAATGACTCCTTGAGCCTTCAAGACAGAATATGCGCTCATGAAGCCGAAGTCCAGTGACTGAGGAAGGACCTGGAGATGGCGTTAGCAAGGCGACAGCACCCCAGAATTTAAGGTGCTGGGGGGTCGATAAGAAACAAACCTGTGATAGATTTGGACGAGCCCCCAACTAGGAGGTAGACAAGGACGATTCATATTAGTGCTGATCCCCAAAATTTGTTACCACTTGTAGATCCTGATGATCATACTCCCCCTTTCACTGAGAATATTATTAATGAGATGATATCAAGGAAGTTCAAGATGCCTACAATTAGGGCCTATGATTGAACAGGAAACCCCTCAAATGATGTTCTCACATTCTCTAATGCACTGTTGCTACAGCCTGTAAATGACACCGTTAAGTGTAGGGCGTTCCCCTAAACCCTTATTGGTATGGCTCAGCGGTGGTTCAGTCGTCTACCACCAAACTCTGTTGGGTCATTCAAGGATTTGAGCAGGGTCTTCATTGGTCAATTTATCAGCAGCAAGACTCATGAAAGGAGCTCAGATTCACTAATGAACATGCATCAGGGGAAGAATGAGTCCTTGAGGGATTATATGAACAGGTTCATAAAGGACGCCTTGAAGGTCCCTGATTTAGACCAGAAGGTAGCTATGATAGCCTTACAGCAAGGGACTTCTGATGAAAATTTTAGGATCTCGTTAGCTAAGAGGGCCCCTGAGAGTATAAATGAGCTCCAGGAGAGAGCTGGAAAGTATATCAAGGCCGAGGAAAGTATAAGGAAAGCCCAAGAGTTTCAAGCCTCGAACACCTACTCTAAGAAATGATATAGTGATACTGAGTATACTGTCGATACCAAGTATGCAAAGAATGATGATGTTAATGACTCCAAAAAGAAGGGAGGATCCAGGTTCACCGAGTATTCAAGGCTAAATGCTGCCCATAGCCAAATACTGATGGACATTGAGAAGGGTAAAGACCTTCAATGGCCGAAGTCACTAAGGACTTATCCTGAAAAGAGAAATAAGAACGCGTACTGCCGGTTCTATAGGGATGTGGGACACGACACTGATGACTGTTGTCGATTGAAAGATGAGATAGAGTTTCTGATTAGAAAAGGAAAGTTGGAAAAGTACACCAAGGAGGGTGCTAGACATGACAGAGGTTATAATCACAAATGAAGGGACTCAGACCCAAGGACAGAAATAATCATCCCCGAGGGCCTATGATCAACATAATCTCAGGAGGTCCAACCACATTGGGAAACTCCCGAAACTCTAGGAAGGCATATGCCCGAGAGGTAATGAGTATCGTAAGAGAACCTCCTAAGAGAGCAACGACTGAGGTCTCTTTGTCGTTCGATGATTCTGACATAGAAGGGATAAGGTTCCCCCATGATGATCCCTTGGTAATCACCCCTGTCATAGAAAACTCTCCAGTGAAAAGAGTCTCGGTAGACGGTGGATCATCTGCATACATCCTATTTTATGAAGCCTTTGTGAAAATGGGGTATAACGATTCATAACTGACCCCCTCCAACATGCCTATCTATGGTTTCAATGGAGTGGAATCTCAAATAGAAGGAATTATACAACTACCCATGACTATGGGCGATGAACCTCGACAGTCTACTCAAATGCTGAATTTCCTCGTTATTAAGGAAAGCACCACTTACAATGCAATCCTTGGCAAGACTGGGATGTCTGCCTTCAAGGCGATAGCCTCTACATACCATTTGAAGCTCAAATTCCCGACTAGGAATGGAGTAGAAGAAGAGAAAGGAGATCAAAAAATGGCCAGGAGTTGTTATGTGGTCGCCTTAAAGCCTAGTAGCACCGGGGGCAAGTCCTCCCTATTGAAGACATGTATGTCAGGGACTGAGAAGAAAGGAGGGGTAAGCCTGTAGAGGACTTGGAGCCTGCTCCTTTGGATCCTTTATATCCCGAAAAGGTGACATATGTAGGAACTTCACTCCCCAAGGACTTGAAAGAACAGCTGATTCAATTTTTACAAGATAACATGGAAGTTTTTGCTTGGACAACAGCCGACATGTCAGGGATAGACCCCGAGATTATAACACATCGGTTGAATGTGAATCCTGGAAGGACGGCGGTCAAGCAGAACAAAAGGAGATTTGCTCCTGAAAGACAGGATTGAAGGGTTTCGGGCATGAAAACGCAGTGAATATAATGTAAATTCAATAAAAAAACCAAAACCCTACCGTAGGATCCATGTATAACTTTGGATGATTATGGTGAATAAGTCTGTACCTTAACAAAACTTTCTATATGATGTTTAATAGAGGTCCAGAAAAATGAATCACAACAGCCCTTTGTTGCAAAGATCTGCTCTCCAAAGAAGTTCACACGAACGCCTGATCGTCCAACGATCATCGTAGTCGGTACTAGCTGAATTGCTTGCCTCTTTCTCTCTCTCTTCTTTTCATTAGCCTCTCTTGATGTTGACCAGATAAGGTTTTTTCCCTAAAATTAAATCTGATGATTAACCCTAATATTATACATCATTACGTATATATAGGGGAGAGAGATTTTGGGCCTAACCCTAATCCATGTGGTTTTCAAAACCCATTATGATTTTAGTTTATTATTATTATTAAATCTGAATTCTAATATAATTAATCAAGTTCCACTTAATTAAGTCAATGATTAAATTTGAATTAATAATAATTCTTATTAATCCGAATTCTAATATAATTAATCAAGTCCCACTTAATTAATTCAATAATTAAATTCAAATAAACAATAATATATCTTAATTCATAATTTAAATAAACCTACGTTTTGACGTTCTTTGTGTGTGACCCTTTATGTTATTATTACGTTGACAATAATTTTATTATCTAATAATAAAATTATAAATAATGAGTGGCATCTAGTAATACATCATTGCTACCTAAGTAACAATAATAATTGGTGATTCAATTAAAACTTTCGTGAATAATGTTCCATGTAATATAATGCATTTAACCTTATATTATAGATCAAACTCGAGACATGTATAGTGTCATCCTCTTCAATGTTTAATCTTGGTTTCCTTGATCAATGAATTGACTATTTAAACAAATCAATATTTGAGCATGGCCATGCATTTTATAGTCTCACTCAATCAATATTATACGATTCATAGCATACCCAATGTCCACCTTTATCATTACCCGGTTAAAGGTAACTTTGAGTGTAATCAAAGTATATTAATTCTTGTATACAAATATAATAATTTCAAGTCAGAGGATCATTACATCATTATCACAGTGAGATTTCTTATGACACTTATTAACATGTAGAATCTCACGGTGGGTCTTTCCAGTGTCATGTATTGATACATACACTTATGTTCTTGACTTTAGTATCACCATACCTATGACCAATGAGATGTGGTCATCTGTCAACAAACATACTAGTCTTATTACATTATTACTGTCCTTAAATAATAATACTTGACAAGGGAATTTTAGGAATAAAATATTATTCATATAATCTCATTTTTAAGTCACTTACTTAAAGATATATATTACGTATTAATATTCCAAGGACATTTATTATTCTTTCAATTTATAATGCAGTAAATAAAGACATAATAAATATTAATAAAATAATCACATAACATAATTCTTAATTGTTTTTAATAAAACATTAAAAGTATTATCAATAGGACACCAATACTAACAAGAAGACCATTAAGCAGGAGGTAGAGAAATTGTTAGAAGCTGGATTTATTGAAGAAGTTCAATTTCCTGAATGGTTGGCTAACCCTGTGATGGTCAGAAAGAGCAATGGGAAGTGGAGAATGTGCGTGGACTTCACATATTTGAATGATGCCTATCATAAGAATTGTTTCCCATTGTCAAGGATAAACACGTTAATAGATGCCACAGCTGGGCACGAGATGCTTAGCTTCATGGATAGATTCAGTGGCTACAACCAAATTAAAATGCACACCGATGACATCCCTAAGGTATCATTCATCACTGACTTTGGTGTTTTTTGCTATCTGGTTATGGCTTTTGGACTTAAGAATGCAGGAGCCACGTATAAAAGGCTTGTAAATAAAATCTTCAAGCACCTCATCGGTAAGACCATGGAGGTTTACGTCGATGACATGTTATTCAAAATCTTAGATAAAGCTGATCACCTTGATCACCTAAAGGAGGCGTTCGAAGTTCTGAGAACCCACAAGATGATGTTGAACCCGACCAAGTGTGCCTTTGGTGTAGGTTCAGAAAAAATTTTAGGCCTGATGGTCTCCAAAAGGGGCATTGAGGCCAATCCCGATAAGATTCAAGCAATCTTGGACATGGAGCCCCCCAGGACATTAAAAGATGTCCAGAAGCTCACAGGAAGGGTAGCAGCACTGGGGAGCTTCATATCTAAGTCAGGAGAAAAGTGTCTACCATTCTTCAAGGCCCTCAAGAAGGTTATAAACATCGAGTTGAATGACGAGAGTCAAGCAGCTTTTGAAAAAATGAAGAAATATATGGTTGAGCCACCTTTACTTGCCAAACCGAAACCTGGAGAAGTGCTATACCTGTACCTTGATGTCTCTGGTTCAGCCTTAAGCGTCGTTCTTGTGAAAGAAGAAGCAAAAATTCAGAAACCCGTTTACTATGTCAACAAGATTCTGCATGGGGCAGAGCTGAACTACTCAAACGTTGAGAAGTTTGCCTTAGCATTATTAATGGCTTTAAGAAAGCTACGCCCATACTTCTAGGCGCATGTTATTGAAGTATTGACAGACCAACTCCTGAGAAATATATTGCACAGCACCAAGGCCAGTGGGAGGCTAATCAAATGGGATATTGAGCTTGAAGAGTTCGAAATCAAGTACAAGCTGTAACGCCCCCAAATCCGGGGTCATGGATCTGGTCGTCACTGCGGAAATTCTCAATATAAAATCATCCTTTTAACGATTATAATTTCACCTGTAGACATTCAATAACTGAAAGATACATGTGCGACCCCAACTCTCAAGAATCTTTTAGGTTATAGGGCTAGAAACAAGAATCCCAAGTCAGACATCAATTATTACATTTCTCAACAAGCCAAAGCATACTTGTGACCCCCTCCATAAAGTTCCTCAAATTTTTATTTTTAGCAACAATTTCCCAATGACCACAAATTACTATAATCAGTCTCTATTTACACAAATCTTATAAAACTAGTATAACTCCGATAAGAAGTATACCAGCTACCATAATGTTCTATACAAGATAATATTTATTACAAATCAACTTATAAATAATCTTACACCAGATTTAGATACTCTGAACCAAATCATTTTTCATCATGGCATCTTGCCTCCTTCTGGACTATGCGGATAAGTCTCGTTAATCTACCTTTTTCTGAAAGGTTAATATTTGAAACAAGCAAGTATGAGCGAAAGAAATGCTCAACAAGTTTATTAATATAAAACAATATGATATTTTTAATATAAATAAGGGGTTTTCAGCTTCGACAGATAATTAATACCGAAAAAAACATTTGTAACAACAAATTTTTGAACATGAGGGAGGTTTACTGAATTCTAGAAATGATTCACCTCAACGACTTTAAAACAATTTTGATATTTATTCATAGCAAATCTCATAAAGAGGAGCAAGTACGACAACTTCAGAATTGAACAATTTAGAAGTTTGCAATAAATCAGAGTTCACGATGCATAAAGGTACTCAATAAGAAAGCAGTTCAAGATACTGTGAAAAGAATCAATAAGGGTTCAACAGTTCCCATTAACACTATCAGTAACTTAGCATCTTGGCTTTCGTTATAGTGTAGGACTAGTGAAAGTTCAACAGTTCCCATTAACACTATCGATAACTTAGCACCTATGCCTTTTTACAGTGTTAATGTCAAATTCCAATTGGAAGAATGAGACTATATGGAGCATTTACCACGCCTATTGTACACGATGATCAGTCATATAGTACAATAGTTAAGTAACCTTTTCTACTAGCAGAAGGATGATCCTAAACCGGTCATCACCCTAGGCAACACATGGGCCTTTAAATGCTGGACCGTGCGTCACTCGGCCTCTTACGCTATGATGGACTGTGCCGCACACAAGCCTCTTACACAATTATCTCCAGTCCCCTTTGAATATTTTAAAATCAACAAGTCTGGAAGGGAAAATTTACCCAACATTCCAGAATAAGAACAATTATTTCTAAGATTTCAACATCATATAATGGATTCACTTCCGGAATTATGTGGAAGTAATCTCGTATGTGCAGGTTGACCTTCCGTCAACTAATCCCCATTGGGTAAAGTGTTTTTCGACTAAGAGGTTTCAAAAATCAATAATTCAAGGTTTCAGCAATTTTTGTAAAACGAGGTTCATTTGCTCAATACAATTTTATAATAATTCATGAAATAGAATCCAATGTTGAATCAGTTATTGACAGGATAATTTTGAATATAACCTTTGAATACATATAGGTTAAGAACATAAAGTTTGCAAGGCACAAGTTTGAGAATGAAATACTTGCCTAAACATGCTTCACAATATTCTTATATAGAATAAAAGTACAGAGTTAGAAAACTTGCCTTTGGTCCTTAGCAATGAAGTAGAAATTCTAATTAATTCTCCTTTGATCACAATAGGTACATATCTTCTCTCGTCACATGATGTCTCATTACTCCAACTCGATATCGTTCTAATAGAACAAAATATATATCAGCTCCATCTCATATCCCAAGCAAACACAACTCAAATACACATTTAGTTATTAACCCCAAAATCAAATCAAACGAACAAATCCCTATTTGGAAACTCACAACTTCTTATTGCCGACTTGCTTTATCAATTATTCCTCGTAACTTCCTTTTAAAACTAATTCTAGATATTATCTCGATGCCTTCATCTTAATCAAACCCTTAGGGTCACCCATTTTATACTTAAACATTTCATTTACAAAATTTGTTAATCCTAGACGCTTATTAGGCGTATGTGAATGTCTTTTCTACAGAAATTTGGGCATGAACTTTTCGTGAATCGGACTATGCCCGGTGTAAAACACCTCAAATTAATCTCAAAATATTTACAACAATCCACAATTCATCTCAGTATCTCATTCATCTCCCATATCAATTTATCTATTATTTTGAACTCTTACGCATTTGATATTATAAGATAACGTATTAAATACCAATCAATTCATACCATCCTTGGTATACAACTAGACAAGATCGAAACTAATAACTTTCATATTTTAATCATTTCTAAGGGAGTCCTCTAACTCATTCGAATTTAATTCCCACAATGCTTCCCTGAGATCGTCTTCTTAAGGACTCTTTACTAACCTCTCATTTTTATACATCTTTCATAAATTTATATCTTGTTCTTCTGACACCTACGCATAGTCATGATACTCCTTAACAACTTTCATTTAAAGTTCGTTTTATAAACTAGCCTCGAAACCTTACTTATGACTTTGTTTAGTTAAGGTCAAAACAACAAGTTCTACAAGGCTTTCTTACTTGCATCTACTTGACTCCAACAATTTTCATAAATCGGATTTTAATCTTTTTACTCCGAAACCTTTTTCCAAGTCTTTTCAGATGTCCCTAGTATTTTAGACAAACGTTTCATATTTTATTAAGCAATCTAGCTAATTTAATTATAGCTTCAAAGTTCAGTGATCACAGACTTTAACAATTCTGGACTACCTGTACTAAATAATTCATATCTTTTCGCTCGTAACTCCAATTGACATGAATTTTGTGCCTAAACGATCTAGAGACCATCCTCTACCCATCTATGCTCAGAACTGGTTCAGAAATACAGGGCAACCCCTTCGGTTTCCCCAGGTCAGTTATGGCCATAAAAAAAATGGCGTGGTTATGTTTGTAAAATCATCGTTTTCCATTTTTAAAAATATACCAAAACCAACATCAATCAATCCCAAACTCCTCATACATCAATATATACTAGAAATCTACAGAAAACCAAGCCAAACCAGTTGGCACAACCAAGTGAACCTCAACCAACTCATTACCAAAATTCAATCCATTATAAACCCTTAACTACTTTAACAAATCAAAACAAAATCTCTAGTTTAGTCAAGGTTATAACTTTATACATTTTTGACTCCAACACCTTAACTAAAACTTCGAACATACTATTAGAATCCCACTTAAAACATTACGAACTTTAACATTTCTAAAGATTCAAAAGTGAAATTAAAACTATATAATGAACACATGCATCCATGACTTCTTTTTCTATCCTATCAGCCCTGATTGGCTTCACAAAACAATTAATAACTCCCAGCTGGTTTAATAAAATCCATTGATTCCTTTTGCTGAGTAAATCAGACATTCAGGGCTATGACATACCCGAAATTCACTTTATAATATGAAATTTTCAATTTACAACATAATATTAAATTTGGCCCTGCAGCATGTTTAAATTCAAGACTACATACCTAGAGTAATTCAGCTATAAGAAACAATCTAAAGGTTTGATTGCAACCAAAACTTGTAGACATATACTTGACACCTAAACATACAACTTTTATCATTTGACTAACATGAGATAAGGCTTCTAACCTTTTCGAAATAATTACCCAAAACAGGGCAGACAATCTGGAAAATCAAACTCTACTGCGCACCACTTACTCTATCATTTTTAATAAATACAAAAATGTTCTATAAATTACCAAATTTTACAGACCTCTTCCTTAATCACCTATACATCTTAAATAAAAATTTCAGTTCGAAGTAAAGAGTTTACCTAGGTGAAACATTGCTCCAAATTTCATTGTTTAGTCAAATTCGGAGGTTATGAACAAGCTACACTAAAACAGCCATAACTCCTAGCTCATAAATCCGATCAACGCAAAATTAGCGCCCAAATGAACTAGAAATCATAAGCAACAACTTTCATTAAGACTTCAACTGAAGCAAAAGAATTAACTGGTCCGAATCAGTGCTTCACAAACAGGGCAGTTGCTAGCATAACTAAAATTATAGTTGTAATGAATAAGTTTATACCTCTTTGGTCAAACCCACCAAGAATCAAGCAACCAAGCATTCTCTCCTTCCTCTCTTCTTCTTCAATCAGCTGAAATGGAAGAGCATGGAATGAGGAAGAAGCTTGCATCTTTTCCCATCTTCTTCTTCCTTTCTCCTCTTTCTCTCTTCTCTTTTTCTCTCTTTCTCTTTTTCTCTCTTTCTCTTCTTTTCCAATCGGTGAAATGAAGAAAATGGAAAGGGGCGGCTGATTTTTTTATGTCTCCCCTAACTTTGTGTGGTAAATAATTGGTTTAGGTGGAAGATTGCTAACCACATAAATAAAATGCTAGTTTTACTCCTCGTTTTTGCTACCACACTCGGCTAATTCATATCTTGAGCTAGAAATTCTAATTTGTAAAAATTAAATTTCTAACATAATTAAATACTAGAATATTTTTGAAGATTTATGGAAAAAGAATTAGAATTAAATCTAATTTTTCCAAATTGATATGCATTTTACAAATCATTAAATCTTTTAATGATTTTGAGATTAAAACTCATTTTAAAAATAAATGAGAATGAGAATAAAATATTCCTAGAATGAAATCATATTTATAAATATGTAATCTCATCCTTAAAATATCTCAAGACTTTAATAAGAGAGAATCAAAATTAATTGATTTCCCCCCTTGATTTGAATATATATATATATATATATATATATATATATATATATATATATATATATATATATATATATTATCCAACCACCATTTAATAAAATTAAAAATATCAATCTCTACCAATTTTATAAATCCTCAAACAAGGTTGAAAGATATTGTCAGACAATTCTATAACCCTCCATCAAAATACTTTTCATCTTTTAAATAATTAAAATTTTTACCCGAATAAAATACTGAATCGAGATACCAACTCGATCAGTAAAAATTTTAAACAATACCAATTTCTATGAACTGGGAATTAACTAAATAATTAATGTTAGAAATCCATCCAACTAGAATAAAATATTAAAATTTTTATTCCTCCAATATTTTAGAAATCAATAATTATTTAAATAATAATGAAAATTAAATTCTGAAAATCTGGGTTGTTATACAAGCCAAGGACGGCGATCAAAGCTCTCTAGCTGACTTCATGGTTTAATGTATCATTCCCAACCAGGAAGTCGTGGGGCAGGAAGATGATAAAGAAACTGGAAAGAATAAAGAAAAAGAGGAGGAATTCAAAGAATACTGGCTACTCTTTTTTGACAGAGCTTCAAAAACGAGCACTAGCGGAGCTGGCTTGGTTTTGCAAAGCCCTGATGGGTTTGTTGTCGAGTATAAAATCAAGTTGGATTTCCCCACTATAAACAATGAAGCAGAATATGAAGCTTTAATAGCTGGACTTGGCCTGGCCAGAACCCTGAGGGTGAATAAGTTAAAGATATGTGGTGATTCAAGGCTAGTGATCTCCCAAGTAAATGGGGAGTTTGAGGCCCAAGAAGAAACTATGGCCAAATATTTGAGGATTGTTAAAGCTCAAGCTACGCAATTTGAAGAATGTCATTTTGAGTATATTTCAAGAGAGGAGAATGTGAAGGCCGATGCCTTATCTAAATTCGCATCATCAGAAAGTGAGAGTTGTTCTAGCAGCGTTTATTTCCAAGTCTTGAAAACCCCAAACATTAACGCTAAACTAGTAGTCCCGATTGGGCTGGGAGCATGTTGGATGGATCCTATCAAGCTCTACTTGGAGACGGGAAAGGCACCAATAGACCCCATGGAGGCACGCAAGCAATCGGTGAGAGCCTTGAAGTATGCCCTCATAGAGGGGATACTTTATAAGAAATCGTATGTCATACCCTACTTGAAGTGTCTGAGACCCCATGAGGCTGAAACTGCCCTAAGGGAAGTTCATGAAGGTATATGTGGCCAACACCTTGGAAGTAGGGCTCTTGCTCATAAAGTCATAAGACTGGGATTCTATTGGCCTGAGAAGTTTAGCGATGCTAAATCTTACGTTAAGAAGTGTTATCGCTGCTAAAAGTTTGCGCCCATCGTTAGGCAGCCCCCTGAGATGTTGACGTCCATTAACTCTCCACTCCCCTTTGCCATGTGGGGAATGTATATCTTAGGCCTATTTCCTAAGGCCAGTGCACAGAGGAAGTTTCTCATTATCGCCATCGACTACTTCACTAAGTGGATAGAAACCAAGCCCCTGGCCAAGATTGATACCAAGAATGTGACTCAATTCTTCTGGGAGAATGTTATATGTAGGTATGGGTTACCCCGAATCCTGGTGACGAACAATGGGACTCAATTTAACAACAAGGATTTCATAGAGTACTGTGGGAACTACAATATTGAACTACGCTTCACCTCAGTCGCTCATCCACAGTCAAATGGACAAGCCGAAGTGGCCAACAGAATCATCCTGGATGGACTTAAGAGGATTGAACGCTCCCAAGGGACTTGGGTTGATGAATTGCTTCCAATCTTATGGTCATACGGAACTACTTGTAGAGCTTCAACATGAGCTACACCGTTCCAACTAACCTACGGGGCTGAGGCAGTGGTGCCCGTTGAAATTACTAAGACAACACCAAGTGTGCAAGAGTTCCAGATTACCGCCAATGAAGAAGGCATAAAGTTGTCTTTAGACCTAATAGATGAGCTACGTGACAAGGCCAACGTCGAATAGTGGTAAACCAGAAGAAAGCTTTGTTATATTACAACCTTAGAGTGAAGGAAAGGTTCTTCCGCATAAGAGACTTAGTTCTACAAAAGATCGAGGCATCTGAAGCAGGTCCAAAGGGCAATTTAGCTCCGAACTGGGAAGGAACATACCAAGTAAAAGAGGTCACGGGGCAAGGCGCGTACAAGCTCCAAACCCTTGAAGGGGTTCAAATCCCAAGAAGTTGGAATGCTGCCAACTTGAGAATTTATTATGTTTAAGATTTTGATTTTGATTTTTATAAAGGTTTATGTATCGATTTATTAGCCTCGAAGGCATGACATGTTTTTTAATACTAAGTTACATTTGAGAACTTGGTAAGTTTTCAAGAAATATCATCTATTTTCTGTTATCCTTATATAACATTCATCATTTTCTCTAAGTCTTTTTATAAACCTCGCAAATGTTTGTTGTTTATGTTCAAAGTTAAACACGAAAAATAAGTAATACAAAGGCAGAAAGTAAAAAGGCAGGAATATGGAAAACATGATTACATAAATAAAAAGCTCGAAGGCCAAATGTTTATACAAGCCGTAGAGGCCAACATAAATACAAGAGATAAGCGACCTAACTACTTCGACGGATCATCCTCCTCCGAAGACTCCTTCCCACTAGCCGAAGACGAATCCTCTCCGTCTTCACTTGAATGGAGTATCCGAAAGGAGAAATCGAACTTTGTTGGACATGGTTCGATCCATGATGAGCTATACAGATCTTCCAGTATCACTTTGGGGTTATGCATTGGAAACATCAGCATATATATTGAACAAGGTGCCTTCTAAATCTATTCCTCAAACTCCGTATGAGATATGGAAAGAAAGGAAACCGAGTCTTAAACACGTTAAGATTTGGGGATGTCCAGCTTATGTCAAGAAAGTTGACCCCGATAAGCTAGAATCTTGATCCGTGAAATTTAGGTTTGTAGGATATCCTAAAAAGACTTTAGGGTATTATTTTTACACCGAACAAAGGGTGTTTGTCTCCCGACATGCTACCTTCCTGAAAAAACAGTTTATCCTTGAAGGGAATAGTGGGAGCAAGATTGAACTTGATGAAGTTCATGAAGAACAAACTACTACGGTTCAAGAGGAAACACCTGTTCATATTGAACAACCTTCCGTAGAACAGCCCATCCGTAGATCACAAAGGGTGTCTCGCCAACCTGAGAGGTATTATGGCCTTGTCATTGAGAATGACAATGAATTGGCGGTCATTGATGGAGACGACCCTATGACCTTCAACGAGGCTGTGAGTAGTGTTGACTCAGAGAAATGGCAGAGTGCCATGAAATCCGAAATGGACTTCATGTATGCCAACCAAGTATGGACTTTGGTAGAGGCACCCAAGGATATGAAGCCTATAGGGTGCAAGTGGGTATACAAGAGAAAGATTGGAGCAAATGGCCAGGTAGAGACCTACAAGGCCAGGCTCGTGGCAAAATGATTCAAACAAAGACAAGGGATTGACTTTGATGAAACTTTTTCACCTGTAGCCTTGCTTAAATCAATTCGGATTTTGCTTGCTATTGTAGCTTACTATGACTATAAGATCTGGTAAATGGACGTAAAGACGGACTTCCTCATTGGGGAACTTGAAGAAGAAGTGTATATGACATAGCCAGAAGGTTTTATTTCCAAAGGAAATGAACATCTAGTATGTAAGCTACTACGAACCATATATGAGTTAAGGCAAGCTTCTCGAAGATGGAACATCCGTTTTGATGAGACAATCAAAGAGTTTGATTTTATCAAAAACATAGATGAACCACGTGTCTACAAGAAGGTTAGTGGGAGCACAGTAACATTTCTTATTTTGTATGTAGATGACATACTCTTAATAGGAAATGACATACCAATGCTGCAATCAGTAAAAATGTGGCTATCAAAGAACTTCATCATGAAGGACTTGGGAGAAGCGGCATACATTCTTGGTATGAAGATCTATAGAGATAGATCAAGAAGAATGATAGGTCTAACCCAAGGTACGTACATCGATAAGGTGCATAAAAGGTTTAGCATGGAAAACTCCAAGAGAGGTCTCATACCGATGAGCCATGGAGTCTCCCTTTCTAACAAGATGTCTCCTAAGACACCTGAAGAAAGAGAGCGTATGAGTAGGATTCCTTATGCATCGGCAATAGGATCTATCATGTACGCGATGTTATGTACTAGACCTGATGTTGCTCACTCAATTAGTGTGACTAGCAGATATCAGTCAAATCCAGGTGAAGACCACTGGAAAGCAGTGAAGAACATCCATAAGTACTTGAGAAGGACTAAGGATATTTTTCTTGTTTTTGGTGGGTCTGAATTGAAAATAGAGGGTTACACTGACTCTAGTTTTCAGTCAGAGTGTGATGATAGTACATCCATGTCAGGGTATGTGTTTACTCTAAATGGTGGGGCGATTAGTTGGAGAAGTCGTAAGCAATCTACGACGGATGACTCCACAACAGAAACAGAGTATATAGCTGCAAGTGAGGCTGCAAAGGAAGCTGTTTGGATGAAGAAATTTGTTTCTGAGTTGGGAGTAGTTCCTGGCATAGAGGGGCCTATTGTGTTATATTGTGACAATAACGCTGCAATAGCTCAAGCCAAGGAACCGAGGTCTCACAAGAATACCAAACATATATTGCGGCGATTTCATTTGATTAGGGAGATCATTGAAAGATGAGATGTCAAGATCGAAAGAGTTGACACACATAACAACATAGCAGACCCGTTCACGAAGCCGCTGTCTCAGTTAAATTTTGATCGTCATAAGGAGCGGATGGGTATTAGATACCAGAGTGATTGGCTTTAGGCCAAGTGGGAGATTGAAAGTGTTTGACCTAAAACCAATCATGTATGATGAGTTAGGAAAATCTTTCTGCTACTCTTATTTAATTTCATTTGATAATAATAAAGTATTTATTTGTTATATTACGGGCTTAATCTATTTGAAGTGTATTAAATAAGATATTCCATAGTTTAGAGCAAAGCTTCTAGAATTATAATGAGATTGTAATAATGAGATCTAGAAGATAATAGCTTTAGACTTAAACAGTTCCTGATCATAGGATAACTAATTGGAAATTGGTAAATCCGTAAAGATCAGTACATAATATGCTAGCTCTCTTAGGAGGATGTCTGTTCTCGTAGACATTTGTATGGTGACACTATAGCTAGTATGTAGGTGCTTATTAAGGAATAAGTTCACTGAACATGACTCGATAAGTAGAACAACTAATGGAGTTTACTCATGTGTCGATAGTTGTTTATTAAGTAAGTAATTGTACAAGTATCCTTAGACTTGAGATCGTTAGAGTAATCTCGTACATAATGATTTATGCTTTGGTTTAGTCCTTAGTCTCTAGGACATTCTTTAGGTCCATTCTGGGCATAATGATTTGTGTATGGAGATAGTTAACGGATCAATAAAGAATCTGCCCCTTCCAGTAAAGGAAGTGAATATCCTATGTTATTATTAGATATGCAAGTTTAGGAATCTCTGGTCAGAGTGAATGAAATTAGAAAGAGTTTCTAATTTGCATTAAAAGGAACTTTGCATTATGAATAAGAAATCATATGATTAAATTAGAAAGGCTTGACACGAGTTTCATGCCTTGTATTTAATCGGGATATTGAAGGTAGAAGGAATTAATTGTACGATAACTAATTACTGACAGGTTCTAAGTATTCTAAGCAATGATTTCGTATTATCTGGATAGTCGCGATATGTTAAGAAGCATCACTCACGATGTAGAATAAATATAATTAATCAGATTAATTATATTTAATGAATTAATAAAATTCATATAAATAATAAATAAAATGTTTATTATTATTTATTTCTACTACCGGCTAAATATTGAACCTAAAGAGTCACACCATAAAAGAGATTAAATTATAGATGAAGGAATAATTAATAATAGCTAGTCATTATTTATTTATGAAATAAATAATTACTTAGCAAATTTTATAAATTAATTAAATGAAATTTAATTGATTATAAATTATTTAAGATAAGATCTTAATATTATTAATTAAATATTTAATTAAAGTAATTAAATATGAAGAGAGAATAATTTTCTAAAAGAGTTTAGAAAAAGGAATTAATGATTAAAATAGTTTTAATCATTAACTAATTAATTAATAAGATTAATTAATTAAAAAGGGAATTAATAATAAGATATTTATAGAAAATATCTCAGCTGAGATATTTGCCTATAAATATAGGATTATAAACCTTAATAAAAAACCCCTAATATTTGTGAGAAATATTTTAAAAGGGAGGCAACCCTAATTTCCTCTCTAGCCTCCTCCTTCATCTTTTAGTTTGATTCTTGGTGGATATCTTTAGAGCACTACACACTTGATGGGTGATTGCAAGGATTGAAGAACAAGATCTTCTCTAGTTGTTGCCGGAAAGCAATCGAGGTATTCTTCAATTTATAAAATAGTTTTTGTATCTATATGTATGTATACATAGGAATATATGCAAATAAATGTTATTCAATCCTTCCGCTGGTGCATAAATTCCTACAATATGAACCCAGCCTAGAGAAAGGCTGGAAGAATTCTTGAATTGAAAATTTTTGCGAAAGAGAGGGAATATCATTTTGATTTTCTTTTCTAAGCACAAAACCATGAAACAATGGATGAGTCTCCATCCATTGGGCACGATTTGGCTATGGTGAATTTGAACGTCAGCTAAAAGTGTGGGAATGAAGTCATGCAAGGGAAACTTAAGCCCCGCTAATAGGGCATCTATGTAAACAAATAACTTAGAAGGATTCCAATGGCAGGTCCTGTCGCCAGGCTCTTCCAGAGAATTGGTAAAACGAGGGGGAAAGTTGAAAAGGCGGTTGTATTCTTCTACTAAATCAGAGTCAAAAAATTTATTACTACGACTATATGAATCTAAGTGAGACAAGCTAGGGTACTTGTCCCTATTTGGTTTATCATATCTAGCAAGGACATGTACGAGAAAAAAATGGGGATTCGTCGAAGGGGTTTACCTCTTTTTGCAGAACCGGCGTTCATGGCTGCCAATCGAGATGTCTTCTTATCTGCCATTAGAAGCTTCGACTTTGTGGATATCCTTGACAGGACTGAGGACTAAAATTGTTGAAGCCTGAGAGCTCGAGTGTGTATAAGACTTTTAAGAATTGAGAAATGAGATGTGAGGGAAGTGAAGCCCCTCACTTCACTCATATATAACCCCTAGCCGGTCACCTACCCGTTCAAATTCCATTTTTACCGGCATCTTTAAGTCACATGACCGTTGAAGGGTATGTCAACCGGTATGTTGGAGATTACGAAGCTGTATAAATAGAAATCGTGATAACTCAACACTAGAACAGGACAAGTAAATAATACTACGCCTACACAGAAATCAGGAAGAATTGAAGACATGGCAAATACAGTGAATCAAGACATTAGAAGAAGTTTTGGAGTCTACTATAGGTCACTGAAAGAAGTTCATTTATATGTTCATGCCTCAGTGAAGAATAATGGTTGAAGACTTTCAGGGTTTCAGAAGTGTTGAAGATTCAGTATAGAAGTGTCACTAGAAGATTTCAGTGTAAAGGCATTGATTGAAGATAGACAGTGTTCGAAGCATAGGAATCTAGAAGGATTGAAGACATGGTAAAGACAAAGGTTAAAGAAGACAGCTGCAGTCTTGGAGTTATACTCACTGAAAGAAGTTCATTTGTATGTTCAAGCGTCAGTGAAGAACAGAGAATGAAGTATTCAAGATTGTGGTAATAATGGAGACGTTGTCTAAGTACCAGAAAAGATTCCAGTGAAGTTACAGTGTTTATTGACAGTCAGTGTTCGAAGCAATGAAGTTGCTGCAAACTTAACAATGCAAGTAAAGCAATAATACGAAGACCTGGATCAAAGTTAGTCGTCTGTGAACCAGACCAGTTGCACTAGGCGTCAGCAGTTTGTGAAAGGAATCTGAGTATTAACTATAGAAGAATTGTTAAGTTGAAGAACGTACTTGGAAAGAACGGTTATTTATTAAGGTACGAAAAAGTAATTTGTAAAGGTTACAGCCAAACAGCTAAACAGCTAACAGCTTAACAGCTAAATAGCTCAAAGGGTGCAGGGTGCAAAGTGTCACAACCTTGGTACGAAAAGTGAAAGTTTCTAATCTACAGTCGAAGAACGGAAACAGCTCAAGGTACAGGGTGTAATGTGGCAAGACTTTGATACAAGAAATGGAAGTTGGCAAACTTAAGTCAAGGAGTGAATAGATGGTCAAAGTGCAGTGACCAAACTACACTTTGACCATGGTAATGAAACTCACGCGCACAAAACCTTCAGCGCAACATACTCATTTGACTTAACCAAATTGAAGCTTCATTCTATGTGGCGCCTCCCCTGTGCTTCCCCTGTAGTGGCGCCACTTGCAATTAATAAATATATTGATTGAAGTTTTAAGTGGCGCCTCACCTGTATATCAGCTGTGTAAGCGCCACTCAGCCCTTAGCCAATCAAATTCAAGCAGCTACTTTATTTGATTTAAAGTCTACACCAATCAAAAAGAGGAGTCGTCTTCTCCAACAACACAAAAATGTAGAGAGCCACTGCCATGGCCGGAGCAAGAGATTAATTTATACACACCCATACCTTGCTCCCGGTCAGATATTAGGACCCGGTTCTTAAACGAAAAATGCTCAGGACTCCTAGATATCACTCCCTACGGACTCAGTTTTTCCTTGTACTAATTTAGATATATTTGTATAGGAACTGAGCCTTATATTTTTGTGTTAGTAGCAAAGAATTAATTTATTCTTTGGAAGCCAGTTAATTTTAACTGGGTGTAGCAAAACCCTCTGGGTTTATATATGAAAAATATATTCCCGGAAACTTGTCTCCATTAATTACCTGCTAATTTTCTTGAACCTAATTGATTTATCCGGACTCATAGAAAATTAGTAGGCAGTTCACCTAAACACTACAAATGGTCAAACCCACTCTGAAGCAATAATTTATTTATCCGCAAATTCATAAAAGAATTTAAATTATTATGAATATCGTATTCAACCCCCCTTCTACGATATTTCGGGACCTAACAATTGGTACCAGAGCTCGCTGATTGATATACAAATCAGGATCCGTAACCCAGTGAAGCTCACCAAGCCGAAGCTGCTTACTCAAAAAGAGACCTTGTTAAATAAGTTTAATTATAAACTTTTAATAAGTTTATTTTATAAACTTTTATAAAAATTGTTTTATAAAATTTTATTAGTTTATATTATAAATTTTATTTAGTTTATTTTATAAACTTAATATTAAATTTATTTTCTAAACTTTTATAAATTTTGTTTTATAAACTTTTATTAGTTTATATTATAAACTTTAATTAGTTTATTTTATAAAGTTAATATTAAATTTATTTTATAAACTTTTATAAAATTTATTTTATAAACTTTTATAAGTTTATATTATAAATTTTAATTAGTTTATTTTATAAATTAAATAAAGTTTACAATTTAAACTTATTAATTTGGTGGTCCATTTTCGGTGATGTACTCTAATATGTGAAGCAGTTGACCAGTACATGTTGATTAGAAACTTGACATGGACAAGCAGCTGATTTGTTTTCACGCGCCAATGTTACTATCTGAATTCTTATGGCGCCTGCACACCTATGTAACTGGAGTAGCGCCACAAAGGCAGTCACGCGCGAGATCTGTACTTAGCATATTCTCAAATCAAATGTGTCTTGCGCCTCTCCTCTGCTATCTGTGTACAAGGCGCCACTTAGATTATTTTTTTGTGTTTGTTGCGCCTGTACAGGGAGTTAACTGTACAGGCGCCACAAAAATTCAAGGCGCCACTAACAACCAATTGCAGTTTGGTACCCCAAGTTTTGTACCCTTTAATTTTTAATTTTTATTTTAGATTTATTTATTTTTCCAGAAAAATTAAAATTCTTGAAAACTAAAATTTTTCTTAAATATTAATTTACGATATTTTAATTTTTAAGAAAATTCGAAATTCTTGAAAATTAATTTGTTGTATATTTTTATTTTTGATTAATTTATTTTCTAAGAAAATTAAAAATTCTGTAAATTTAAATTTTTCTTAAATATTAATTCGAGGGTGCTCAAGGGGTTTGTAGTTGAAGATTTTTCCGGGCATTGAAGACAACTGAAATTGATTGAAGATTATCCGATGAAGTTAATTCTGGAACAGACTGAAGAAATAGTGGTACTAATTTCCTCAGAGGTTTACTCCATAGGATTCCACTAATATTTTGGAAGCTGCAAAAGAAGAGATTAATTTGGGTACAGTTTTTGGTTAATTTGGGTTGTATTTTTGGATGAAAAATCTTAGGGGTTGAAGTAGTGAAGGAGAACAAACTGGACAACCTGGAATCTCAGTACAAGCCTTAAAGACTATTCTACAGGGAGATTACAGGAAGTTCGTGCTAACACTGCAGATTATCTAGAACACAGGATACAGCCAACAGGGATTTAAGGATACAACCACATTATCTGTAAAAGTCCTGTATGTGCTGAAGGCCTGTGAACTAGAACAAGAGCTGGATAAGATAATATTTGGTAAAGCAGGTTGTTAGCATATCCACTGTATTTGTGACCCAGGAACCAAATTTGATTGAAGTCAAGGTTGAAAACCTCTGAACAGAAATGAAATGATCTTAGAAGCTGAATTGAAGATGTAGTAACTCGAGGTAGTGGTCAAGGTGTTGCATGTGAATTTGACACTTTGGAATAACTTGAGAACTGGACTGCAAGTCAAGCCTGCAGGGCAAATGGAAGTTCAGTGACATCAGATTCAGACGGAATCCCAATTCTAAATCTAAGGTCCTTACCTATAGATTCCATAAAGGAGATTTTCAAGATCAGTTCAAGAGGCGGTTGCAAGACAGGGATGGTTCATATTTGAAAGACAAGATCAAGGGTTTGCTACACAGTTTGAAAAAGCCTGTACAAGCAAAAGATGACAAACACTATGTTGGGTTAAAGCAGGAATCTCAGGCATTAGTAAGGATGCAGCAAGGGAAAGCACTTGTTGATGAAGTTAAATGCAAAGCTGATTCTATCAGTGACAGTGATGAACCAAATGGATATCTGGCATCAATGACCAACACTGGAGATGAATCACTATGCACTTCACAGGTACACATTCTACCTAGTATACGTTTATCTAATTCAGAACTGCATGATTATTAAGTTTTGAAATGTATTATATTCATGACAGCATGTTAGCATCTTAGGACTTAAATGCTTAATTGATTGCTAAGAATAAGATTGCATGCTAGGATTCATGAGTTTAATTGGTACATTTGATACTTGATTTTATATGCAGTAAAATGAATATCTAGAATTAGATAGAGTGTTCTAGACGGTTAGGTGTATCCTCAAACATTTGCTGGAACTTGAGTTAAATCTTCTGTGATTTAATACCTCTGCTAATGTTGTGAAAATTACTAAATAGACAAACAGGTCATAGATCAGATATTTTATATTTGTTCTTATTGTGATAAATGACTTGTTAAGTGTATGTAGAATTTGATATTGCTCATAATGTCTTATTCAAATATTCTGCATATTCTTAAAATTGTTTATGTGTTTATTTTCACATGATTTGCTCTCGCTCACATAGTTGCTCTTAAATGTCATATCATATCATGTATTGCTTGTTAGGGATAGAATAATAAAAGATGGTAGAATTATCTAAGTAGTTAGTAAGCCATGTAGATTCGAAGCTAAATCTAAAACTGACTTAGGTAATTAGAGATAGTTAAAAATGCTAGACAACGACAGAATGGATTAGAAAGAATTAGTAATTAATTTATTAGTTCTTCTATCCATGTGCTTTTAGAAAATTATTGAATATCTGTAAATCTGCTTTATATCTGTTACACTTGTGTAGAATGATTAAAGTAGATAGTACTAAATTTTCTAATATGCATAACATGCCTGAATTGCATAATTCTTATCTTTAATGCTTTAAAGCTAAATGTTTACCATGTGTTCTTATTTCCATGCTTGCTTAGTTATTTGAAAATGCATATCTTAGGACTTGCATAATCTTAGACAAAGCATGCATAAGAATCACAATAGGGTAAAGACTGCTAGTCCACCTTAAGTTAGGTTGGAATCACTAATCTCATAGCCTAAAGACTACTTTGTCAAGGCTGCTGTAAATGAGAAGTGATCAGTCAAAGATAAATTTGTGCATGTTTAGGTTGAAGCTGTTGTTACCTTTGATAATATCTCTAACCCATCTGGACTCAATAAAAGTTGAGTACCAAGAAGCTTGATCATTTGTGATTGCAGAGTATGTTATGAAAGGCAAAAGTTATGTGACTTCGTGACATTTACTGTTCGAGGCACATGATTAAGATTAAAGCTCTGACATCAAAGTTGATTGAGAAGGCCTCCCCGATGGTAACCTTTGGAGATGACAGCAAAGGATGTACAAGGGATATGGCTATCATATATTAAGAACTGTCATCAGTGGAAGCAACTTACTTGTGGAAGGACTTAAGCACTTTTTAAAGGGCACTTGGGAATTCTTCGTCAAGGGTTTTCTGGAGAAGTGTTTGATCTCAAACAAGAAGGTTGGAAGCTTGCTCAGCTGAGAGTGAGGAAGTTTGTTCGTAGCTGACATGGTTTTTGGATGAAAAGGTGAAGTGAACTTTTCAGTAAAGCTTCATCAATGAAGAGTTAGCTATGGCAAATGAAGCTCTCTTACTTGTTAGTCAGCAAGGCAATGGATTCTTTAATAAAGATGAAATTGGTGAGAGGACTGCTTCATATAGAATTCTATCTAGAAGGACATTTTGGAGTATGTCACATAGGGAAGTCACATAGGGAAGTCAAGGAAAACATCACACTGAAGAAAATTCATATGCTTAGTGGTGATTGAAATTGATAACCCTAATTACAAGTTGGTGATGTTCGAGCATTCAACAGACAAAATGTCACAATGATGATTGATCAAATAAGGAAGATCAAGTTGGAAACAAGTGGTAAGCTGTGAGAACTTTGAAGTCAGATATTGGAACTGCATTTCGCGAGTGAAGTTCTAAATGAAGTCTGTACCTAAAAGGGAATTTGGAAGCTGAAGCAATTAACACAGCATGTTGATTTATTCAACAAGATCGTGGAAAGACATCATTTGAGTTAATGGCCAACCAGAAGGAAACACTGAAGCTCTTTCGTGTGTTTGAAGGGAATTGATTTTTATTGAAGATCTATTTGAGTATCTTGACAAGAAGTTAAGGCTCACGGAACAATTTTCCTCGGCTACTCACAAGTGATTAAAAGTCTGAATGTGACGACCAACTACACCAAGCTCCCAAGCATTCAAGTGAACGACTATTCTGAATCTTTGACAAATTCAGATACTGATGTAGAAGCTGAGGTTGCAGAAGGAATTAATGTTTAGCAGCAACTCAGGGGAGCAAATAGAAGAAGGATCTACTAGTCATACTCAACAATGAAAATCAAAGGATTTCATCAAGAACATTTCTGCCAAGACAAAAGGTCTGAAGTCAAATTCAATCCTGGAGTCTCGTTCTTAGTAATCCGGATTCGTGTGTAGGGGCTAGAAGTGCTATGCAAAGTAAAGAACAACTGTTAACAACTAACAATTGATATCTAGAGAAGCACTGATTGATCCAGATTGGGTGATTGCAATGCAAGATGATCTCAATCAGTTCGAAGGCAGAAAACAACTGAAGCTGGAACCCAGACCACAGACCACTAAAGTCGAAGCTGAAATTGGTACAGTAGGGGTTCACAGAAACTGGATGACTATTGGCATTGTTATGAGGGACAAAGCCAAACTGGTTGCTACAGGTTACTTTAAAGTAGAAGGTATCGACGATGATGGAAACAGAATCTTCGGGACTTTCTAGATCAAGCAGTAAGCACCAGTGACGAGACTTGATCCTTTGGGACTCATCAATGGGGACCTAACAATTTTCAGGGACCCAACGATTAAGACCAAACAATTGGTATCCCTAGCACATGTGGAGCATTCAAGCATGAAGATCTAACAGATGAATGTGAACAAGTGCACTCCTGAATGGTGAGCTAGAAGATGAAGGTGCAGATCCATTACAATTTGTATATCATTCTCTTCGCAAGCTTTTCTATGACGGAGGTAAAGGATTCAAGCAAAACGTCAAGGACATGGTATGACTCTCTAACTGTTAATTACTTAAAAATGATTCTACATTAGAGTTGTTATGCATATCACTCTAGAAATGGTAGGCACACAAAATGTTATATTTATGTGCAAGTATACCTTAATTCTCGATATGCCTATGTGCAAGTTTCCAAGTGGATACTAGAGAATCTTATCTTATAGCCAAGTTATGAATTGTTAGATATCTTAGGGAATCACCAATTCTTGAAATCTGGGACCCTTAAAATAATAGGTTTAACCTAATTGGCTATATAGATATAGATAATGCAGGTTGTACGAAAGACATGGAAGTCATTCCTAGAAGTTGTCAATTTCCAGCAACACTGTTAATCTCCGCACCACTGAAGGAACAAGCTCATGGACACCAGGTATCATTTCTTTTGAGAGTTGTCCATAGTCGAATAACTTCCAGATTTTTGCTAAATGACTTGATGAATTTATTTTATCTAAGTTAGTTAGTAAACTTGGGATATTATTTATTGCATATTTGTTGAAAATCCCATCTGCAAGGAATTCTTAAATGAGTTCACAAGTATTACTTTTTCCCGATTCAAAGGACTTGTGAATTTATTTGAAATTCAGATCCTCATACTTTTTTCTATTAATTTAATTATCATGCTTACATTGTTATATGCATGAATGGTAATTAAATTACTTAGCATAAGTTAGAAGCATAATTATTTGTATGTGTTAAATATTTAGTGAGTATTAGTCAATGATATCTTGCTTTATTGCTCTGATATTTTTTTCTGATATTCTTAAATATTTTATTACAAATAATTGTGATACTTTTGATATTAGTGACGGTATTTAGAATTTCTGTTCTAAATAATTAATGCATATTTTAAAACTCACTAATATTGGAAGATGAGGTATTTTTTAAAGTTAGGTGTATAGAATTCTCAATGTTTTATATACTTAGAAAATATTTCTAAAATTGAGTTTATTGCGAGGAGTTGGAATTAGAATCACAAGTATCACTTTTTCCCTATGTAAAGAACTTGTGAATTTCTTTTCAACTATTACCTCGAGCTTACGTATATCAATTAATAACTGTTATGAGCATGCTTACAATGTGCAAAGTGACAATTATTAGATATAGCGTAGGAAGTTAAATGCTAATATTCAATCCAATGAATATTTTAGTATTTAGCGAATTTATTTTATCTTATTAAAATTATGGATTGAAGCAATTCAATGATTATTAGTTTCATAATTTTAATTTGATAAAATAACATAAGCATAGTTTCTTGCATCCGAGTAATTAACTGTGATATTTTTAATATTAGTGATAATACAACTTAATGTTTATTTAAAATCACTAATAATAAAAATATATTAAAATGCTTATTGTTCTACTGAATGATTGCCATGTATAGTTTATATATATGCATGTGATTGACAATTGCTTAGTACAACATAAGTATTTAATTTATTTTAATTTATTTAAATCATGAAGATATAAAACAATTCAGTGGAATATCTGTTCCATGATTTGAATAAATTAAAATAAATTCGAAGCATAATTATTTAGTAGTATAAATATTTTCTTTTATTACTCTGTAATAATTGAATAATATTTTATTACAAAATAATTGTGATACATTGATACTAATGGATTTACTTAGTTTTTATTCTTAGAAACAATTGGTATCAATATATTTAGTTTTCTTTCCTTGACTGGTTTACAATTCTGAATGTATTTAAAAGAAATTTTTGTCTATTTCTTTTTTAAAAGTTTTATTCAAAGATATATTCATTTGTCTACCAGTTTTAATTAAGAAAACTTAAGAATTCTTTTTCAAAACTTCTCTTTTGAAAAACTTTTCTTTAGGATAATCTTTCCTTTTCTCTCAAAATTTTATCCTCTCTCAAAAGCTTGTTTTAAATGTTTGATCCAACAAAGCTTTTTCTCTCTTTTAAAATGTGTTTTAACTTCGAGGTATCAATCACTTGTAAAATGATTTATTTTTAAATACTTGTTTCAATGTATGTTTCACATTGATTCACAGTACCAAAACAGTGATTGTTGGGCCTAGTACTGTATTGTTAAGCATTCATTCAACCCCAATTGTCATGTTTTTATTTAAAGTCGGGGATACTATTAGGCGGAGGAAAATGATGTAAATCATAATTACATTATGAGTCGGAAAATCATTGTCTTCTATCTGATAAGGATGTTTTGCAAAAATGTTTTCAAAACATACAGTGCTTAGGTTTAATGGAAAAGAGTCATTTTATTGAGATATAATTTGGTAGAAGAGTTGAATTTCTTCTTTGGTGTAAATTCCCGCGTTTTATTATGGGAAGTTTGCCTTATAAGAAATTCATAAGCAATAGAAACTTTTTCTCTGATACTCCCGCGTTTTATTATGGGATAAGTATCTTAAGGAAAATTTCTATTAGTGTCATGCTCTTAAATGATTAATTTTTCGATCTGACAAAACTCTTTTATTAAAAGTGCTTTAAAGCAATCAATTACCATTCCTTCATATATTTTTCTTTCTCATTGAGATGAAAAATATGTTTTGGAATGTTAATTGATTATTTCTTTTTATCTCATTTAAATTGATTTTATCCGTTTAGCCCCCAGTGGCTACAGAAGCTGGCCAGGAGGTTGAAAACCCATCAATCTCTGACCCAGGCCTTAATACCAAACACTGTTTCATCCACTTCCATATATTAACCCCTGGAGTAATAAGGAACATATGTTTGTTAGAGGTTGTTAAGGGAGAAATAAGGATGAAGTCGGCAGTGCACCCACAGCTCTACCTCCCGCGAAGTAAAGAAGTATATAAACTGAGGTATCTGTAAGCTCATCTGTATCTTCTCAAAAGGATGCAGAGCTGAAAAGGCAATAAAACTGTCTCTAGAATCATTCTCTCAACAGGGTGAGTCCATTGAAATTCGCTCGTCAGCCAGAGCAACTTGTAATGAGTCAAGCACACCACCGGCACTCACGCTGATGGTAAGCCTAAATAGATATATACTAGGAACCTTATATAATTTTTGGGACCTAACAATCCTAACAGTTATACTAGGGGCCTAACAATTGGACACATTGCAAGGCGTGCACAGTGAGAGGTATAGGCATGTTAACAAAACACCCGTCATTGGGTTATGAGGGAAACGTAGACTCTAATTTGCCATTCATTACATTGTCTACTACGTCGCCCCTCCTGGAAGGAACATTTCCAGATCCTGAAAAGGAATGTCCACCTCCCGTTTACAGAGAAGGTGTGAGGCAACTCCTTGATAGAACAAGGCAGGATTCCCAAAAAGATTTTAAAATCTTGGGATAACCCATCTCAAAGAGGTGAGGCTCCACTAGACAGTGATTTAGCAATTGTTATTGAGTCTGGTGTGGGACAGTGCTTATGCATGAAAGATCAGAACACCTCTACGAGGCAATTCTCCACTTGATAGTGATTCAGTTCATTCTAATGAATCCGGTGATAAGAATATGCATGAATTGACGGATTTCACTTGCAGGTACAGAAGGCTATATTTGGAATGCAGAGTGAAAGTGAAAGAGAGAAACACTTGAGTGAAAGTGAGGGAGAGATACACTTGAGTGAGAGATAGGGAGAGAAAGAGTGAAACACTTCTAAGTGCTCGACACTTGAGTGTAAACACCAACAGAACGTAGTAGAAGTGAGGAAACCACAAGCCAAACACATACCCTTGCTATATGCTACTTCTGAAAGAAATACTATATTTTTTCCCGATCAACGTCAAACGAGAACCTTCTTTGGAAGACAAACCATTCAAGAGTGGGCCATTGGAGGATTCCTCAACTAAGGGGGAGAATTTATAGTGTTATAGTTATAACAAGAAAAATGATAAGGGGGAGAAGTTATAATGTTATAGCTATAACAAGAAAAAGGTGAAACTACAAGTCTTATCTTCATAACCTTCGAAAATGCTAATATCCTAAAGGGGTCGTATGATTCTAAGAGAAGAGGCCATTGGAGGATTCTAAGGGAAGATCCTTAAAGAAAGGGGTTCGTATCCTTAGGGGGAGATTTTAGACTGGAAAAAGAAGAAAATCTTATCTTCTGATCCTGAAGGGAAACAACAGAAATATGGGAGAATCAAGAAGCTGTCTTCTATTCTTGGAAGAACAGAAATGACTATTCCATTGATTTTCTAAAGGGAGAAGAAGAATAAGAAGGAGAATCACATTCGTAGGGGGAGAACATCATTTGAGCTATGTTCAGTATTGATTGAAGACATACCCAGGAATAATGATTCTTATGAAGCTCTGTTCGTGATAAGTTCTTTAAGTTCAAACTATGAAGGATTTTGAAGTAGAGAAAGCTCAAACAGACAGAAATGAAGATGCTACTACATGTATATCAGTTCAGTGCTAGAGGAACATACATCATTCATTTCAGTTACACAAGAATTCTGGAAATGCATTATCTGATCCAGAAAAACCAGTAGCATTATTTACAAGTCTCGGGCGATTACTTTTTCTAGTTGTTAGTTGAGTTATCCTCCCTAGGTGATTTGTTTGCTAAGGTTTAACAATCAAATAGGGGGAGATTGTTGGAGATTACGAAGCTGTATAAATAGAAATCGTGATAACTCAACACTAGAACAGGACAAGTAAATAATACTACGCCTACACAGAAATCAGGAAGAATTGAAGACATGGCAAATACAGTGAATCAAGACATTAGAAGAAGTTTTGGAGTCTATTACAGGTCACTGAAAGAAGTTCATTTATATGTTCATGCCTCAGTGAAGAATAATGGTTGAAGACTTTCAGGGTTTCAGAAGTGTTGAAGATTCAGTATAGAAGTGCCACTAGAAGATTTCAGTGTAAAGGCATTGATTGAAGATAGACAGTGTTCGAAGTATAGGAATCTAGAAGGATTGAAGACATGGTAAAGACAAAGGTTAAAGAAGACAGCTGCAGTCTTGGAGTTATACTCACTGAAAGAAGTTCATTTGTATGTTCAAGCGTCAGTGAAGAATAGAGAATAAAGTATTCAAGATTGTGGTAATAATGGAGACGTTGTCTAAGTACCAGAAAAGATTCCAGTGAAGTTACAGTGTTTATTGACAGTCAGTGTTCGAAGCAATGAAGTTGCTGCAAACTTAACAATACAAGTAAAGCAATAATACGAAGACCTGGATCAAAGTTAGTCGTCTGTGAACCAGACCAGTTGCACTAGGCGTCAGCAGTTTGTGAAAGGAATCTGAGTATTAACTATAGAAGAATTGTTAAGTTGAAGAACGTACTTGGAAAGAACGGTTATTTATTAAGGTACGAAAAAGTAATTTGTAAAGGTTACAGCCAAACAGCTAAACAGCTAACAGCTTAACAGCTAAATAGCTCAAAGGGTGCAGGGTGCAAAGTGTCACAACCTTGGTACGAAAAGTGAAAGTTTCTAATCTACAGTCGAAGAACGGAAACAGCTCAAGGTACAGGGTGTAATGTGGCAAGACTTTGATACAAGAAATGGAAGTTGGCAAACTTAAGTCAAGGAGTGAATAGATGGTCAAAGTGCAGTGACCAAACTACACTTTGACCATGGTAATGAAACTCACGCGCACAAAACCTTCAGCGCAACATACTCATTTGACTTAACCAAATTGAAGCTTCATTCTATGTGGCGCCTCCCCTGTGCTTCCCCTGTAGTGGCGCCACTTGCAATTAATAAATATATTGATTGAAGTTTTAAGTGGCGCCTCACCTGTATATCAGCTGTGTAAGCGCCACTCAGCCCTTAGCCAATCAAATTCAAGCAGCTACTTTATTTGATTTAAAGTCTACACCAATCAAAAAGAGGAGTCGTCTTCTCCAACAACACAAAAATGTAGAGAGCCACTGCCATGGCCGGAGCAAGAGATTAATTTATACACACCCATACCTTGCTCCCGGTCAGATATTAGGACCCGGTTCTTAAACGAAAAATGCTCAGGACTCCTAGATATCACTCCCTACGGACTCAGTTTTTCCTTGTACTAATTTAGATATATTTGTATAGGAACTGAGCCTTATATTTTTGTGTTAGTAGCAAAGAATTAATTTATTCTTTGGAAGCCAGTTAATTTTAACTGGGTGTAGCAAAACCCTCTGGGTTTATATATGAAAAATATATTCCCGGAAACTTGTCTCCATTAATTATCTGCTAATTTTCTTGAACCTAATTGATTTATCCGGACTCATAGAAAATTAGTAGGCAGTTCACCTAAACACTACAAATGGCCAAACCCACTCTGAAGCAATAATTTATTTATCCGCAAATTCATAAAAGAATTTAAATTATTATGAATATCGTATTCAACCCCCCTTCTACGATATTTCGGGACCTAACACGGTACAACCGGTAAAAGGGCTCATATAGCAAAGCCCATAAACGAAAGCCCAAAGGTAAAAAAAAATCGAGTTTTCTAGAACCTAGAAGAAGGATCTAGATGTTGGGCATATGAAGCCCATGACTAATGAGCCATGAAGGCCCAATAACCAAAGGAAAAAACCTCGAAGGCCTAGAATTTAAAAGGCCCAAGGCCCAGAAGGCCTAAATAAGGGTTAAAGACTCGTAAAATACTAGAGGCCCATAATCCAAGACCATTGGAGGCCCATGATCCAAAAACTGTGAAAGCCTGCTATTTGGAAATATCAATTGGACTTTTTAATGAAAGGTTTAGTAAGGGCCCATATTATCTAGGGCCCAAAAACCCAAAAGCCTGTAAAGCTCCACTTAATCAAATCTGTAAGGAAAAACAAACTTTTCAACCCATGTGGGCATTTGAGGTTCATTTAGACCTCAATCTCCTTCTAAAAATATAAAGGCATGAACCCCACAATAATTTCGACATGGAGAGAAAAATCAAGTGTTGATCGACCTCAAACCAAGTCAAAAATCAACAACTATAGAGAAATAAATAGAATAAACTTGAGTGCCATCTTGAGGTACAATTCGACCTCAGTCAAGGTCGAGAATAATATATAGCTTAGAAGGCCTGTCATACCTTTAAAGTCAAATTAGATCTCAAATGAGATCGATGTCCAACCTCAATCTCAAATCGATCCTAATGTAGATTGGAGGTAAAAATCGACCCCAAATAAGGTCGACAATCGACCTCGAGTGTTATTTGAGTTGGGTGTATTTTTAAAGTATGTTTCGACCTCAATCGAGGTCGAAATTAAGCTAGAGCCGAGAGGCCAATTGACTTCATTCCAAAATCAAGTTGGGAGGAAAAATGATGATTACTTCGACCTCATTCCAAGTCGATAAACGACCTCGATTCTACATTGACCTCAAAGGTATGTAAAATTAAGGCATAACTCGACCTCAATCAAGTTCGAATTGGAAGCCCAAGCCTAGAAGGCATATTGCACTTTAAATTCACGTTCGACCTCCAATGAGGTCCAAATCGATCTCATTTACAAGTTTCAACTTCAAGGGAAAATTGAGTCATACTTTGACCTCAATCGAGGTCGAAATCGACCTTGTACCTTATCTTGAAATTAAAGAGCCGTGAAGGCCTGATTCGACCTCAATCGAGGTCGAAATCGACGATAACCTCATATATCGACCTCAGTAGTCAATTGAGGCCTAGATCGATCTCAATTGATGTGGGTGCAGATGATGTGGGTAAAAATAGCCCTGGAGAAGTGATAAATATAACATTTATTATTTCATTAGTTAAACCTGATATGGTCCAAAGGCTTGGGCCCTTGAAACGAACTAGGAAAATAAATCTTAGGATTAACTGGATTTGTAAATCCAGCCCACAACCTCTGTTGAGGCCATATGCCCAGTAAGCCTCTATTGTTAATTAATTTCGTAATTAATTAATAAAGGCTCAGTAAAGGCCCCAGAAATCTGTTGAAGACCCTAATCCTAGAAGGATCTAGAAACCCAAATGTAGGAAGAGTCCCACGAGGACCCTCATTCCTAAGAGGTTTAGACAACCTTGTCACTAGGAGACTTGACCACCAAGTCTCCTACTTCTAATCTAATTCCAAAGCCCTCATGCGCCTATATAAAGGACCTAACCCTTCAACATTAGAACTACGTTTTTTGGCTTGATTCTCACACCCATTAAGATACGTAGGTAATTAACGAGAACCCGAGGTAGTCACGAAACGTTAGTGCAACTATAGAAACTCGAAGCTCTCTCAAACCCTAGTATTAATTGCGGTTTTTTATCCACAACAAGTATGATTTAAATTTTGATATCGTAAGTGAACTGGTATTCTATTATACGTCTTTTATTAAAATTTTGAAATTGTAATTGAACTAATATTCAATTATACGTGATTTATTAATACAACACGTGTCACCAAAGAAATCCCAATTGATTTGATAATTACACTCATAATAAATAGTAAAAATTGTTATTTTAGTTATTTTCCTAAACTTATTATGTGATGGTTGTGTAAATAAAATCATAATATTAAAAAAGAGAATGGATAATAAGAAATATCATAATTGGTGGGGATTAAAGTAGAATTTTGCATATATAAATACCAGAGACATAAGTTTTCCCATTCTTACGGTCGAAACATCATCATAGACTCATAGTCTCATTCAGGCCTGAAATTTCAAATTTGTAATTCTATTAATTTGATGATAAAAATTTTAAATTAAAAAAATCTTGTACGGAATATTATAATTTTAAATAATTTATTTTTGAAAAAATATTTCTTAGACAAATAAAAAACTCAATCGATGCAATCCATCCGATTTAATTAATGTAAAACCCATATGATGTATGTACTGGACAAAGCTTTAGGATCGTAAAATTGATCACCATTCACACATAAACGTGAGATGAATTAAAATTAGTTATTTCCCCATTGGAATATCTATTTGGCTTCATTTTAATCTTCATGTACTAGTTTTAACACTAGCTGCGCATGGCACAGTGGCGCAACATTATGCATCACAGCCAATTAGGTAAAAAAAATGTTGATATTTAATGTAATTTTGGACATTCTTACCACAGTGGATATCTCACTCTTACAGGAACCAGGCGTAATAAGGCCGCATTAATGTAACATTTTACCTGTTTCAAGTGATAAGTTACGTACTATGCCAAGAGCTACATCAACCGCACTCTCAGCTGTAGAAAAACTCGACAACAAAATGTACATAAAAACTCGATATCAAAATGTACATAAGGATGAAACCGATAACTCAAGGCCTCAATGCAGCTGTTCAATTAATATGCCACAGCGAAGGACTATGCATCTAGCCATGCTATGTCACAGAGAAGGACTATGCATCTAGCCATGCTATGTCACATCCCTCCTTGTAAATGAACAGATGATTTGTAGAAGACTAGAAGTCCTTGAGCATATTCTACCTTTTATATGAATTTGCGTTCCCTGAAAGCACTTTCATTTATTGATAGTTTTACGAAAGCAGAAAGAACCAGCAGAAAAATAGTATGAAAACATCTACAAGAAGCAGAAACAAAAGAATACAAGACATTGTCCACAATTTTTATTTTATTTTTCCTTCTTGATCTTGTGTAAGCTAACAATTTTGCTGCATTTATGTGCATAGAAGCAGGCGAACAAGGGATTCAAGGTATCCTGGGTCGCTCGCATTGCAAACGATGGTCTACTGATTCACCAGTTTTTTGAATAATATAATACGTCCCTTTAAAATGCACTTTTCAAGGAAGGAGTGCCTTTATAGGATCCGAACCCACAGAAGAGACTTTCAAGCAAGCGATCTGCCCCCCACCCCCCAGAAAAAAACCCAGCTACAGTCTACGGTCCCAAATTAACACAGGGAAATGACCTATTAAAAGAATTATTAGATCGTACTTAGTAGTAGTGAATCATTTCCCAATACCATGCATAGCTTAGAAACAAAATGAATTATAGAAATGATAATAATCATTTCCCACATCTTAAATCATTACAAATAGACTTCCAAAACCAAACACGGTGCTCAGGACTTTGGGAATGTAAAAATAATAACCAACAACACGAACAATTTCCATCTTCTGCACAGCTAAGAATTCAAAACAAATTTTCCAATATCTCCACGTACTAGTTATGAAAGGGGCATTGAAAGCTTGTCTAAAAACTGAAGATATTAAATTCATAATGTTGCCTATAATTTTTTTTCCAAATAGCCAATGACATTGTGATTGAATCATAGTTTCGATTCCTCTTGACAACTAGAATATAAAGTCATTTAAAACTTGAGCATAAACTTATTTCTATCTTCTAATATGGCCTTATACTTTAAATTAGCAGATGATGTTGAATTACATCATGCATCACACAATAAAACTAGCAATTCTGTAACACAAGCAAGGTTATGCAGGTGCCTTAACCTGGTAGTCACACATATGTCTGTGCTGGCCGCTGGGACTTGAACCCTGACCTCACCCAAAGAGGGATTTTCACTATGCTACAATTTTAAGGATATGAGTTTCCTTCTAGGACACCATCCTAAAGATAAGGGGACAATATTGGAGAAGAGAAGTAGTTGACAGAACTATCATGTTGCAATTAATGAACGAACAAATACAACAAAATACTTAATAATTGAATATAGAAAATGTAAGTAGATCAAATGTTACTATTATACAAGTGAAAAAACATGTGAATTTGGCAACAAAATATCTAAATAGACATACAAAACCAAAAGAAGATGTCTCTGATGTTTTCAGCACGAATTGATTCCATCCTTGCAATCTTTGGTCAAGTTATAGAATGTCTCCACTCGCGTCTTTGCCCTATATAGCACTTCAGTGTCTACTTCAACTCTCATATAACCATCAAAATCAACAGGGTGGCCGCCATTTAACGTCATTGTTTCATTATACCATTCGCTTGTATTTCCCCACGCTTTTTTGTAATCGTCAAGCAAATGAACTTTGTAATAAGACCTCAATTTATCGAAGTAATTATAAAATGGCTCGTTAGTTGCAATATATAAATTCCTCCAAGGTTGAATAACCCCTTGCAACTTTGCGACAAGGGCATCTGGCATTGTATCAGCATCCAAATGCGGCCACTTATCCTTATTCTGTGCTTTCTCACCCCGAACTACATGAACCGCATCAAAATCCCAGTCCAGTTGCCCACTAATCTCAGACACTATGTTCATCAGTCTCTTTGATTTCCACAGAGCATGCCATGGCCTCTGAATGTGCTTTGCGGCCGGACCTTCACAAACCCTGTACCAATAATTTTCTGGCTCAGGAGCATCAAATTGCCTCCAAATAATCGTGCTCTTATCATTCTTCAGTTGCATTGGCGTGACTTTATGACTCACGACCTTTCTAAGAGGTATTTTCTTCTTATGAGACTTATTCCATCTTCTCCAATCTCTAAGGAAGTCTCTCTCCTCTGCAATTGATGCGACCTCTTTCAAATGTTCAAAATCATAATAAAACCTGAAATCCTTCCCTTCCTCATCCTTGTTAGTAGTCGAATGGGTTGCCGACAAGCACATACTCAAATCCATTACAAAAGTTCTATTCAAGTACTGAGCCTCCCCAAGAGCACATAAAAAGCTCCACATATAATGATTCATTCCTTTACAATAATCTCCTCCTCGTGAATAATACAGATATCTTCCCTTTCGAAAATCTGTGTCTGACCCCAACACAGGGATTGTATCATTAATCTCATCATCACGGAACGGTGAAGTAACCTTAACTCTGTCACCTCTGCCAGTGACATTCTCTCGCCTCCTAGGTCTACGAGCGTTTATCCCAGAATGCCAACCTTTGGCACCAACAACTTTATATGTACAATTCTCACCAAACCCAATTCTAAACCTCCGAAAATCCCTATACTTCCTCCACGACTTCTCTTTCTTATTCCTAAACCTCCAAGCAACATCACATTCACCCAACTTACCCCCATCAACCGGCAACTGATACTCTAAAAACACAATCGACTTGAATAACCTCATATTAAACTTCTCAATCGCAATCAAAACACCGGGATCAGAACAATTCACTACACTCGCATCCTCACATCTCAACGACAGATTCTGAACACCCTCTGCCGATTTCTCAATAACTGCATCAGTAAGCGGGATCATCGTCCCAGCAGGCGCTGCTGATGGACTAACAACAAAATCCTCCCCGGTTTTAATCACCGAAGTGTCAGTCTGGAAGGTAGCATTCTCAAATTGAGTAAAGACCCTAGTTAAGGCTCTAGAAGATTCCCATGGATCAGGTGGTTGGTATACAATAGCAATTACAGTACATATTAAAACCGAAAACACGAAAACTGAGAAACAAACATTGCTTATCACTTTTATTATGTTTTGCCCAATTGGGTCTGTTGTAGAATTAAGTTCCTTCATTGATCCAAGACCCAACTAAAAATGAGCTCACAAAACACACAGTTGAGTATATACAGATATATAACAATGGAAGTAAGTGAAAACAACAAATGGGGTTTGTTTTACTTACCTCAGATATGATATGAAGTGTGAAATGTTGGGGTTTAAGAGGGATGGATTTGAAGTAAGGAAAGACTGAATCTTGAAAGTGTGTTTGAGCTAATTGGTGGGTGTTTGATAAGAAGGGGTCCTTTTGATCTGGGAAATTAGAAAAAAGTTGGATCTTGAAAATGAAGTTCTAAGGCGGGGGAGAGAGAGAGATTGTATGATGTCTCGGGGAAGTAAAGCAACGAGACTGGTGAAACATCAAGATCAAGATTATTAAGATATATCGGCTTCTTTTTTAAAATTATTTTTGTTTTTGTTATTTTAAATTACTTCTCTCATTTTATAAAATACTTACTCAAGTTCGATGCACGGGTCACTTTTTAAATATTTAAAATATATTTATTATAATTAATATATTAATTTATTTATATATTTTAATTCTTTTAATATATTTAATTTTTATGATATTAAATATAAAAATATTATTTTATTATTAACTATATTTATTAATTACTTACATGATTGTTATAATATATATTGCATATCTATAAAAATATTAAAATACTAATATAATAAAATATTTTTAATTATGTATTTTTTTATTTATTATATAAAAATAATGTTTATATAATATTTTTTATCATGATTAAATATGTTATATATTTTTAATCATAATAATTGTTTACTTATAATTTGTTTTAGAATATGTACATATTTATAAAAATATTATAATATTATCATTAAATATTTTTATTATTTTCATTTGTATTGAAAATATAAATTAAATAAATTATAACTTAAAATATAAAATTTATAATGATTTTGTAGCCTACAGAGATTATTTGATATAAAATTTTAATTTTATTTGTTTTAGTTTCACGTAACTCCTCATCCTCCGGTCTATCATAACCACTATACAATAGCACGACGGCTTATTTCTTTAATCTAATTATATATAGGTTACTCATTCTCGTTAAGTTTGTTGACTTTTTGGCACGCATGTTTAGAAAAAAATACATACATATATTTAATAAAAACTAAAAAAATTTATATCAAATAAAAATTTAAATTTTAAATTTTTATATGATATAAAAATTAAAAAAACAATATCAATTATAGTTATGTATTAAACATACATGCTAAAAAGTCAAGAAACTATTAGTAAGGACCAGAGGGAGTATAATAATAATTACTACTTTTAAAATTTTATTTATATGAATATAAATGTTTTAACTACTCCCTCCATCTTATTTTAACTGATGTGTGACTTTTTGACATATATATTAATGTGTAAAAAAATAATAGTTATACGTGATATAAAATTTTAATTTTTATATCAAATTAAAGTTTAGATTCCAAACTTTAATTTGATATAAATATTAAAAATAATAATTATATTTTGAAACAATTTTTTAGCATCTCAATTTACGTGTAAAAAGTCAAAAACAGTTAAAATGAGACAGAAAGAGTAATATTTTAATTTATAAAAAATATAAATTAATAAATATAGTTATATAATTTTAATTCTTTAAAAAATATATAGAAAAATAAGTAATTATGAGCAGGCAGTCTTCCTAGTATTACTATGACCATACCTTTAACTAGGATTAAGGAACAATGCCGCCGGCTTAATTTTTTATATATTTGATAGTCGTTGAAAATTATTTTAAATGATGAATTAACTTTTTTAAAAGTCGACAATTCCCTTTAAATCATAACATTTACAAAAGCTGACGCCCCCTATAAACTCATATCTAAAAATATTGTTCATATAAAAATATTGTATCTATCAAAACATATTTATTTTATTCAATATTTCATGAAAGTTATTTAAGATGTATATCAGGCTCTTCATTGTATACTTTTATTGATATTATTACTTTTATATTTTATACTTGATATGGGTAAAAAATAGCACTAAGGAAATAATAAATGTAGCATTTATTATTTCATTTATTAGACCTAGCATGGTCCATAGGCTTAGGCCCTTGAAACAAACAAGGAAAATAAATCCAAGGATCAACTGGATTTGTAAGTCCAGCCCACAAGCTCTGTTGAAGCCATAGGCCCATTAAGCCTTTATTATTAATTAATTTCATAATTAATTAATAAAGGCTCAGTAAAGGCCCAAGAAGTCTGTTGAAAGCCCGCATCCTAGAAGAATCTAGAAAACCTATTTATTAATTAATTTCGTAATTAATTAATAAAGCCTCAACTAAAGGCTTGAAGAGTCCTACGAGACCCCTCATCTGTGGAAGGCTCTAGAAGCCCAATTTCAAAGATAAACCTCATCTCCTAGAGTCCAACGCGGGCTCTCATTCCTAAGAGGTTACAACAACCTTACGTCAGTAGGAGACTTGGCCCCCAAGTCTCCTAACCCTAATCTAACTCCAAGGCCTTCGTGCGCCTATATAAAGGGCCTAACCCCTCAACATTAGAATTACGTTTTGGCTTGATTCTCTAAACACAACAGAGATACGTAGGCAGTTAACGAGGACCCGAGATAGTCACGAAATGTTAGTGCAGCCATTAAAGCTCGAAACTCCCCCAAACCCTAGCATTAATTACGTATTAAAGACACCTCGTTTTTGATCCGTAACAATACTATTTTAATTATTCGTCTAAATTTATATTATTTTATGTCATATATTATTTTTAGAATAAGATCATATATAAAGTATAAAGGATTGTTAGCCATTAATCATTACCTATTAGCATGTTTTATTAATTATAATATTTGATAATAATAATTATAATATAATTGTAATATTTTGGAATAAGATAAAAATTACTAAATATGCGAAATACTCATTCCATCCCAAATTATATATTTCCTTGACTTTTGACATGCATGGACTATATAGGTCTTTAAATTATTTTTAAAATTCTTTTCCTTTAAATAAAAATTTGATACTTAAATTTTTATTTACAAAAAGAAAATTAAAAAATAATTTAAGAAACTATCTAGTCAATGCAATTTAATATGTGTATCAAAAGTCAAGGAAAAATCTAATAATTTGGGATAGAGGTAATACATTTTAGAAATCGACACTACTGCAAATTTCGACTATAGGTCACTACAATAAAAAAAAATTAATGAGTTGGTCAATTTATTTTTATTATCTTTTTAAATATTTTCTTTTGTTATAATTTATATAATTAAAATGATTGTAGCTATAAAAGAAATTGATAAATATGTATGTAAATTGTTAGGGATTGTGGTCTATCAATGTAATCAACTAATACTTACTTAGTTTAATTAGTCATTAACTAAGTAAAACATATTGTCATATATACATTGACAGTATGTTTACAATATCACTTGTAATAGGATGCACAAATAAGTCAAGTAGGTGAAAGTAAGTAGCAATAGTTATTGTCTTGTACAAATATAATAAATGATCCATGAAATAGAAGTTCACAAAATGTTCATGCACAGCATAGATCAATTCATTGACAGTAACATTCTACAAACTGGAGCCTACGACAGCACATTCAAGTGACAACAACTTTTGGAACAGACGACAACAACTATTCCTTGACAGTAAACTTGGCGGAGAATGAAGACTCTATGACAACAAGTTTTACTGACAGCAACTATTCCTTGACAGTAAACTTGATGGAGATTGAAGAATCAAAGACAATAAGTTTTTTGACAGTAGCTTTGGCGGAGAGAGTTGACAGCATGTTTGGCGGGATAGTCGACAACATGTTTGGCGGAATAGTTGACAGTACATGTTTTAGTAGACTGGTGAGCCTGACAGTAAAGTATGCGGAATCAAAGATGCTGTCACCAAAGAGAAGCTAAAGGTTGACAGTAATCTTTTGGTGAAGCTGACAGTCTGTTTCAAGTAGGAGACTAGGTAAAGTTCATTCACTGATTGATCTTGACAACTCTATCTAGTCTGTCAAGTCTACTACTGCAACCTGAGAAAAAGCAAGCAAAAAGATGAATTGTGCTCATGGAGTCAAAAATGTCAAATCTTCTTAGAGTACCTTTATCTACAAATGGAATGAAGACAAGATTTGAGAAGAAAAAGTGAAGTTTCTATTTCGAGTGTTGTCCATGAAATAAGGAAAAGTACACTTGTAAGTGAGATATGTGTTTTAGTTTAAATACACACATCTAACAAACACTTTCCCTCATGCAACTGAGCTTAACTTTTCTCAATCATAGAAACATTAGCATTCTCTTGTTATTGTATCTATTGAAGCTGGAAAAATCTTTCCAGTCAGTTGTAGCAAAAATTAATAAAATTAATTTTTGAAGTGAATCACCTTGTGTCTTTTATATGGTTACTGTTGTATGCTTTCTTAACTTGATATTATCATTTCTTGTTTGTTGTTAAGCAAGATTAGCGATAAATTGTCAAGTTGCATTCACCCCCCCTTCTGCAACACTCTTTTCGTTTAACAACTGGTATCAGAACAGCAGGTTAAACATACATACCCTGAAAATATCTAAAAATGAGTGCACAGAAAGTAAGCAGTATAAAAATACCCACCTTTGACAAAGAACACTACAACCTCTGGAAAAGAAAGATGATGTTGTTCATAAAAATAGCCAACCCACTCTACCCTAAAATCCTGGAGAATGGTCCATTCATACCTCAAACATATGTACCTGAAACCACAGTAGATGGTGAAACTATACCAGCCTACTAGATTCCTAAAAAGGTTTCAGAGTACACTGACACTGAAAAGGAAAAAGTATCTCTAGATGACTGCTTACAATTTATTATCATTGAGGCACTTGACAATGTCATGTACAACAACATTGTCAACTGCACCAGTGCAAAGCAAATATGAGAGACCATTGAGATACTCTGTGAAGGGACAGAAGAAGTAAAAGAGAATCAAAGACAGATTCTGGTGTCTCGCTATGAAGCCTTTATGGCTAAACCAAGTGAAGGGTTGACTGAGATGTTTGAGAGGTTTAATAGGCCGATAAATGACATGCAACTGCATTGAATGTTTTATGACAAAAAGAAGGTAAACATGAAATTCATGTTGACACTTCCTAACCACCTAGAGCACAAGGTTTCTGCCATAAGAGAAGGAAGAGATTTATCAAAAGTTTCTCTTGAACCTTTGTATGGCATCCTTAAAACCTATGAGCTAGAGTTGCTGTAAAAGAGAGTTATCCTAGCTGGTCAAAGAGGAAAGATGGCCAATACATCAAATGCTCTAGTTGCTTAGGATCCACAGTTGAAGCAGCTCAAAGAATCACAGCATCAACAACAAATCAAGATTGAAGAAATTATAGATGAAGATGAAGGTGTGAATCTGGAACTCAAGGATGGTGAAGAAGATGAGTTTTACACTTTGGAAGAACTGGACAACATGAAAAATAAAACTATGGCCTACATGGCAAGAAAGTTTTTCAACTTGAGATTCAAGAAGAACAAAGCTTTCAAACCAATAGGACAAAGCTCCAGGTTCAAAAAGCCAAATATCTCAAAACCTGGAGGAAGTGGCAAATGTGGATACAAGACATGTATGGTGGAAAGATCCAAAATAAGGTGTTACAACTGCAGTGAAATGGGACATTTTGCAACAGAGTGCAAGAAGCCAAAACAAGTGAGAAGAAATGACAATGACTATGAGGAATTCAAACCAAAGTATGAAGCCTTGCTGAAAAAGCAATAGGGAAGAGCCTTTTTGGCTAAAGGAAAGTGCTGGGAAGACTTTGATGATGATGAAGAAGAAGAATATAGAAATCTTGCTCTCATGGCAATCGCACAATAAATTATATTTTGTGTATGATTAATTTAATTGTACATTCAAATAAATATTATTTTTTTAATATATTCTAAGCTAATATCCTTTTATTAAAAACGTTTTTCAAACTTTAGGAAGTAGTTGATTTAATTTCTCCTTCCTTATTTTTAACAACTACTTTCCTATCGTATGAATAATTATAGGAGTAATTCAAATTCAAATTTGATTTTATATCAACTCCTATAGTTATGCCTTTTCGGTTCAGTTGTATTGTTTCTACAAGGTAAATGGTTCGAGGAACATAAGGATTCAAGAGTGGGACTCAAGGAATTCAAGGTTCAAGAACGGATTGCAAGGCAGAGAACAATAGCAAGCTGGAATTATTCTGCTCAGGACTGTTGAGATTGTAGCAAGCCACTGTAGTGATTGAGAACATGGTGATATATTATTATTCTTGTAATTGGTTGATTATTGTTTAATAATATATTCTATTACCAGGTTGGTAAGGGACCAGGACATAGACCACTAGACATAGGGGTCAAACCTGCCTAAACGTCGTGTGCCTCCTTTGCATATTATTTTTATCTATTTTTTCGCATTGCATTCATTCTAGCCTGCTATAATTATTTTCAGGTTGAAAACAGTAAGCTAGTTTATTAAGGCATAACGGACTGTCCACATTACAGTCATCTAAAAATACTTGGTAATATTTAAAATTGAATATAGTCAGCTAAATCACCTATTTACCCTCCCTCTATGTGCATTCATGTTAGGTCCAAATGTGTTGTAGAGGGGGGGGGGTGAATACAACTTTTCGAATTAATGAAGCAATAAATACCATGTAATAAATGAACACAAGGATTCAAGGAATATATGTCTTATATATAACTTGAAAGGGTTGCTACAACATTCATTACAAAGTACACCAGAAGTAAAAAGGGTAGTAAATGATACTAAGCTCTGTGAATACTCTATCTCTCTTTTACAAGTATTTTTCTTGAAAATATTGCTCTTTTAAAAAATTACACAAGTACTTCTATTTATACTACTTGTAATCTATGTCTTGTAGTCTTCAAAGATTAAGATATACGTGGCCCAATGATGTCCACATGAATCTTATCTTATCTTGAAAGCTTGGAAATCTGCCAATTAGATGATGCCATGTGTCATGTTGAAACTGCCCTCCATGTAGAACATCTACTTGAGAACTTCTACTTAGCCATCTCGAATATCTAAGTCGAATATTCTACATAGGAATATTCTACTTGGCCATCTTGAACATTTAAGTCGAATACTCTACATAGGAATATTTTACTTGGCCATCTCAAACATTTAAGTCGAATATTCTATATAGGAATATTCTACTTGGCCATCTCGAACATTTTGTACTTAGAAAAATTCTGGGCTTCAACTTGCAACTTCAATGCAACATCTTGAACTTGTGATTTCTTTATGTCTTCCAAATTCTTCGACAAGCTCTTGAATTTGGATCTCTATTACTGACATAAACTTGCTATCAATGTCCTGACACTCGATGCAATGGTCCGATTCATAAGTGACTAGTCTTGATAGTGTCTCTGCTTCTTGAATAGATAACCATTTTCAATTAGTAATGTGGCTTTCCAATTATTGCTTTCCTTTTTGTTCACTTGAAATCAATTAGTCTTATTGATACTGATAGTTATGATCTTGAATCCTTAAGTTACAAATCACTGATCATAGTTAACATGTTGAATTGTATCAATTACCTTGTCTTCATAGTTAACATTGATTTCTTTGTGGCTTCATGTTCTTGATTGTCTTCTGAATAAGTATCTTTTCTTTTAGTTGAGTTACATAAGTTATAGTGTTACAAGTTTAGACACTCTTCCTTTCAATCTCCCCCTATTTGATAGTCTAACAATGACATTCAAATTAACAAGGGATAACTCAACTAAACAATGAGACGAGAAAAAGATAAATAACATTACTGTCTTGTTTAAATTACAACTGAAATAAACTTGAAAACAATTCAAAGAACTAGAATAAATAAAACTTAAGCTAGAGAGAAAATTCGAACTTCGAATTAAAGATCATTTGAGTGATTCCTATCACCTGGATTATTTCATACCTTTCAGTCAAACTTATATCACCTTATTGGATCCACTCTGATTCACGGTTACAGTATGGTAAGTTAGCCTATCTCGCATACCGTGATCAGGTGAATTTTCCTCAAGTGAGTTAAAGCAACCAATAGATATGAAGTTTTTCCAACTTTAAGTTCACACCACTCTGACCGTTAGTTCTAATTTTGTCTCCTCTTCCTAGCTTCTTCATCTTGGCGCTTCTCCTCCTTCAGTTTTTTGCGCCTTTCCTTCTGCTGCTGTTCTTTCTTGTATACTGGATCATGAAGCTGCTTCCACCTTGCATTTAACAGACTTACCGCTTCCATTTCTAGAGGATTTCTAGGCTCTGGATAGGGATGCCTGAAAAGCCTTCTGAGTTTGTCCACCTCCTGAGTAGTTCTGATTTTTGGGATGTCCTCAAAATTTTTCATTATGAGCTGTGACTTCCAATGAGATTTATCAGCCTTGAACTGACAATAGATCATTTTGGGGTAGCCCTTAACACGGTTAGTATTGTGGATACTAGCCGCATCTCGCTCCATCCGCTTCTTTTCCACCACTACTTCGGACAGGTACTTCAGAAGTCTCTGCTTCTCATCCACATTCTCATTTTCCACTTCTCCCCATTTGAACACTTCTAAAACTCTTTCCAGAAATGCGGCATCTTGAGTCTGCAGCAGCCATTTCCTACTCATGTGCAATAAAATTTGATTCTGGTCTGCATCTATGAATGCCAAAGCATCAGCTGTGTCATCGTCATATGAGTGTATCCAGTATACACTATCTCTCCCTAGAACACCAACTGCCTCCCTTATTTCTCCTTGTTCCAGTGATCCAGAAGGAAGAGTCAGAGCTTCATCTACATTCTTAACAGCTTGTAGAATGTTCCATTTTATTTCAATTAGCTCCGGCTCAATCTTCACATTGTCTAGAGGGTTTGGAGCAATAATATCACACTTCCAGATTTCATTGCTCATCTTGAATATGACCCTTTCAATAAACTCCACTGACTTCTCCTTAATGTCAGAAGTGAATCCATTACTCATCATTTGCCTACAGACAGCCTTTAGGGATTCTACCGATAGAGTCATTAGGTCATTTTCTTCTAAACTAACCCTCTTCATCTTTCCATCAACAACCATCCGAACAACATCAGGATTCGCTGAGAATTCTGGTCCCTTGTTCTCTGCTAGCTACATTAACTGATCTCTATACAGAATGCTAAGCTCCTCCGCTTGTGAATATTGAATTTTCGTTGCTAGCAAGAACAACTCTGACGCAGATCTTCTCGAGATGAATTGATCTCACATACAAGAAAGATGTCCGGACTCCTTCGACTAAAGACAAGATGACCTGCCACTCCTTAACCATCGCATTGTATCCAACTCTGACTTTTGAGATCAACCTTTTCAAAGCATTTATATAGTCAACAATCAGTGGATTCTGCAAGTTCAAGTTGTAGAACAAGTCTTCCGCCTCTTTGTTATGAGTTCCTTTCGCACATAATCCCCATATAATCTTCCTTGCATCATCCCATTTCTGTCCGATCCTTCTCTTGTCCAGATCTACTTGAGGATCAGCTAACATTGCAAGCTCATGATCATATTGTTTCTCCTTAAGTTCCGCTTGCTTTTCAAGGAAAACAGCTTCATCCTGCATCATCTTCATTTTATAGAACTGAGCTTGTTCCAAGGCCAACTGTTGAGCTTCCAGAGTCTCCTTATCAACAGGTATTTCTTCAGGCTTTCCAGAAGACATTCCAGCACCTCCACCTTGTTCCTTCAAAGATCGTCTAATTGCATGTGCTAGAGGAACGTCCTCCATATCAAAATCTGAATCAAGTACCTTATGTACTTCTTCCTGATGATGACTCAAGTCAATGAATGGCTCATCTTGATCAGCCACCACTGCCTTACCCTTCCTCTTTCTCTGAGCCTCTTCTTCATTTACTGGCTCATTTTCTTTGACAAAATCAGTAGTCTGTTCTTCAATTTCTTCAATAACTAGCGACTGCTGTCTCGTCTCCTTTCCACTCCCCCCCTTAGGTGAGTTATCCCCTGCACCACCTTGCTCCCCAGAACCACCAAAACCAGAACCCGAGTGTCCAGCTCGACCAGTACCGTCAGCACTACCAGCACCATCATTCGCAGGGGGAGGCCTAGTATGTTGATCTTCAAAACATTCTGGGGGAACAAAGTTTTTAACTGCATACATCATTCTGCTTATCTCCGTTGCCATTGTATGCATTATGTTTTCCACTGCTCCCATCCGATCATTAAGAGTGCTGCCCAAGACACCACCAGCATGGCCCAAGTCATTCACCTTGTTTGTCAACTCATCGAATGTTGTCGCTTGACTGGCCATCCGTGCTGCATAGTCATCAAGAGCTCTTTGGTTGTCTCCAACATTGATCCCTAACTGCCCCATAGACTGCCCGAACTGCTTTATTTCATTTTCAACTGCTTCCATACGCATGCCAAGATTTTCAAGATTAAGGGACGGTGTTTGGTCGGGGTGTCCTCGCTCTAAAAATCGTTCTGTTAGTGTTTGTCGCTCAGTTTCGGGCCTTAAAAATGAAGGTCCCTCACTCCCTAAACGCTCACACACACTCCCTGTCTCACGCTCGTGTATGTCTTCAACAATAGTCCTGAAAGTGAAAGCAGTACCTGTAGAAACTGGATAAGCAAAGTAAGTAGCAGTTATGGGATCTGTTCCTGTCAGGTCCTGAGGTGGAATCTCAGGCTGAGAGGCTGCAGAGTGTTCTAGTACAACATCAGAACCGATCCTCTCCGCAACATCAGTATGTACCAGTGAAGGTACTTCGAAAGCAATAAAAGCTTCTTGCCTTTCTGAAGTAACATGCTCTTCAGAGGGCATAAAATCCTCACCAAAATCCCTAGGTGTAGAATGTGGAATGGGCGAACCACTCACGTGAGGTGGAGTAGTTGTGATAGACACACTAGGTTTGGACCGGGCTTTGGAAGTTGCAGCATGTGAAAATTTGGCTTTCTTCCGAATAAGAGGCTGCACTTCGGGGTCACTCTCAGAACCCTCACCTAAATCTACAGGTGCCTGCCTTTTGACTCCCGTCAGCGAGGGTGAAAGAGAGGAAACAAGAGTATCAGACTCAGAATCAGAAATATAGCTCTTGCCCGGGGATAGATCCTGCGGGTTAGCAGAATCTTGGGCTACGAAATCAGATTTAGATGAAGAAGTATTAGTAGTGTGAACAGAGAGTTGCTCTTGTTCTAAGAAATTACCTTCTTCATTACCTTGTCCAGCAACGGAAGCAGAATCAGCATGCGGAGTAGGTTGTCTGTCCCTTTGATTGGCAGAGGATTGACCCTGAGAACGCCAATCATCATCGTCATCACCAAGATTGTCGTCAGGAATCCCCTGGAATGCGTCAGCATGAGCAGAGGGATTCTGAGCATGTGATGAAATGTGGGAGGTCCCCGCCATAGAAGTAATACCTGCATCATACTTAATCCACACTTGAATGTTATCAGGAATAGACATCGCCTTACCGTGATGTCGATCTTGATTAGCAATCGTCGTGAGGGACTTGGTGCCCATGCCCATCGATGCAGATGTCGCACTTGTTGCAAATGCCTGTCTCACATATAAAGCATCAATTGGTACTAAGTGATTAATAAGCATTTGCAAAAATCGAGGATACCGGCATACAACATTAGTAGTTGTAAGGTCTCTGCTTGCAGGTGATCCCATTGCAGTCACGATTTCTGAAAGAACGATCCTGCCATAATTAATATCCAATTCATGGGCTAGGGAAACTGCAAAGACCTGCATGGGGATTGGAATCTGATGAAAATCTTTTTCACGTACCCGAAAACATCTTGTGATGGCCTCGAAAAAGTAGTTCCATTCCACATGAAAGTATTGTTTCTGGATGGCGCCAGTTGAGATCCGTCCAGAAGGAGGGTAGCATCCAATGTCCTCGAAGAACTTGATACGCTCGGTCGTTGTAGGTTCGGGGTCATAAACATCTTTGATTGGGAACCCCAGAACCCTGTTGAATACTTCCTCCGTCACTTGAAATTCCTGACCCGCCAAGGTAAACCTGAAACCATAGGGGGTAGATTTGCTCCCGAATGTAACCGCACTAGTCCATAATTGCTGTAAAGCATCATGGACTAGTGTTGGTTTAGCAGTAAAAGCAACACTAGCCTTGGAGTACAAATTAAGGAATCGTACCCAAAACTTGAAGCGCGGGAGTTGATCACCAATTTCCGTAGAAATATTATAAAAATTATTTCTGGCAAGTGAAAATTGGTGAGCCATGTTTGCAAAAAAAATTTCTGTGAATTAAGTAGATTTTTTAAAAAAAAAAATTAAGCACAGAACAAGACAGAACAATCCCTTTTAATTAAACAAAGAACTTACTGTGTAATTAAACTACGGAACTATTCTCAATGAAATATGTGAAATCGACACTCCAACCAATTATTTAATCAAACACACCAACCACTATTTAATCACAAATAACTCAGAACACGATGTAATTAAGAACACAGTGATTAATAAAAGTGCCTACTATGATGCGATCAATATTACCGATGTGCGTGTGTGTGTGTGAATATGCTTGTAAAGATGTGTGTGTGTGTAGAGCAAACACAATTAATGAAGAACAGATGCACATAAATACACAATAAGGGTTGCAAATAGTAATGGCAGATTAAAAACTGGCAGCAATTCGAGATATGTAAGAGATTGAACACAAATCGAATGAACAGGGCAATAAGGTTTTGAAATCACAGGGAGGGAGGGTAGGGGCTGTAAAAATCTAGGGTTAAAACAATTAGGTAAAAGTGAAAAATAGAGACGAGTTAGAGATGTATATATATAGGCATATATGAGCAAAGACAAAAATACCCCTGTGAAAATAAGAAAAGAATGTTAAGTACGCACTTGGGAACATCAAGTCGAACACTAACTCGAACATCAAGTCAAATATTCGAGATAGTGTTCGAGATAGGGTCTATCTCGAACATCAAGTCGAATATTTGAGATAATGTTCGAGATGACACTAACTCGAATAGAGAATCACTTAAATCAATTAAAACAGCATAAAAACCCACCTGGGAATCCCAACTCGAAATTTCAAGATAAAGAGGTGAGATAAAATTGGAGTTTAAGGTCTAATTCGAATATTAAGTCGAATATTCGAGATAGTGTTCGAGATAGGGTCTATCTCGAACATCAAGTCAAATATTCGAGATAGGGTCTATCTCGAACATCAAGTCGAATATTCGAGATAGTGTTCGGGATATGGTCTATCTCGAACATCAAGTCGAATATTCGAGATAGTGTTCGAGATAGGTCTATCTCGAACATCAAGTCGAATATTCGAGATAGATGAACTCGAATGATATCCTAGACTTAGAATTTTCAAAATTTCGAATTTTGAAGACAGTTAGAATAATTTGGCAATATTTGTAATCAAAAGAACAAAAAAATTTTGCCAAATTAATATAAGTATCAATTCAAGGATTTTTTTTAGCAAAACAAATAATTAAAAACATTCCTTGACAATTCTAAGGCCTCTAAATAGATGAAAATTACATGAAAAACACAGGTAAATTCATCTAAAAATCATTAAAGATTGAGAAAAATATGAATTTAACCCCCCATATAATCATGCAATTTAAATATCATAAATTCAAAGATTTAACTAATAATTATGCAAAAAGCACAATGAATTTATGTAAAATAACACAACATGCATCCTAAAATACTCATTAATTAACCATTTTAAAGTCTAAGTCCATAATGATTAATTATCATGCAGAAGTGATATTTTGAGAAATTATAGAGATTATTTACATATGTTTTCAACTATGCACGAGCAAAATGAGCAATTATCAAGACTAAAAACATATGTACATGATTAAAACTGGGATTTTGCAGATAGGAGAAATCACTAACTTGTGTTAAGCATCCCCAGTTCACCAACCAACCTATTGAATGTTACTTCATCAAGAGGTTTAGTGAATATATCTGCAATTTGTTGCATTGTGGGCACAAAATGTAGCTCCACAGTCCCTTCCTCGACATGTTCTCTAATGAAATGATACCTGATATCTATGTGCTTGGTTCTTGAGTGGTCTACAGGATTGTTGGTCATGGCAATGGCACTTGTGTTGTCACACATGATTGGAATCTTTTTGTGTTCCATCCCATAATCTTTCAATTGGTTTCTCATCCACAGTATTTGACCTACACAGCTTCCAGCAGCAATGTACTCAGCTTCAGCAGTAGAAGTAGATATTGTGTGTTGCTTTTTACTTTGCCAGGAAACCAATCTTCTGCCAAGAAATTGACATGCACCAGATGTGCTTTTCCTATCAATCCTACAACCTGCATAGTCTGAATCCGAATAGCCAATGAGATTAAAACCTGTATCTCTTGGGTACCAAATCCCTAGATTTGATGTGCCCTTGAGATATCTAAAGATTCGTTTGACGGCTATGAGATGTGATTCTCTAGGATCCACTTGGAACCTTGCACATAAACAAGTTGCGAATATTATATCGGGTCTACTTGCAGTTAAATAGAGAAGTGAGCCAATCATACCTCGATAGCTTGTGATGTCAAATGATTTACCTGATTTGTCTTCATCAAGCTTCGTGGTTGTTGCCATGGGAGTTTTAGCTGTTGATGCATCTTCTAGATTATACTTCTTGAGTAAATCTTTGATGTACTTGGACTGACAGATAAAGATTCCTTCTTTTCTCTGACTGATCTGTAATCCAAGGAAGAATGACAGCTCCCCTATCATGCTCATCTCATACTTATCCTGCATTAACTTGGCAAATTTCTCACACAAGCGCTCATTAGATGACCCAAAAATAATATCGTCCACATAGACTTGAACAAGCATTAATCACCTTTTACATTTTTATAGAACAATGTTTTATCAATTACTCCCCTAGTAAAACCACTTTTAATTAAGAACAAGGATAGGGTTTCATACCATCGTCTTGGGGATTGTTTTAGGCCATAGACAGCTTTGAAGAGAAGGTACACAAAATCCATAAGTTCTGGATCAGCAAAACCAGGTGGCTGTTCCAGATATACTTCTTCTTCTAGCTCTCCATTCAGGAAGGTGCTTTTCACATCCATCTGAAAAACCTTGAAGTTCTTGTGTGCTGCAAAGGCCAAGAACATCCTGACTGCCTCAAGTCTTGCAACTGGAGCGTAAGTCTCATCATAATCAATACCTTCTTTTTGAGAATAACCCTTCGCTACCAAACGAGCCTTGTTTCGTGTTATAAGTCCGTTTTAATCCAGTTTATTTCTGAATACCCACTTAGTTCCAATTACTGATTTGTTCTTCGGTCGGGGTACCAGTTTCCAAACTTTCTGTCTTTTAAACTGATTGAGCTCTTCTTGCATTGCAATTACCCAATCAGTATCACCAAGAGCTTCTTCTATTTCTTTAGGTTCCAGCTTGGACACAAACCCAGAGAATAAACAGATATTAGCCATGTCAGCTCTTGCAGTTCTTCTAGTAGTCACACCAGCATCTGGATCACCAATAATTAATTTAAACGGATAGTCTCTACTCCATACCCGTTCTCTTGGAAATTGTCTTGATGATTCAGCTTGAATTTCTGAATTGTTGTGTTGACTACTTGCGTTATTTCTACTAACTCCCCCTGAGTTAGTGCCAGCTCCTATAGAACTAGTGTCCTCTCTTATGGAGCTTTGAACACTTGTCCTTGAGATGCTATTTACTCCCCCTGAGTTGTTGCCGGATTGTGCTGAAGAGGTTTCCACTGATCTTTCACTAGACTCAGGTATTTCTTCTCGAACACTTGGCATATTTGAAGTAATAACTAACTCAGCCATCTTCAATTTCATCTAAGTCCAGATTTTGAAATTTTAGGGACTCAGGTTCACTATTATCTTTAGAAATTGATGAGAGTTTGGTATCGTCGAATCTGACATTGTAGCTTTCAATCACTTTCCGATCATTCACTAAGAATACCCGATAAGCTGCCACCACATCTGTAGAATAACCCACAAATATCCCTTCACGTTCTTTTGCTTCAAACTTGCCTAAATTTTCATCATCTATTAGTACATAGCATTTGGCTCCAAAGACATGAAAGTATTTGATTGTTGGTTTTCTGTTATTCATTAGTTCATATGGTGTCTTTTCTTTATCTTTTATAATCAAGGTTCTATTTTGAGTGTAACATGCTGTACTCACTGCTTCAGCCCAAAAGTATAGAGGAAGTTTTGAATCAAACAACAAAGTTCTTGCTGCTTCAACCAATTTTCGGTTCTTTCTTTCAACTACTCCATTTTATTGTGGAGTTCTCGGGGCAGAGTACCGACGACGTATTCCTTTAGAAACACAGAAATCATTCAAGATTACATTCTTAAATTCCGTGCCATTGTCTGATCTAATCATCTTCACAGTGAGTGTTGAAACATTCTCAATTTGAGTGATATGATCAATAATTTGGAAAGGTACTTCGTCTTTTGTCATAACGAACAATACCCATGTATATTTGGAGAAGTCATCCACGATTATCAATGCATATCTTTTCCTTGATAAGGGTAGTACATTCACTGGGCCAAATAAGTCCATATGTAGAAGTTGTAGAGGCTCAGTGATACTAGAAATTTCTTTAATTTTATGCGATGCTCGCTTTGACTTTCCCATTTCACAAGATTCACAGAGTCCTTTAGGAGCAAACTCCATTTGAGGTAGATCTTTCACCAATTCTCGCCTTGCGAGAGCATTCATCGTTTTGAAGTTTAGGTGTGATAGCTTTTTATACCATAACCAGCTTTCATCATCTGAAGCTTTGCTATAGAAACAGGTCACTTCATTCTGGTTTGCCGAATCCATGTCAGCAATGAAAAGTTCTGCCTTTCGAACTCCTCTTAAAGCCAATGAACCTTCCTTAATGTGAGTGATTGATACACCTTTCTTATTGAAGACAATTTCATATCCTTTGTCACAAAATTGACTGATACTCAACAGATTGTGCTTCAATCCCTCAACATAAGAAATATCTTCAATGATGACATTTCCAGTCTTCAGTTTGCCATATCCCTTTGTCATTCCTTTATTGTCATCTCCAAAGGTAACATAAGGGCCAACCTTCATAACTAACTCTGCAAGCAGGGACTTGTTTCCTGCCATATGCCTTGATGCTCCACTATCTAGCACCCATACAACTTTATTTCTTTTCTGCTTAATGCCCTGCAATCACAGATTGATTAGACGTTTTTCGGAACCCAAGATTGATTGGGCCCGGCTTTTCTATAAGATCGAGAATTATCAGATTTAACAACAGGAGATGCACCTTCTTTAACATTCTTAGAGATTTCGACTTTGTCTTTTCCTTTTTCAAACTTAACAGATTTGTTAGTCTTAGGAGAAGGCTTGTCACTCCTAACTTTAGGAGGACTGGCAGTCTTAGCTCTTACATGCTTCTTTTTGACATTAGAACTAGCAGAAGAATTTAGACATGATTGGCTAGTTGCATTCATCAAATTCACAAACGTTTGCATGACGTTAAAAGTGCATGGCATACAATTAGGTTGATCAATTGTGCATGACTCTGATGCATGTTATTCATTGTGTGTGGTATAGGCATGGCATGTGCAATAGGAATATTCATGTTTGATTTACATGCATAAGAAAGATGTTCAGTAGATTTACAGTGATAACATGCTTTTTTATTCGTTCTGCCTTAACCTCTTTTATGCCTTTCTCCTTTTTACTCTGTTGCTTAACAGCCTTAGCTCCTAATCCTGGTCTAGATTCTTCTCTAGGGGATTTTATTTTAACTTGTTTAATAGGAGTTACCGGTTGTTCTCTCTGGCGATCTTCCATCTCTATCACATATCTAACTAATAATTCAGTCTCTTCTTCTTCTTGAGGTTCGACACAAGCAAAGCACTGTATGCTTGCAAACAGGGAGAGCGTGAACCTGTTCAACCACATGTTCTAAAGATGATAGGTTATATTGAGTATCTTGATACTTTGGGTTTCCCGATTGGTCCGGAAGCTCAGATTGACTTGATCTTACAATCTCTGAACAAAAACTATACTAATTTTGTTATGAACTACAATATGAATGAGATAGACAAAACACCCACTGAATTGTTGGCCATGTTACGAACTGCTGAAACCAACATGAAAAGGGCTAAACCTGCTGCCATGTTGATGGTAAATAACAAAGGTAAGGCTAATAGGAAAGGCAAATGGAAGGGAAAGAAGAAGATTGGATCTGCTTCTAGTCCCAAGCCAAAGGCTAATCCCAAACAGGCTTTAAAGCCTAAGGGTGCTATTGCAAAGGGTGATTGTCACTACTGTGGTAAACCAGGTCATTAGAAAAGAAACTATCATGCTTATTTGGAGGATCTGAAGAAGAAGAAGGCTAGTCAAGCTTCTGATTCAGGTATTTATGTTATAGAGGTCAATTTGACTACTTTTACATCATGGGTATTGGATACTGGATGTGGTTCTCATATTTGTATAAATGTGCATGAACTACAAAAGAGTAGGACTTTGGCTAAAGGAGATGTCGACCTACGAGTTGTCAATGGAGCAAAGGTTGCTGCTTTAGCTGTAGGGACTTATTATTTATCATTGCCCACTGGGCTTATTTTAGAACCTGAGAACTATTTTTATGTGCCTGCAATTTGCAGAAACATTATTTCGGTTTCTTGTTTGGACAAGAAAGGTTTTTCATTTTTAATTCAGAACAATAGTTGTTCCTTTTCTTTAAATAATGTTACCTATGGGGTTGCATGTTTATTTAACTGTTTATATGTTCTTGATTTAGACACTCTTATCTATAATGTAAATAACAAATGTCTTAAAACTAATGACTCAAATCAAACATACCTCTGGCACTGTCGTTTAGGCCATATAAATGAGAAGGGTGTTGGGTCCCGGAGATCGTAGAGGGGGAGGGGGTGAATACGATTCCCAAATTAAAATTATGACTTTTAATTATTTTTGGGACAATTAAAAATTTACTTTGGTTCAAACCCGGTTACTGTTCATTGTCTTCTTCAAGCTCAAAAATTCCATTAAAAATAACCAAGGCCAAGAACAGAAAAACATCCAAAACACACAACATAACAAGATTCAAGAATATGTCTTTATATTCATTGAAGTGGGGTAAATGCTACAAACAAGTTCAAGAACATAAGCTCAAGAACACAACAAAGAAATGATTCTTGGATCCTCTAAACATATATAAGTTATAGATCTAGGAGACAAAAATCAACCCTATCTTCTAAACAAGATTTAGCAAGTGTTTACAATAGAAAGATAGAGGAGTGGTGTAGATAAAGAAAATCATGGCCCCAAAATATTCAATATCTAGTTTGGCCATGGGGGAGAGAAAAATAATTTTTCTCTCTCTCTCTCTCTCTTCCCTTTTCAATTCTTTTTCCCCGAACTCACTTTTTTCTCTTCTTCTTATAAAGATGGAGACTTGAGTTCCTTTTTGTATTATTGAAAAAGGTGTTGCTTTTTTCTTTTTGTTATTCCACCTTTTACTCTTGTCCACTCAAATCTTATCTTCAAAGTCATGTGCCAAGCATGCCTTTGGAAATATTTAATGTAAAAGTAATATTTAAATATATATATATATATAATATAAATAAAGAATGTCTTTATTTATAAAATATATAAATAAATAAATAAATACTTTATTTAATTAAATTAAATATTTCCATTCCACTCTTCAATTTGTGTAGACTTCCTTATCCAAATACTTGGTCCCGTATACGTGACTCCATCACGTCCAAGTATTTGGCCTTCTAATCTGTGAAGCTTTAGTAAGATCCAATCAGGTTGTGTCGTCTGTCCCTTATCCATTAGGCTGACATTTCTCCAACACTGATTTACCACATTTGTTGATCCTCCACATGACTCAAGAAAACCAACAACTTTAGAATGATTAAAACCATATTAACCGACGAGAGATTGCCTCCAATGTCCTGACACTTTATGCAACGGTCTGGTTCATAAGTGACTAGTCTTGATAGGGGCCCTTGATTCCGAACATGATTCCACATTTTTCTTTGCAAACCTTACTTGTAGCTTCGATTGTAATGCACTAAAATCTTCATAGACTAAGACAATCTTCTGTAGCTTCCACATCCTTGAATAGATGTCAACATCTTTTATTCTCCAATGAGGCCTGAACATGTTAATGAACTTCTTCCATTGAGCTTCAAGTCTGTAGATGATCCTTTGATACTTTGTCTTAACCGAACTCTGTGATCCAAGATTTCTGTGCACCTGCATATTATTACATGTCATGTTCTATTGTTGAGTTATCATCAACCATTACATAGAGATTACATTTAGCATTTCTAGTACACATGAAAATGCAGTGAGTTACTTCTCTTCACTCCTATCTCCCCTTTCAATCTCCCCCTATTTGGTTGATATGGAATAGCAATCAAATACTATTTCCCTTTACAATCTCCCCCAAAAGAAATTAAATAAAATTAACTACTGGAGGATAACTCAACTAACATACAAGAAACAATTAAAGTACTGGACATGAAAATAATATACAAAAGGTTCTGGAAAGATATAATCAGTTAAATCCAGATTTCCTAAGTTGCTGAAAATGAATGATGAATTTTTGAATTTCATTTTCCTTTAGCTTCCTCCACTTCAATGTTCTTCAAAGATGGGGTTCTTTCAATAAAGAAACAAATCATTAGAAAAAGACTTCTGAACAGTCATTCTTGTTCATCTTGCAATTCGAACTAGAACATACAACTCTCTATGTTCCCCATAAGAGGTCAACTCATTCTCCCCTTAAGGTTGTTCTCTCTTGGAATGAAACTCACTTCCTCTTTTTCTTCAGGATGTTCTATTTCCAGGAAACATATTTTTCTTTTTTCCCTGCACCACTCCACTGACTTCATCTATCACTGAAACAAGAAATAGAACACACTTGGACACTTCTCAGATGCCCCTTGAAAATCTCCTTCACATTCTTCTTTACCCAGAAAACTTCTACTTAGCAAAAACTCCCCCTGAGTTGATACTCTTCAAAAAATCTTCATTTTCATTCATTGATCGTGCTAGAAAGAATTCTTCTGCCGAACCTCTCCTAAGAATGTTCCAAGGACAGATCTTCAAACAAATAGAGCAAAATCCCTTAGATATCTTTTCAGAATAAGATATAGCATTGCAAACCAAGATGTTAAGATTCTCCATAACTTCTCCCCCTTAGTACGACAAGTAACTTCTTCCCAATTGACAAAAAGTAACTTATCCACTTTAGATGGAAAATTAGTTAAGTCTGCAATACCTTTAAGGATTAGGCTCCAACCAATTACTAAGAAACTCCTCCTTAATAATTTCTCCCTTGCATAAGTAAGGTTTCAATTTTATCTAATTCTCCCCCTTAGTTCGTGCAAGCTCCAATCCACCCTTGTGTCTTTAGATATCCTCTAAGTAACCTCCACAAGATAGGATTGACATATCTCGTTTCTTGTATCACCAAATTCTCCCCCTTAGTTGAGAATATCCTTTAAAACAATAAAAGTATCATCTACATCCAATCGAATAAGAAACTCTCTTCCAATTGAACATAAAATCCTCCTTAGGTCTAAAAATTAATATCTCCCCCTTTGAGATTGAGAACAACATGAATTAATAGATCCAAAGGTAATAGTTTGGACATTCCTACTAAGCTTCAGCTAGACTCTTCTTCAGCTTGTCTTCCAGAAAAGAATCTCTTCAACATTTCAGAGCTGGAAAATTCAGTAACAGGATTCAAGCATAGTAGCAAGGTTAATGTTTGGTCTATGGTTTCCTCACTTCTACTATGTTTTGTTGGTGTTTACACTTTCAATCATAAGTGTTCCCCTCATTTCTCTCACTCAAGAGTATCACTCCCTCACTTCACTCAAGTGTTTCTCTCCCTTACTTGCACTCATTCCATTTATAGCAATTTGTACCTGCAAGTAAATCCATGCTAGTCTCACCAAGATATTATGGATCGTTGACAATAGCATGTTGTCGATCACTAAAGATCTAGGTTCTGAGATGGAATCTCAGACAGGGTTTCAGTTAGGCCGTCACCCAACTCATCATGAGCAAATCCATGCACACGTGGCTCGTCATCGGGGAATAACCCTTCTAAAATTAGAATCTCCTCCATTCCAAGAGTGACTGAAATCCCAAAACCCTGATCCTCAAAAGACTCATCAAATTGGTAAACCAACTGAATCATAGTCTACGAGTTATTGCTTAGCTACTTTCAGCATCAACAATCTCCCCATATGCAAATCCATGCACTGGATCATTGAATGTGGTATGCGTACTAGCAGCTATCTAAGCATCAACTGACTCCCCATATGCAAATCCATGCACTGGATCGTTGACGGTGATATGCCTTTAAGTTTTGAGAGATCCATGTATTCCAGAATTTGAATTCCTGGGAGAGTAGACGTGTACAAACATCTCTCTCAATCACCTGTGAAGATCAATTAACTCACTATTTTCAGTCATGGAAAACTGTTAGTGATTGCCTCTCAACATCAATAGATTGCTCTACGGATGTGAAATCCCGTTAGGGAACTAGGACTGTTCCTCCTAGGAAGGTTGACAAGGATTCTAATATATGGCAAGAAATCCAAGTTTCCCTCAAATGCCTGTGAAGGTGGCTCAACAACTTCATTCACCATGAATGGTAAATAAAGAAGTTTAAGGGTTTTACCTATACCTCATAATGTGCACTTCTTGCAATGTGTCCTCACAATTGTTAGTGCCAAGAGAGGCTAGAGAACTGTTAGGTCCTATAACATCCCTTAGAAGTAAAAAATTTAGGATTACCATCAGCGTGAATGATTTTGGTGTGCTTGACTCATTACAAGGTGCTCTGGCTGACGAGTGAATTTTCAATGAAATCACCCTGTTGAGAGAGTTCATTCAGAAATGGTTGAATTGCCTTTTCAGCTCTGCATACTTTTGAGAGAATACAGATGAGCTACAGATACCTCAATTTGTATACTTCTTTCCTTCTCGAGAGGTAGAGCTATGGGAGCACTTCTGACACATCCTTTGCTGCAATTAATGCAGTTTCTCCCTTAACAATCGCTAATCTACATAAGTTCCTTATATCACCAAGGGTTGAAAGTTTGAATTAGAATGATAGTATTTGGTACTAAGGCCTTGGTTAGAAATTGATGAATTATTCAACTTCTAGACCTTCCCCTATAGCCATTAAGGCCAAACCATTACGGCTAAATAGATAGAGTTAATCAGAGCTATATAAAATTTGGTAGAGTATGATTAAACTTATTCTCTATTCCTTCTCATAAATATAGCATCGGAGCAATGTGTCCTCAAGAAACAGTGCACCAGAGCTAAAATGTGGGAATTAATAAAGAATATGTAAAAGAATATTAAGCCAAATTTCATAAACTAACAATTTTGAAAAAAAAAGTTTAACAGATTAACAAAAGTGTTCTTTTGAATTTCTCTTAGACAAATATCCAATTGAAATTCAACTCTTTTAACAAAAACATTTTGATTAATAACTCAAATCTATTTCATCTTGCTCACTGTATGTTTTCAGAAATTGTTTTGCAATTCATTCTTATCTGATATTATCTCCGACTTAAAATATAAATCATTTAAAAAAAATCGAATGAATGCTTTAGTCATACAGTCCAAGGCACTAATCCCAAAGTAAACAACCATTGTTTTAATACTACAGGTCAATGTGAAACAGACATTAACAAGAGTTTTGAAAAACGTTTTACCAATGGTTGATACCTCAAGATCAAAACAATTTACTCAAATAAAATAGCTTGATCCCATGCAACCTAAGTTACAAGTTATCAAGTAACTTTATTTAAACAAATCGTAGAGAGAAAACAGTTTTCATTACAAAACATTTAGAGAGAGAGAAGATATATGATTTTGAAATAGAAAGATAATCCTCAAGAAATGTTCTCTTTCAAAGGGAGTTTTTTTTTAAAAAAAAACTTTTAGTGGCTTTTCATTCTCTGGCAAATGAATGCATGTTTAGATAAAACATTTTTCATAAGAAATAGACAAGAAATTTCTTTATGCATTCAAGTTTTAAAGAATGAAAAACATATGTTAATACTAATGAATTATCAAAGATATGAATGACAAGACATTCAAAAGTACTAACATCATTCAATCATTTTGAAATAAAATGCATCTTACTACAAAACAATCAAGCACATAAGATACTTACATTATGCTAGACAATCACCATTTGTCGCTTGAAACAAACACATATTGCAATATAGATCATGGTAATTCTAAAGCATAAAACATAAGCATCCGCTAAACACTGAACATACATTGACCGAATGACAGCATTTAACTTCTTACACTACATCTCAACAATTATCACATAAGCATATTGAAAATACTCATGACAATCAGAATGTATATAAGCTCGAGGTACTAGTTGCATCAGAGATCAAATATCTTTAAATATTAATGCTAAAATTTATGATCTTTGACAACCCCTCACGATGCAGTAAATTACTTTCAATATCAGTGTTTTTGAAATAATCTTTTTGTCACTTAGTGCAGAAATTCTAAGTGACATCACTAATATCAAAAGAATGACAACTAATATTAATGAATTTTGCAAAAGATATGAATTACATCACTTAAACTACATATTAAGTGGTTCCATTAATATTAGCATTAAACAATTAGAAGTAAATAAAATTATAATTAATTAATATATACAAATACTTATGCTGAAACATTTGATACATATAGCATGAATAACATATGACAGCACAAAGTACGAGGTCCTGGATATAAATTGACTATACAAAGAGATGCTACATTGTTAGGTCCCTAGATCCCGGGTGATCATAGGTAATCTCATAGCGATCATATTGGGTCCCGGGTGGTCACAAGCCAAACATTAATCAGTTCCTAGAGATCGTAGACATCTAAATAGCATGAACACTCTCTATAAACATTATATTTAAATAAATCAATATTAGACTAGAGTGACATACCTTAGTCAATAGAGCTTTTACTGGTGTATGATCGTTGAATGAACAATTACTACTCTTTGCCCGAGAGATCGAACGTTTACTCCTTTCGAGATCGAACGTTTACTCCATTTGGACAGGAATAACTTTTCAGCTACCAGTTAACATTGTTCCTCGAAACAATACCACGCTCATCTAGACGGAAACTGCATTACCTTCAACACCCAAATATTTCCTTGTAGATATTGGTCTTGGCAGCAGCTTCACTAAACTCAGCACTCTAGAAACTAGTAGTCCTGACACTAGCAGGGTAGAACCTTCAAAAACTCTGAACTACCCTTCAGCTTCTGTATCAATACCAAGTCTTCATGTGGATTGATTCCTTGTGCTAAGTGTATCTGCCTCTGGTTCAATTGAGTTAGTTCCTTGATTCGAACCCTACTCAATCTTGATTAGTTAGTGCATCTTCAATCTTCATTGAATTCACTCAGAAAAACCAATGAAATACTCTTATACATGCACGACACTACCAATCACTACTCTGCTACCCAGATTCATCAAGAACTGACTCTAGGAAATGTTGTTACACAAAACCCTTTGTCATGACAGATGTGTCCTTAATGTTTCCTTAGATATTCAGTGGGTAGAGTAGTCTTCTTCAAATATGATTGAGATCATCTTGCATTATTTTTAAATTGACAATTTCATTTCTAATATGCAATCACTCAATCTGGATCACTCAGTGTTCCTAAGAATCTCAACTCTTACTCAATAAGCACTGCTAGCCTTGAACATCAAACACGACTAGTTGATCCAACTTACTGATGCTCCCCATGTGATGCTGCTTGCAGCTTTTCTTCATCTGGTGTCATCTGATCTTGAGCCCTAAACAGGATGTCAACCTTTAGAAATTCAGAGCTAAAATCAAACGAATGCTAGGGAACTTGATGATGATGTTCACTGCATCTAGATCATCTTATATTAATCACAGACTCTGTGTAAGCACTTAACTCCAAATAAGATAGCCTTCCATCACACCATGTGACTTCAGGAATGATTAATCTTACTTGATGTCTTCTCTTTACATTTGTTGATTAGACTTGCTGTGTCAACTAATTCAACCGTAGTGAATATGAAACCTTAACTCTATCCATTATCCTTGTAATTCACTCAAGGTCTGGATTTCTCTATCAACTCCTCCATTTGGTCATGAAGTCCGGAAACTGAACTTTACTCTAGAATACTCCTTTCAGTGCAGACATAACATAGAACTTCGTTCGTCAATAAATTCTATTACCTGCCCTCAAAGTGTTCTTAAAGCAATCTGCCTAATCCTTTGAATGTGATTAATCACTGAGATGCTTCATCTATCGAATGCACAAACAAACACCAAAACTAAATAGGGTAGCCTTTGACTTGACTTCCCTTCAACTGACAACTTCACTAATATCCTTCTTTAAGGAATTTCATTAGAAGTAGTCCTTTCTCACTAACTTCATCTTTACCATCGAATCCGTTATCTTGATAAACCAAGTATTATATGATAAACCAAGTGTGAGAGCATCACTTGTTGTTGCAGCTAACTCCATTCTGATAAACTTCAACGAATAGTTGACTTCATCATAAGCATTACATTTCGTGTCAGCAATAACCTCACTTCCAGTAGAGTGAGCTTCTATTTCTCTTGACCCCGATCAATACTGTTCATCCTCGAACTGATATTAGGAAACTCTTCGCAAAGAATTCCCTAGGTCTTCCTTAATATTGTGCTTCAGATCATTCAAGAAAAAAAGGTAACCTTGCTTAACCATTTGAATACCAAAGCAAAAGTAGTTACATGCCTCGAACATGAAAATGTCAGAGATATATAACTTGTACATGTTGAAAGATACTCTGGATTCACAAATGATTAAGACACGTGGTCCTCAATTTTGATTGAGTCCAAGGGTTAGAGATATTTCTAAACATAGTTAATAACAAAGCATTCAAGTTCAACATGCTCATTCTTTTCTGACTGATCACTCCTCATCTATATCAGCCTCAACAAGTAGTCTTGGCTATGAGCTCAGTGATCCCAACCTAACTTAAGGTGGACTAGCAGTCTATAAGAATCATGTCGTACATATATGTAGTCATAGAAGAATCAATCACTCAGATTCCTAATTCTTCTAAATCACATTTGTTGTTCATTTTAACATTATATTATTTCTAATTACCTGAGTCAATTTAAATTTAAAATTTTAATTCATGGTTTATTATACTGACCCCTAGGAAATTCCCAAATTAGAAACAAACTCATCTTAACAAGCACATGATCAGATATAGCATTTAATACAACCATGTGAGTATAAACAGATTATAGACAATGTAAACATCAAGGCACTTAGCATGCATCAAATACTCTTTCCGGTAAATGTACCCCTACAAATACATAAGACTCTATATGCTAACATGATCAATTTTCGTAAAGCAAGCATTAAATCACACAAGATCTAATCATGAAGTCAAATACTGATAAACAAGCAACACAAACTAGCATAAGTTATCTAATTTATATAGAAATCAAGGTGAGACATGCATTACATCAAACATATAATATAATGCAGTTCAGCACTTAATACTCTATAATTGAATCAAACAAGTATAAACTAGTTAGAAAGTATACCTGAGCGATGTTTAGCATTCCATCTTGAGTGATAATCAATTGATCCAAATCAATTTCCATTCTACTGACACTCATGGAAGTATCCTTGCATTTGACCTCAATAACAAATGATGTTCCTGCTTCAACCCAAACTAATACCTGATTGTTCTACTTAAAGACCCTGACATAGAATGTCTCATGTTCTTCTTGAAAAGATCACTCTTCTTTGTATGTGTAGCAATAACCCCTTGATTATCATATGTCAGTGATAATCAAACCTTGTGTATTTCTGCCACTGATGTCCTTTAACCAAATCTTCAATTGTTGTTTTGGTTCTTTGACCGATAAACTGAATTCCTTTTCAAAATCCCAAATTCTTCAGATATTGATTCGAAAACCACTGATCGAAGACTCTTCCCTAAATGAACTGATCCCCTTTCAATAACCAAATGATCCACTGAGTAGACCGATGTAGAAATACATCTCCAATGGTAAGATCAGGTCTCAACTCCATTATAATGTTCTTTAGTCAGTTCGTTTGTCCTCAACGAACGAAGAATCAACTCATGTTGTTTCGTTTAATAAAACATTTTGTTCAAACAGAAGTATTTAATTTTTTAGGAATTTAAAAAATCAAAATAAATTGAAAATGCATTTTTTTGATAAATAATAATAAATTTATCAATTTCAAATTATAAATAAAATAAAATAATTCGAAGAGAAAGTTTTGATATAGAGATAACAAATTTTTCAAGGTATAATAAATAATCCTGAAAAAGAAATTATTTCAAATCAAAATTAATTTCCAAAGAATTTTATAGAAATTATAATCCAAAATAATTTAAATTATAATTAAAATAAAACAGATTGACAATATAAGTTTGATATAAAAATCATAAATTTTCAAGTCACCTAAGATATTCTTGAAAATAAATTATTTCAACCAAAATGATTTTCCAAAAAGTTTATGAGATTTATAATTAAAACTTCCAAGCTTAAATTATAATTAAAATAAAACAACTCGAAAACATAATTTTGAAATAGAAATACTAAATTTTCAAAACATTTAAAATGTTCATGAAAATAAATTATTTCAATCCAAAATGATTTTCCAAAAAGTTTTATAAAATTTGTAATTAAAGTTTTATAAAAAATAAATTATTAAACCTCAAAAATAATTCTTAAAATACTTTTAAGAATATTAAACTCAAAAGAAATTAAATTGGATTTTAAGATTAATTTTAGTTTTCAAATTAATAAAATTCTTAACTAAGAATATTAAAAATATAAAATATTTGACTCTAAAATTAAAAAAAAAAAAATATTTTCCAAGATATAAAATAAACATGAAAAATAAATTATTTAAATTTAAGAATTATTTCTAAAATATTTTATATAATTAAATTAAAATTTAATTATTAAATTAATTATTAAACTAAAAACATTTTAAGAAAAGAAATTAAAAAAAAATCAAAACCAATAAACCCAGCTTGTGTGTAATATCAGCCACCCAGATTATGACATGTGTCATGTTGAAACTGCTCTTTATGTAGAACTTTTACATGGAAATTTCTACTTAGGTTTTATCTCGAACATTAAGTAGAACTTCTACCTAGAATTTCTACTTAGGTTCTATCTCGAACATTAAGTAGAATATTCGAGATAATATTCGAGTTAGACACTATCTTGAACATCAAGTCGAATATTCGAGATAATGTTCGAGTTAGACACTATCTCGAACATTAAGTAGAACTTCTGCATAGGAATTTTTACTTAGGTTCTATCTCGAACATTAAGTCGAACTTCTACATAAAATTTCTACTTAGGTTCTATCTAGAACATTAAGTAGAACTTCTACATATAAATTTCTACTTAGGTTCTATCTAGAACATTAAGTAGAACTTCTACATAGTATCCTTCCTTGTGTACTTCGAAAATATTTCCACCTCCAGAATTTCTACTTAGCTCTAAGTAGAAATTTATCTAGAATTTCTAGATAGGAATTTCTATATAGGTTCCCTAGTAAGTACTTAGAGAAATTCTGGCTTCAACAATATGAAACACCTACTGCTTCCTTTCTGGATGTCCAGTGAACCAAAATAAATAATAATTTTTTATTTTATTTTCGTACCCTCTTTAATCTCAAAAATAAAAATAAATCCAATCGATTTGTATGTCAATCGAGTAGCTCTGATACCAATTGTTGGGTCCCGGAGATCGTAGAGGTGGGGGGGGGGGATGTGAATATGATTCCCAAATTAAAATTATGACTTTTAATTATTTTTTGGACAATTAAAAATTTACTTTGGTTCAAAACCGGTTACTGTTCATTGTCTTCTTCAAGCTCAAAAATTCTATTAAAAATAACCAAGGCCAAGAACAGAAAAACATCCAAAACACACAACACAACAAGATTCAAGAATATGTCTTTATATTCATTGAAGTGGGGTAAATGCTACAAACAAGTTCAAGAACATAAGCTCAAGAACACAACAAAGAAATGATTCTTGGATCCTCTAAACATATATAAGTTATAGATCTAGGAAACAAAAATCAACCCTATCTTCTACAAGATTTAGCAAGTGTTTACAATAGAAAGATAGAGGAGTGGTGTAGATAAAGAAAATCATGGCCCCAAAATATTCAATATCTAGTTTGGCCATGGGGGAGAGAAAAATAATTTTTTTTCTCTCTCTCTCCCCTTTTCAATTCTTTTTCCCCGCACTCACTTTTTTTTCTTCTTCTTATAAAGATGGAGACTTGAGTTCCTTTTTGTATTATTGAAAAAGGTGTTGCTTTTTGCTTTTTTCTTTTTGCTTTTTGTTATTCCACCTTTTACTCTTGTCCACTCAAATCTTATCTTCAAAGTCATGTGCCAAGCATGCCTTTGGAAATATTTAATGTAAAATTAATATTTAAATAAATATATATAATATAAATAAAGAATGTCTTTATTTATAAAATATATAAATAAATAAATAAATATTTTATTTAATTAAATTAAATATTTCCATTCCACTCTTCAATTTGTGTAGACTTCCTTATCCAAATACTTGGCCCCGTATACGTGACTCCATCACGTCCAAGTATTTGGCCTTCTAATCTGTGAAGCTTTAGTAAGATCCAATCAGGTTGTGTCGTATGTCCCTTATCCATTAGGCTGACATTTCTCCAACACTGATTTACCACATTTGTTGATCCTCCACATGACTCAAGAAAACCAACAACTTTAGAATGATTAAAACCATATTAACCGACGAGAGATTGCCTCCAATGTCCTGACACTTTATGCAACGGTCTGGTTCATAAGTGACTAGTCTTGATAGGGGCCCTTGATTCCGAACATGATTCCACATTCTTCTTTGCAAACCTTACTTGTAGCTTCGATTGTAATGCACTAAAATCTTCATAGACTAAGACAATCTTCTGTAGCTTCCACATCCTTGAATAGATGTCAATATCTTTTATTCTCCAATGAGGCCTGAACATGTTAATGAACTTCTTCCATTGAACTTCAAGTCTGTAGATGATCCCTTGATACTTTGTCCTAACCGAACTCTATGATCCAAGATTTCTGTGCACCTGCATATTATTACATGTCATGTTCTATTATTGAGTTATCATCAACCATTACATAGAGATTACATTTAGCATTTCTAGTACACATGAAAGTGTAGTGAGTTAATTCCCTTCACTCCTATCTCCCCTTTCAAAGTGCATTTTCCAGTTACATAAAGATGGATACTTGGATAAGCTTGACTTTGAATCATATGAAGCATGCGAACCTTGTCTCATTGGAAAAATGACTAAAGCTCCTTTTACTGGACAAGGTGAAAGGGCCACTGAACAATTAGAACTTATACATAGTGATGTATGTGGTCCTATACATACTATGGCAAGAGGTGGCTTTTACTACTTTATCACGTTTATTGATGATTTTAGTAGATATGGATATGTGTATCTTATGAAGAATAAATCCGATTCTTTTGAAAAGTTCAAAGAATACAAAGTTGAAGTAGAAAAGCAAACTGGCAGAAGTATTAAGACTCTATGATCTGATCGTGGGGGTGAATAGTTAAGCCATGAATTTAAAAGTTTATTAAAAGAGTGTGGTATTGTATCACAACTCACTCCTCCTAGAACCCCACAATGGAACGGAGTTTCTGAGAGGAGGAATCGTACTTTATTGGACATGGTGCGTTCGATAATGAGTCATGCAGATCTTCCAATTAGTTTCTGGGGCTACACCCTGGAGACGGCTGCTTATACACTTAACCGAATTCCTACTAAAACGGTTGAGAAGACTCCGTATAAGATATGGGCTGAGAAACGTCATAGCATGTCATTTATGAAAAGTTAGGGATGTGAGGCATTTGTAAAACGTGTAACTTCTGACAAGATAGGACCTAAATAAGAAAAATGTAATTTTGTGTGATACCCAATTGAAACAAAGGATTATTCTTTCTATAATCTTTCAGAGAACAAAGTGTTTGTTGCTCGAACTACAGTGTTTTTTGAAAGAGAAATTCTATCTAAGAAAGATAGTGGGAGGATAATAGATCTCGATGAAATTCGAGACCCACATGATAACAATGAACCAATGGAGGAACCTGAGCAGAATGTACAAGAAAACAATACTGCTCAGGAAACTCAGGTTGTTCATAGGTCTGGTAGGATTCACCATGAGCCCGAGAGATATTGTGGATTTCTCTTGACTCAAGATGGTGATGTGATGTTTATGGATGAAGATGAGCCTCTCACGTACCAAGACACTATGAACACTCCAGAATCTAATAGATGGCTGGATGCCATGAAATTTGAGATAGAATCCATGTATACTAATCAAGTTTGGACTTTGGTTGATCCACCTGAAGGGGTAAAACCTATAGGGTGCAAGTGGGTTTTCAAAAAGAAGACCGACATGGATGGTAACGTACAGACCTATAAAGCACGATTGATGGCAAAAGGTTTCAAGCAAATTTATGGTATTGACTATGATGAAACTTTTTCACCAGTGGCTATGGTCAAGTCCATCAGGATTTTGCTTGCTATAGCTGCTTACCATGACTATGAAATCTGGCAAATGGATGTCAAAACCGCTTTCTTAAATGGCAGACTTGAAGAAGATGTGGATGTGTACATGACACAGCCAGAAGGTTTTATTGATCCAATGGATGCTGGAAAGGTATGTAAGTTTTGTCTCTCCCTCTATGGAGGAGTTGCCTATCACCTAGTTTAGAGTTGGATGGGAAAACCTCCAATAATGGAGCTGGAGATGTTCTATCCAGGGGGTAACCACCTTGAACAATGTAATGCGTGGAAAGTAAGAGTTCATGATTTATCACGAAGCCTGTGAAGGCCTGTCCAACACAGGATTTACCTGTGAAGGCTCTGTTACTGAAGTAACTGGGTTAACTATCAATTCATTTTCATTTCCAAATAAAGAATAAGGGATTTGGGCATTTATTTGCTCCATCCTTTGTACATTGGAAAGCCTAGGAGAATTGGGGTTTTGGCTAGTAGTTGCCTCTGTTTCAAAACATATTCTCCTTCTTTTTCTAGGATGCAGAACTGCTTCAGGGGTTTCAACATTCTCCTTATTTGGTGCATTAGAACACTGACTCCCTCATCCTCACTCAGGGTTTCAACAATTATGACTGAAGGAGTTGGGATAGGTGTTTGTTGTTCTATGACAGGGGTTAGAACCTGTTGGTTTTCAGGCTCATTGTCATTTTATATTGCCACTGAGGGCATTGGTGTGTGTGAGTCCAGAGATGACTGTGATATATCTAATAGAGCAAGATAATCTTCACTAAGTACTAGTGAAAGATCAAATTCAGAAAGATTACCTGCGTAAGGACTTACCCTTGGAGTGCCAGGGTGATAAGATCCTGCATTATTCTCTTCATTAGCCATGACTGTATCACTTGTTAATGGCTCATTTTCTGTTGGAGCCTCTTCTTCTTCTTCTTCCTCAAGTTCAGCTTCAGGGTCCTCATCCATTGGATCTTCTTGTTCAGTGACCTCCTCCGGCTATTCACCTGCTTTAGGAAACATAACACTTTCCATATAAATTGTTAGTCATGCTACGTTTCCATTTGGATAATCATCCCTATTTACTAGTTTGACAACGATGCTACCACATATTTTAGTGCAAGGTTCAAACTGACTTGCAAAGAAAGCATGCATTTCATCTTGCGTGAGTAGATCATTTAGCACTAGTTGTAGAAATCGAGGGTAATAACATTCAACATTGACTCTGTTGATGTCTCTTTTTACCTCAAATCCCATTACTTGAAGAATGTATTTCATTATTAGCTTACCATAGTTGATATTGATATTGTTAGAGATGGCATATCCAATATATTGAGTCATTTTGGAAATACCATTCCATCCGCCCTTCTTTTTGGAAAAAATATGATTTAATATATGAAAGAAAAAATTCCATTCACGTGGAAGATTGTGCTTGTACATCACTGTAAGGTTCAGTGGTCCATTGTGTGTGATGGAATTGAAGAAGTTTGCACGCTTAGGATCATCAGGTAAGGGATCAAAGTTTTCAGTGTTGAATTGTAAGGTGCGGTTAAGATCATGATCCGTTACCCGAATATCTCTATTTTCAATAGAAAATGTAAAAGCCAAATTATTAGCATCTGATGTATCGACAGATGTGTGATAACATACAAGCAGTACATCAAGATTTAATTCTTGGTTTGCAGTTAAAGCATATCGTACATTTGAATATTCACATAGAAACCGAATCCAATTGTTATAGGGTTCAGCAACCGACTCCAGTTCTAGTGTGAATGCACTATTTGTTTTAAGTACGATAAATCTTCCAACCATTTTTAATTAATTAAAAATGAATAGATAATTTATTGTATAATTAAGAAAAATATGTTACAACAATTTTAATAATTAATATTTTAATATTAATTTTAATTCGAGCTAAAAAATAACTCAAATTTAAATCACCTCAAAAAAATGTGGAAAAATTATATGAGTTAAATGAGGTAATTTGCTACGCAAAATTAATTTTTAATTAATTTTTGGCCATCTAAATTAAACTAGATCTGAAAAATCTGAATTGTTTATTCGAGAAAATGGGCTTTTCAAAACCTAAACTAAATAATGTAATTTTTTGATATGTTAAAGATCAGTGAAAATAGCCCACAAAACTGGTCTCAAATATTAATTTAGGTAAGTAAAACTGGAGATCGTGTGTGTTTGTGTCGAGTTTTAGCAATGGAGATGAGAGTTTAATAAAATTTATTTATGTGTATGTATCTAGTTTTTTAAGAACACTAAAAGAGAAAAAAACTGCTAAGGAAAAAGATATATATACATGTGCAGCATACAGTGTGAAAAATCGACACATAGCAAAGATTACCATTCTACCCCTTATGCTAAACACAACTCGACACATAGGTTTTATTCAATTAAACCTATGCTTATAATCGACACATATGTAGAATTTTCTAAGTAAAATTCTATGTGTCGAATGACACACTATTGTATTGTTAATCTCTTCTAAACTCGACACAACAAAAGAAATAATCTAAGTAAAATCATATGTGTCGAGTTTACTCCCCCAGTATTGACCAAGTCAAGCACATGCTACTCAAATTCGACACATAATAGTTAAAAACTAAGTAGAAAGACATGTGTCAAAAATATTACCTGTGGAAACAATTCGACACAGACATAAGCAAATATTTGAAGTTAAGTACAAGTGTCGAGTGTTTTACCTAGTGATCAAAAATCGACACATAGTATAAAATAAAGCTCTACAGTGTAACTCTATAGGTACAAAGTGTAACTCTACAGTGCCATTTATGACATGCTCTCTTATGAAATAATACCTGATATCAATGTGCTTGGTTCTCGAGTGTTGTACAGGATTGTTTGTGATTGCTATGGTGCTTATGTTGTCACAGAAGATAGGAATTTTGCTTAACAACAGTCCATAGTCTTAAAGTTGGTTCCTTATCCTTAAGATTTGTGCACAGCAGCTTCCAGCAGTAACATATTCAGCTTCAGATGTTGACATTGCAACTGAGTATTGCTTCTTGCTATACCAGGACACCAATCTTCTACCAAGGTGTTGACAACTCCCAGATTTACTCTTTCGATCAATCCTACAACCTACATAGTCGTAATCTATATAGCCAAAATGTCAAAACCTGTATCTTTAGGGTACCAAATTCTAAGATTCGGACTTCCCTTAAGATACCTAAAAATATATTTAACAGCTATAAGATGTGATTCTTTATGGTCAGCTTGAAACCTAGCACACAAGCATGTGGCAAATATAATATCTGATATACTTGTAGTTAAGTAAAGTAATGAGTCGATCATACCTCTATAACTTGTGATATCTACCCTCTTACCAGGTTCATCTTTATCAAGTTTAGTGGCAATTGTCATTGGTGTTTTAACTGGTGATGCATCTTCAAGACCATAGTTTTTCAAAAGATCTTTGATGTACTTGGTCTAGCAAATGAAGATTCCATCTTTCCTTTGGCTTACTTGGAGTCCAAGGAAGTAGTTCAGCTCACCCATCATGCTCATTTCATACCTACTCTGCATTAACTTAGCAAATTTACTATATAACTGATCGTTAGTAGAACCAAATATAATGTCATCCACATATACTTGCATTAATATCTTGTCATCTTGATCCAGTTTATTTCTAAATACCCACTTTGTGCCAATTACAGACTTGTTCTTTGGCCTAGGTACCAGCTTCCAAACTTTCTGTCTTTCGAATTGATTGAGTTCTTCTTGCATTACAATAACCCAATCTGGATCTTTCAGTACTTCAAATTTCTTAAGTTCTATCTCATAAAGAAAACTAGATAATAAACATTCATTCTGCGAAGCACTTCTAGTTTGAACTCCAGCATCTAGATCTCCTAGAATTAACTCAAAGGGGTGATTCCTACTCCACACCTTATGTCTAGGCAGATTCACTCTAGATGATTCAGTATGATTGTCATTTTAGTGCTGAGTTCTATTAGTAGATCCTTCAGTTACTCCCTCTGAGTTGCTGCTGGGTTAAGAATGAGATTCTCTGCCACTACTAGCACTTTCTGTGAATCTTCCACTGTTTCCACTACTAGGGTCAGAATCATCATTGTTGTTATTATTAATTGGTGCTTGATTTTATGTTGCAGCTTCAGGTTCTTCTACACCTTCATCTGAGTTTAAATTTTTAAACTGCAGAGTTTCAGTGTCATCTGTTCTTTGTAGGCTTGGGAGCTTGAGATCATCTAAAGTTACATTCATGCTTTCAATGACCTTCTTGTGTTTAATCACATAAACCCTGTACGTTTTAGATTCCAGAGAGTAGCCAAGAAATATGACTTCATGAGCTTTGGATTCAAACTTTCCAAGATGCTCATCATCTTTTAGTACAAAGAACTTTGCTCCAAACACATGAAAGTACTTAAGTGTTGGTTTCTTATTTACCATTAACTCATATGGAATCTTTTCATGATCTTTATTAATCAGGGTATGATTCTGAGTATAACAAGCTGTTTTGACTACTTCAGCCCAAAAGTATAGAGGTAATTTAGCTTCATTCAGCATTGTTCTTGCTGCTTCAACTAAAGTTCTGCTCTTCCTTTCTATTACTCCATTTTGTTGTGGAATTCTGGGCACTGAATATTGTCTTAAAATTCATTTCTCAATGCATAAATCATTCAGGGTTACATTTTTGAATTCTGTTCCATTATCAGACCTTATTTTCCTGATAGGCAAATCAGCTTCTAACCCTATCTTCTTTATGTGATCAATAATTGTTTGAGGGGCTTCATCTTTCGAGGATAGAAACAATACCCACGTGTACTTAGAGTAGTCATCAATAATAACTAGTGCATATCTTTTCCTTGACATAAACATGACATTGACTGGGCCAAATAAATCCATATGTAGAAGTTACAGTGGTTCAGTAATGTTTGATGAGTCTTTGCTTCGTTGAGATGCTTTCTTTGACTTCCCTTTTTCACATGCTTGACACAAACCGTCTTGACAGAATTCCATCTCAGGTAAACCTCAAACCAATTCCCTCTTAACTAAAGAGTTCATTGCCTTGAAGTTCAGGTGTGATTATTTCTTGTGTCATAACCAACTGTCATTTATTGAAGCTTTGCTATAAAAACATTAAACTTCGCCTTTGCTTGCAGAGAATAAGTCAACTACAAAGAGATTCCCCTTTCTCACTCCTTGAAGATCAAGCTTCGCATCTTTCCTGATTTGAATTGCAAGTCTTTGCTTTTCAAAAGTTACTTTGTAGCCCTTGTTAGTGAACTGACTGATACTTAGGAGGTTGTGCTTTAATTCATCTACAAGAGAGATATTTTCAATGATAACATTGCCAATTTCTAAATTGCCATATCTCGTTGTGAATCCCTTGTTGTTATCTCCAAAGGTCACTATTGGGCCAGCTTTCTCAATCACATCTGATAGCAGGGCTTTATTACCAGTCATATGCCTAGAACAGCCTCTGTTGAGAATGCACATGACACGCTTATTTTTTGCTATACCCTGCAACCACGGATTGATTACTTCTTCTTTGGCACCCAAATTTAATTGGGTCCAAGAGGCTTAGATGATTTAACAGTTTTAGCTACAAAAATTTCCTTGTCCTTATCTTTCTCATCGACTGTGCTCTTGCCCTTTGTTTTAGCCTTGACAGGTGTGTCTTTAGGCTTAGGGACAGGGGTTTCCTTCCTAGACTTAGGAGGACTAGCAGTCTTTGCCCTAACATGCTTTCTTTTCATGTTTACATTTATATTAATGCAAGTACTAGATGATTCATTCATCAAGTTTATGTATGCAGACATGATGTTGAAAGCACATGGCATACATCCTACTTTATCGCATGGTTGATGAGGGATAAACATGGCAGGCATGGCAAGCATACTAGGAGTTTCAGTTTTTACTACTTTAATCTTTTTGCATGCATGCGTAAGATGTCCAGTAGAATTACAGTTATTACAAACTTTCCTAGTAGTATTGGGAGAATAGACATAATCATTTTTCTTATTAATACCTATCTTGCCATTTCTGTTAGCTTTCTTCTTTTAATCTTTGTTGCCTATTTCAGTTTTAATCTGTTTCTTAGATTCTTCAATTTTTACAGATTTTTTAGGCAACTTCTGTTTATCTTCTACCTCTTTCTTTTTATCCTCAGCAAGGATTTCTTCTTTCATAGTGATCTGTTCTTCATCTATGGGTTTGATGACAAAATTCTTGTATAGGGGCTTAGGGACATTTTTTAACACATGTGGAATGTCTTGCTTCACAAGACTTTCCTCAGCAATTGATTCCTCATGTCTCTTTCCTGCCTTCTTATCATAGTCAAATCATATGCCAGTTTTTTGACCTATGATTTGTTTATCTATTACCTCATTAACAAGATTAGCAGATTTTTTATATGCCTGAAGTTTTAACTCTAACTCAGAAATTTTATTCCTAAGTGCAGTTTTTACTTCTTGGTTGCATTTTTCTCTATTATGTAGATATTCTATCTTCTATTTAAGATCTTCTAAATTAACACATGCAAGTTCTAGTTCTTCATTTCTAGCTTCTAGCAGTTTTTTTAGAACTAATTTAACATTTTCTTCTTCTAATGCTAGCATGCTTGTGTGAATATTAAACATTTCTATACTAAGATCTTCTAAAGTTTTCTTGTAATCAGAATTAGACATTTCAACTGTGGAAAGAAATGATACCTTTGATGACTGAGATGATGCCTCTGAAGAGTCTGCCATAAGTGCAACATTTCCACATGTCTCTTCTTCATCATTATCAGAACATCCCAACTTTTTCCCTCGGTTATATAAGTTCTGCCCTGATGCTTCTTTACCAGAGCATCATACTTTTGTTTAAGTTCGTCATATGACTCCTTTCTCTCCTTTCCTTGCTTAGGCTTCCGATATTCTGTAGCAAAATATCCGGGTTCATTGTAGTTGTAGCACTTAAGTTTCCTACGGTCTACCATTTCAGTCTTATAACCTCCTTTGCTAAAAGACCCTGAAGATGAACCACCTCAGTTATTGTTTCTGAAGTTGGAACCACTATAACTTGTGTTACTCTTGAACTTGTACTTAGGGTTCGTCTTAGGACCTCAGCGCTTACCATTGCACCAAAACCCCGAAGTTGTGGTTAGGTGCTACTTAATTCCCTTAAAGGGAACAGCCAGCGCCAACGTGTTCGCTTTTAGGCAAGATTGCTGGACGTACCTAACAATCCCCCCCAGTAAATTGCCATATTATATCTGCAAATGCCTTCTAGCGCGCACGCCATGGGTTTCGAACACGCGACCTTCCCTGATACCAATTGTTATTCCTCTATAACAATGTCAATATTTGTAGAAGGGGGGGTTGAATACAAATATTAAAACTTTTTTTTGTTCTAATATTTGTTCTTGATGTTTGAGAATTAGTGAGAATATGTTCGAACAATTTAAGACTGAAAAATAAACTGAACAAAGAGATTTAAAATTACTGATGGATTGGTTTTTCCATCAATGTATATTTTTGCTCAATGTTCCTAGGTTAAAAGAAACCTAGCTGCGTTTTTACAAGATTAGAAAACAAATCAACTGTTCTTACAAATGTGCTCTCAAGCTGGAACAGTTGATTAAGAAATATTATCTAACTTGTCTGTCTTCTAATAATGCTGCTACACTTGTTTATATACCACATGTGTGCTTTTACAATTCCTATTCTAGGATTGTTTCTACCTGCCTTTCTTTTACCTTTTTCTATCTTTTAAAAAGGTTTGAAAAGACAGCTTCTGATTGAGTCTTCACAGCCACTCTAGACTGTCTTCCATAGGAGTGCTTTTGTTCTCTGGATCTTCAACAGATATTCTTTCTGTGTTGTCACACTCAATTGATAATTTGCTGTTAAGCATATCAATTGATCCATCTTTTAATCCATCAACTGATATTCTTCTTCGATTGATCTTTATATCCATTGATTGATAAAAGATGGCTTATCGATTGATAGATGTTATCAATCGATATACCAATCGATGGGTCTTCACATCAGCTGATGGTCTTCAATGCTTGACTTGGCTTCTTCGATTGATCCCTCATCCATCGATGCTTCAATATCAATTGATCATCCTTCACTTGTGTAATTTCCTGTCTTCACATAATTATAATTTAACAGTTTAATTTACACATCAATTGATGATCTATATCAATCGACTCTAACATCAATTGATGAACAAAATATCAATTGATTTATACCTTATCGATTGAAATAGACTAAATACACCTATGCTACAATCCAAATTATCAGTTGATTCTTATAAACACTTCAACTGAGAAATGGTTTCCTGATCAATTGATATTTATAACTTTCATATCAATTGATCAGTTACATCAAATAAAATTTCTATGATTCTAAGATTAATGTTATCATCAAATCACATGTAGATTCCTAACAATCTCCCCATATTTGTGTCTGTGTTATTAACAGGCATAAATCTACTCGATGATAACAAAAACCCTTAAAATTTACATTTAGATAAAATCAAGAAATTTAATTGGCACATTAATTTTGGAAGTACCAGATTGATAGCTAACTCCTGCAAGCAGCTTCAATGTCTTCATGATTTAATTAGTTCCTCTTCCTTCTCTTCTCAGCATTTTCCTTTAGTTTCCTCATGAAAGAACTTCTCAAGATTGCTTCATCCCTGTCAGTTTCTCCAAGTTGCCTCATAAGATAATGTATTTCTTCATCTGTGATTTTGTCCAGATATTTGCAGATGTCAAAGAACTTTGTGTTGCCCTCTATATCTGTAAAAATCATAGCATACTTGTTGGTTTCTGATGCCATTGTTGGGTTCCGAGGCATAAAACGCAGCGGATTAACGTAAATATAATAAAATTTTCGGAACCCTAACGCAGGATCATGTATAAGCTTGGATAAATTATGGTGAAACAGAATTCTACCTTTTCTGGTCTTGACTTTCACGAACTCAACGGAGATCCTTGCTTGATGAATCACAGTAGTCCTTTGCTACAAGAACTCCTCTCTAACGGTATCCACACGAACGTCGATTCGTCTAACGATCAGCGGAGATGGTACTAGCCAAAACAGCCACGAATTATCTCTTCTCTCTTGCTAGCCTCTCTTTTCTATGAGCTGCTAGGGTTTCTGTTATAAAACGAATTCACAAGTCCTGCACTTGTAAACACATCATAATGTATTTATATGAGCTAGAGATAATGGGTCAAACCCTAATCCATGGGGCTTCGTAAAAACCCATTCTGATTTTGGGTTTATTTATTAATCCGAATTCTAGTATGTTTATAATTAATCAAGTCTTACTTAATTAATTATAAATTCGAATTAATAATAATAACATCATTTAAATTCATAATTTAAATAAAGCATCGTTTAAACGTTCTTTGTGTGTGACCCTTTAGGTTATTATTACGTTGGCAATAATTTTATTTTTTAATAATAAAATTATAAACAATGAGTGGCATCTAGTAATACATCATTGCTACCCAAGTAATAATAATAATTGGTGATTCAATTAAACCTTTCGTGATTAATGTTTCTGTGTAATATAATCCCTTTAACCATATATATTATAGATTAAATTCGAGGCATGTATTTTAGTCATCCTCTACAACATTTAATCCGGGTTTACTTGATCCATGAGTAGACTATGAAAAACAAATCATTATTTGAGCACGACCATGCATTTTATAGTCTCACTCAATCAAGAGGCCAATAATATCTCTCCTAATTATAGGAGGGTTAAATCATTTATCTATCATTCATATTTCTCATACGACTCATGATATACCCAATATCCACTTTTATCATTGAAGGGTTTCGTGACACAAACGCAGCAGAATAAACGCGAAAAATAAATCAAAATAGCGAAACCCTCCGCAGGATCCATGCGAAAACAAAAGATTTAATTCGGAGATAAAGAATAAATACCTTTAGAAGCTTTAACAGTTCATTAATGGAAGATTAATGGAGGTCCAAAGCTTGTTTAATCACCACGTATCCCGCTCTCGCGATCTACGCTCTACGGTATCCACACGAACACTTTTCATGAAGGATTGATGTGTACTAGCACCCGAAAACTTCTTCTCTCTCTCTCTATCTTCCTCCTCTCTCAGAGCGGCTAGGGTTTTTGTAAAATCTCTCTTTTATTAAATCAGCCCATAAAGAGATTATATAGAGAGAGGAATAAGTTTTCTAATTATAATCCAATTATAATTAATACTAATCCAAAATTCTAAATTATTTAATTAAGTCTCACTTAATTAATTAATTATTAATTTTAGAATTAGTTTAAGTAATTCATTTATTCTATTTATATAATTAATTAAGTCATACCTAATTAATATCATAAATAAAATAAATTACTTATTTAATTTAAATTCATAATTTAAATTATTTCTCCTTCAAGCATTCTTTGTGTGTGACCCTGTAGGTTATTATTACGTTGGCAACAATTTTAATATCTAATTAAAATTGTAAACAATGAGCGGCATCTAGTAATACATCATTGCTACCCAAGTAATAATAATAAATCGGTGATTCGATTAAGCCTTTCGTGAATAATGTTCCATGTAATATAATCCTTTTAATCTTGATATTATAGATTAAACTCAAGGCATGTCTCGTGTCATCCTCTTCATAATTTAATCTTTATTTTCTTGATCGATGATTAGACTATTAAAATCAAATCAACATTTGAGCACGGCCGTGCATTTCATAGTCTCACTCAAACAAGAGGCCAATAATATCACTCCTAAAATTAGGAGGATTAAATCCCATCTAGATCATTCGTATTTCTCATACGATTCATAATATACCCAATGTCCACTTTTATCATTACCCGGTCAAAGGTAACTTTTAATGTAATCAAAGTATATTAATTCTCGTATAGAAATATAATGATTTCAGGTCTAAGGATCATTACACCATTATCACAGTGAGAATTACTTATGACACTTACTTAACATGTAGAATCTCACGGCGGGTCATTCCAGTGCCATGCATTGATACATGCACTTATGTTCTTGACTTTAGTATCCCCATACCTATGACCAATGAGATGTGGTCATCTGTCAAGAAACATACTAGTCTTTGTGCATTATTATTGTCCTTAAATAATAATACTCGACTAGGGAATTTTAGGAATAAGATACTATTCATATAATCTCATTTTTAAGTCACATACTTAAAGATATAGAATACGTATCAAAATTCCAAGGACATTTACTATGCTTTCAATTTATTACGCAGTAAACAAAACATAATAAATAAATAATAATCAATAAAACATAATCCTTAATAATAAATATTTTCCTTAAAATATAAAAAGTATTGTCTCTAGAGCACAATTACTAACAATCTCCCACTTGCACTAGAGCCAATTACCCAAGTATCCAATACTCATGAAACTAGTATGGCTTTCATGCTTCTGCTGTGACAAAGCCTTAGTCAGTGGGTCTGCAATATTATTATTAGTATGCACTTTACATATATGTATATCTCCTTGATCATTAATCTCATTAATTATGTGATATCTCCTAAGTACATGCCCAAACAGTCTCCTTGGCTGCTTCGCAAGCATCAATATACTCAGGCTCTATTGTAGAATCAACTATTGTCTCTGCTGTGAACCATTCCAGCATACAACATCTCAATAAAATTAGATAAAACACAAAGACAGACAGAAACATTAAATTATTATTATCTGTCTAGAAACCAGTATCACTGAAACCTCTTACAACTAGCTTCACATCTCCTCCATATAACAAGAATGAATCTTTAGTCCTCTTTAAGTACTTAAGAATATTCTTGACTGTCGTCCAGTGACCTTCACCTGGATTAGATCGGTATCTACTCATCATGGTTAAAGCATACGAGACATCAGGACAAGTACATATCATTGCATACATTATAAAACCAATTGCTGACGCATATGGAATTTTACTCATGCAGTCCCTATCATCCAATGATTTAGGACAAATTTTATTTTGAGATCACTATCCCATGAGACATTGGGACATATCCATTTTAGTCTCTTTGCATTTGAAATCGATGCAAAACTTTGTCAATGTATGTACTCTAAATTAGGCCGATCAATCACCTTGATCTATCTCTATAGATCTCGATCCCTAATATATATGTCACATCGCCTAAGTCTTTCATTGAGAAATTATTTCTCAACCAAGTCTTCACAGTCTGTAGAGAAGGAATGTCATTCCCTATTAGTAATATATCATCAACATATAATACTAGGAATGCCACATGACTCCCACTAAACTTCTTGTAAACACAAGTTTCATCTTCATTCTGAATAAAGTCAAACTCTTTTTGACTATTTCATGAAAACAAATGTTCCATCTCCTCGAGGCCTGCTTTAATCCATAAATGGATCGACGCAACTTACATACATTTCCAGCATCCTTTAGATCAACAAAACCCTTAGGGTGTGTCATGTACACATCCATATCTTCTTCAAGGCTCTCATTTAAGAAAGCGGTTTTGACATCCATTTGCCAGATTTCATAGTCATAGTAAGCAGCTATAGCAAGCAAAATCCTGATGGACATGACCATAACAACTGGTGAAAAGGTCTCATCATAGTCAATACCATGAATTTTCTTGAAACCTTTTGCCACCAATCGTGCCTTATAGGTCTGTACATTAGCATCCATGTCGGTCTTCTTCTTGAAAACCCACTTGCACCCTATAGGTTTTACCCCTTCAGGTGGATCAACCAAAGTCCACACTTGATTAGTATACATGGATTCCATCTCAGATTTAATAGCATCCAGCCATCTCTTAGAATCTGGAGTGTTCATAGCGTCTTGGTAGGTGAGAGGCTCATCTTCATCCATAAGCATCACATCACCATCTTGAGTCAAGAGAAATCCATATTATCTCTCGAGCTCATGGCGAATCCTACTAGACCTACGAATACCTGTGTTTCTTGAGCAGTATTATTTTTCTTGTATATTCTGCTCAGGTTCCTCCATTGGTTCAACATTATCATGTGGGTCTCAAACTTCATTGAGATCTATTATCCTCCCACTGTCTCTCAGCAGTTCGAGCAACAAACACTTTATTCTCGGAAGGATTATAGAAAGAATAACCCCTTGTTTCAGTTGGGTATTCCACAAAATTACATTTATCTGATTTTGGTCCTAGCTTGTCAGAGATTAGACGTTTCACATCCCCAAAATTTTATAAATGACATGCTGTGACGTTGCTCAGTCCATATCTCATAAGGAGTCTTTTGAACCAATTTAGTAGGAACACAGTTAAGTGTATGTGGAGCCGTTTCCAGGGTGCAACCCCAGAAACTAATTGGAAGATTCATTGACTCAACATTGATCGCACCATGTCCAACAAGGTGTGATCTCTCCTATCAAAAAAACTTTTCTTTGATATTTTCTACTTCATCTTTATAGTCTTTGAACTTTTCAAATGATTCGGATTAGTTCTTCAAAAGATACATATATCCGTATCTACTAAAATAATTAGTAAATTTTATGAAGTTAATAAAATCTACCTTTTGTCATCGTACACATATGACCACATACATCACTATGTATAAATCATACCCATTCAATGATCCCTTCACCATGTCCGGTAAAAGGAGCTTTAGTCATTTTACCAAATAAACCAAGATTCGTATCCTTTGGTATGATTCATAATCAAACTTATCCATGAATGCATCCTTATGTATTCTGGAAATGCGTTTCTCATTAATATGGTCTCAGCGACAGTGCCAAAAGTTATATTTGATTTGAGTCACTTTAGAACATATAAATTGTTAATTACATGTGCAACATTATAAGGCTCATCATCAAAATAGAATAAATAACTATTGTTATAAAATGAAAAAGCCTTTCTTGTCCAAACAAGAAACTGAAATAATGTCTCTGCCAATCGCAAGCACGCTATAACAATTATTAAGTTCTAAATTTTCCTTATAGGCCAAAAATTAAGTAACGTGTTCCTCGAACCAGAGCAACTATCTTTACTCCAATTCCAACCCGATACCTTAAGCTTGACCCTTATTGATCATCATCTTCCGATCTTCCAATTAAGCATGACAGTTTAATTTCCAGTCTCCCAACTTTCCACAGAAGTGACAATCGTCTTCTTTATCAACACCTCATTCAGACTTTAGAGTCTGCTTTAGGGATTGGACTTTGGTTTGACAACGGAACTAGATCAAATCTTCTCCTTGCCTTTCCATTTTCCTTTCCCTTTTGCATTCCCTATGTTTACCATCAATATAGTAGTAGTTCATGCATTTATCATATTACTTTCAGCAGTTCTCAACATGCTTAGCAACTCAATGGGTGTTTTACCAATCTTATTCACTTTATTGTTCATAACAAAATAAGAATAATATTTGTCCAGAGATTGTAAGATCAAATCTAACTGTCTCCAGACCAATCTGGAAACCCAAAATATCAATGGTATTCATTATACCCTATAATCTTTAGAACATGTGGTGTAACCGGGTCTCACTCTCCCTACTTGTAAGTGTATAGTGCCCTTTCAAATATATCTTGTGCTCAATCGTTTCATAAGCATCTATATGCTCGTATTGCTTCTTAAGCTCAGCACATATATTTGCGAGCATGAGACATGAAACATCAGTCGCAACATCAATTTGCTTCCAATAAGCACTATGATTTGCACATGTTACATTCTCAACTTTAAGAGTAGGGGAAGAGATTTGACTAACATCGTGGTGCCCGAGGACGATCCTCAAGCTCCTATATTAGTCAAGGAAATATATTCTCGTCAACTTGTCCTTCTCAAGAATTGATCGCATAGAGAAGTTGTTTGTGTTTATCATTTGATATCTACAACATTAAAGTGTATAAAATAAACTAGATTGCAAATTTAATATTAATTATGTTTAAGTGATTATGGTATATCATCATATACCTCCCACTATTTTTATCAAACTAATAGCCCTTACTATTAATTTGGAAAGTATATCCCATAATTCTTTCTAGTGAGCCAAGATCCATATTTCGTCATGTCCTAAGTCAACCACTGGAAGTCCTTAGAAAATGATTATTTAGGTAGACAACAGTTGTCAATTATATCATATATAATTCTTGGATAATTTGGTGAACAACGATTGATCTTATCTATCCAATAGACTTTTAACCAAACTCTATGCTTCTAAGTTCATAATAGTTGAATATAACCGTTTATTTTCACTTATTATGACGACTCAGTTAAGTTAGACCCAATGATACAACGGCCGAATATAACCGTTTATATTCGTCGCATCTCACCACGATAGATAGGAGTCCCCTGCCACTGACAGTCCTTCCCCTTATCGATCTAGGATTCGATGAGTGTTCATTCATTGGAAAGCATCCGAGTAAAACTTAATATTTTGTTAAGGGGTTTTAGAAAATTTATAACGATCATGATCACATCATAAAGAGATCCTCAATTTTTCCTTGAACCAAATATTTCAAATCGACATCTTAAATTGTTCATTTCCCAGGTAGATGGAGGATACCAATGGTCACACTTAAAACCCATCAGCCTTACGAATACGCATATCCGCTTTTGTCAGAAAATCCCAATTATAGATATCAAAAATCCATATTTAATTCCGTGTTTTAAAAATCCATATTTCATAAACACAAGAATCTTATGATCGTTTGTTAATTTTAAAATCTTGAATCGTTACAGATTTTATCTTGTTTAAGCAAACATGGCATGAGTGTCGTATCTAATACATACATGATTAATCAATATTAAGCATGCATCTCAATTATATCTACGCATACATACCAATACATGCAATCATATATATATATGTAATGTGCGTAAATTAAACGTGTTTGGTTATGGCCCCATCCTATATGATATTTCCAAGCTAATGGAAATATCAAGGTCAGTCTATGGTGGTTTTAAAAATACTATCTATTACATGTCTTCTTTCTTCATTGCTTCATCATCCCCTTTTGGATCGCCTCCTTGCTTGCAAGTCTTCATTGATAATTACATTGAATAATAAAAATAAAACTATTCTAATGAAATTACAAGAAGAACTCGAGTTACATTCGAGATAATTAAATTACAATGAATAAACGACATGCAAGTCGTATTTAGAAACCAAAACCATAAATCAAAACCACTATCCTATGGGTCTTTAGGCCATAACCATCCACCATGCTATCATATAACACATATAATATATCTCATATTATATAATCATATCATATAATCATATATAACAAATTTCGAAATTTCAGAAAATTAAAAACAGATTTCTGAAGACAATAAATCGCTATTTCGAGGCCCTTAACGACGTCAAACGCCTTACAGACCCGTCGGTGATAGCATAGCTATCAGTTTTCTTCATTAGCCCGATTCCAGTCAGAAAACACATATCGTTTACGAAAATCGGATACAGCAGTCAGATTTCTCCAAATCTGACGATATTTCAGAAATCGTATCATATATAATTCTCATAACAAGAACAAACATATATCATATATACATACACAGAGATACATACAATCATCATATGATTATACATTACATGAATATCATATATTCATAATATATACATACATATACTCAAAATTTTAGAAAATCAAATAATTTTCAGAAAATCATAAATCACCGTTTTGGAGGCTGTAACGACATCTAATGGCTTACAGAGGCAGAGCTGACATAGTCAGTATTTCTCAGTGACCCGATTCCAGTCAGAAAACACATATCGTTTGCAAAAATCGGACATTGGACACAGATTTCAAAAAATCAGAATTCGTATCGAATACGATTCCCATAATAAGAACAAACATGTATCATATACATACATCAACACACATAATCATCACATGATTATATATCATATATTCATAATATATATAAACATATACGTATTGTATCAATATAAAATCATGATAGATCGCATACATGCTTATATATCAAAAACTGTTAAGCACATAACCGAATTAAAATGTTTCGCAAGTAGCTCTGATGCCATTGAAGGGTTTCGTGACACAAACGCAGCAGAATAAACGCGAAAAATAAATCAAAATAGCGAAACCCTCCGCAGGATCCATGCGAAAACAAAAGATTTAATTCGGAGATAAAGAATAAATACCTTTAGAAGCTTTAACAGTTCATTAATGGAAGATTAATGGAGGTCCAAAGCTTGTTTAATCACCACGTATCCCGCTCTCGCGATCTACGCTCTACGGTATCCACACGAACACTTTTCATGAAGGATTGATGTGTACTAGCACCCGAAAACTTCTTCTCTCTCTCTCTATCTTCCTCCTCTCTCAGAGCGGCTAGGGTTTTTGTAAAATCTCTCTTTTATTAAATCAGCCCATAAAGAGATTATATAGAGAGAGGAATAAGTTTTCTAATTATAATCCAATTATAATTAATACTAATCCAAAATTCTAAATTATTTAATTAAGTCTCACTTAATTAATTAATTATTAATTTTAGAATTAGTTTAAGTAATTCATTTATTCTATTTATATAATTAATTAAGTCATACCTAATTAATATCATAAATAAAATAAATTACTTATTTAATTTAAATTCATAATTTAAATTATTTCTCCTTCAAGCATTCTTTGTGTGTGACCCTGTAGGTTATTATTACGTTGGCAACAATTTTAATATCTAATTAAAATTGTAAACAATGAGCGGCATCTAGTAATACATCATTGCTACCCAAGTAATAATAATAAATCGGTGATTCGATTAAGCCTTTCGTGAATAATGTTCCATGTAATATAATCCTTTTAATCTTGATATTATAGATTAAACTCAAGGCATGTCTCGTGTCATCCTCTTCATAATTTAATCTTTATTTTCTTGATCGATGAGTAGACTATTAAAATCAAATCAACATTTGAGCACGGCCGTGCATTTCATAGTCTCACTCAAACAAGAGGCCAATAATATCACTCCTAAAATTAGGAGGATTAAATCCCATCTAGATCATTCGTATTTCTCATACGATTCATAATATACCCAATGTCCACTTTTATCATTACCCGGTCAAAGGTAACTTTTAATGTAATCAAAGTATATTAATTCTCGTATAGAAATATAATGATTTCAGGTCTAAGGATCATTACACCATTATCACAGTGAGAATTACTTATGACACTTACTTAACATGTAGAATCTCACGGCGGGTCATTCCAGTGCCATGCATTGATACATGCACTTATGTTTTTGACTTTAGTATCCCCATACCTATGACCAATGAGATGTGGTCATCTGTCAAGAAACATACTAGTCTTTGTGCATTATTATTGTCCTTAAATAATAATACTCGACTAGGGAATTTTAGGAATAAGATACTATTCATATAATCTCATTTTTAAGTCACATACTTAAAGATATAGAATACGTATCAAAATTCCAAGGACATTTACTATGCTTTCAATTTATTACGCAGTAAACAAAACATAATAAATAAATAATAATCAATAAAACATAATCCTTAATAATAAATATTTTTCTTAAAATATAAAAAGTATTGTCTCTAGAGCACAATTACTAACAATCATCACCCGGTCAAAGGTAACTTTTAATGTAGTCAAAGTATATTAATCCTCGTATAGAAATATAATGATCTCAAGTCAAAGGATCGTTACACCATTATCACTGTGAGTCCTTCTTATGACTTTATTAAACATGAAGAATCTCACTGTGGGTCTGTCCAGTATCATGTACTCCTACATGTACCTATGTATTGACTTTAGTATCCCCATACTTATAACCAATGAGATGTGGTTATCTGTCAAACAACATACTAGTCTATTTATGTATTATTATTGTCCTATAATAATAATACTCGACTAGGGACCTTTAAGAATATGATATATTATATAATCTCAAGTTCAAGTCATGTACTTAAACTATACAATGTGTATCATGATTCTAAGGACATTTATTATGCTAACAAATATATCGCAGTAATTAAAGTCATAATAAATACGTTTATTGAATAATCAAATGACATAAAGGTTTATCAAAAGGAAACATTGTATTGCCTCTAGGGCACCTTCACAAACAATCTCCCACTTGCACTAGAGCCAATCACCCATGGAACTAGTGTGACCGTCGTGATTCGTCTGCGACAAGCCTTTGGTCAGTGGGTCTGCAATGTTATCATTTGTGTGCACTTTACATATGTGTATGTCACCCCTTTCATTAATCTCTCGAATGAGGTGATATCTCCTGAGTATATGTTTGGTTCGAGAGTGAGATCTAGGTTCTTGAGCCTGTACAATAACTCCATTATTATCGCAGTATAGATCAATGGGATCTGCGATTGATGGAACCACTCACAAATCAGCAATGAATTTTCGAATCCAAACAGCTTCCTTTGTTGCTTCACAAGCTGCAATGTACTCAGCCTTCATTGTAGAATCAGCTACTGTTTCTTGCTTTGAACTCTTCCAACTTACAGCACCTCCGTTTAGACAAAACACAAAACCAGACTGTGATACAGTATCATCCCTGTCTGTTTAGAAACTTGCATCGGTGTAACCTTTTACAGCTAGTTTCTCCTCTCCTCCATACACCAAGAATGAATCTTTAGTCCATTTCAAGTACTTTAGAATATTCTTGACTGCCGTCCAGTGACCTTCACCTGGATTAGATTGGTATCTGCTCGTCATGCTTAAAGCATACGAAACATCGGGGCGAGTACATACCATTGCATACATGATAGATCCAATTGCTGAGGCATATGGAACCTTACTCATGTGGTCCTTGTCATCCAATGATTTCGGACACTGATCTTTAGAGATCGTTATCCCTTGAGACATGGGGACATATCCCCTTTTTGCATTTTACATACCAAAACGATACAAATCCTTATCGATGTATATACTCTGACTTAGACCGATCATCCTTCTAGATCTATCCCTATAGATCCTCATTCCTAGAATGTAGGATGCATCTCCTAAGTCTTTCATAGAGAAGTTGCTCCCTAACCAAGTCTTAACAGCCTTAAGAGAAGGTATGTCATTCCCCATTAGTAGTATGTCATCAACATATAGTACTATGAATGCCACATGGCTCCCACTAACCTTCTTGTAAACACAAGGTTCATCTTCGTTTTGAACAAAGCCATATTCTTTGACTATTTCATCAAAACGGATATTCCATCTCCTAGAGGCTTGCTTCAATCCATAAATGGATCGACGTAATTTACATACCTTACTAACATTCCTTGGACTGACAAAACCTTCAGGTTGTGTCATGTACACATCCACATCCTCTTCAAGGCTTCCATTAAGGAAGGCTGTTTTGACATCCATTTGCCAGATTTCATAATCATGGATGCTGCAATAGCAAGCAAAATCCTTATGGACTTGACCAAAGCCACTGGTGAGAAAGTTTCATCATAGTCAATACCATGAATTTGTTTGAAACCTTTTGCAACCGGCCTTGCTTTATAGGTCTGAACATTTCCATCCATGTCAGTTTTCTTCTTGAAAACCCATTTGCACCCTATGGGTTTTACCCCTTCAGGTGGATCAACCAAAGTCCATACTTGGTTTTCGTACATGGAATCCATCTCGGATTTCATGGCTTCTAGCCATCTCTTAGATTCTGGACTGTTCATAACATCTTGGTATGTGAGAGGCTCATCTTCATCTATGAGCATCAAATCACCACATTGAGTTAAGAGAAATCCATATACATCTGGCTCATGGCGAATTCTACCAGTTCTACGAACAACCTGTGTTTGTTGAGCATTATCATTATCCTGCTCTTGTTCCACTTCAGGTTCAATGCTATTTTGTGGTTCTCGATCTTCATCGAGGTCTATAGTTCTCCCACTGTTTCTTTTGGAAACAAAATCTCTTTCCATGAAAACAACATCTCGAGCAATGAACACTTTCTGCTCAGAAGGACTATAGAAATAATACGCCTTTGTTTCACTAAGGTATCCCACAAAATTGCACTCTTCAGATTTAGGTCCAAGCTTGTCAGATACTTGACGCTTCACAAACGCCTTGCATCCCCAAACTTTCATAAAGTTCATGCCTGACCGTTTCTTCTCCCATATCTCATATGGAGTCTTTTGAACATTCTTAGTAGGAACACGGTTAAGTGTGAAAGCCGCTGTTTCTAGAGCGTAACCCCAGAAACTAATTGGAAGATCTGCATGACACATCATCGATCGCACCATGTGCAACAAGGTGCGATTTCTCCTCTCTGAAACTCCATTCCATTGAGGTGTACCTGGCGGAGTGAGTTGTGATACAATACCACACTCCTTTAAATAATCTTTAAATTCTGTGCTCAAGTATTCTCCTCCACGATCAGATCGTAAGATTTTAATACTTGCACCTCCGCCAATTTGCTTCTCTACTTCAACCTTGTATTCTTTGAACTTTTCAAAAGAATCGGATTTATTCTTCATAAGATATACATATCCATATCTAATGAAATCATCAATAAATATTATGAAGTAGTAGTAGCCTCATCTAGCCACACGCATTGGGCCACATACATCACTATGTATTAGTTCCAGACGTTCAGTGGCCCTTTGACCCTTACCAGTGAAAGGGGCTTTAGTCATTTTACCAAGCAAACAAGATTCACATTCTTGGTATGATTCAAAATCAAACTTATCCAAATATCCATCCTTATGTAATTTGGATATGCGTTTCTCATTTATATGGCCTAGACGACAATGCCAGAGGTATGTTTGATTTGAGTCATTAACTTTAAGTCGTTCGTTTTCTATATTACAGACAGGATTATCTAAGTCAAGAACATATAAACCATTAAACAAACGTGCAACACCATAGGTTAAATCATTCAAAGCAAAAGAGTAACTGTTGTTCTTTATTGTAAACGAAAAACCTTTCTTGTCCAAACAAGAAACATAAATAATGTTTCTGCGAATCGCAGGCACGTAATAACAATTCTCCAGTTCTAAAACTAGCCCTGAGGGCAAAGATAAATAATAGGTTCCTACAGCTAAAGCAACAACTCTTGCTCCATTGCCAACTCGTAGGTCCACTTCTCCTTTAGCCAATGTCCTACTTCTCTGCATTTCCTGCACATTTATACAAATGTGAGTAGCACATCCAGTATCCAATCCCCAAGATGTAGAAATAGACAGATTGACTTCTATAACATATATACCTGAAGTAGAAGCTTGCTCAACCCTCTTCTTCTTCAGATCCTCCAAGTAAACTGAACAGTTTCTCTTCCAGTGACCAGTTTTCTTACAGTAGTGACATTCACCCTTAGCGACCCCACCTTTAGGTATTAAAGCCTGTTTAGGACCTGACTTTGGCTTGGGTGTAGAATCAGATCCTGTCTTCTTCTTACCCTTCCACTTGCCTTTCCCTTTGGCCTTACCTTTATTACCCACCATCAGTATGGGAGCAGGTTCAGCCGTCTTCATGTTGGTCTCATATGTCCTCAACATAGCCAACAATTCAGTAGGTGTTTTGTCAAATTCATTCATATTGTAGTTTATAACAAACTGGGTGAATTTGTTGTTCAAAGAATTCTGATTAGGTTAATACCAATTTCCTGAATAATTGGGAAACCCAAAGTTTCAAGCTACTCAATGTAACCAATCATCTTCAGAACATGTGGGCGAACTGGTTCACTTGCCCCTTGTTTGCAATTAAAGAGTGACTTACTCGTGTTGAACCTTTCCTGACGAGTTTAGCTTACAAACATGCTTTGCAAGTGCTCATTGATAATATATGCATCCATATGCACATGTTGTCTTTGAAGCTCAGCACTCATACTTGCCAACACAAGACATGCAACATCATTTGTATCATTCTCATCCTTTGTGTGGGCCGCTCGTTCCTCAACAGTAGCGCCCTCAGAAAGGGGACCTGCCGGAGGAATACCAATGACATGAAGCTTGCGTTCCTGTCTGAGGACGATCCTCAAATTCCTCTGCCAGTCTAGGAAGTTGTTTCTGCATGTCAGCTTATCCTTCTCAAGGACTGATCGTACGGATATTGTGTTTGTGTTGTTTGCCATTACTTGGTATCTATAATGATAAAAGCACAAAATAAACATTAGATTGTCTGAGTTATTTATTATGTTCAAATGATTATGATATATTCATAATATATCTCCCACTATTTTTATCAAATTAATAGCCCTTACTATTAATTTGAAAAGTATATCCCATAATTCTTTCTAGTGAGCCAAGATCCATATTTCGTCATGTCCAAAGTCAACCACTGGAAGTCCTTAAAAATGATTATTTAGGTAGACAACAGTTGTCAATTATATCACATATAATTCTTGGATAGTTTGGTGAACAACGATTGATCTTATCTATCTAATAGACTTTTAACCAAACTCTATGCTTCTAAGTTCATAATGGTTGAATATAACCGTTTATTTTCACCTTATTATGACGACTCAGTTAAGTTAGACCCAATGATACAACAACCGAATATAACCGTTTATATTCGTCGCATCTCACCACGATAGATAGGAGTCCCCTGCCACTAACAGTCTTTCCCCTAATCGATCTAGGATTCGTTGAGTGTTCATTCATTGGAAAGCATCCGAGTAAAACTTAATATTTTGTTAAGGGGTTTAGAAAATTTACGACGATCATGATCACATTATGAAGAGATCCTCAATTTTTCCTTGAACCAAATATTTCAAATTGACATCTTAAATTGTTCATTTCCCAGGTAGATGGAGGATACCAGTGGTCGCACTTAAAACCCATCAGCCTTACGAATACGCATATCCGTTTTTGTCAGAAAATCCCAGTTATAGATATCAAAAATCCATATTTAATTCCGTGTTTTAAAAATCCATATTTCATAAACACAAGAATCTCATGATCGTTTGTTAATTTTAAAATCTTAAATCGTTACAGATTTTATCTTGTTTAGCATGACAAGCATGGCATGGGTGACGTATCTAATACATGCATACATCATTAATCTAATTAAAGCTTGCATCTTCTACTCTACACATACATTCATACATCAATATGTAAAGTGCAGTATGTAAACGTGCTTGGTTATGGCCCCTTTCCTATGTGATCCTTTCGAGCTAATGAAAGGATCAAAGTCAATCTATGGTGGTGGTAAAACATAAATACAGTTGCTTGTCTTCGTTATTCTTGCATCCATGGCCGCCTTCTCTTCTTCTTGGATCATCCTTTGTCTTCAAGTACATTACATGGAATAATTGAATACAACCTAAGCTAATGTACTTACATAAGAAAACTCGAGTTACATTCGAGGATCAGCAATTACAAGAATGAAGAAAACGACATGCAAGTCGTATTTATAAAACCAAAAACCATTAATCTAGGGGTCTAAGGCCATAACCAGCATCATGCCCACATAACAATTACTGACATCTCAGAATGCATAATCATATCATCATGCATCATATATATCATGATCAAAAAAAAATTATCAAAAAATTTAAAATTATGATCTAAAAACAGAAAACTGCGTTTTTGAGGCCCTTAACGATGTCAAATGGCCAAAAAACACCATAGGTCACAGAATAGCAGTGATTTTTGCTTGTGGCAATTTTCCCTTTCCAGAAAGAGTAAATTCGACCCATTCTGACTCCGTCGAAAAACACTATTCACAGAAAACTGCATCTTATGCATTTGTGTTTTTAAACGTTTCAGAACGATTCCGACTACCTTCGTATGACCGTATCTCGTATCACATACATACAGTGCATCACACATATCATGTCATAACAGATTATAACATTGCAGATCATATATAGACATCATAACATACTACAATTCGAATATACATGGCAGTAGCATGGCAGTAACATCAAACAGGCACATATGCATCAAATACATAAAACACGTAACCAAATCAGTCCCTTATACACGTAGCTCTGATGCCATTGTTGGGTTCCGAGGCATAAAACACAGCGGATTAACGTAAATATAACAAAATTTTCGAAACCCTAACGCAGGATCATGTATAAGCTTGGACAGAATATGGTGAAATAGAATTCTACCTTTTCTGGTCTTGACTTTCACGAACTCAACGGAGATCCTTGCTTGATGAATCATAGTAGTCCTTTGCTACAAGAACTGCTCTCTAACGGTATCCACACGAACGTCAAGTCGTCTAACGATCAGCGAAGATGGTACTAGCCAAAACAGCCACGAATTATCTCTTCTCTCTTGCTAGCCTCTCTTTTCTATGAGCTGCTAGGGTTTCTGTTGTAAAACGAATTCACAACTCCTGCACTTGTAAACACATCATAATGTATTTATATGAGCTAGAGATAATGGGCCAAACCCTAATCCATGGGGCATCTTAAAAACCCATTCTGATTTTGGGTTTATTTATTAATCCGAATTCTAGTATGTTTATAATTAATCAAGTCTTACTTAATTAATTATAAATTCGAATTAATAATAATAACATCATTTAAATTCATAATTTAAATAAAGCTCCGTTTAAACGTTCTTTGTGTGTGACCCTTTAGATTATTATTATATTGGCAATAATTTTATTTTCTAATAATAAAATTATAAACAATGAGTGGCATCTAGTAATACATCATTGCTACCCAAATAATAATAATAATTGGTGATTCAATTAAACCTTTCGTGATTAATGTTTCTGTGTAATATAATCCCTTTAACCATATATATTATAGATTAAATTCGAGGCATGTATTTTAGTCATCCTCTACAACATTTAATCCGGGTTTACTTGATCCATGAGTAGACTATGAAAAACAAATCATTATTTGAGCACGACCATGCATTTTATAGTCTCACTCAATCAAGAGGCCAATAATATCTCTCCTAATTATAGGAGGGTTAAATCATTTATCTATCATTCATATTTCTCATACGACTCATGATATACCCAATGTCCACTTTTATCATCACCCGGTCAAAGGTAACTTTTAATATAGTCAAAGTATATTAATCCTCGTATAGAAATATAATGATCTCAAGTCAAAGGATCGTTACACCATTATCACTGCGAGTCTTTCTTATGACTTTATTAAACATGAAGAATCTCACTGTGGGTCTGTCCAGTATCATGTACTCCTACATGTACCTATGTATTGACTTTAGTATCCCCATACTTATAACCAATGAGATGTGGTTATCTGTCAAACAACATACTAGTCTATTTATGTATATGATATATTATATAATCTCAAGTTCAAGTCATGTACTTAAATTATACAATGTGTATCATGATTCTAAGGACATTTATTATGCTAACAAATATATCGCAGTAATTAAAGTCATAATAAATACGTTTATTGAATAATCAAATGACATAAAGGTCTATCAAAAGGAAACATTGTATTGCCTCTAGGGCACCTACACTAACAATCTCCCACTTGCACTAGAGCCAATCACCCATGGAACTAGTGTGACCGTCGTGATTCGTCTGCGACAAGCCTTTGGTCAGTGGGTCTGCAATGTTATCATTTGTGTGCACTTTACATATGTGTATGTCACCCATTTCATTAATCTCTCGAATGAGATGATATCTCCTGAGTATATGTTTGGTTCGGGAGTGAGATCTAGGTTTTTGAGCCTGTACAATAACTCCATTATTATCGCAGTATAGATCAATGGGATCTGCGATTGATGGAACCATTCCCAAATCTGCAATGAATTTTCGAATCCAAACAGCTTCTTTTGCTGCTTCAGAAGTTGCAATGTACTCAGCCTCCATTGTAGAATCAGCTATTGTTTTTTGCTTTGAACTCTTCCAACTTAAAGCACCTCCGTTTAGACAAAACACAAAACCACTCCTCATTTTCTTTTTCTTTCTTTTCAGCATCTGACAATCCTGTTGAAATGGCTCCTTGAAGAAGCTTCTGGCCAACTGGCTCTTTTCTTTTCTTCTCTTCTTCAATCATTATGGCTTTTCCCTTTTTCCTCTCTTTAAGGGCTTCTTGATCAACTGACAAAAAGGCTTCAGCATCTGAGTTACTTTCATTGGCAGCCTTTTGTGCATCTTCATTTAATTTTCTTGTTTGAGCAATGAACTCTTCCGTAGGGCTGTCAAAAAAATCTGAAAAATCCGATATTCGTCCGAAATATCTGTATTCGTATCCGGAAAAAAGCGGATATTATCCGTATCCGGAAGAAACCGGATATTATCCGTATCCGAATCCGAAGATTCCGGATACGGATATGGATATAGGCACACCCGTATCCGAAAATATCTGTATCCGAAACTAATTATATATAATATATATAAATATATTTTTTTAATATATATAATATATAATTATATATTTTTAAACTCATTTATAGTTATAAGCCCATTTATATATTTTTATATATACACTTATAGTTATAAACTCATTTAATTTGATTCAATTATATTTTTTAATTAGCTCAACTCTAATATCTATTTTAATTTAATAAATTAATACATACACTACACATGGTTATACTTTAAAATATATATTCAATATATATATATATCAATTTATATTTCTATAGTATTTTATGCATTTTAAATCGTATCACATATATCACATAAATAATATATATATATATACAATTTAAAATTTATTCTATTAGTTTTGTAATGTGTATATATATTCATTAAATAATATATTTATACAAATTTTATATAATTGTAAAAATATTATAGACATATATAAAAATATCATTTGAGTTTAATATTATTAAGATAACAAAATTAGATTGAAAAGATAAATAAAAATTAATTTTTAAAAAAATAAAATAGGCTTAAATCTCTTTAACTCTTAACTCAATTAAAAAAAATAAATTAAAATTAAAAATTTTTTTTGCAATTTTTTTTGAATTTTTAATATAAATTTAAAAAAATTATTAAAAATCGGATTCGGATCCGGATATTATCCGGATCCGGATAGTATCCGTCGTATCCGGATTCAGATATTAACCTTTAAAATTTTCCGGATATGGATACGGATATGGATTTTCGGATACGGATATTGACAGATCCGTATCCGAATTATCTGGTTTACACCCCTACTCTTCCAAGTCTCCTTTTTCTACTGCCTCTGTTACTAACTCAGTGCTTCTCCTTAGATCTTCAATTCTTTTCTTTTCCCTCTCAATCATTGATTGAGTTTCTTTCTCCCTAGAAATTCTCCTAGCTTCAAGATCATCATCAAACTTCTTGAATTCTTTCTTTTTCTGTTCTAAATCATCTTTTGGAGAATTAGATGACTTAGATCTCTTTGAAGATTGATTGTCCCTGTTACTTCTGATTTTATATCTTTTGGGTGCAGAACCGCCAATGCCACTTGACTTATCCATACCAGAACCACCTATGCCATCACCACCATCACCATCCTTCTTCTTTGTATTCTCCCCCTTTTTGTTATCATCAATTGAAGGGGGTGGTGGAATTCTGTCAAGAATCTTTTGAAGAATGGAAGCATGTAGATTTTGACCTCTGATAATATCATCCATCTTCTTTTCTAGAGACCCTACTCTTGTCTCCAAAGATGCAAAATTTTTGGATTCCTTGAAAAGCTTGTCTTTGATGCTATTCATGGTGTTGAATGGTAGTTTTTCATCCAATCTCATGTCTATTGCATCCTTTTTAGTTGAGATAGAGTCCTTGATGATCTCCAGTTCCCTCCTTACTCCTGTTACTGTCATCTTTTGAATTTTCATTGATTCTCTCATACAGTGAGCAATTCTCCTTTGAGTAGGATCTTCAATTTCTCCTTCCACCATTGATCTTCTATATTGGTAGAGAATTTTAGTCTCAACAGCTTCTAAGGAACCATCAATAGTGCTCATCCATGGCTCCTCATCAGAATCACTCTCCAACTCTTCAGGTGCCATATAACAAGTGTCTGTTGTATTGGCAATGCTTTCCTTCAGATTCCTGGTCCTTTGATCTGTATGATCAATTCCCAAGAGTTATTATGCATTCCTGTTACTTGAAGCAGCCAACCCTTGATATTTTGGATCAGGATGAATGAAATTCTTTGGATCCAATTCACCAGCATCAATTTCTTCTTCAAAGTCCTTAGCAACTCCACTCCCACTAGCTTCTGCATTAGAGGCTCCCCCTATCTTCTTTACTCCTTCTTCTTCTTCTGTTATCAGATCAATTTCCAACTCTTGTGCAAATAGAAGAATTATTTTATCACTTTCACTCATCTTTCTATTTTGCATCAGGATCTCATCAGGATAGAGATGAAATAAATAGCGGATACAGATATGAATAAAAACCTATCTGTTATAAAAAAAGAGATGACACATAATCTAAAAGTATCAAATTGAAACTTTAAAATTTTGTTTTCAAATGATGTGATATGATATGAATGATGACATTATAAAATGTTTATACTGATTTTATTTAAATATATCCGGGGTCCATTTCATTTAATCTTAGTATAACGAATCATAGTATGCTAGTATCTATTTCGAGTGCCGATTCAGAGTTTCTAGTATTTTTATTGACTTGTGATTAATGGAAAAAAAATCAACTCAAAGATTTTGTGTCATGATCTTCTGATGGGTCTGTTACTATAATTAGTCCTTATAAAAACATGGCATTACAGTTAGGCTGTATCTGGTTTAGTGTTGAGTTAACAATATCCTAAGATGTGTTAAATCGACTAAATGCATGAACTTATAAATTATGTTCTGTTTCTATGCTTTCTGCATTGCAGACAACGTTTTGTTCCAGATCTGCTGGCCACTTTTACTTGATAGATCCAAAAGTACTGTACAAGTCAGGCATCTTAGTTCCAAATAATGTGACTTAATGATTGTCTAACATTGTACTCCCTCCATTCCACCCAATTGTTTACATTTGGGTTGAGTACCGAGATTAAGAAAATTATATAAAGTAGTATGAAAGAGAATGAAAAGTGGATGAAAGAGAAGAAAAAATGGGTAAAGTGGTGGGGTCAATTGATATTTAATTGATAGATTTGAAAATGTGGAGGAAAGTAGTGGGTGAAAGTAAATTTTATAATATAAAATTTTACTATTTTTTGAAAGTTTTGAAATGTAAATAATTGGATAAGACATCCAAAAAAGGAAAATATAAAGAATTGGATGAGATAGAGGGAGTAGTAGTTTGTAGATTAGATTCCATTTGAGTACATCAGTACATGTCTGTACTTTCGACAACTTATGTAATGGAACTTCAGAACAGGATGAACATTGACCATCTAGACCTAACTTAACTTGTGACTGCAACTCTCACATGTTCAAAACCATCAATAATTCACTAGTATATTAGTCAAGTACATGGATAAGTACATATATGAACTGTTATGTTGCGTTGTTTGTGTATTTCTTAATACAGAATTATTAGTGTCACAACTAATACTTATCCATACTGGTTATCGACAGGCTGGTGTACTCTTGTTTAAGAGAAATAGTGTTTATACTACGAGTAGTGGTATATTTTGTGTACATTTTATCCTTCTTAAATCATACTTCGGTGTGGGACGTATTGTGTATGTTTGGTTTGGTTTAACGCGATGGAGTACCTGTACTCTATGACTATAATTGGTCAAGCTTTTGAACTTGTACGTTCTTGAAGTTTAGTTTGGTTTATTTAAACCCCGTCTGGAAATTATTCGATATGACTTCTAATTTGAAAGAACTATTACAGGTCCAAGCGAGTACGGCACTGATGGTATATTTCTGATCCAAGCTTCATTTGTTCCCAACTGTTTCAGCAGATGTTTAGCAGGTATCTTATGTCTATTGGAACACAACTTTGAGACTGTACTATAAGATTTCTCCTTAAAGGCTTTGTTTATCACCTTCGTTTAATGCAACTAAAAAAACAAAAGAAACGTCCATTAAGGTTTTAATCTGCTCAATTTTAACCTTCAAGTTTGGGAAATAGTTCTCTGCTGACCCTTCTTTGGTTGCAGGGGCATAGCTAGCTGAACAAGAGTGACTGAACTTGAAGCTATATGCATATTTACTATATTATATTAATTCAAAGTGATACCTTAGAATCAAATGTGATCTTAATTTAAGATTTGAATCTTATTTAAATAATAATTTATTAAACATCTTCGTCTTTTAATCTTACTAAAAAAAATTCTGGCTATGCCCCTGCTTCGGCTAGAGTCTTCAACACATAAACCTCGATTTTCAATGGATGTTACAATCGATAATTCATGTGCATGCAAAGCTTACTATGTTGATTATGCATTGACAGACCAATTCTTACTATGCCTCTGTCATTTACCAAGTCATAGACTCCAATACATAACTTTAGGACTTGAACTTACTGCCCACGTTGACTGGAAATTTGTACCAATATTCAAGAAATCTTGATGTGCAGTCAACAAACAAAAGCATTATTATGTCCACATCACAGACATATTCAAGTATTTACAAGTCAAAACATTTCGTAAACCCATACTTCACAGGGGAACAGGAGATAAAATACAATATTAGCCAGGTTTCTCAAACTTGCTCCTCACACATTACCTACCATAAACAAAACATTCAACGCGGTTTGCCAGGATTCAAAGAGGGCAGATTAAAAACCATAGTAAAAAACCTTGTAACTCTAAATTGATCAAAGGTGACAACGGAGAAGACTATTTGTGGCACGTAACTTGTTACCCGTTTGCCTTATAAATCGGTGTAATCGTTAAAATGCGATAATATTACTAATGATTTATAAAAGTTACATAAACAACTGTAAGAATTTATTTTCTTTCTTTTGAATCAGTAGGGACAGGGCTACAATTTTCATCCCGTTTGTACAAGATGGAAGTATAAAAATATGTACAAGATTGAGATTGACAAAAATAATCAAAGAATTTCCTATGTGAAAAGAATGATAACTAATTTCTATATTAATTTTTCTATTCACACGGTATAATCAATTAGTGAACAGTGTACCAGTCATAAAATTTCGCAAGGTTCAGTGTCTGAAGTTCTCGACTGTTCTTTATGAAGACGGGAGCTTCTTGGGGTGTTGGTGCCCTGAATCAGCCCATTGAAGCTGGTTGATGCAAACTCCTGAAATGAACTGCTATTTGATCTAGAGCAAGGAGCACTTCTTGGAGACAAGTTCACCTGCTCCAAAGCGTGAGACTGGAGGCCCGAGGGATAGTCTCTCACACAGCCAATTCGAGGTCCAGCTCCAGTACTCCATTTGCAAGACAGCTGCTTTCCCAGTTGAAAAGATTTCATTCGTTTACGAGAATTAATTCTTTCCAGTATACATTCCTTTGTAACAGTCTCTTCTACTGTTATATTGTCTTTCTCAGCAAACATCTTTTCCTTTGCTACCTTCTCTTTTTGCTCATCAAATGATTCTTCTGCTGTCTCATAACCAACCAATTGCATTGGTAAATCCAAAGGATAATCATCTGAACTCAATTTAACTCCATGAAGCCCACTCTTTACTTTCACACTCAGATCATCCCCTTTCGATATTTCCATTTTGGGCAGTTTTACAGAGAGGCTGCCAGACAGATCCAGTGTGGGAAGTTTCAGTGTTGGAGATGCTTCTTTCACCATTGAATCTGTTTTCTCTAAGAGAGTGTCTTCTGCATCAATCTCTTCCGTAACCAAAAGATCCTTTCCATATATGTCTTCATCAGATGAGTTGCTTCTCATGTGGCTACTGCTCTTTTTGCCAGATGAATCTTCTTCATCTATTGGATCCATCTGATTACGAAGTAAAAAAATAAAGGAGTATGATTTCACAATTGGACATATTACAAGGTATGAGTGTGACAGATGAAAGCAAGGGAAACTCAATTTACCTTAACATCCGAAATATCCACAACATTATCCTTTAGAAATGAAACGAAATCCTGGAAGTTTTCAGGTGTTGGTCGGTAATGACCACTGTGAGGCCAGACAGCCTGTTTATTGAGAAATATAACAAAGTTGATTAACAAAATAACTTCATAAATTACCATTCACAATTAGATATTAATAGAATATGAAATAATAAAGAGAGTGTAGAGTCTCTGTACCTTGAGAGTACCATTTTCAACCATTATACGACCAGCTGCTAATGTGGCACCTCCAGCAAGAAAGCTTGAATGCTGAAATGTCCCTTTCTTCTTTATACCAACATATAAGGTCCTTGATGTGCTGAGAACAAAGATCCATTTAGAATCTTTGGCTCCTTTAGTGGTATCAAGAAATTCCCCTGTTTTCTTATATAAAAACTTTCCACCCTCTATCACAACTTCATAAGCAACTCGTTCCATCTGCAAGAAAGGAATAAAAGGGTCCATAAGTAACTTCTCATAACCTTTAAGAGATATATACCTTCCATTGATGTAATCAATCAAAAAATGTATGATGAACAAACAACGAGACTTACCGGACCAAGATATTTTATGCATTGCTGCTGAAGTTTTGATCGAGGGCATTTTTCAACAAGATTAACTTCTTTCCCTTCTCCGATATCTAGCCTGAATAATTGTAAAAAGAGAGCGACCATGAGAGAAAAATTCCATACATATATGTTTCAATTGAATATGGAATGATTTATCTTTCTTAGAAATTTATCAAAATTCGAAAGATTACCAGTAGAAAAAGGGTTCTATGCTTTGAGAATGCAGCCACTTAACGTAGTAAAAGTGAAGATTGTGTCCATAACGATGACGTGGATCAATCTGGCACATCAAAAACAAGGAAGCTGTGTTAGTGAAAATTCTAGTCCTAAGCACCTTAACAGAACTAACATTGTAAATGACAAGTTACTTACAGCCTCAAGCCAGTGCTGTAAAGCAAGTTTACGTGCTGTATTATTCTGCGATAAGCCTTTTCCAACCTGAAATAAGTAAATACTTAAGTGTGAAACACTCGGATTACTTATATTAAGATGTAATAAAAGCAAATCAATTTCAGAATCTACCTTCGCTGCTCTAGTTCTTGCCCTCGACCAACGTGAAATGGCAGTCTCGTGCTTTTCTATATCAAAGAAGGAAACTGAACTATGTTTCAGTTCTGCAAAATCTAGGAGCTTCCACCTGTAGTCATTGAAATAAAAACATTAGGAGACGTAAATCAGCATGAAACATGAAAAACATCACGAAATAGACAAATAGATAAAGTACAGTTTCGAGCAGCAGGAAAATATACCAGCTCTGCTCAATCAAAACTGCACAATCGGCCAGCTTTCGTCTAGTCCGAAAGCTTTTGTACACTTTCTGCAGCTTTATTGCTGCCTGATGTTTGGGGCTGCTTGAGTTCAAAATGGATGACCGTGTAATTTTCTCCGTAAAGCTATCAGATCTTTCTGATTGCTTACTGATCTCGCCTTCAGTACTCATCGCCAAATTAGACAAATTCTTTTCAGGAATTGAAGCTTTAAAAGAATTCATTATCTCTTTATCTCCACTTTTAAAGCTAACAGATCCTTCTAACATCCTTACAGAACCCACTGATTTCATAATAGTAGGCTCATTATCTTGATCTTTAAAACTGATGGACCTGACCGGAGTCCTTGTTTCATCATTTCCGAAATTGATGGACTTCACTATAACAGATTCAATGCCGTTCTCTAAATCATTATAACATGCAAGCGGGCACGAAAATCGTATTCCCATATGACTTAACAGCAGATTTTCAGCCTATATCCTGTTAAATACACATTGCACAAAACAATGTGAGTAAAAATTCAAAAACAACTGTAATCGCAGATAAAATATTTGTCGACAGACATGCATATACAAAAGCACACACCTAATACCTAGTGTAGTTTTGTTAAAATATGATCTACTATACAAAATCCAAATAAAAAATAAAATCGAAGGTTCCTTTTCATTTCATATAAAACATAATTAAAACACCTCACATTAGTCTAGTCTGGTGAGAAATAAATAAGCTTATACAAGACAGAGCTATATGCATGAATGAGCTGTAAAGTTGTTAAAGCTAATCAAGAGAGATAAATTTCAAAGATCCGAAATTATGTAGCCTTTCAAACCAAATCAATATCTAATCATAATATGTAACTATACAAACTGCTGCATAACATTTGTTTATCATGCTAAAGAAAATTTAAGAGCTGACTGGTGGTTAGGTGCCCAACTCATGACCAAATGTCAATAGTGTTCGACTCGACTTGACTCGACTTGACTCTACTCTTCGAGCGGGATAAGTGAGTACGTAAAACAGATTTAACGTAAAAACACAAGACATGAGATGACACTAGAACAGAAAAATACCTTAAAGTGTGAGAAATATGAATAAGATCGGGTTCTTGATTACAATGAAGAGCGTGTATGTGTGTATATAAATGTGTGTTTGTGTGTATGAAATCAATGAAGAGAATGGAAGAAGGGGTATTGTTATTGTATCGTATTCTTGAAGTGCTTGTATTGTGATGAGTTATATAGGGAGTTGAGGAAGCGAGTATAGACAGAGTTGTCTAAGCACGTGGAAACGACTTTTAAGCTCATTTCAATTTTTTCAATTTTTCAATATCGCTTTGAGTTACACGGTGGGCTATATTTTTGTTTTTAATCGGTGTTCAATTATTTCCATTTTCTTTGTTAAATTTTATTGTACAATATTATTATTAAAATATTATAAATTACAACCTTAATTGGGTAATTCTATTCCATTTCTTAGAAAGAAAACAATCTAAATCAACTTCTTATTTTATAGTATATAAAAATTAATTATGAAAATAATAGGAGGTATTTTTTAGTTCAACAAGAATATCAATTTAACCAAGATACAACAACCCTACTTCAAATTAAAATACAGATAACTAAGATTGTAATTAGATATTTAAATATTTAATCCTATATTATAGCATGTAATAAATATTTTTGAAAATAAAATTCATGTTAATTATAAAATAATATATATTTTTAACTTGTAACTTCTACGACGAGTATAAGGGTTAAAACTGGATTTTATTTAGGAAAAATAACCAGTTTTTACTCGTAGACAAAGGTAAAGGAGCTGACTTTGTAAGGGGGGTTAATCAAATAAAATAATAAATATATTCTTGTACCCACACCCACACCCGCATCCAATTTTTATATTTTCTTTAATTTTTGATTGACATTTAGATGCTTTAATTGTATAATTAAAATTATTATTTATAAAAAGTTTCTGTTTATTAAAATATATAATTAATGTTTTAATTTTAGAAAAAAAAATTAAAAATTTTACTATCCGACTTGGCAAAAATCAAAACGACGTATAAAATAATGGAAGGGGTATAAATTAGTGTTGCAGTAGTTTAAAAAAATTGGAAGGAGTCAAAATTAGTGTTGCAGTAGTTATCAAAGAAATGACATGAAAATTTCAAGGAAAAGTTAACGGTCTTACTAAACAAAGTCAAAACAAGAGACGAATTAGATTGATGTTACACTTAAAAGTAATGTATCGCAACTGCTTATGCAAATTGAATAGAATTTGAGCTCCAAGTAACCGGCTAACGTTTCATAATCACTCCGTGTCGCACTTCTCTATTCTACTCGTTTGAATTTTTACACACCTGATATAATGAAAATTATCATTTTTATGTATACGAAGTTCAAGTAGCAAAGAATTTATCATCTGTTGTTCAGGTCCACATTCTAATGTTGTAAGTCTGGTTATTCAAAATAAAAATTTATTATTTTTATTTATAGAGTAAAATATTAGTTAATTATTTTATTTAGAAAAATAATATTTTAAATTATATATAAAAAATCAAACATCGTCACCTTTGAGAGAGGGGGAAGAAAGAGAGATAACAATTTCTTAACTGTAAACTCATTCAATTCTTTAAATTGACCCAGTATCGCTTCATAGAGTGCATGTCAATTCTCAAATTGGATTCTACAAGATACGAGTATTATACAGTTATTTACTATTTGTTGGGTCGAATGGCGTGTAACGTGGGCGAAGGTTTTAATATTTTATTTTGATAAAAAATTATTAAAATTTTAATTTTCAAATATTAAATTTTAAATATGAATAAAATATATATGTTGGAAGTATCGAGCACCTTTCGGAATAAGCATGTATAATCAGTATTGATCGTTATTTTTTTTAAATTAACGAATTGCAAAAATTCGAAATGCGTGTTATCATGTCTCACAAATAACACACATCTTGCGATGTGTGCCTCTATTCTCTTTTTTTAAAACATACTAAGATAAAAATATTATATTTGACGCCATTTCCACTATGAAAACACAAAAAAAAAATTTGAAAAGTAAATTTCGTCGATATTTACAATCATTTTGTCAAAAATCAATATTTAATTTGAACATGTAAAGTAATTTAATTATTTTTTACATATTTATATAAATATCTAGTTAAAAACATATTAATATAATATATATATAACTAATATAAATATTAATATAATATTTGAAAAATATCCATTCAAATTATAAACTAGCTAGTTATAATATTAATTCGTACATTTACTATCCTCTTTAAAGACAACTTCTATTACTTTATTATTTTTTATTACTTTTATATATTACAAGTTATATATTAATAACAGCTTTTACTCAAAAACTGATAATAATAAGCCATCCCTCTTCTTTGTATGTAATAAAAAAGGGTCCGGCTCCTGGTATGCCATTATCTTAAATTATCTATCCGCGGTTTTTTTATAGTAGGTAATATTAAACTAGGTTTTTAATATGAATGCGTCACCTTATCGCGATCCAAGATTAGCTCCTAGAATTTTTTTCAAGATTTTTGATATGAATGCGTCACCTTATCGGATCCAAGATTAACTCTTAGGATTTTTCCTATCCACCCTAAAAAAATGCAAGAATAGATGGATGTTAACATACCACCTCCCCTAAAAAAATGCACTATATATGATACAGTAAAATAGATCATCGGTGCGGTGTAGTGAAGTAGTGATGTCTTTGCTTGCGTATAAAAAGAGGTGATGGATGTTTAATTGTTTACAAGTTGGTGACTAAGACCCCGTTTGTCTCAGCTTATAAGCTGCTTGTAAACTGAAAAAGTTGGTATATATATATTTTTTCTGAAAATAAGTAACTTATTTTCAAATTTGAAAATAAGATTTGGTCTTAAATTTCTAAAATAAATATTAATTTTCAAAAAAAAATATGAAAATACTTTTTTAAAAAAAAACTTATTACTTATAAGCTAACCCAAACACCCCCTAAACTATTTCTATACAACAATTTAGCTTCTCTTTTAGACTTTTGCTGTATAATAAATTACTCTCACGTTCTATACTAGACGTCCTAATTTTTTACACATTTTCATGTAAATAAAAAATATATTTGTAGATATTATTTTTTCTTTTTTTTTCATTTTATATAAAAGTAGGATGTTCCAATTTTAATGCAATGTTCAATCACTGACCTACTCGTTGACTAACAAATATACCACACTTCCTCTGTATTAAAATATATATCTAAATCGTACTTTAATGGGTTCAATAACGATATTTATAAATAATATTTTGTATAAATTATAAATTTATAGTTTTATATAAAATAAAATTCAAAAAAATATTATTTAAAAATATTTTTTTTTGTTAATATTGGAAGTCCAGGTTAGTTTATACCATGATTAATTCCATTAAATGAGATTAATAGCTCAATATCTTATCGTCAAATTATCTAAATTGTTCTCGTAAAGCATTGAATCCGAAACCATATATATAACATATTTATAAATATTTTTATCAAATGTACGGAAATATATGTAAAAAAAGTGGTTCAAAAACTTCAAATATTTTTAGACGGCAGATAATAATAATAATAAAATTTTCTGAGTTGACAACAAGAAATGTTGGGTTTGATAGACAAGTCGCACCACCTCACACACGGCACACACATATGAATGGGGTAGACCACATTAATTAGGTGGGACCAATTTATATATAGATACATACTGTATACACACATACGTTTCACTTTCGGCATTGTACTTTTCAGACAAAACTTGATTTTTAATTAAAAAAACGTCAGAAAAAATCAAATGAGGATCTTATCCATTAAATTCCTAGTTTAGATTCTTAACAATTTCTCCAGAGTCAACTGCAAATATATGTATTGATAAATACGGTTAAAATCATTCGGGCTGATCATTGATTAATTAAAATCAAATCGCATTCAGTTTTCGCCCGAATTCGTTCGAAATGTGAGAAGCACGTATTGTTTCGGAAACTTTATAAAATTGCGGTTTCAATTTCAATTTTGATTTCTTGTATTAAGATTATGTTCCCTTTATAAAATTTAATATATAAGTTTATAATCGTGCAAATCACATGATAATTAATATTTAAGTAAATTAATTTTTTTATTATATCCTTACTAATATTTAATATAAAATTTTATAATATTAAGAATTTATGTTAATATTATATATTTGTTCTCTTATTTTATTTAAATTTATTTTATTTAATATAAATATATTATAATTTGGATCCGTATTATAATAAATATATAATTGAGTCTAAAAAGTAAAATTTTAGTTAATATAAATATATATAGAACCTGTATTACAATAAGTAAAACTATATTTAATACATGTATATTTTTTAGGTCTGTGGCCCAAATTCGACCGATCGACCGACCAAATTTTTTAATATTTCGGTTATAATAATATAGTATAGATATTAATATTCATAAACTTTAATGATATATTAAATAAAAATTAAAGGATAAATAAAAATTTAAAAATAAAAAATATAGAATATAATTTAAATATAATATAATATTATTGGTAAGTAGTTGTATAAAAGGTGAATCATGTATCACCTCTATGAAAGAAGGGTTTTCGAGCCATGCATAGAACGCCCTTACTTTAGACTCCTGTTAACTGTGGTAGCATATTTGAATAAAGCTATATGGTCTGAAGATGTTCTCGATAAACATTTAACTTTCCAGTCCTTATTTCGATCCCATTGAGAGTTAAGAATCACACGCGGTCCAATCTACTACGTTTACCCATAGGAGCGTACCAAGTGAATGTGTAGTTTTCCATTTGAATATCCCGAAGATTGTTTGTCTGTAAGAATGAAATTAGCAGCTCTGAATCATTGTCTCTATAGGCGCAGTTCAGACATTCAACCGTATTCTTTATACTGTTTAGATCAACTGCTAGACAAAATGGTTCATCTGGCCATTTTTGGTAGATTTCTTGGATTTCTTTCCACAATATCTCTTTACCATTCTTTTTTTGTGTGGAATATATATGTATATACAATTAAAACTCTGTTTAGCTCTGCTCTGCGCTTCCTGATTATCTTTGTTGTTAATGCATCTACCACGCACCCATATCCAATGTTTCGTAGATATGTGTTATAAGCTCTCAAAGAAGTTCGTAACCCATGAAATTGCTAGGCCTCCTGATTGCCCATCTGTTGTGGATTCCACCCTTTCGTGCCCATTATCCCATATTAATTCTTTGAAGTGGTCCGTTAGACCCCCATTTTTTGTTTCTTATCGAAAGATCATGATTGGTTTATCTACCATGATATGTTTCCTTAAGTTTTGCCTTGCTATACTGTTTTTAATCCCCCTTATATTCCATGTAATAAGTTAAAAATCTTCCAAACTATCTTGGTTGCTCATCATTATAAAATCAATGAAATCTGCTCACCCCTTGTAAATTTTCTTTGATGTTTTGCAGGGTTTTCTATCTATCTTGTTCGATAGTAAGACCCATTAGTTCACAAGCTTCTAGTACTTGTATTACAAGATCCTTGTTCTTTAAATTCTTATTGTTGTTTTCTTCCTCCTGCATGTTGATTTTATTGCATCTTCTTCCTTCCTGCGGCTTCAGAATTGCCATGCCTCATGTGTGTGTTGGTCCCTGATATTGTAAAGGGGGTTGAATACAATATCTAAATTTATTCGCGTAATTTCGGATTTAAAAATATTATTTTAATTAACCACGAAATATTAATTTTAATGAAATATTGTTCAAGTAGAAGATATGATTTTTAACTTGAAAAGTATTACAAAATTAATAAGATAAAAGTGTAAATAATTGTTAGAATTCTAGAACAATTTTGACATGAATTGTTATAAAATAACAATTATAATTTAAACTAGCACAAAAAGTCGGTGAATATTACAATCAACAAAATTACTGAATTTGAATATTTTTCCAACGAACGAAATATGAAGTCTAGGCCTCATATTTATAGAGGTTGTAAAGCTTGTATGACATTTGCAATATGATAGTTTTCAGACACTAATTAAGCCTTTGGACCTTTGAAAAAATTATGGGTATGGCTTATTTCACTCGGTATGAGTTTCTTTGCTCGGTATGACTTTTTTTTATAGCTCGGTGTGACTTTTGTTTATAGCTCAGTATGAACTTTTCTTTATTGCTCGGTATGACCTTTTTAGTTATAGCTCGCTATGACTTTTGTTTATAGCTCAGTATGAACAATTTGTATGACTTTCTTTAAAAACAAATTCGGTATGACCTTTAATAAAAGTCTTGGAAGTCTAATTAAAAGTCATACAAATTTATTTCTTTTCTAGTAAATTAATTATACTCAATCTAATTAAATAGTTTATCAATTAAATTAATTTCAACTCGAATTAATTTAATTAAATAAATTAAATAATTAATTTACTTTTGATAGTAGAAATAAAATACTTTCTTGATTGTACAACCTTTGTTGTTAGAACCAAAATCCTTTCATCTTTGCTATATCTTGTCATAAAAATAATTCTAAATTAATTAATTCTTTAATTAATTTAAGAAATAAATAAATTCTAAGTGAATTAATTTACTATTTAAATTAACTTATTAATTTAATTAATTAATTGAGAATCAAATTAAAGTCTTGATTGTAAGACAATTGACGATGTAGATCAAACTTTTCTGTTCTTCAACAATAACCTTTCTAACCACTTGAACTTTTTGATGACGAATCTTCACTGACATTGTTGACACCCTATGCACTTGTCTGGTTCACGGATGACTAACTACACTGTTGATTCTCATTTCTACCGTAGTGATTTTTATATCTTGTTTTGTCCTGTCTTGTCTTCTTTTTGTTTTCCTCTAAATTTTTCTTCTTCTGGAATCTTTCTGTAGTAGGCACTTAAAACCTTCTGTATCTTCTAAACTTCTTGAGATACTACTATTTTATTTTACACCAATACTTGAACATATAAATGAACTTCTTTTAGTGTTGATAGCAGTCTTGTTAGAATTCTTCTGATATTTTGATTCTTCGTGTCTAGTTGACATTCTTCGTCTTGATTCATTTTTCAATATTTATTATTTACTTCACTTTCTTATCTGAGTTGAGTTGTTATCTCATAATTACTACTATTTTATTTTGTTTATTTCCTTTTGTTTTGTATATGTAAGACACAACAAAGTTGCAAAAACTAGACATTTCCAACTCCTCTACCAATGTTAAGTTTTCCCAACCCGTGTTCTAATGCATTGTCTTCGCTTCTGATATCTGCCCTCTCTATGTCTTCACTAGAGTATTTAGTTCCTCCATTCTGGACCTGCCTTGATTCTACAATTTTTTTCGAGATTTCACCTGCATGATCCCTCTCTTCCCATACGGATGTGCATCTAAAGATAATGTTTTTCAACAAAATTTTACCACCTTTAAGGGACTCAGCTCGGGGCTTTGTTATTGAGTCTGTGATTTTTATTATGTTCTCATTCAATGACATTTCATCATCTTTAGGGGACTCGGCATGGGACTTTGTTGTTGAGTATGGGAATACTATTGTGTTCTCTTGACTGTAAATTGATTTGCCCTGAAAAGATTGTAGTAATGAGGGGCGGTTAGCCGTTGTTTTGTCCTCCAAATCTCTTCCTAATTCATTCTCTGAATCCACAATGGCAACACCTTTTTCCTCTTGTGTTGATGCATTGGAGTTGTAGTAGATCTTTGATTCTTATCCAATAAGGCAGGTGTTAGGAATCTATTAGTCTTGAGGATAACTTAGCCTTAGAATCATAGAAATTTACATGTTATAACTAATTAATTGATATGAGTCTTTAAATATCAATTGATTAGGAAACCATTTATCAGTTTAAGTGTTTGTAGTAATCAACTTATAATTTAGATATTTATTAATGAAACAAGTTGTACTTAGTCTTTGTTAATCGATAAGATTTGATCAATTAATAGTTTTCTACTCATCAATTGATACTGGATTCGATAGATATCGATCATCAATTGATATATGTTCTAGACTATTAAAATTGTAAATACTTTGAAGACAAGAAAAATAAACAAGTGAAGGATGATCAATTGATATTGAAGAATCAATGGATGGATGATCAATTGATATCAAGTCAAGTCAAGGATTGAAGACCATCAACTGATGTGAAGACCCATCGATTGATATATCGATTGATAACGTCTATCAATCGATAAGTCAATTGATATTATCAATCGATGGATAACCAGATCAATCGAAAGAAGACATTAAATTATCAATTGATAAGAAAGATCAAGAAAGGATAAAATGTCAGGAATCTTGCAGACTAGAGTACAGCTATAGAAGATAGTCAACTCTGACTGTGAAGACTCAATTGAAGCTATCTTTTCTAGGACCTTGGGTTTAAAAATAAACTATTTTGTAGCACACTTTTTGTGTCTAAGATTACTCTACCCCAGTCGTCTAATATTATTTCCCAGTTTGATTACTCTAGTATCAATTCTGGATGGTTGCATTCTACCATGTTTTTTAATAGAAATATTAGCTCTCCACTCTTGGCCTTCTTTTTGTCCGTCTTAGTTTCAAATGTTAACATGAATATTCTAAGCGAGATTCCTCTTACCAACACATCCCCGTTATCTAAGGAGAATTATTTTTTCCTGTAAGACATCTGGGCATGCATCATCTTCGGTGATCCCATTTAAGCTTCTGGTCAATACTTATTTGAATTCATTCTGTACTTCCAGATTTAATATTCTATAGCTTAGTTACTCCTGTATGAATTCTTTTTCTTTCATTTTTGTCCATGTATGCCTCTTAGGATTTTTAATCCCCGTGCCCATCTGTAATTTTACTTTTTCTTCTTGCCTCTTACTGGGTTGCTTTTTTTCTTTTTTGACTATTAGTCTCTACCCCCATAATATGGACTGGTCTGTATATTTGATAAGGTCTTCAGATGCCTGGTTTTCTATGATGTGTATGAATCTGATCTTATTTCCATACTTATCTCTTTGCCTTAGTAGCACTATATCTTTTATTTCTGTATATTTATCAAAAAAAAAACTCCAAATCTCCCTAACCCTTGCATGTGGTGGTAGATTAACAAAGAACACAATGTTAAAGTTTTCATTTGGGACAACCCTATCTGTACCCGTTTTGACCACCTCTGCATATGATTCTAGCCACTTCTTTCTACTAACCTTCAGAGTTAGCAGATCCAGATACACTTTTCTTTTGCTGTTCTCATTCCTACCCACACAGTACCAGCTTTGATCATTATTGTTTTCATTAAAAAACCTAATTTGAATTTTAAAAAATGTCACTCTCTCCTAAGTTGTTTCTCTCACATAGGCTTGCTCTCTATCATGTTTTTCTTCTCTCTCATGTTTTTCCTCTCTCTTCATATTAATCTAATTACCTAATTTAAATATATTTAATATAATTTTGAAATGTATTCCATTTTTCATTTATATTAATATAATATATTAGCATAAATTGATGGGTTAAACCCAATATGGTAGTATGGGTTTTGGTGATCCAAGACAAATATGGGTAGTATAATAATTGTATTTGTATAATTATTATGGATGATAATAATTATAATTAGGCAATTATTATAGATGGTATGTTTTAGCCACAAAGGTAAGTAATTAGATATTAAGTATGATTAGACCTGGGTAGATAATTAGAATCCAAGTATGATTAGACTTGTGTAATAAGTATGGTAAATCTTTGTGGCTACGTTTGGGATGCCTATATATTCATAGTCATAATATGTGTTTGGTGTACGCTTAACCATGCAGGTTTAGGTATCATTTGGTACGTGGTTTTTCCACGTATATAGGTTTAGAAATATCGTGAGGTGTGATGGATGCTAAAATATGTAGGCTTAGGTATCGCTTGGAGAACAGATGCTTGAGTATTGGATTTGGGTATCATGTGAAGCTCAAATATGAAGACTTGGGTATTGATTGGAGAGCGGATGCTTGAGTATTGGTAGATTTGAGTATCTTGATTGATTGTGTTGTTAATAACTGGTCATATCAGCAATACAGGTTTGGAAATGTTGTATTATTGATAAATGTTTTGATTAATAAAACAAGTTCAGACGCGGGTTTTCCGTGTCATATTATTTTATTGTGTGTGTGTTGCATTATTTGGTTATCTCGAGTTTTGTTCCCTAATAAGTGGTATCAAGAGCCAAGCTTCAGGATGGATGAGGTTAGAGGAAAATTCGAGATTGAATTGTTGCGAAACACTATGAAGGAGTTACGTGCGGCATGTACTATACGGTTGGCCTTTACACCAAAAATAATGTTCGGGTTCGAGATAAAAGAAGATGGAGAAGTTTGTCTGAATCGTTTCAATGACTTGATTAACCAGGTGAAGAATATGGATGAGACTGTTGTTATTCTAGACACCAAAAGATTGATGAAGCAAGGATTGGGTGACTCATCGGATGGAAGGGTGTTCATGGTTGATGCACGTGATTTCGGATTGGGATGTACGGTTGTGAGATGCATTGTTATGATGAAGAACGGTGATTTGAAGGTCACTAAATGGAATTTAGAGACATTCAAAAATTGGAAGAACAAGGTGTAGAGGTTCTTGTTCGAGGGGAGGCATTGGTGAATGGATGTCGATGCATTGAGGGACCGTTAAATCGGTTGCGAAACTGTATTGGTTTTAAGGGGATGATTGTTGGGTTAAACCCAATATGGTATTACGGGTTTTGGTGATCCAAGACAAATATGGGTGGTATAATAATTGTATTTGGATAATTATTATGGATGATAATAATTATAATTGAGTAATTATTATAGATGGTATGTCTTGGTCACAAAGGTAAGTAATTAGATACCAATTATGGTTAGACTTTGGTAGATAATTAGAAACCAAGTATGATTAGACTTGTGTAACAAGTATGGTAAGTCTTGATGGCTAAGTTTGGGGTGCCTATATATATATATTCATAATATGTGTTTGGTGTATGCTTAAACATGCAGGTTTAAGTATAGTTTGACACATGGTTGTTCCGCGTACATAGGTTTGGAAATACTGTGAGGTGTGATGGATGCTCAAATATGTAATCTTAGGTATCGCTTATAGAGTAGATGCTTGATTATTGGATTTGGGTATCATGGGAAGCTCAAATATGTAGAATTAGGTATCGTTTGGAAAGTGGATGCTTAAGTATTGGTATATTTGAGTATCTTGATTGATTCTGTTATTAATAACTGGTCTAATTAGCAACACAGGTTTGGAAATATTATATTAATGATAACTATTTTGATTAATAATACAAGTTGGGACATGGATTTTCCCCGTCATATAATTTTATTGTGTGTTTTTTGTATTATTTGGTTATCTCGGGTTTTACTCCCAAACATAAATTACTAAATCTAAACATAAATTATTAATTTGTCCCAGATCTACACTCCAATCATTAATTTATATTATTAGAATTACTAATTTATGCCATAGAAATCACCATTTTATACTAAAAAAATCACTACACATACGACAGTTCTTCTTTCCCCCCTCTCATCTTCATCTACGACTATTTCATCTACAAGAACTACTACCAACAAAACAATCATCGGCTTTGATGAATCTCAAATCATTATTTCTCATCATCAAAAGTCGATATGCAACGATATCTTTAATTCATAGTGTTGTGCCAAAAATCTCAAATGGGTTTGATTTGGGCCTATAGGCTGTTTTGAGGTCTAATCCATTAAGTAATTAGCCCTCAAGAGAGGTTCCATAGCAGGATAACAAGAATTATAGAGATTCCTTCACACTAGAATGAATCCTGGAAGCTTCCAAGAGGCCTAGAGGGTGAAGAATCCTATAAGGATTGTGAACCACTAGGAGATAAGGTCCTGAAGGTGTAGAGGTTCCACTGTCTAAGGAGCTTCCACTATACCAAGGCTGGAACCTAGTTTAAAGAGGTTCCATGAGTGTAGTGATGTTGGGAATTGATCTCCTAGTTTGCTATAGTTTCCAGAAAATAGGTTTCAAGTTTCATGGGACAGGTTCTAGAAATTGGATTCCAGGGCAGTTGTTTGGTACCTCCAGGAATGACAGTTCTACGTGTACTATTTCACCTAATTTTTAGGAGATGATGTCTCCACGATTATGGAGGATAATTACCATAATATTCTTATCAGATTAAGGATAATTATAAGGAAAATATATATATTCATGTATGCAGCCAATTATGTGCAAGGAGGATGCTTCCAAGGAGTCCTAACCTACTTGGACTCTCTTTGTAGCTCAACCACTTCGAGATATACATCAAATAAGAGGATAGTTCTAATCAAATAACTAAAGTTTCACAAATGCTTAGAACTACATATGGACTTGATCCCTATAACTAGGGTATGTAGGCAACTAGCAAAGGGTTCAGAAATACTTAGAGGGGAGAGAGCACATAAAAAACTCAAGTATTCATTGATACTATGAGGTATTATTTTGACTTGTATAATCTCGTAGTTATACGTTGGTGCCTTGGACCTTTGCTAGCTCATTCTCTTCCTCACAAAAACTATCATCCATCATTCATGGAACCTCTGTCAGGAAGCTGTTTCTTGACGGATTTGCACTACTTTTCTTCCGTTATTCCAGTAAAGGGCATCAATAGAGTTGTAACCAAATTCCTCTCAACACATTTTAGTGCTAGAAAGAGGGCCCTAATTAATCTTTAAGGAGGAAAGATGTCTAACAATTCAGAAATTGAAAAAATGCCATCAAATGGCAAAGAAGTCCCTTAGGGAGAAGATCAGCACGAAGTTACTTTATATGATGTCTTGGACTTCATGAAACAATTAGGGGAAAAAGTGGAAACTCTCGAAAAGAAACCGCTTAAAATGGTAAAAGGGAGGTTCACGTCGGCTGCTTCCAGGAAGAAATTGAAGCATAAAATTGTGACTCCCAAAGAATTGGTGTTCGACTCTGAAAGCGGAGATGGTGAAAAGGAGCTTGAAGATGAGGCCACCAAAGGACACCAGAATGAGAAAGATGCTGAAGAGAGGTCCCAGACGGGAAAATCAGCAGAAAAAGAGAAGCAGGAACCGGAACGTTCCACTAGTCCCACTGTTAGTGTTTTGATAAGTTGAGAAATAAGATGAGTGACCAGGACCTTCGATACAAAATCAAGGCCAGTGAGCGGGACCTCCGTCACCATTTCTCCAGCGAAAGAGTAACAAGGAGGTTCCAAGGCCGAAGGTCCCAAGAGTCAGAAAGGTGACAAGAAAGCTCAGTCAAATAAGGAGCTCAGTGGGGAGGTTCTTGATCATGGTGACAGCTCTCAACACACCTTAGAAGCAAGAAGACCCCCATAACCTGAGGAGGAGGTTCCTCTCACTGATGATGAACCTGAAAAGGTTAAATTTGACGAATTAAAGGAGGGCTTAGACAAAATAAAGGCTGAAAAGAATCCCAAGTCAGGGTTGGCCATAGCTTCCCCTTTTACCAAAAGGGTAAAACAATCCTCACTGCACGTATTCTATTGAATGAATGGGGACCTCAAATTTGATGGAAGCTCTGACCTTGTGGAGTATCTAAGTCAATTTACTACTGAAATGGAGGTATATCAGGTGGAACCTCTCACAAGGTGCAGGTGTTCACACTTTATCCACGCAAGAGAACGTGGTGACAAGTAATACAGTAATAAGTAGGATACGTTTCCACAGAGACTCGACTTGCTTACGTTTAGTCCACTTATACACTAGAGTATAGTTATTTTTCACTGCTAAGAAAATGAACAATTAGAGTTTTGATTACACTAATGATTAAAACTTAACGATTTACTTATAAGAAACAACACGGGATTTTAACTTCATTAACTATCTCATCTAGAATCTATGCCTTTTCAACCTAGCCTGTGAAGTGATGATAACTGATCAGACCCTCAAAACTGATAAACGCCAACTTTCGTTGTACGCATACCATCCTAATGAACATCCACAATTGATAGAAGTCAATTAGTCAACCACTATGCTTAGTCCCTATATGTCTATAGAGATTGAAAACATAATGGCATAAGCACAAGAATCCATAAAATCACATAGTCAGTGCAAGACGGTTAGAATTACACCACAAATTAATACATGCTCTTAACATGCAAAAACCTATGCTAGCATGGCATGTTCTAAACCCTAGATCCACTTTCGCATTCACGAGGGTTTAACAAGCAATCATAAATGTTCGCGACGCATTTACAATGAATAAGCTTAACCATACTAGGATATCCATAACAATCACACACTTTGGCATAAAAACAGTCAATATCTAGAATCGATAGAAAAATCCATTAAAATCTCATGACAACGCTTAGCCCATAATTGGACTATCCGCCATCATGGGTTCAATTGAAAACATAGTAGACAACTAATTATAAATAAAATACTGATATTAATTGCAGGAGTATATGAAACAACCGATCATCCGCGTTGTAGAAAATTACAAAAGAAATAGTTCGAACTAAATCACCCAAGATAGCTTGATGACCTAATTCTCTTCCTTGGTGACTCATAAAGTACTACTACTTTCTATGATACGATAATGATAAAAAAAAACGTCCCTTCTGTTTTTCTACTAGGTTACATAAAAAACCAAATATCCATGGGCCTGCTTCTTGCTGGGCCTTAAAATCTAACCAAACTGCGAAATAAACAAATAAACTTTGACTAGGGCGCGGGCGCGCTTGACGGAGGGCGGCCGCGCGTGGTCTTTCCTGTTGAAGCGCGGGCGCGCTTGGTGAGGTGCGGGCGCGCCTGCAGCTTCTGTCCAGCAGCTGATTTTAAGTCCGTTTGCTCTTTTAACGACTCGTCTTGCCCTCTCTTGATCTCACATCAAGCCTTGATCCTCCTCATTTGAAATCCCAGCTCATATACCACCAAATTATGCACTTATTCCTCAAACCTGCTTCGAACGGAATCTGCACACCAAAGACACAAAAACACATCAAAAGACACTATATACTTGGGCAAAAGCGATCAATTTAAGCCGAATTGGAACATATATAGTGGACAAAAAGTCCACTAACAGCAGGTTGCTAGTTGCCACCCTCACAGGAAATGCTCATCAATGGTTCAAGAGGCTGTCAGCCGATTCCATAAGGTCTTGGGAGTAGATGGGGGACCTATTTATAGCTCAATTAAGGGCTTTTTTGGCCTATGTCCCACTTATTAATACGTTGGTAAATATCAAACAGAGGGATAATGAAACTCTAAGGGACTACTTTAAGAAGTTCGATGAAGAGGTTCTCATGGTGAGAAAGGCCTCTGATGAAATACTGAAAAACTTCTTCATTGCAGGTGTTAAGCCAGGAACTGACTTTTGGAAGGAGCTCCAAGGAAGGGAACTTGTTTCTGATTTTTAATCAAGGGAGGAACCTCATAAGATTGTGGAGGAATCATTGGCCAAACTGTCAAAAATGCCAACTAGGGAGGTGTCGGGGTGGAGCAGGAATAAAAGGAAACACTCTTACATCCCCAAAGACAGAAATACTGAGAAAAGATAGGGAACCTCTGATTTAAGGAACTATAGTCATGATGATAAAACAGCTCTCATCTCTGTAAATGCTAACAGAGATAGGGCCCATGATGGGAGGACATTTTCTCCTGCTGACAGGTTCTTGAGGAATGAAGAACATACTCTTCTTAACACCTTTATCAACCACATTTATGAGATTACAAAAAAGAAAGGGGTGTTTAAAAAGCCCAACAAAGTAGGACCCCTTAGAAGGAAAGATTTGGGGAAATATTGTGCCTTTCATGATAACAATGGTCATGAGACATCATATTGTAGGCACCTCAAAGACTAAATTGAGGAGTTGATATGGAGGCACCTATCAGAGTTTGTGGCCAGAGAGGTAAAGAGGTTCCGAGATGAGAAGGCAGCCAAGGAAGTAGGGCAATCGGCTGCCACTAGAGTTATAAGGGCATGAAGCATCATGACCATTATTGGAGGTCCCTATTTGGCAGGTTCCAGTAAGAATGCCATGGATAGATATGCTCGGGAAACTAAAGTAAATCCCTTGACTAATGTGTTTAACTTGAAAGAAAGGCCTCCAAAGCTATTCAAAGCGGAAATTGCTCAAATCTCCTTTGATGAAGAGGATGCTAAATGGGTTCATCATCTACATAATGATGCCCTAGTGGTAATTATCATGATTGGAGACCTAAATGTGCCCATGATCGTGGTTGATAATGGAATCTTTGTGAACATCATGGCTTACACAACCTACTAGAAAATGGGGCTGCTGGACAAATAAATGGGTACCACCAAGAATGAATTGTATGGCTTCACTGGAAATTCAGTAAAGATCCTGGAAAAAATACAGCTTCCAGTTACCATGGGAGAGGAACCTAGAGTAGCTACACAAATGGTTGAATTCATGGTGGTGAATGAGGATATTTCTTATAATGCAATTTTGGGAAGACTAGTCTTGAAAGATATAAGGATAGTAACCTCTATTTATCATATAACCATGAAGTTTCCTACTCCTAATGGAATAGGGTATGTTAGGGGCTGCCAGAAATACTGAGAAGAGATCCTTTAATAGGGGAACCTCCATTTCAAGGACCTATAGTTAGGGCTGAGCAAAACCGATCCGAACCCGAAAAACCGAACCGAAATATGCTAATTCGGTTCGGTTCGGTTCCAATTTTTTTGAAAATCTGGTTTTTTCGGTTTTTCGGTTTGGACCGAAATATATTTCGGTCCGATCCGGTTTTTTCAAAATATTTCGGTCCAAAACCGAAAAAACCGAAATTTACAAAACGTATGTTTACATTATATATTATATATATAATATATATATTTATTATATATATATATAATATATATATATATATAATATATATATATATATAATATTTAATAATCTGAAAATTTCGGTTTAAACGGACCGAACCGAATAGACCGAAATATTTCGGTTCGGTTCGGGTCCGGTTTTATAAAAATTTCGGTTCGGTTCGGTCCTTCAAAAAATCAATATTTCGGTTTTCGGTTTTTTCGGTTCGGTTCGGTTTTGGACCGAACCGACCGAATGCTCAGCCCTACCTATAGTCGTGATGATAAAACAGCTCTCTTCTCTGTAAATGCTAACAGAGACTGGGCCCATGATAGGAGGAGATTTTCTCTTGCTGATAGGTTCTTGAGGTATGAAGAACATATTCCTCTTAACACCTCTATCATCCACATTTATGAGGTTACAAAAAAGACAGGGGTGTTTATAAAGCCCAACAAAGTAGGACCCCCTAGAAAGAAAGATTTGGGGAAATATTGCGTCTTTCATGATAGCAATGATCATGAGATATCAGATTATAGGCACCTCAAAGACCAAATTGAGGAGTTGATATGGGGCCACCTCTCAGAGTTTGTGGCCAGAGAGGCAAAGAGGTTCCGAGATGAGAAGACAGCCAAGGAAGCTAGGCAATCGGGTGCCACTAGAGTTATAAGGGCAGGAAGCATCATGACCATTATTGGAGGTCTCCATTTGGAAGGTTCCAGCAAGAATGCCATGGATAGATATGCTTGGAAAACTAAAGTAAATCCCTTGACTAATGTGTTTAACTTGGAAGAAAAGCCTTCAAACTTATTCAAAGCGGAAATAACTCAAATCTCCTTTGATGAAGAGAATGCTAAATGGGTTCATCATCCACACAATGATGCCCTAGTGGTAAGTATCATGATTGGAGACCTAAATGTGCACATGATCATGGTTGATAATGGAATCTTTGTGAAAATGCCTTACACAACCTACCAAAAAATGGGGCTGCTGGACAAATAAATGGGTACCACCAAGAATGAATTATATGGTTTCACTGGAAATTTAGTAAAGATCCTGGGAAAAATAAAGCTTCCAGTTACCATGAGAGAGGAACCTAGAGTAGCTACACAAATGGTTGAATTCATGGTGGTGAATGGGGATATTTCTTATAATGCAATTTTGGGAAGACTAGTCTTGAAAGATATGAGGATAATAACCTCTATTTATCATATGACCATGAAGTTTCCTACTCCTAATGGAATAGGGTGTGTTAGGGGCTGCCAATATGAATCAAGGGAGTGCTATAACAAAGCCATAAAATTGCTGAAAAGTTAAAAAAATAGCTTCTCGATAGTAAAAATGGAAGGCGGTGAAGTAATGATATTAGAACCTGCTGAAAGATCGAAACAATCCTGCAATGGCATCATAATTATAGAATTGGCCTGTGAGGAACCTCTTCCTGAGGTTCCGGTTTCTCTAGGGGTAGCACCATCAGGTTTGCTAATGTTAGAAGCTGCACCAATAGAGACTCTCACAATAGATGAGGTTCCAGATGTTGAAGTTGAGATAGGTTTGGACCCAAGAATGCCTGACACCACCGAGGGGACAGGACCAGCTGGTGATACTATTATTGTGGTGATGGATGATAGTGATACATTAAAGATCCTAACCATTGGGAAACACTTGGAACCTGGTATAAATGAGATGTTAATTAGGTTCCTGAAGTAGAACCTATATGTGTTTGCTTGGTGCCACTCATATATGATTGGGTTGACCCCAAAGTAATGTGTCACCATTTAAATATTGACACTGAAAAGAAAGGCGTAAGATAGAAAAGAAGGTTTGTAAGTGGAGAAAGAGCTTCTGCTTTAAAGGAGGAGATAGATAGGCTACTCAAAGTAGGTTTGGTCAAAAAATCCTTCTACCCCATATGGTTGGCTAACCCAGTATTGGTTAAAAACCCAATTGGAAGTGGAGGACTTTTATCGATCTCACATATTTAAATAAAACTTATCCCAATGAAAGCTTTCATCTTCCTCGAATTGACCAGCTAGTAGATGCCACCGTTGGACATCCCCTACTCAGTTTCATGGATGCTCATTCAGGCTATAATCAGATGCCCATGTATAAACCTGATTAAGCGACAACCTCTTTCATCACATATAGAGGTTTATATTGCTATGTGGGAATGCTTTTTGGATTACTCAATGGGGGAGTTACCTATCAAAGGTTAGTAAATATGATATTCTATTAATAGATTGCCAAAAAATGGAAGCTTATGTAAATGATATATTGGTCAAATCTAAGGAAGCTATTGATCATGTGAATCACTTAAAAGAAATGTTTGACATATTGAGAATGTACCGGATGAAGCTCAACCCTAAAAAATGTGTGTTTGGGATGGAGTCTGGAAAATTCCAAGGGTTCATTGTGAACCACAGAAGAATTGAGGCAAATCCTGTAAAAGTTAAGGCTTTGGTGGAAATGAGGTCCCCAAGGAATGTTAAGGAGGTATAGAGTTTTATAGGGATAGTAGTTGCTCTCAACAGGTTTGTCTCTAGAAGCTCAGATAAATGCAAGAAATTTTTTAAAGCTATCAAGAAAGGGAAAGAGTTCCAATGGACCTAGGAGTGTGAAGCTGCTTTCTAAAAGCTCAAAGAGCAGTTGGGCAGCCCCCATTGCTATCCAAACCCTTGGAAGGTGATATTCTTATTCTCTACCTAGTTGTCTCTGAGTACTCTATTAGTGTTGTCTTGATAAGAGAAGAAGAACATGTGTAGTACCTAGTGTATTATGTAAGTAAAAGGCGTTTGGATGTAGAAACCAGGTACCCAAGCATGGAGAAATTGGTGTATGCCTTAATTTTGGCATCTAGGAAGCTCAGACACTACTTTCAAGCCTATAAAGTGGAGGTAAGGTCTGTATATCCTTTGAGACCTGTCTTGCACAAGCCGAAAGCTTCTGGGAGACTCATGAAATGTGCAACAGAGTTGGGACATTTTGACATTGATTACAAGCCAAGGACAACAATTAAAGGTTAGGTTCAACTGATTTCATATTGCAATTCCCATAAAAAATAGAGGTGGAAATCATACATCCGGCACCTGAACCTGCTAACTCAATTACACCTGAGGAAAACTGTTCACCATGGTGGAACCTGTATGTAGATGGAGCAGTAAACAGTAATGAGGCATGGGCTGGAATTAAACTCATTACCCTTGAGAGGCATCGCCTCCAAAGCTACATTCACTTCTCATTTAGAGCTATCAACAATGATGTAGAATATGAAACTTTAATTGTAGGGTTGATGCTAGCCCTAGAGATGAAGGTGGAAAACTTTAATGTCTACAGTGACTCAATGTTAGTAGTATGGCACATCAAAGGTGATTATAAAGCTAGGGGACCTAGGAAAAACCTCTACATGAAGTATGCACAAGACCTGATAAAGAGGTTCTGAGAGGTGAAACTTGAACAGATTTCAAGAGCAGAAAATGTTAACGAAGATGCCTTAGCAAAGCTAGGATCTCAGAGGTCTGTAACATTGTTAGGAATAATTTCCCTTGAAATAAAATATTAGCCAAACATCCCACAAGAGGAAGGAATGAAAATTGAGGTTCCAGTGGAGAGACTATGGACATATCCAATCAACGCTTACATTACTAAAAGAGAGCTTCCTGAAGATAAAGATGAGGCCAGAAGAGTCAGATACCAATCATCTAGATATGTTATTTATGATGGGTACCTTTATAAAAGAGGTTTCAATCAACCACTACTCAAATGCATAGCTGGAAATAATTATGAGTATATTTTGAGGGAGGTCCATGAAGGTATTTATAGGAATCACTTGGGGGGTACCTCTCTTGCCCACAAAGTGCTAAGGTAGGATACTACTGGCCCACAAGGTCAGATGCCCACAAGTTTGCTAAGTCATGTGATCATTGTCAGAGGTATGCAAACCTCAACAGTAGACTAGTGGCACCTCTCAATTCCTTGGTTAGTCCTTGGCCATTTATAATATGAGGGATTGATCTAATTGGGGAGCTGTCAAAAGGAACAGGAAGTGTGAAATGTGTTGTAATAGTTGTAGATTACTTCACAAAGTAGGTGGAAGCTGAACCTTTGGCCACCATCACTGTTGGAATGCTAAGGGAATTTGTCTACATGACAATCATTTACTGGTATGAAATCCCATACAAGCTGATTTCTGATAATGGAAAACAGTTTGACTGTAAGGAAATGAGGAAGCTATGTGATGATTTGGGAATAAAGAAGAGTTTTTCAGTTGTTTGCCATCCTCAAAACAATGGCCAAATAGAAGTCGTGAATAAGATAATTAAACATACCTTATAGGCAAAATTGGTGGAAAGCAAGGGAAGCTGGCCAGAGGAGCTTCCAATGGTGTTATGGTCTTATAATACAACACCCCGGTCAACTATAGGAGAATCTCTTTTTTCCCTCACTTATGGCTGTGAAGCCATAGTACTTGTTGAAATTAGGGCGGGTTCTTTCAGGAGGAACAATTATCAGCCTGAAAATAATGAAGTCAACCACTGTTTGTACTTAGACCTGGTGGAGGAAATGAGAACCTCCTCACAATTGAAGTTGGCTGCTTATCAGCAGAGAACTAGGAGGTACTACAACAACAAGGTGGAACCTCGACCACTCAAGGTTGGTGATTTGGTGTTGAGAAAAATGATGTCAAACATGAAGGTTCTAGGTCACGGAGCATTTGAAGCAAATCAGGAAGGTCCTTACAAAATTGAATCAGTGCTATGGGAAGGAACTCACCATCTTACAAACCTAGATAGGAAGCTAATCCCAAGGACTTGAAATGTTGAACACCTCAAGAAATATTACCAGTAATCTCTTTTATTCATCAAGTAGGAAAAGTAGGCCTCTTTCAGGCTAGGAAAATAAAACAATCTTATGCTCTTGCATTTTCAAGCTTCATTTAGTTGATAGTTATAATTTTTTATTCCATACTCGGGGGTAGTACCTATAAACCTCTCAGAGTCTTCATATAATGTTCTTTATTTTAATGGAAATAGTGGCAATTTCCCTTTATATGTTTTTTTTACAAGTGTACCACCTGGCATCATGTAATAAGCTTCAACATAATAAGTTCTCCTGTATATCAAGCAACACTGCAGAATTTGGGGGTAGTAGGTGACATTCTGCCTAGAAGCGGATCTTGAAAGAGCCAATTTTCAAGCAAAATCACGGAGGTGCCGAGTCCTGGCTCTTGAGGTTCCAAATAGTTAACCTATGAGGTGCCTAGTCCTGGCTCATATGGTTCATATTTAACCCAAAAGTGCCTAGTCCTGGCTCTTGAGGTTCTAGAGATTTAACTTATGAGGTCTGTAGTCTTGGTTCTTATAGTTCATGTTTAACCTTAGAAGTGCCTAGTCCTGGCTCCTGAGGTTCCAGAGATTTAATCTAGGAGGTGCCTAGTCCTGGCTCCTATGGTTCATGTTTAACCCAGGAGGTGCCTAGTCCTGGCTCTTGAGGTTCCATAGATTTAACTTAGGAGGTGCTTAGTCTTGGCTCATATGGTTCATGTTTAACTCAGGAGGTGCGGAGTCCTGGCTCCTGAGATTTAACCTAGGAGGTACCTAGTTCTGGCTCATATGGTTCATATTTAACCCAGGAGGTGCCTAGTCCTGGCTCTTAGAGTTCCTAAGATTTATCTTAGGAGGTGCCTAGTCCTGGCTCCTGATGTTCTAAAGATTCCACAAAGGAGGTGTCTAGTCCTGGCTCCTGTGATTTCCAAGAATTGATTTGAAAAATTGTCATATGATAGCTATAATGATACCCATCTAGGTGGAAGGCTGATAAAGCTCCTCATAGAGTAGTTATGGTGAAATCAGAAGGAAATAGTTATTCAGGAAAGTGATCCAGTCTAGAAGCTCCTGAATCATGGAGTAGGTACCACCTAGTTAAGTGAAACCTCATCAATTGAGAGGTACCAACGAGGGAGAGAGATCCCAACTAGGCAATTGGAACCTCGTCAGCATAAAGGTATTAGATAAGGAGGAGAGGTCCCCCTATGTCATTAGTACCTCATCAACAGTGAGGTCCCAACATCAAAAGAGGTCCCATGGAACCTTGAGGTTTTCCCAATATGAAGAAGGACAATTGCACAACACACATAACATTAGATGCAAACTATACTTTCTACTTACCTGCTAAATTCCTCTTAATGGTATATCTATGTGATCATCATATTAGGGAAAGTTACTATGGAAACCTCTAACATGGACAATTATGAAGTCAAATCGAAGTGTATGACATAAGTCATAATGGAAGGCATCTAGAGGCTACAAAAACCTGTTTCAGTTATTTTAAAGTGAAAATTGGACATGCAGTAACTTAATGGAGGCTAGAAACTTCGAAGGATAACATGATTCTAATAGCCAAAGAAAGTAAATATCCCAGCAAACGATAATGAAAATATCCAGGAAACCAGAAAAATATTCAAGTTACATCTGTGGAGCATTCGATGTGCCAACCCCCTCATTTAGAAAAACCACAAAATATCCGAACAACAAACACAAAATGTTCAAGAAGCATTAAAAGAAGGCAATGCCATAAAGGAGAAGGGAGAATCACTCTGCAGGAGGAGTTCTTTCAGTGTTGGAGGAAGCTTTTTCAGCAATAGCCGTGGATGTGGTACCGACAGAAGCAACATTTTCAGGAAGAGGGGCTGAAATCTTAGTCTGCATGGATTGAGATGCGGGAGCTGGCTCCACTACCTTCTTAGCTGCTTTCACCACATCTGGACCTCCAGGTTCCCCTCAACAGCCACCATCCAACATTCGTGAACCCTTTGTCAGGAAGCTGTTTCTTGACGGATTTGCACTACTTTTCTGCCGCTATTCCAGTAAAGAGCCTCCATAGTGTTGTAACCAAATTTCTCTCACAACACACACCACCACCCATAAATTCATATCATCATCACCACGGCAAAACAACACAATCATATATGAAGATTGTTGATGATATATAATAGAATTTTTTTCTTTATAAAAACAAAAATCTAAAAATAATTTATGAAATTATGCAGTCAATATATTTTAAAATACGTGTTTAAAGTAAAAAATGGATATTTAACCCAGACAGAGGGAGTACTAGATTGTTTTAAATTAATTAACTTAAAATGAGTTAAAATTGAAATTAAGAGAGTATTTTGTGTTAAAATTTTAGGTCTACACATATTTCTTCTTTAAAAAAGTAATTGTTTTTAAAAAATTATTAACTTTGACCGATTTTTATCAAATTTTGACCGACTCTTTTTTTAAAAAAAATTATTAACTTTGACCAATTTTTATCAAATTTTGACCGACTCCATTGATTATCGCTAGCCTCATTCAATATTTAACTGATTTTTAAAAAAATCGCCCTTTTAACTCATTTCCTATTTAATCAAGTCAGAATCCATCCTACCAATTAATTGAATTAATCCGCTATTATTAAAACGCCGAATAAAACAACACATCACGATAGTCAAGCATATTTCCCTAACAAACCAGTGAAAATCTACTTTCTCGAAATGAATAGAAGAAATATCAAACAAAGATCACAGTCCAAATGTTATGTAGACACAAAATCGTCATATCCAACTGTCATTTCAGATCTTAATGCAACAATGTGATGCAAGTAGTTATATATGTATATAACCAGTTGTACTATAATTAGACAATTTAAGTTATGGGGACAAGTATAGATTTATAGGTGGTAGATGGGTACATTGCACCGTACAAAAGGCTTGACTTATGAGCGTGATAGGGTTATAAACATTTTTAGAATGAACTCCTACGTGTTCATCTGTTGTACGAACCACGTGGGTTCTTCTCCATAATTATCATTTATAAAATTTGTTTATATAAAAATAATCTTGATATTATATTATAATAAATGTTAAATTTAGATAGTTATTTAAAGTTATCTTTAGGATCATTAAACCTTGTGTATATTATATTTCACAGTTAAATATTTTGTTGACTCTACGAGAATGAACAAAAAAAATAATTGAGTCAAATTTGCAACGAATGGTCAATTTGAATCATTTAGACACAATCAATTATGTATTTAATATTTAACCCCAAAAAAAACCTATTATACATATTTGAGAAAATAAAGGAGTTCTTTTGAAAAATATGATTTTATATATATTTTAATAGAATTATTTATCTACTTATTTTATAGGTAGAATTTTTATATTTAAGTATATTTTATATTATACATTGAAATAATTATGTTTAAAATCAATGCCGCCTCCGTCGGGGAAAAAGTTTCACTAAAGCACATTTAAATATTTTCAGAAATGATATTTATAAATAATATTTTTTAAATTTTTTATTTATAAAAAACATATTACCTCACTATTAGAAAAACTGCATACAATATTAATTGTCAACTGATGTCTGAGAAATTTCTGCCCGATATCTTCGCATGTGATGGTAAAAGTATATATTACCCGGCGTAAAAGTACCTACTTCGAGTATCTTTTTATAAAGAAATATCTCGATCAAAATGAAACAAAAAGTGTGACAGTTTATGTGAATTAAGTAAAGTTAGATTTTATTTATTATTATATAAATTTACTCTATGATACAATACATTAATTAAATGAGAATTGTAGTACCAGAAGAAGGTCGAGTCGTAGAGATGCGGTGTGAAAGTGATGGAGCATATTGAAATGAGTTTGAATCAAAGAGAAAGGGACAAATATACAAGCTGGATAGCATGCGAGCGACTTGATAAAAACAACTGTGTGTCGGCACCATAACTACGCGACTCTCTCCTGCCCCCCCTAATCGGGTACCACTTAATTGTTATTTTTTTGAAATCAAAAAAATAACAATTAAGTCTCCAAAAAATCATAATTTATTAGTACACTTATTAGTAGTTCCTGAAGTTCTCGTCAGGTTGAACACAAATATCTCATAAGCTTAGATCATACATTTTGAGTTATTGTGGGATAATATCTACTGATTTTGTATCCTCACCTCCGGACCTCTGTCCATTGAGGAATAATATCATCCGTCTTCGTATCCCAAACAACTTGATCACCTTCGGACATCTATCTATTGGGGAATAATACCACCAACTTTTGTATCCCTAGACAACTTGAAAGATCAAGTGTTTGAGAGTTGACTCTAATATAAAATGTGACAACTCGGGTCAAATTTCGAGACTTTTTCAAAATCGGGTCAAGTCTGGAATCCATATCACAATTAAATTCAGAGTACACTGACTCAAATACAAGAATTTGGGTAATCCATAAATCCACCATAAGTCTCGAAAGGATCATGATTTATTGATATACTTAGTAGTAATACATTGTCTTATATACTAAACTAAAGTTTTTGCATATTTCGATGGTAATTAGGATGTTACAATAATTATAGTTTTGGGTTTTTTTAAAAAATACCAATACTTTATTTAAATTTTAAAATATACAATCATTTTTAAGATTTATTTTGAAGTATGATTTTGAAGTTTTATTTTCAAAAATATGATATGTAATTCTGCAACTTAAAATGTAATTTTATATTCATTTTGCTAAAAATTAATTTTGAAGTTTGTTCAGGTTGCACCAGTTATATTTTCAAAATAAATATGAATTGTAAAAATACAATTTCACAATTCATTAATGGCATGTTTGAAAACATAGATTTCATTTGAAATTCTATATTTGATCAAATGACATGTTTGGGTAATCATAAGAATTTGGATTTGGATTTCATTTGAATTTCTAAGAATTCAAATATTAGTACAAATATGAGAATTTGAAATGACAACTCAAATTCTATAATTTATAATCCAACATTTGAAATGAAATCAATATTCTCGAACACAATATAAAATAAATCAAATGCAAGTTTGTAATCAACCAAAATAAAAAAATACAACATTATATTTTTTTGTATAATTTTATCAAATAACTATTGATTACTCAAAAATTTTGTTAGAATTGACTCCAATTGCAATCATCACATCACATTCCTCAAATCAACTTAAAAACATATAAAATCTCTCTAAATCAAATGAAAATCATTCATTAAACTTTTTTTTAAAAAACAATAAACTAAAAACAATCAAAATCAACTTCAATTTTCTATTTTTATTAACACTTTACTCGCAAACGAAATCAACTAAATGAAACTCCATTTATGAACTAAAATTATCATAAAATGCTAGTTTTGACTATTAGTTTTAAATTTTTGGATCTCGTTTGATTTGGAGACATTTATTAGACACGAATTAGAGTCTACCAAAAAATCATAACGTGAAATAGAGAAGAATCTTGTTTGACCATAGTTATATGTTGGAATAGACAATCCTATTTTATTTGTTACTTGTATTTGTATGTTGTTAAACACATTTAGACTAGTTGTATAAAAATTTCAGGACTTAATTCTTTGTTATAATTTGCAATAGTCAAAGTTCTATATTGTGTAATTCAATTATGTAATTATGGTCATCAAAATAAATTTCTGGAAGAAATTTAACAAATTGTTTAAGCAACAGAAGTAATAAGGCCAAGAAAATAAAATTTGCATAATGAAAGAAATTTGTCCAAGGCATTGTATCAAGAAGTCCACAAATGACTGTATAGTAAAGTTTAAAAGTGATATATCGAGAAGTCCAATTGAAGTAATATAGCAAAGTCCTGAAGTGATATATGATGAGAAGTGCTACAAAGTTGGTGTCGAGAAGTTATTATTTAGTTGATATTGAAAAGTTCAAACTCATCTATGTCAAGAAGTTCATAAAGGAGTGTGTCGAGAAGTCCAAGTAAAACATCATCTCGATAAGTCCATTACAATTGTATATCGAGAAGTACAAATATCGAGAAGTTTTTATGTTGAGAAGTACGTTGATTGAGGATGTCGAGAAGTATAGACTCTCATAACGTGGAATAGAGAAGAATCTTGTATGACCATAGTTATATGTTGGAATAGACAATCCTATTTTATTTGTTACTTGTATTTGTATGTTGTTAAACACATTTAGACTAGTTGTACAAAAATTTCAGGACTTAATTTTTTGTTATAATTTACAATAGTCAAAGTTCTATATTGTGTAATTCAGTTATGTAATTATGGTCATCAAAATAAATTTTTGGAAGAAATTTAACAAATTGTTTAAGCAATAGAAGTAATAAGGCCAAGAAAATAAATTTTTCATAATGAAGGAAATTTGTCCAAGGCATTGTATCAGGAAGTCCACAAATGACTGTATAGTAAAGTTTAGAAGTGATATATCGAGAAGTCCAATTGAAGTAATATAGCAAAGTTCTGAAGTGATATATGATGAAAAGTGTTACTAAGTTGGTGTTGGGTTCCGAGGCATAAAACGCAGCGGATTAAACGTAAATATAATGAAAAATTTCGGAACCCTAACGCAGGATCATATATAAGTTCGGACTGATTTGTGTGAAACGGAATCATACCTTTTCTTGGTCTTGACTTCTACGAACTCAACGGAGATCCTAGCTTTCACGACTTGTGTCTTCTTCTCGAAAACACCTCTATGGTATCCACACGAGCACCTTCAAGAACGTCTCACGATCTTGATTACGGAATGGATGTACTAGCTCCTTTGATGATTTCGAAACTGCCTTGCTCTGCCTTGCTATGTAGCTGCTGCCTCTAGGGTTATTTTTCTCAAAAACGTTAACCCTTATTAACCCTACATTATCTATTTATAATGGTTGGTTAATAGGCCCATAATAGCAACCCATAACAGCAAAGCCTAACCCATGTAGGTTTAGGATTAAATAATAAAACCGAATTTTATTATTTAATTAATAACTAAGTCACACTTAATTATTAATGGCAGAATTCAAATTCGAATTTATATTATTTCAATTAATTAAGTCTCACTTAATTAATATAATAAAATTCAAATAATCATCAATTAATTTAAATCTATAATTTAAATTAATTATTCCTTTAAGTACTCTATGTGTGTGACCCTATAGGCTATTATTTAATTAGCAATAATTTTATTCTCCAATAAAATTATAAACAATGAGCGGTATCTAGTAATACATCATTGTTACCCAATTAAATAATAATTAAATCGTGATTTGATAAAACCTTTCGTGATTAATGTTTCCGTGTAATATAATCCCTTTAACCATATATATTATAGATTAAACTCGAGGCATGTATTTAGTCATCCTCTTCAACATTTAATCCGGGTTTACTTGATCCATGAGTAGACTATGAAAACAAATCATTATTTGAGCACGACCATGCATTTTATAGTCTCACTCAATCAAGAGGCCAATAATATATCTCCTAATTATAGGAGGGTTAAATCATTTATCTATCATTCATATTTCTCATACGACTCATGATATACCCGATGTCCACTTTTATCATTACCCGGTTAAAGGTAACTTTTAATGTAGTCAAAGTATATTAATCATCATATAGAAATATAATGATCTCAAGTCAGAGGATCATTACACCATTATCACTGTGAGTCTTTCTTATGACTTTATTAAACATGAAGAATCTCACTGTGGGTCTGTCTAGTACCATGTACTCCTGCATGTACCTATGTGTTGACTTTAGTATCCCCATACTTATAACCAATGAGATGTGGTTATCTGTCAAACAACATACTAGTCTATTTATGTATTATTATTGTCCTATAATAATAATACTCGACTAGGGACATTTAAGAATATGATATATTATATAATCTCAAGTTCAAGTCATGTACTAAACTATACAATGTGTATCATGATTCTAAGGACATTTATTATGCTAACAAATATATCGCAGTAATTAAAGTCATAATAAATACGTTTATTGAATAATCAATTGACATAAAGGTTTATCAAAATAAACATTGTATTGCCTCTAGGGCACCTACACCAACAGTTGGTGTCGAGAAGTTATTATTTAGTTGATATCGAAAAGTGCAAACTCATCTATGTCAAGAAGTTCATAAAGGAGTGTGTCGAGAAGTCCAAGTAAAACATCATCTCGATAAGTCCATTACAGTTGTATATTGAGAAGTACAGATATCGAGAAGTTCTTATGTTGAGAAGTACGTTGATTGAAGATGTCGAGAAGTATAGACTCTGATAAAGATATCGAGAAGTCTAGACTCTGACGAGAGATATCGAGAAGTCTAAACTCTGATAGGAGATATCAAGAAATATAGACTCTGATGAAGATGTTGAGAAGTCTAGAAGTGTACATGTCGAGAAGTCAAAAGAAAATGGATACCAAGAAGTCCAGATATGCAGTTGTACAGGGATGTCGAGAAGTGCAGAAGTATCAAATTTAAATGTAGTTCACAAAGGATTAATTATAAATATTTAATTATATCTCGAATTTTCGTTATTCGACATATCTATTTAGCAATACTTATGGAAGTTTGCAGGAGTAAAAGACAGATAATAAAAGTATCTATCACAGTTAATATTGGTCAAATACTAAGTATGAAAGATGACAAGTCTACAACAGGGAACTTACAGAGAGAATATGACAGATGATAGTGAAAGGAAGCAGAATCTGCAGATTGACATATTCAAAGTGTTAGTTAGAAATAGGAAGTTCCAAAATATAAAAATAGTTTGTCTTATTTCCTATAATAGCACTTAGTACAGTGGAGCATGTGTTAACAAACACATTGACTATATAGCATGCACTTGACTCCATTGTAATGTATTGATTTGAAATATCTATTCCTTATTTTATCTACAAAAACAAGAAGTTGGAATTTATTTTTGAATTTTCAAGTTTGTAGCAATTTCATTTTAATACAATATTACTTTAAAAGTTAATTAATGTATTCTTATTATATGTTATTCTTTGTAAACATAAAAAGCCACACACACTAAATCACATTCACATAAACATATATGTAACAAGGTATATTTATGGATTCACCCTTCTGTATAAGTTTTAATCTGAAGCATTCCTAACATTATAGAAACAATTTGTAAAATTAAATATTATGTATATATATATATATATATATATATATATATATTTACATATGCCTATCTAACAATAATATCAAATACTATTTAATATCATATAAAAATGAACAAATAAAAACATAAATTATATATAAATGGTACCAAATTAGAATAATTTGAAGATCTAAATATAACCATACATATATACAAATTCAAATATATCAAAAAAGCCCATTGTGATATGACAATTAATGTATATAAATAACAACTAATAATATTAATTTAAGGTTTATCTATGTACTAGTTTATAACTCGTGCAATGTACATATTTGCTAATAATTAAATAAACATATTTTTATATTATATTTATATTAATATTTAAAATTTATTTTTTATATTAAATTTTTGTAAAATTTTGAACTAATATTAATACATGTAATATATTTTCTTATTTTATGTAAATTTATTAAATATTTAGGTGATAATAAGTTAATTTGATAATTGATTTCATTTGAGTGTTATGTAGCTCATGGAAAAGCTATTAAACATAAATTGCTTATATCATTCAGCCAAACAGAGCCTTACAAGTTGTAATCGTTTATGTCTTACTGAGATTAAGTAGACCAATTAGTATAAATAGAAGATACAACTAAGGTAAACATTTTATAAGAAAAATAATAATGATTTACTTCTCTCTCTTTCTTTATTTCTCTCTCTACTTCATCTCTCTCGTTTGCTTATCTCTATCTAGTTTATATTGTTGTTCCTTGTGTATCTGCAAGATATTCATTCAGTACATGAACTCTTTATGATATCAGAGCTCTTTTGAGAGGTTCCGCATAGTTCTATCACGATTATCTCTGATAATTCAAGGTTTGATCGTTCTTTCTTACTGATTAAGGTTTGATTTTCATCTCTACTCGTCTTGTTCTTCAATACAAGTATTGTTACATTGTGGATTGTATTTCTGAGAAGATTCATTATCGAATTGACTTGTTGCTTGAGTTAGGTTTCTTGATTGAAGTATTACTTGAGCTAGGGTTTGATTGTTGATTCTTGGAGATATATACAGTTACGTACAATTGTTGTGTGTAATTGTGATTGAATTTCTAAGCATTACGAAAATGATGAGAACTATGTATGCAAATATAGTAGGAAATAAGCAGACTAATAACATTTCATATGTAGAACACATTGTTGAAGAAGAAGCAACATCTGATGACACTGAAGTTAGTGTTACATCTAATCTTCATCCATTGTATTTTGCCAACATAGATCATCTTGGACTAATTCTGATTTCCAAAAAATTTAACTAGAACTGAAAATTATAATCCATGGAAAATGTCTATGACTATTGCTTTATCAGCAAAGAACAAGATGTGAATGGTGACTGGTATCATAGAAAGGCTAGAAGAGTCTTCTGCATTATGTGCACAGTGGGATCGAGTCAATGATATGGTCAAAAGTTAGATTCTCAATACAGTGTTAGATGAGATAAGTAATGACATGGATTTTGTGCACTCTATTCAAGAATTATAGAAAGAGTTAAATGAATAATTCTCTAGTTTTAATGGACATAGAGTTTATCAGATTCTTAAGGATCTTCATGCTCTTGAGCAAGGTGACAAGTCTGTTGAGATTTATTTCCATAATATGAAAAATCTTTGGGATGAGTATGTTGTTTTGGAACCTATTATCTCTTGCAAATTTAATTGTAAGTATGCATCTCCCAAGCTACAAGAAGAACGAGATCAAATAAAGAAGTTGTTTCAACTTCTCATAGGGTTGAATGAAAGTTTCTCTGCAGAAAGAGGTCAGATCCTCATGATGAACCCATTACCATCTGTTTCACATGCTTACTCCTTTATTAAATAGAAAGAAAGACAGAGACATGGTAGTTTGGTTTCAATGTTATTCATGGCCAGCACAAAAGTTAACAATATTACAAAAGCAAATTTCAGTTCCATTCCTACTTCTAGAGGTACTATTGAGAAAAAAGACAACTGAAGTGCACATATTTTCAGAAAGAAGGATATTTGAAGGAGAATTGTTACAAGATTATACGGTATCCTCCTAAAGGAAGAGGAAGAGGAAAACATGGAACTATTCCAACACCTGGTTTTAGGAATTATCCACAGGTTATGCACGTGTCTTCAGGAACATCTTTGAATAACTCTGTTCCTAATGAGCTTAATGTTGCAGGTTCTTCACAAGGTGTGGCTTAGAATAATTCTTTTGAACAACTGCAACAACAAGTTATGCACATGAGTCTGATGATGTCCATGTTAATGGCCGACAAAGGATCTCAAACTCCAGAAGATCATGTGTCTAATATTGCAAGTTTGGCTTATTCCATATTTTCATATTCACCACAGAGTATACTAAATATGTGGATTTTAGATACATGAGCTTCTAGTCACATGTGTTGTAATGCAAAATTGATGCATGATTTGCATAGCTTAATCCAACCTTTCCACATATATCTCCCTAACGGTGATACTATATTGGTCAAACAAATTGGTTCGGTCATCTTTAATTCCAACATCACTCTCAAGAATGTTTTGTTTGTGCCAAAATTCAACTATAACTTGTTATCCATAAACAAGCTTACTTGTGATTCCAATTATGTGGCCTCATTTCTTCCAAATACTTATGTTTTTCAGGACCAGATCCAGGTGAAAATACTGGCCACTAGTATTGAACATGGTGGACTTTATTACTTGTCTTACTCTGAATTTCAAGTCTAGCACCATAGTTCTTCTCAGTCTAATGTACAGTTACATTTTGTTTCTGATACAAATTCTCATGTAATTTACTCTTCTTTTGAAGTGTCTATTGCTAAAATTTAGCACATAAGATTAGGGCATACTCCTAATTCTGTTCTCAAACATATTGGGTGTATTGACAATTTATCTGTTGAAAATTCTAATTGTCCTGTATGTCCTTGTGCTAAATAAATAATGTTGCCTTTTCCTAAGCATAAATCTTCTTTAACATATCAAAGTTTTGATATTATACATATAGATGTTTGGGGTCCTTATCATGTTTCTACTTCCACTGGCTGCAAGTATTTCCTTACTTTAGTGGATGATCACAGTAGAACAGTTTGGACTTTTTTTTATTATCTAGCAAACAAGATGCTTTTGCTCATTTTAAGTCATTTGTGGCTTATGTTCAAAATCATTTCAAGACTTCCATTAAAGTCATAAGAACAGATAATGGGAGTGAGTTTATCAATCAATTTTTTAAACCCTTCCTAGATCATTTAGGCATCTTACATCAAACCTCTTGTCCATATACACCTTAACAAAACTCCAAAGTAGAGAGAAAATATAAACAATTGTTAGATATTGCTAGAGATTTATGGTTTCATTCAAGGTTACCTCCTAAGTACTGGGGGTGAGTGTATTTCGATTGCTACATAAATTATTAATGTGTTGCCAACCCCAGTCCTCAGTTTTAAAATACCACATGAACTCTTATATGATGTTAAGCCTTATTATTCCAAATTCAAGGTTTTTCGTTGTTTTTGTTATGCTTTAGTCCATCCCTCTGATAAATTTTCTTCCAGGGCTATTCAATGTGTCTTGGTTGGTTATCCTTGAAAGGCTGTATGTATAGACCTATATGTAACATAGGGTTATAACTCAACACAAGAACAGTACGTGTAAATAATATGAAGTTATCACCGGAATCAGGAAGACATGAAGACTTGGTAAAGACAAAGGATAAAGAAGAAATCTACAGACTTGAAGCATTAGCTCACTGGAAGAAGTTCATTAATATGTTCATGCCCCAGTGAAGAATAAAGGTTGAAGTATTCAAGGATGTGGAAGCAGTGAAGCAATTGTCAAAGTACCAGAAAGATTCTAGTGATCCAAATCTGCAAATTAGTCAAGCAATGAATTGCAGAGCTCAAGTACAGGAATCAATAAGATAGAATACACGGCAAATATAAAGAATCAAAATATTAGATGAAATCTTGGAGTCAATTATAGATTGCTAGAGGAAGTTCATTCATATGTTCAGACTTCAGTGAAGGATAAAGTTCGAAGATGTTAAGGGTTTCAGATATGTTTATGGTTCAGCATAAGTGCCAGAGGATTCCAATGTACTTACAATAGAAGCACTTCTTAACAACTAGAGAAACAGGGCCAATTGAATAGTCAAGAAGATGTGAAGATCAAGTTCGTGTTAGTCGTTTGTGAACCAGACCAGTTGCACTAAACGTCAGCACAAAAGGAATTGAGAACTGCATCTATGTTAGAAAAGAATTGGTTGTATAACCGTTGTGTGCTAAAGCTCAGAGAAAATCAAGTTCAAGTAGTAAAGGTAAATTTATTAACTTGGTTGCAGTGAAAAGAAATATTACAAAGCTTTGAATCGTTGAAAAAAGGCTAAGGTGAACTACCGATAGTTGGTTTTAGCTGTTTGACTGTTTTGTCTTATTTACCGACGGTTGGGTTTCAGCTGTTTAGCTATTTCGTCTTATTTACCGACGGTTAGCACATCTCGACGGTTACCATTTTGGATATATTATTAATTTCATTTCACTTGACGGTTATGGTTTAATAATTTATTTTGAGTCGATAGTTATTGGGTTTGACTGTTTCGTCTTAATTGACCGATGGTTACAGCATCTCGATAGTTAAGGTACTCAGATAAATATCCAGATTATTTATTCCATCGACGGTTAAGTCATTCGATAGTTATGGCACTTCGATAGTTGAGGTTTAAGATTGTTTAATCTACAGCCAGCCACAGCATGCCACCTATCATTGATATCCTTGAGCAGAATTGTATTAAGTGATTTATTTCAGTCTCGATGGTTATCAACAGACTCACCAATGGTTATAAATCAAATGTCTCGACAGTTGTTAATTCAGGAAGTGAGAAGCAGCTCAGTTACTTGGACCACATGAAGCCACATAGTTGTACTGAAAAAGCCTACACATATATTGAAGGAGAGTAATTTATTTGGAGAAGTCTTCTACAACACAACAAAAATATCCAGAGAGAGAGAAGGCAAAGCCGGAGAGGAGAGAACACCTAGAAAAATCTATACCTCTTCACCGGAGATGTATTAGTGGGCGGTCCCTTAACGGAAAATGTTCAGGGCCACTATATATCACTCTCTACGGTCTTAGTTTTCTTTGTACTGATCTAGAAATACTTGTATAGGAACTTGAGAGTTATATTTTTGTTAAGCAGCGAAGAACTTGTTCTTCGGACCGGATTTGTTGGCCGGGTGTAGCAACCTCAGGGTTTATATTTATCAAATGATATATTTCCCGAATCTTGTGTTGTTTATTTTACTGCTAATTTTCTAGAACCGAACTGATTAATCCTAAACACAGAAAATTAGTAAGCAGCTCCGTAAATACTATTCACCTCAAGAACACGAGCCCACTAACCGAACTCTAAATTATTTATCCGCAAAAGATTCGAAAGAATTTTTTATTTTAGTGAGTATCGTATTCAACCCCCTTTTCTACGATACTTCCGGGGCCTAACAATTGATATACAAATCAAGATCCATTAGCTCAGTGAAGCTCACCAGGCGGAAGCTGTTTGAACTCAGAATGATTAGCGGCCTTGTTAAATAAATTTATTTTATAAATTTAAATTCTGATAAATTTATTTAATAAATTTTATTTAAGCAAATTTATTCTATAAATTTAATTTAAATGAGTTTATTATTTAAACTTGAAAAAGTTTATTTTATAAACTTAATTTAAATAAATTTATTTTATAAATGTAATTTAAGAAAATTTATTATTTAAATTTATGTAGATTTAATTTATAATTTAAAGTTATTATATACTTTGTCCATTTTCGAATTATTCAGCTTATCCATTTTAAGTTATCGGCAACGTTTGTATTAAAGTGGAAATTGAACAGTGAACTTGCTGGTTAGTGAATTACACGCGTGAAGTTGTTGATCCAGTGTTTTATTTTTGGTAATGCACGTGCAGTATGTGAAGTCAAGTACTTGTGTTAGTCAACAGATATTGTCGAGTGCTTTGCCAATCATGTCACCTAATCCCCCGATAGTTATTGCAAGTTGCAGTTAAGCCATTTTAATACCTCCGACACTTAGCCGCAGTTCCTTATTTTTTATTTTTTATTTATTTTATTTCAAAATTTTTAAAATTCGTAACTGTAAATTTTTCTTAAATATTAATTTACGTTTTATTTAATTTTTAAGAAAATTCAAAATTTTTGAAAATTAAATTTTTCATAAATATTTATTTTTGATTAATTTATTAGAAAATTAAATTTTTTAGAAATGTAAATTTTTCTTAAATATTAAACTAAGGATGTCGACAGTGCAGAGTGTTTCTACTTTTGATTTACATCTCAGAAAAAGACATTTGCCCCTGGTGTAATTTTTGATTCCGGAATAAAAATTAACCAGTGTTTATTAAACTCTGAAACATGATCATATAGTATTTTTACTGTGTAATCATGTCTTAGGTATTAATATTGGCGAAGTTTCTTTTTGAGAAAAAATGTGACTCATTAGTATTACTCTTGGACATAAGCGCCTCAGGTGCTATTTTGGCCTACTTAACGTTTTGAACTTTAATATCTATTTTAGATTTATTTATTTTTTCAGAAAATTTAATATTCTTGTTAATTAAATTTTTCTTAAATATTAATTTATAATATTTTAATTTTTAAGAAAATTTGAAATTCTTAAAAATTAAGTTTTGTAAATTTTTATTTTTGATTAATTTATTTCTAAGAAAATTAAAAATTCTGTAAATTTAAATTTTTCTTAAGTACTTATTCGAGGATGCTCAGAAGTTATTAGTTGAAGATTTTTACGGGTTATTGAAGACAATAAAGATCGACTGAAGATTATCCAGAAATGCTGATTCTGGTTATGAAAAGATTATTTGGGTACAGTTTTTAGTTGGTTTGAGTTGAATTTGAAGATGAAAAATCTTAGCGGTTTAAGTAGTGTGAAGGAGAACAAACTGGACATCCTAGCATCTTAGTACAGAAGCCTTAAAGATTATTCTACAAGGAGATTACAGGAAGTTCGTGCTAACACTGCAGATCATCTGGAACATAGGATTACAACTACAAGGGATTCTAAGGATATAATCACATTATCTTTAGAAAATCTATATGTTGTGCTGAAGGCCTATGAACTAGAACAAGAGCTGAAGAAGATAATATTTGGTAAAGTAGAAGTTGTTAGCATATCCACTTTTTTATGACCCAGGAACCAAATTTGATTGAAGTCAAGGTTGAGAACCTCTGAAAAGAAATGAAATGATCCAAGAAGCTGAATTGAAGATGTAGTAGCTCGAGGTAGTGGTCAAGGTATTATATATGAATTTGACACTTTGGAATATCTTGAGAACTGGACTGCAAGTCAAGCCTGCAAGGCAAATAGAAGTTTAGTGACATCAGATTCAGATGGAATCCCAATTCTTAATCTAAGGTCCTTACCTATAGATTCCATAAAAGAGATTTTCAAGATCAGTTCAAGAGGCGGTTACAAGACTTGGATGGTTTGAAATAGAAAGACAAGATCGAGGTTTTGCTACATAGTTTGAAGAAGCCTGTACAAGCAAATGATGACAGAGACTATGTTGGGTTGTAGTAGGAATTAGGCATTAGTGAGGATGCAGCAAGGGAAAACATTTGTTGATGAAGTTAAATGCAAGGATGGTTCTATCAGTGACAGTGATAAACCAAATGAATATCTGGCATAAATGACCAACACTAGAGATGAATCACTAAGCACTTCACAGGTACACTTACTAACTAGTATATCTTTATCTAATTCATAATTGTATGATTATTATGTTTTGAAATGTATTAGACTCGTGTCAGCACGTTAGCATCTTAGAACTTAAATGCTTAATTGATTGCTAAGAATAAGATTTCATGCTTAGTTATATGAGTTTAGTGAGTACATTTCATACTTGATTTTCTATGCAGTAAAATGAATATCAAGAATTAGATAGTTGCTAGACTGTTAAGTGTATCCCTAAAACATTTGTTTGAACTTGATTTTAAATCTTATGTGATGTAATATCTCTGCTAATGTTGTGAAAATTGCTAATAGACAAACAAGTAATAGATCAAATATTTTATATTTGCTCTTACTTGAAATTGTTTATGTGCTTATTTTCATATGATTTGCTCCTACTCACATAGTTGAACTTAAATGTCATATCACATCATGTATTGCTTGTTAAGGAGTAGAATATTAAAAGATGGTAGAATTATCTAAGTAGTCAGTAAAACTTATAGAGACGAGGATTAATCTAAAACTGACTTAGGTAATTAGAGATAGTTAAAATGTTAGACAACAATATATGGATTAGACAGAATCAATAATTAATTTATTAGTTCTTCTATTCCATGTGCTTTTAGAAAATTATTGAATATCTGTAAATCTACTTGACACCTGTCACTTATGTGTTTAAAGGTTAAAGTAGATAGTACTGAATTTTCTATTATGCATAATTGAATCTGTTGTAACCTTTATTATAAGAAATATCTATAACCCATCTGGACTCAATTGAGATTGAGGACCAAGAAGCTTAATCATTTGTGATTGCAGAGTATGTAAAAAGAAGCAAAAGTTATGTGATTTCTTGACAGTTATTGTTCGAGGCATATGACTAACATTAAAGCTCTTCTATCACTGTTGGTTGAGAAAGCCTGCCCAATGGTAACCTTTGGAGATGACAACAAAAGATGTACAAGGGATTTGGCTATCATGATTTTTGTATTGTCATCACTGGAAGCATCTTTCTTATGAAAAGACTTAAGCACTATCAACATGGCACTAAGGAATTCTTTTCAAGGGTTTTGCGGAATAGCATTGAAAAGGAAAAGTGTTTAATCTCAAATAAGAAGGTTGGAAGCTCGCTCAACTGAGAGTGGGAAATTTGTTCGTAGTTGACATGGATTCTATATTCAAAGGTGAAGTAAGTTTATTAGTAAAGCTTCATCAGTAAAGAGTTGGCTATAGCATATAAAGCTCTCACTCTTGATTGTCAAGACAATGGATTCTCTGAGAAGATGAAATTGGTGAGAGGACTTCTTCATATGAAATTCTATCCAGAAGGACATTTTGAAGTATGTCACATTTAGGGAACTCATGGAAGCATCACACTGAAGCAAATCAAGTCATGGAAGAAATATGCTTAGTGGTGATTGATGACCCTAGTTATAATTTGGTGATGTTCGTGCATTCAACATATATTGAAGCATTACAGATGGTGATTGATCACATCAGAAAGATCAGTTGGAAGTAAAGTAAGCTGTGAGAACTTTGAAGTCAGATAATGGAACTGAATTTCGCGAATGAAGTTCCAAGTGAAGTCTGCACTTTAAGGGGATTATGAAGCTGAAGCAATTAACACAGCATGCTACTCTATTCAACAAAGATCGTGAAAAGACTTAGTCAAAAGTTATCAAGGCATTTGTGATTAAAAACTAGAAGGTGATTGAAAGACTGAATGTTTCGTTCTACTACACCAAGCTCCCAAGCATTCAAATGAAAGACTATTCTGAATCTTTGAAGTTTGATATCTTGTTAGCGTCATATTCAGATACTAATGATGAAGCTGAGGTTACAAAAGGAAATAATGATAATGTTGGTGATTCAGATCCTAGCAGTGAAAATGGTAGTAAATCTACATAACTCATGGATTTTAACAGAAACCACTGAAAAAGGTGAAGAATCTTCTACACATCCTAGCAGCAACTCAGGGGGAGCAAAATAATAGAAGGATCTACTAGTCGTACTCAACACAATGAAGATCAAAGGAATACATTAAGAACATATCTGCCAAGATAAAGGGTTTGAAGTCAAAGTCATTCATGGAGTCTAGTTCTTAGTGATCCGGATTTTAGAGTAAAGGCTAGAAGTGCTGTGCAAAGTAAATGGTTATTCTTTCGGGAAAGAATAGTTAGTAACAGTTAGTAGCCCAAAGAAGATTTTAGAAGCACTGATTGATCCAGATTGGGTGATTGCATTGCAAGATGATCTCAATCAGTTCAAAGGCAGAATCTACTGAAGCTGGAACCCATACCACAAAACAAGATGGTATTTGGTATTGTACGGGTTTTCAGAGACTGGATGATTATTGGCATTATTACGAGGGACAAAGCCAAACTGGTTGCTACAGGTTACTATCAAGTAGAAGGTAACGATGATGATGGAAACAGAATCTTCGAGACTTTCAAGATCTAACAGCAAGCACCAGTGAAGAGACTTGATTCTATTAGGACTAACAAAATGAGGACCTAATATGATATTCCTAGTACCTGTTAAGAATTCAACCATGAATATCTATCAGATGAATGTGAACAAGTGCACTCCAGAAGGACGAGTTAGAAGAAGAAGTTGATGTACAACAACTCCTGAACTTTGAAATTGCAGATCCATTGGAATTTCTATATCATCCTCTTCACAAGCTCTCTATGACGGAGGTAGGAAATCAAGCAGTCGTCAAGGACATGGTATGACACTCTAACTACTAATTACTTGAAAATGATTTTTATTAGTGTCGTTATACATACATCTCTCTAGAATATAAGGCACACACATAATGTAATATTAGTGCTAGTATACCATGATTATATTATATGTGGGTCTACTAATGAAAACTTGTGCAAGAGACATTTTGCTAAGTTAATGCAGAGTAGGTACAAAATGAACATGTTGGAAGAGTTGCAATTCTTTTTGGATTATAAGTAATTCAAAAGAATGATGGCAATTAAAGTAAGTCAAAGATCTTTTGAAGATGCACAATTTAAAAGATTCTAGACCTGCCAAGACTTCTTGCTAACAGACCACTAAGCTTGATCAGGGCAAATCAGGTATATGAACTGAAGTGATGAGCTATAGAGGTATGATCAGTTGAATACTTATTCAAGTGCAAATAGACCATATATTTTATTCTCGATATGCCTATGTGCAAGTTTCCAAGTGAATACTAGAGAATCTTATCTTATAGCTAAGTTATGAATTGTTAGATATCTTAAGGGATTACCAATTCTTGGAATCTGGTACCCCGAAGATAAGATGTTTAACCTAATTGGCTATATAGATATAGATGATGCAGGTTGTAAGAAAGACAGAGAAGTGATTCCTAGAAGCTGTCAATTTTGTGGAAGAAGTTGATTTCTTGTTGAAATAAGAGAAAGCATTCAACACACATAGCTGCAACAAAGGTAAAATTTAAAGCAGCTAGTGAATGTGATGCTCTGATCTTCTGTACAAGGAAGCTACTTCAACTCCAACAACTCTGCTGGATACTCTTTACACCACTTATGGAACAAGCGCATGGACACCAGGTATCATTTCTTTCGAGAGTTGTTCTTAAGTGAATTACTTGTAGATATTTGCTAAACAACTTGATGAATTCATTTTGTCTAAGTTGGTTGGTGAACTTGGGATATTATTTAATGTGCATATTTGTTGGAAAATCCCATCCGCAAGGAATTCTTAAATGAGCTCACAAGTATTAAATTTTCCATACTTAAAGGACTTGTGAATTTATTTGTAATCCAGTACCTCGTGCTTTTGCTACTAGTGTAATTATCATGATTAGAATGTTATATGCATATGTGGTAGTTAAATCTTATAGCATTAGTTTGTAGCATAAGTATTTGTTTTATAAATATTTAATGAGTATCAATCATGATATCTTGCTTAATAGCTCTGATATTTTACTCTGAGAATATTAAATATTTTATTACAAATAATTGTGATACTTTTGATATTAGTGACAATATTTAGAATTTCTGTTCTAAGTAATTAATGCATATTTCAAAAATCACTAATATTGGAAGGTGAAGTATTTTCTAAGTCATGTGTATAAAATTCTCAGTATTTTATATACTTAGGAAAAATTTCTAAATTTTGATTTATGTTTGCGAGAAGTTGAATGGATTCACAAGTTATTGAATGTTAATATCCAAAGGATTTGTGAATTCCAGTCTAACTATTAATCTCGGGCTTATGAATATCTATGCTATTTATCTTAAGTATATCAGTTATGCTTTATGGTAAGTAGTTGATATAGCATAAGTGGTTGGCTACTGTATCATTGTTTGTAGTTAACAATTGCATGACTGTCTGTGGTTTAGACTACTTGGTTAATTTCAGTTCATGAAATGTAATTAAGGAAATCTATATCAGACTAGTTATGTTTGTTTGTTGAAAATAATTGTACTGAATGAGTTGATTATCTGTTATATTATTTTCACAAAGCATGTGCAGCAATTACATTTCAATAGTTTTAATATGCATATCTGATTGTATGATTCTTAGTATGCTGTTATTATTATTTGAATTGTGATTGAGTTGGTTTTAATTTTTTTTACAACTACAACAAAAGTGAAATTATTTCATCTTATTAAAATTATGAATTGAAGCAATTAAATGTTTATTAGTTTCATAATTTTAATTTGATAAAATATTATAAGCATAATTTCTTGCATTTTGAAATTATTGATAAATATCAAGTAATGATATTTTGTTAATGTTTCCGTGTAATTAATTGTGATATTTTTAATATTAGTGATAATATATGTTGTTTATCTGAAATCACTAATAATAAAAATATGTTTTAATGCTTATTGTTCTACTGAATAATTGCCACATGTTATTTGATTTATATATGCATGTATGTGGTAACTGTTTAGTATTACATGAGTATTTATATTAGTTTGCTTTCTTCGATTGAATTTTAAACTTGAATGTATTAAAAAGAAACTCTTGTCTATTTCTTTTTCAAAATGCTTTATTCAAAGATGCATTCATTTTTCTATCAGTCTTAGAGAAGAAAACATCATATTCTTTTTCAAAACTTCTCTTTTGAAAATCTTTTGATTTACAGCCCTACTTTATTTTCCCAAACCTAGGGTGTGAATTAAATTTTTCTTGAGGATAATCTTTCTTTAAATCTCAAAATCTTTTATCCTCTCTCAAAAGATGATTTTAAAAGTTTTATTTTTAAAAGCTTTTTCTCTCTTAAATTTTTCCTTTTAAAGTGGCAGAAACTTTGTGACTGTTATTTTATTTGGAGAAATTGTTTTTACTTCGAGGTATCAACCATTTGTAAAATTATTTATTTTCAAACTTGTTTCAATGTCTGTTCCACATTGATTCATAGTACCAAAACAGTGGTTGTTGCTTTGAAGACCTAGTACTGTATTACTAAAGCAAACATCCGTCCCTCTTTGTCATATTTTTATGTTTTAGTCGGGGATAATATTAGGTGGAAGAAAATGATGTAAATCATATTTGCTGTATGAGTCGGAAAATCATTGTCTTCTATCTGATAAGGTTGTTTTGCAAAACGAATTTCTAAACATACAGTACATAGGTTTAATAAAAGCGAGTCATTATTTCGAGATATAATTTGGTAAGAGAGTTGAATTTCTTCTTTGGTGTAAATTCCCGCGTTTTATTATGGGAAGTTTTTCCTTATAAGAAATTCGTAAGGGATATAAACTTTCTTCTCTGATACACTTTCCCGCGTTTTATTATGGGATATGTATCTTAAAGAAAATTTCGTATCTTGCTCTTAATGATAAATCTTTAGTTCCGATAAAACTCTTTTACTAAAAAGCGCTTTAATGCAATCTATTATCATTCCTGATCATATTTTTCCTTCTCTTTGAGATGAAAAATAAGTTTGGGAATGTTAAGATGATTATCTGTCTTGTTGATCTATCGGTTTAGCCCCCAGTGGCTTTTGAAGCTGGCCAAGAGGTTGAAAACCCATCAATCTCTTATCCAGGCCTTTGTACCAAACACCAATTCATCACTTCCATATATTAACCCTTAGAGATATAAGGAACATATGTAGTTAGAAGTTGATAAGGGAGAAACTGCACTTGATGCAACAAATAAGGATGAAGTCGGAAGTGCACCCACGACTCTACCTCTAGAGAAGAAAAGTAGTATACAAACTGAGGTAACGGTAAGCTCATCTGCATTTTCTCAAAAGGATGCAAAGCTGAAAAGGCAATTAAACTGTCTCTGGAATCATTCTCTCAACAGGGTGAGTCCATTGAAATTCGCTCGTCAGCCAGAGCACCTTTTAATGAGTCATGCACACCATTGGTACTCATGCTAATGGTAAGCCTAAACAGATAAATTCTAGGGACACATTGCAAGGAGAGCACAGTGAGAGGTACAGGCAACACCCCTTAACTTCTTTATTTACCATTTGTTACGGTAGATGAAGTTGTTGAGACAGGAGAGCCTTCACAGGTAGATCCTGTGCGAGATATGCCTTCACAGGTTATTGAGGGAATCACGGGTTCTCAACTGCCATTCATTACAGAATCCAACGTGATGACCCTCCTAGAAAGAACATTTCTAGACCCTAAAAAGGGAAATCGACCTCCCGTTTACGGAGAAGGTGTGAGGCAACCCCTTGATAGAACAAGGTGGGATTCCCTAATAGATTTTATATCTTGGGATAACCCATCTCAAAGAGGTGAGGCTCCACTAGACAGTGATTTAGCAATAGCTATTAAGTCTGGTGTTGAGACAGTGCTTATGCATAATAGATCAAGAACACCTCTACGAGGCAATTCTCCACTTGATAGTGATTTAGTTTATTCTAATGAATTAGGTGATGAGAATATAAATGAATTGACGGATTTCACTTGCAGGTACAGAAGGCTTACTTTGGAATGCAGAGTGAAAGTAAGGGAGAGAAACACTTAAGTGAAAGTGAGGGAGAGATACACTTGAGTGAGAGATAGGGAGAGAAAGAGTGAAACACTTCAAAGTGCTCGACACTTAAGTGTAAACACCAACAGAACATAGTAGAAGTGAGGAAACCATAGACCAAACACTTACCCTTGCTACTTACTACTTCTGGAAGAAAAGCTACTATGTTTTCCCAATCAATGACATACGAGAACCTTCTTTGGAAGACAAGCCATTCGAAAGATCATGGGCCATTGGAGGATTCCCCATCTAAGGGGGAGAATTTAGTATACAAGAAAAGGGAGAAGGTCTTCTTATCTTCATATCCTTAGGGGAGAAGTTAATATCCTTAGGGGGAGAAGAATTTAGTAGATAAGAAAAAGAAGAAAATCTTACTCTCCAGTGTGCAGCATTGAATAACTAAGAGGGAGAGCAAGAGGAAGAAGAAGCAGAATCACATTCTCAGGGGGAGAACATTATTTGAGCAATGTTCTATATTTTATTGAAGATGTTCCCAGGAATTTTGATTCTTATGAAGCTCAGTTTATGATAAGTTCTTTCTAGGTCAAGCTTTGAAGGATTTTGAATCAGAGAAAAGCTCAAACACAGAGGAATGAAGATGATATCTATTGAAGATGCGTTCAGTGCTAAAGGAACACTCATTTTCTATTTCTCTTTCCTTTATAGAAATCTGAAAATGTATTATATGATCCAGAACCCAAGTAGTATTATTTACAAGTCTAGAGCATTAATATTTTCTTATAGTTAGTTGAGTTATCCTCTAGGGATTTGCTTGTTAATCTCTACCAAACAAATAGGGGGAGATTGAAAGGCTGTATGTATAGACCTATATGTAACATAGGGTTATAGCTCAACACAAGAACATGACGTGTAAATAATATGAAGTTATCACCGGAATCAGGAAGACATGAAGACTTGGTAAAGAAAAAGGATAAAGAAGAAATCTACAGACTTGAAGCATTAGCTCACTGGAAGAAGTTCATTAATATGTTCATGCCTCAGTGAAGAATAAAGGTTGAAGTATTCAAGGATGTGGAAGTAGTGAAGCAGTTGTCAAAGTACCAGAAAGATTCTAGTGATCCAAATGTAAAAATTAGTCAAGCAATGAATTGTAGAGCTCAAACACAAGAATCGATAAGATGGAATATACGGCAAATACAAAGAATCAAAATATTAGATGGAATCTTGGAGTCTATTATAGATTGCTGGAGGAAGTTCATTCATATGTTCAGACTTCAGTGAAGGATAAAGTTCGAAGATGTTCAGGGTTTCAGATATGTTTATGGTTCAGCATAAGTGCCAGAGGATTTCAATGTACTTACAATAGAAGCACTTCTTAACAACTAGAGAAACAGGGCCAATTGAATAGTCAAGAAGATGTGAAGATCAAGTTCGTGTTAGTCGTTTGTGAACCAGACCAGTTGCACTAAACGTCAGCACAAAAGGAATTGAGAACTGCATATACGTTAGAAAAGAATTGGCTGTATAACCGTTGTGTGCTAAAGCTCAGAGAAAATCAAGTTCAAGTAGTAAAGGTAAATTTATTAACTTGGTTGCTGTGAAAAGAAATATTACAGAGCTTTGAATCGTTGGAAAATGGCTAAGGTGAACTACCGATAGTTGGTTTTAGCTGTTTGACTGTTTTGTCTTATTTACCGACGGTTGGGTTTCAGCTGTTTGGCTATTTCGTCTTATTTACCGACGGTTAGCACATCTCGACGGTTACCATTTTGGATATATTATTAATTTCATTTCACTTGACGGTTATGGTTTAATAATTTATTTTGAGTCGATAGTTATTGGGTTTGACTGTTTCGTCTTAATTGACCGATGGTTACAGCATCTCGATAGTTAAGGTACTCAGATAAATATCCAGATTATTTATTCCATCGACGGTTAAGTCATTCGATAGTTATGGCACTTCGATAGTTGAGGTTTAAGATTGTTTAATCTACAGCCAGCCACAGCATGCCACATATCATTGATATCCTTGAGCAGAATTGTATTAAGTGATTTATTCCAGTCTCGATGGTTATCAACAGACTCACCGATTATTATAAATCAAATGTCTCGACGGTTGTTAATTCAAGAAGTGAGAAGCATCTCAGTTACTTGGACCACATGAAACCACGTAGCTGTACTGAAAAAGCCTACACATATATTGAAGGAGAGCCATTCATTTGGAGAAGTCTTCTACAACACAACAAAAATATCCAGAGAGAGAGAAGGCAAAGCCAGAGAGGAGAGAACACCTAGAAAAATCTATACCTCTTCACCGGAGATGTATTAGTGGCTGGTCCCTTAACGGAAAATGTTCAGGGCCACTATATATCACTCTCTACGGTCTTAGTTTTCTTTGTACTGATCTAGAAATACTTGTATAGGAAATTGAGAGTTATATTTTTGTGAAGCAGCGAAGAATTTGTTCTTTAGACCGGATTTATTGGCCGGGTATAGCAACCTCGTGGTTTATATTTATCAAATGATATATTCCTCGAATCTTGTGTTGTTTATTTTACTGCTAATTTTCTAGAACCGAACTGATTAATCCTAAACACAGAAAATTAGTAAGCAGCTCCGTAAACACTATTCACCTCAAGAACACGAGCCCACTAACCGAACTCTAAATTATTTATCCGTAAAAGATTCGAAAGAATTTTTTATTTTAGTGAGTATCGTATTCAACCCCCCCTCTTCTACGATACTTCCGGGGCCTAACAATCCTCATCTTCAAAATGGTTATAAACTTTTGAGGTTAGATAATCATTCTATTCTTGTTAGTGGACATATCAAATTTCTTGAACAAATATATCCCTATCATTTCATGCCTTCTACCTTCAATAATTCCTCAAAATCACTTCAACCAATGACTGACAATACTTATTCTTTTCTTCATTGGTTATCTAACAAACAGAGTTCTGCTACTTCCTCACCTTCCATCAATTCTGATCTACATTCTTTTAATTCAACTTCTCCATTACCTTAACCTTCATTAAATAATGACAGTTTTCCATCCCCAGATGTCTCTTCTAGTGAGACAAATTATGAAGAGTCTTCTATTCCACTTACAGATACTCATCAGGCCGTCATTCATGTTCGACATTCAGCTAGGTAAAAATCAAAACCTCTTTAGTGGGAAGATTATCATATACCATCACATGTTCATAACGTTTTTACTCAAACTAACCTTGTTGAACCAACTCTTTATTATCAAGCAGTAAAAGATCCTAGATGGGTCGATGCTATGACTAAGGAATTGGCCGCTTTAGAACTCAACAATACTTGGGTTTTGGTTTCTCTTCCTGCAGGCAAGAATTGCATAGGTTGTAAATGGGTTTACAAGGCCAGATTCGTGGCTAAAGGTTACACTCAATCTGCTGGTATTGACTACCATGATACATTTGCTCTAATAGTGAAAATGGTCACTATTAGATGCTTACTAGCTCTTGCTACTGCTAATAATTGGCACATTGCTCAGTTGGATATTAATAATTCCTTTTTGCATAAGCGATTTAATAGAAGAGGTGTACATGGATTTGCCATTGGGATACATAATTCATCCTTCTGGTCCTAAGTTAGCTTGTAGATTGATTAAATCGATTTATGATTTACGACAAGATTCTAGGGAATGGTTTGCAAAATTACACACTTTTTTGTTGGATGATGGTTACATTCAATCAAAGCTGGATCATTCATTGTTTACATATACTATAACCACATATTTCACAACTGTTGTTATATATGTAGATGATATTCTTATCTTAGGCAATGATTTGTCTGTTATTCAATCTTTGAAGTCACTTTTACATTCCAAGTTCACTATCAAAGATCTGGGAGATGCAAAGTATTATCTTATTCTTGATATTTCTAGAAATGATAAAGGTTTGTTTCTTAGTCAACACAAGTTCATCATTGATTTGCTTAAATCTGTTGATCTCCTGGATTGTAAGCCTCTTTTTGTTCCTATTGATACTAAAGTTATATGATGATGGTAAGTCTGGTGAATTGATGCCAGATTCATCATTGTACAAGAAATGGGTTGGAAAATTGTTGTACCTCACATCCTATAGTGATAGTGATTGGGCTGGTGATGCATTGGATAGGAAATTAGTAGGAGGTTATTCTTTCCTACTTGGATCTGTTGCAGTCTCTTGGAGGTCCAAGAAACAATCTCTAACTTCTAGGAGATCCGTTGAAGCTGAGTATCGAGCCCTTACAAATGCTTCTTGTGAAGCTATTTGACTCAAAAATCTTCTTATTGATCTCAACTTTCCCATTTCTCAAGTTATCCCATTATACTATGATAATAAAGCTGCTGAGGATTTGACTGTAAATCCAGTTTATCATGCTAGAACAAAGCATATAGAACTGGATTGTCATTTCATTAGAGAGAAAATCCAACATGGTTTGGTTTCTGTATTGCCCATCACTTCTGAGAATAATGATGCAGATATCTTTACAAAAGGATGGGGTAAAATGTTGCATTGGCAATGTTCATCTAAATTGGGACTTACCTTTACTAACATGTCCTCAATTTGTGGAGGGGCTAATATAGCTTTACACATAGTTGAGGAAGAGACAGATCCTTCAAGTACTACTGGTTCTACGAGAGAATTGCTTGTTAAAAGGGGGGCTAATGAGTGTTATGCAACTCATGGAAAAGCTATTAAACATAAACTGCTTATACAATTCAGCCAAACAGAGCCTTATAAGTTGTAACCGTTTTTGTCTTACTGAGATTAAGCAGACCAGCTAGTATAAATAGAAGATACAACTGATGTAATCATTTCCTAAGAAAAATAATAATAATTTACTTCTCTCTTTCTCTACTTCGTCTCTCTCGTTTGCTTATCTCTATCTAGTTTGTATTGTTGTTCCTTGTGTATCTGCAAGATATTCATTCAGTACATGAACTCTTTATCCTTTTTATGATTAACTAAAGATCTAACTGTTATTATCTTTTTTTATGGTTAATTAAACAACAAAATATTTCATGTTTATTTATTATATAATAATGTAAATTTATATGATAGTATATATATGTATGATATAATTCTAACACAACCAGATACAATAAATCATTTAAAATTATATGGTTGAATTTGAAATGAGAATCGAATTGTGATAGTGACGAAAACAGCGGTGAAGATAATTTTAGAGAAATAAGAGTTAAAATTTTAAGTGTTATATCCCAAAATGTACATAGTAAATGAATGACCTGAGCATGCCGTGATTTTACAACAATTTAACTTTTAAACTTAAAAACCCGTAAAATATAAAAACTTAAATTTGCAAAAGAAGGGAAAAAGACTGAATATTTACCAATTTTTCTATTTTTTATACTTAAATTTAAATCAATTATTATTTAAAAATGTAAAAAATATATTACTTATAGATTTGTAATTTTTTTTCTATCACATGTAATAATTTTGGATACCTCGAAATATGGAAATTAATTTTTTTGTACTAAATTAACTGTCTTGTTTAATTTTTTGGTTAAATTAATCAAATTTTGACTTGTATTAAAAAATTATTTTTTATAATTTTAAAAAATTAAAAATTACAACTTAAGATAAATAAAATATAGTTTCGAATGATATAATTTTTAAATATTTATCAATTATATAATATGTGAAATTTTGAGTTAAAATTATGTCAATTTGACCATAAGAAAGTCAAATTGCACAATTAATTTGGGATGATGGAATAATAAGAAATGGAATAAAATATAGCTCTAAACGAACAGAATTACTCAATAACTGAAGTTCAAATTTGATAAATTCGACCCGGTTTGATTGGATAAGAAATTGAGTTTGAATTTGAACAAAAAAATTGTTCGATAAACTTATCAAGCTGGGTCAAGTTTTCCGAATATTCGACTCGAAATTGACTTTGATATTGACTCGTAGTCGATTGGATTCATCAAGGTCGAACACAACTCGATAAATTATAGTATACGGACGATTTTTTATGATAAAAATAATTAAACATACATGTTTCAACTTTCAATTTTTAAATATATTACACCTTTTTGTGACTTATATCAAAATATATCTAATAAGCCGGAAACAAGTAGTCAAACACCGACGTCCGACAATAACCAAAAACTAGTACAGTAAAATGCAATCCACATCCACGTGCATCGGGTACATGCAACTTATCGTCAATCCTCCTTTAAGTTTTGACTTGGATAGTTAAATTAAGAAATCTGGAAACGAAAATATTCGATCTTGTAAATTAATATAGGGTATCGTTTGCGATTCCTGATAAGTTACTTATAAATTATGAAATATATATAATTTTTAATTTATAAATTACTTATAAAATAAGACAAACCAATCCACCATCGGCCATAATTTAAAGGCTCAAACCATTAGATGATAAATATAAGTAAGCCGAGTCGAACACCGACAATAACCAAGAGAATATTCAGTATTTAGTATTCCCCCTCAACTTTTGACCTTGCACAACAGGCTATAGTGTTTAGTTTAGTAGAGTACCAGTACTTTGGTAGTAGTAGTAGTAGACTACTAGTACTGCTACCTTTCTGTTGACGTGTTGACTATTGTAGACTTGGTTGTAGTAACTTTCTCTCTTGCCAGCTAGTTAGTTGTTGAGCGTTCTCTCTCTTTCAAATATTGTCGACCTTGCATGGTCTTAATGTTCAACCTAGTGGGTTGGGTCAGTCAAAGGTTACCTTTATTGGATTCAAGGTAACCCGATTAACTTGGTCGACATAGTTTATTATATCATATATATGGAATATATACATAAAAATAAAAAAAAGTAAAATTAAACTAAATATAAATAAAATATTAAAAGTTTAACATCGATAATAACCAAGAGAATATCCAGTTATATATGTCGGACGTAATTAAAACTACACACAATAATGAGATAGTTATATATAACAGTTTAACAAGAACAGACAGATTAAACCAATTAACAAAACAAAGCACGAAGGTAGAAACAAGATATATAAATCAGTACCTATAAGGACAAGAAAACAATTAGAAAACTTAGCTCTAACAGAAACTTTATGCATACACTGATAGAACCAATAGAACTGCTGAGTCGCCAATCCTTGCAAGAAGTCTTGACTGTTTTTGAAGAGATTATTGCTTCACTACGCTGTGTTAGGTTACAGCAATATCACTTTCAGGATAAAACAACACAGAGTACTTCGTCCATAGATACGTAGCACTCAACAGCGACCTGCATCTCAGTTCGCCCAGAAAATCTTATGCAAAAATCTGTATGAATATTAATGTGGAAAATACAGAGTATGACTGCTAGGATTTTCTTAAAATTGTGTTAAACTTCAGTCTCCTCTATCTACAATATTTTTATGTATTTATAATACAATAAAACGTAACAGTAGATAAAACATTAATTAAAATAATTATTCTGACTTAAAAAGTATTTAATAGAATATTTATCAGAATCAGTAACAGTTACCAGACTTTAGCTAAACTCTGATTGGGCCTATCAGAATTTATAAACTCTGAACACCTTCATTAGAGTTTATCTGCTAAACTCTTACCAGCACAGTTCCATCATAGTTTAACTTCATTGGCCCATCAGAGTTTATTGCTAAACTTTGACCCAGTCAAACTCTGATGAGATGGTCCATCAGAGTTTAATAAACTCTGACCCAGCCCCATCAGAGTTTACTGATAAACTCTGAGCTAGTCCATCATAGTTTATAAACTCTGACCCAGCTCTATACTCTGATCTGACCATCAGAGTTAAACTCTGATCAGTCACAGAATATCTGACAGTCTGACTCAATATGCATATTAAAATAATATTAAATCCATAATTAATTTAATTAATCATGTAATAAAATTCCTCGCCCAGGTCGTCTCGCGTACGCGAGACGCCGAGACATTCGCCCAAATCGCCCTTCGACCCGACCCGACCCGAGGCGAGACATGGCGTGGCATGGCGAGGCAGCGGCGACGCGTGTGTGTTTGCGCGCGCGCGAGGGCACTCTAGTACACCATGCACACTCACATGCCTTAGTAGTTGACACTACTCTTGCACATCTATTCATATAAAACACCCACACCCATATTACATATTCAATGTGGGACAAACTCTTTAAACTCATTTCAAACTAGCAACTTCTACTCAATTTATTTATGGATTACACTAAGAAAATGTTTTAGATCCACACATGAAAGTTTAAGTCCTCGTAGCAATGAACAACTTCCAATCGTTAGTTTCTGGAAATTGCATCAAGAACATATATAAAATATGTCTCAGACTTTCCATTTTCTAACAATCCCCCACAAATCCATACAGAAATGCATATCAGATTCTACTCATGACTTGCTTTTCAGAGTTGGTACCGGTCAAGGTTTGAACCCTCTTAAGTCTTCTACTTCGATGGTTACCAAATATAGATGGAATGTTTCACCTTGAATCTTTATCCGTTGGTGTGTAACCACACTCCATAGACGATGACAAGTCAATGGCTATGGTGCCAATCTACGGCTTTGAGACGTTAATGGTCATGTCTCGATCCTGTTCGTCGAATGCTTCGAGGAATAACCCTATCCTCTAATTGCGATCACACAATAACATTCGCTTAGTTGGGCATTTCCAAAGATGTACTGCCAACATCTCGTCTCACGACTTGACCCCATTCAGAGTTCTTAAAACTCTTGCTAACTAGCAGTTATAATACCTCTTGAGGTTTACAGGGGAAAGACTTAGATACGTGAGTATCTTTATAATTGTAGTAGATGTACTACCGAATCACCCTCACAACTTGTTATTATCACATTGAATACACTTCGAGGGATCTCCTCTCAGGTGTATTGGGTTCCCGCTGTTGATGACTCGAAATGGGTTGTCAGTCCCATCCCCAACCACGACTTAAGGACAACAGCATGCTCAAGTCCCTTAGTCAAAGGATCAGCCAGGTTGTCTTGAGTTCCAATAAACTCAATAGCAATGATCATGTCAGACACCAAACCCCTTATAGACTTTAGTCTAACTTGGACGTGTCTCTTTGTTTTCACATTATACTTCTTACTGTTTATCTTATCGATAGTTGTATGACTATCACAATGAACAACAAGATTAGGAAGCGGTTGGCTTACTACATGAATCATAGACATAAGTCTATGCAACCATTCAGCCTCTGTCCCCGTGGCATCTAATGCACACAACTCAGCCTCAAAAGTAGATTGAGTTACAATAGTCTGTCTAGCAGACTTCTAGGATATAGCTCCACCCGCAAGGGTAAACGCGTATCCAGTCACTCCATTGGAACCAGATTTCTTAGCTATCCAACTTGCATCACTATATCCCTTTAGCACTCCAGGAAACCTCCTGTAGTGCAAACCAAGATAGATGGTGCCTTTTAGATATCTAAGCACTCTATCAAGAGCATCCCAATGAGTCTTGTTTGGACAACTTGTATATCTAGCTAACTTAGACACAGAATATGAAATATCTGGTCTATTACCATTAGCAAGATATTGTAAACTCCAAATAATCTGAGAATATCTTAACTGAGACACAGGAAATCCTGACTTATTCTTGACAAGAGCAACTTTTGAATCATATGGCGTGCTTGCGATTCTACAATTTGAATAACCATACTTCTCAAGTATAGATTTCTCTATATAATGAGATTGTGACAAGGTTATTCCATCAGCTGACTGAGTCAGCTTGATACCAAGAATCACATTAGCAGCACCCATATCCTTCATTTCAAAGTGCCTTTTCAAGAAACTTTTTGTCTCGTTAATAATCTCAATATTGGTTCCAAACAACAATATGTCATCCACATACAGGCACAAAATCACTTTTTTATTTCCTTTAACCGTATAGTAGACCCACTTTCATTAACCAAAAATTCCGAAGTCAAAACAGTTTTATCAAACTTTTTGTGTCAGTTGTCAGTCTCTAGGAGCTTGTTTCAAGCCATAGATAGATTTGACTAACTTACAAACTTTCCTTTCGTTGCCAGAAGTAACAAATCCCTCAGGTTGATCCATATAAATCTCTTCTTCAAGATCACCATGAAGAAAAGCTGTCTTTACATCCATTTGATGGGTGATAAGACCATGTACGGAAGCCAATGCTATAAGCATTCGAATTGTTGTCATTCTTGCAACAGGAGAGTATGTGTCAAAGTAGTCAATGCCTTCCATTTGCTTAAAACCCTTAGCTACTGCCTAGCCTTATACTTATCTATTGAGCCATCCGGGTTCATATTTCTTTTGAAAATCCATTTACATCCTATAGTAGTACATCTAGGAGGGAGATCAACCAACTCCCATGTTCCGTTAGAAACAATAGAGTCAATCTCACTCTTTATAGCGCCTTTCTAGTGCCTTGACTTCGCAGAATCCATGGCATGTCGAAAAGTTAAAGGTTCATCCTTGACATTGTAAGTGATAAAATCACTTCCAAAGTCCTTGACCACCTTTGCACGCTTACTCCTTCTAGGTTCATCTACTTCGTTAGGAGTAGAGTTACTAGCAGGATCCACCCCCACATTTGTCATCATTTCCACATGATCATGAATGGAACTCGATGTGCGAGTGAGATCATCATCAGAAATACCCTGAGGTATACCAGTCTTCATAGGGAACACATTCTCAAAGAATGTTGCATCACGAAACTCAACTATAGTGTTGGCCACTATCCCATCTATGTCAGATTTTAACACTAAAAATCTCATAGCGGTAGTGATTTCAATATAGCCCAGAAAGATGCAATCAACAGTTTTTGGCCCCAGTTTCTTTCTCTTGTGTTCAGGGACAAGTACCTTTGCAAGGCAGCCCCACACACGAAGATACTTTAAACTAGCCTTTCTGCCTTTCCATAATTTATAAGGTGTCTTGTCCATATGTTTCAGAGGGACTCTGTTCAGAATATGACAAGCCGTATTCAGAGCCTCTCCCCACATGTACTTAGGCAACCCAGAATTAATAAGCATACTATTAATCATATCTTTAAAAGTTCATATATTATCTTTAGTCAAAACACCAACGAATTCATATATGTCTGTGTGTACTAAGTCTAACACTTCTGAATCCCTAACATTATTATGAAAGGGTTTCCTAGTTAGTTTAGCAGTCACACATACTTGACATTTAGATTTCTTTTCAATGACATACTTTGAAATCAACTCTAAATTCATCATATTCTTTAGAGCACCAAAATTTAGATGACCAAGACGTGAGTGCCATAATTCAAATGATTTAACACAATTCACAGAAGGAACAACATTATCATTAATAAAACTGCCCACCGCTGAACTTATCAGGCATACCAGACAGATCAATACGTTGTGAGAAATGGTACGTAGCCCAATCAATGGCAGTAACAGTAACCCCAGACCCAGAACTAGTAGCACCAACAACAGGAGTTTCAGTTTCATTAACCATCTTGTTAATTAACAATATATAACACAGATAATCTCTTCAAAATTGTTGGACGTAATTAAAACTACACACAATAATGGGGCAGTTATATATAACAGTTTAACAAGAATAGTTAGATTAAACCAATTAACAAAACAAAGCACGAAGATAGAAATAAGATATATAAATTAGTAACTGTAAGGACAAGAGAAAAATTAGAAAACTTAGCTCTAACAGAAGATTTATGCATACACTGATAGAACCAATAGAACTGCTGAGTCGCCAAGCCTTGCAAGAAGACTTGACTGTTCTTGAAGAGATTATTGCCCCACTACGGTGTGTTGGGTTGCAGCAATATCACTTTCAGGATAAAACTACAAAGAATACTTCATCCACAGATACGTAGCACTCAACAACGACCTTCACCTCAGTTCACCCAGAAAACCTTATACAAAAATTTGTATGAATATTAATGTGGAAAATACAGAGTATGGCTGCTAGGGTTTTCTCAAAATTGTGTTAAACTTCAGTCTCCTCTATCTACAACGTTTTAATATATTTATAATACAATAAAACATAACAGTAGATAAAACATTAATTAAAATAATTATTCTGACTTAAAAAAGTATTTAATAAAATATTTATCAGAATCAGTAACAGTTACCAAACTTTAGCTAAACTCTGATTATGCCTATCAGAATTTATAAACTCTGACCACCTTCATCAGAGTTTATCTGCTAAACTCTGACCAACACAGTTCCATCAGAGTTTATCTGCTAAACTCTGACCAGCACAGTTCCATCAGAGTTTAACTTCATTGGCCCATCAGAGTTTATTGCTAAACTCTGACCCAACCAAACTCTGATGAGCTGGTCCATCAGAGTTTAATAAACTCTGATCCAGCCCCATCAGAGTTTACTGATAAACTCTGAGCTAGTCCATCAGAGTTTATAAACTCTGACCCAGCTCTATACTCTGATCTGACTATCAGAGTTAAACTCTGATCAGTCACAGAATATCTGACAGTCTGACTCAATATTAATATTAAAATAATATTAAAGCCATAATTAATTTAATTAATGATGTAATAAAATTCATCGCCCAGGTCGCCTCGCGTACGCGAGACGCTGAGACATTCGCCCAAATCGCCCTTCGACCCTACCCAACCCGAGGCGAGGCGTAGCATGGCGTAACGAGGCGAGGCGGCGGCGGCGCGTGTGTGTGTGCGCGCGAGGGCACTTTAGTACACCATACTCACTCACATGCCTTAGTAGTTGACACTACTCTTGCATATCCATGCATATAAAACACCCACACCCATATTACATATATTCAATTTGGGACAAACTCTTTAAACTCATTTCAAACTAGCAACTTCTACTTAATTTATTTATGGATTATACTAAGAAAATATCTTAGATTCAAACATGAAAGTTTAAGTCCTCATAGCAATGAACAACTTTCAATCGTTAGTTTCTGAAAATTACATCAAGAACATATATAAAATATGTCTCAAATTTTCCATTTTCTAACAATATACGGAAGCAGTTTATGGTGAACCCTAGTATTTAGTATTCCCCCTCAACTTTTTACCTTGCACAACAGGCTACAGTGTTTAGATTAGTAGAGTAAAGTACTAGTAATTGGGTAGTAGTAGTAAACTAGTAGTACTGCTACCTTTCTGTTGACGTGTTGACTATTATAGACTTGGGCTGCGTTTGATATTGCTCTTACATACAGTCATAGCAGTTTTTTACTAGAAAAATTGTCAGAATGATGTTTGGTAAATTCTAAAAGCTGTTGTTTTAAAAATTACTTTTAGTTTAAAGCCTGCTGTTAGCAAAAGCATGTCCACCATACTTTTAGAAAAAGTTACTTTCGTTTTTATAGGAAGTAACTATCAGTTTCATCATCAAATCTTCTCAAAAACATTATTGTTAGATATTATATTTTAAAATATGCATAAATAAAAAAAAAATTAACAAACATTCATATGATTTTGCTGATAACATTTTTTTCACCAGCACTTTTTCTTATAACACAACAGTTTTCTACAGCACTATCCAACGGAGCCTTCGAGTTGTAACTTTCTCTCTTGCCAGCTAGTTAGTTGTTAAGCGTTCTCTCTCTTTCCACATCAGGGACAGCCTGCATGGTCTTAATGTTCAACCTAATGGGTCGGGTCAGTCAAAGGTTACCTTTATTGGATTCAAGGTAACCCGTAGTTTATTATATCATATATATAGTTGGAATAAATAGATAAAAATAAAAAAAGTAAAATTATACTAAATATAAATAAAATATTAAAATACTATTTTAAACGGTAAAAAAGTTATGATGGCCCGGTATTTACTAAGTTTCATGAAATAATTGAAAATTGAAAAAAATGATGATAATAATAACTTATAAAAGAGTTACAGTAGGAAACAAATATTATATAAATATTACTTCAATATAATATAGGATCAGAATAAATAGCATATATCTAAAGGATATTTTATTATATTAATATTTGTATATTTGTATAAATATGTAATATATATGAAAATAAATATATAACTAATTAATAAATGTGATTAACAATAGAATAATATTTTCAAATTTAAAATTAAGTAAAATTAAAAATTATTAAAATATAGAATTAAAATAATAAAATATTAAATATATTAATATATAATTATAATAAATATTTTTTTTAAATATTTGAAAGATGACCCATGCATTGCATGAGATTTAAGCTAGTAATTATAATATGAGAAAAATACTTTGTACTCCTTAATTTATAGAGTTTTGTTGAATTAATTTATTCTTGTGTTTCGTAATATATTGCTACCCTTATTTTTAAATCTTGCTTCGTTTTAAAACTCTATGTATAACTCTCGTCTATCGGCTTCAAAGAAAAAAACGCATGTCTATTAATATCGTTTTAAGTATGATTTGAAAATGGAGCAACGTCAAATATACGTACGAGTGTTAAAGCAATTTCAACAGAGGATAACAAGTTTACGTGGCGCGACAAACTTCCTTGCCCACTATCAGAAATGGGAGGTTGCATCTTGATTGTCAATCAAGTTTGTCAAATTGACAATTTTTTAAAATAGTTAATATACATATAAAATTTTAAAAATATACTTTATTTTATCTAATTCAATATTTTTTATTCTATTAAAGGAAACGTAAAATATATATTGGGGATCACATTGATAACCTTCAACCTTTTGGAAGGATGACAACTATTGGAGTTGCCATGGGCTAAAAATAAACCCTAAAGACACAATTAATATAACATTAATTAGACCTTGGTTCAAAAGGGAGACTCATTTAATGAGGTTCGAAATCCTAATTAGTAAATAAATTCATAATTAATTAATTAGTTAAATATACAGCTAATTAATTATGTTCAACTACAAGGAAACTACTCCAATGAGTAGCCCCAGAGACACCTCAATCAACAAGAAAACATATTCTTATATGAAAACTACTTCTATCACAAGGAGGATCCAGAATCCTTCAAGAAGGTGTCTTGTCCGCTAAGGTTCCTAACCCTAATATGATTCAAAGACTACCCATGTCTATATAAAGGGCCTAAACCCTTATTCTTAGAACTACGTCTGACTTGATTCTCATACGCACTGAGATACGTAGGCATCTTGTGAGGGTAGAATTAAGTTACGAAACACAAGCGCAGCCATTAAAACTCCATAAGATCTGACACACATCACAATTAATACACCATAGATTTTGTTCCATAACATTTGATGCTGCATGTGAGAAGACAACATCAACCATGGTAAGACACGAAGAGCTGATGGAAACATCGTCCTTACCACAGGAGATCCAACTGCTGTAATTCTTCCCGATGAACTTGTTAGGAATTTACATGTAACTTGATGATAATTTTAAATCTTAGAATCATAGAAATTTCAATTGATGTAACTGATCAATTGATATGAAGTTTATAAATATCGATTGATCAGGAAACCATTTATCAGTTGAAATGTTTATCTGAATCAACTGATGATATAGAGTGTAGCATATGTGTACTTAGTCTATTTCAATTGATAAAGTATAAGTCAATTGATATTATTCTCATCAATTGATGTTAGAGTCAATTGATATAGGTCATCAACTGATGTGTAGCTTAGACTATCAAATTGTAATTATTTGAAGACAGGAAAATTATACAAGTGAATGATGATCAGTTGATATTGAAGCATCAATGGATAGAAGATCAATTGAAGAAGCCAAGTCAAAGAATTGAAGACCATCAACTGATATGAAGACCCATCGATTGATATATCTATTGATATCATTTATCAATTGATAAGTCAATAAACTTTATTGATCGATGGATATCAAGATCAATCGAAGAAGAACATCAGTTAGTGGATAAAAGAAAGAATCAATTGATATGCTTAAAAGCAAATTATCAATTGATTGAGACAACACAAAAAGGCAATCTGTCAGAGATCTAAAGGACAAAAACATGCTTATGGAAGACAGTGTAGGATAACTGTAAAGACTCAAGTTGAAGCTGTCTTTCCAAGTCAGAAGACCTTTTCCTAAAAGTAAAAAAAGGCAAAAGGAAAGATAGAATTGAAGCAATCGTAGAATAGGTATTGTAAACACACTAGTAGTATATAAACAAGTGTGGTAGCATTGTTAGAAAATATACAAGTTAGACAATATTCTTCAATCAACTGTTCAGCCTTAGAGCACTTTGTAAGAACAGTTGATTTATTTTCTAACCTTGTAAACACAGCTGAGTTTTATTAACCTAGAAAAATTGAGCAAAATATACCCTAATGGAAAAATCAATCCATCAATAATTTTAAAATATCTTTGTTCAATTTAGCTTCAGTTTAATTGTTCATATATCTTCTCTTAAATACATAAACTTCAAGAATAATTATTAAAACAGAAAAAGTTTTAATAATTTGTATTCAATCCCCCATTCTACAAATTTATTAGCATTATTCTGGGAAATAACAATTGGTATCAGAGCGGAGGCTTTTAACATACATAAAGTTTAAGATCAAGAACAAGTCAATATGGACCAAAAAGATTCAAGTGTGAAAATTCCAGTGTCAGAAAAAGATGAATACTTTGCATGGAAAGTAAAAATGCACCTGCATCTACTTTCTCTTGACCCTTCCTATGTTAACTGCATAGAGAAAGATCCTCATGTTCCTATGAAACTAGTCATAGGTGTGAACCTAGATGGAACTCCTGCTTTTGATAAACACATTCCAAAACTCACTACTGAGTTTATTGAAGAAGATGAAAATGAGGTGCTCAAGGATAAAAAGGCCATGAACATATTGTTCAAGGGTTTAGACAAAGATATGTTTGACAATGTAATCAACTATAATACTTCAAAAGAAGTATGAGATAGACTTCAAACTCTTTGTAAAGGAATCGAGTAGGTCAGAAAGAATAAAATGCAACTCCTGATTCAAAAGCATGGATCTTTTCATTTCAAAAGTGGTGAAGCCATCAATGACACCTACAGCAGATTTTAGAAGTTGTTAAATGGATTGAAGCTATATGGTAGGGTTTATGCAACTGAGGATACAAATCTAAAATTTTTTAGATCTCTTCCAAAAGAATGAAAGGCAATGACTATCTCCTTTAGACAATCTCAGGACTTTAAAGATTATACTCTTGAGAAACTTTATGGTATTCTCAAGAAATATGAGTTGGAAATCCAACAAGATGAAGAGATTGAGAAGAGTCAAAGAAAAGAGAAAACTGTGGCTTTAATGGTGAAAGGAAATGAAGACAAGAAGGGAATGAATGAAAGTGGATGTGTTGAAGATTCCATCATGGTGGTTGGTGATGCTGTTGAAGTGTCATTCAAAGGAAAAGGAAAGGGCAAGTGTGAAGAAAATAAAGCATGCTCTCAGGATGATTTGGAGGAGATTGATGAGCACATTGCATTTCTGGAAAGAAAATTCACAGAGCTAAAATTCAAAAGGAATCCAAATGCTGAAAGGCTAGGATCCCAATTTAGAAATGACAATCAAAACAAAAAATTTGGTTGATAGATCAAAATTTAAATGCTTTAATTGTGGATTGGCTGGTCATTTCTCAAATAAATACAGAAAGCCAAAACAAGAAAAGAAGGCAAAGTCATATGACGTAATTAAATATAAAAAGAAATACTCTGACCTTAAATAAAAGGAAAATGCTTTTGTTATTGAAGAGAAAGCTGGGCTGCTGAGGATAGTGATTTTGAAGAATTCATCAATCTAGCTCTAATGGTCAACCATGAAGATGAAGAAGATATTTCATCATCAAATCAGGTACTAGCTACTAACTTTTCTGAGCTTTCAAAATATGAATGCAATAGTACCATCAATGAAATGTCTAATGAATTATACAATTTGCATGCCACTCTAAAATCTCTAAACAAAGAAAACCTCAAGTTAAAGAACACCATTGATGCCTTAACGGAGATGAATGCTTTTCTTGAAAATGAACTTGTTTGTTTATATAGATTCAAGCAAGAAAGTAAGGATAATAGAGATGAACTAGTGAATAGTTTAAGAAGAGAAGATTTGTTAAAAGAACAATTGGCTAGAGAAATTGAAACCATTAACAAATGGAATAGGTTTGTTAAAACTGCCACACAAATTATTGATGTTTAGGGTTTAGATACTCTAGAAAAATCTCCTAAATCAGTAGGTAAGCCATTTGTTGATACTTCAATGGATAAGGATCAATCGACTGCTAATCCTTCATCAACTAATAAGGATTATTAATCGATTGATGCTGAATCAATTGATAAGCATCCATCGACAAGTAAATCATCAATGGCTAATGAGAAGAAAAACTTTAGCACCCCTATCAAATTTGTTAAGGAAACCAAGAATCAAGTTGAGACTAAGGTTGAAAAGATCAACATTGGTAGCTTATCTAAGAAACAATTAAAAGAGAAATTAGAAGGGATATCACATGTTGAAATCATTCACCCTAAATTTGAGAAAAAGAAGAAGAATGAGAATGAGAAGGTAGGCATAAATAGGCATAAATAACACTGCTGATATGTATGCACCTAGAAAGGTTTGTGCTAAATGTGGTAGTGTAAATCATTTGTCTATACATTGCAAGGAAGAAAAGAAATCTTTACCTTCAAATGATTTAAATGCGCATGCCATGTCTGCAAATGCCATGCTTACTAATCCTATGCTCATGAATTCCATGTCTTCTAATTTGGTTGAACCTAATGGTCATATGCCTTATGCACAAGTTCCATGCATGTATAATCCTTTATTTGCATATGCCAATATGAACATGTCTGGAATGCCATGTTACATGCATATACCTGATAACAATCATGCTAGTCAAAATGTTAAGTATGAAAATGTGCATGATATGTCTACCATGAGTTCTAAAGTGTTTGAGCCACAAAAGTCAACTCCCAAAGTTAAAGTGGATTTAAACCCACCAAAATAAAAGGAATCAAAGTTGGCAACCAAGGCTCAGACTGCAACTAACAAAAGAGGACCCAATGCAACTTGGGTACCAAAAGCAACTTGATTGTTTTATGTGTGTGCAGGGAAACAGGAAGAAAAATCTCTGGTATCTGGATAGTGGATGTTCTAGGCACATGACTGGAGATTTGTCCCTGATCACAAAGTTCATGGAAAAGGCTGGCCCAAGAGTTACTTTTGGAGATAACATCAAAGGTTTTATTCTGGGATATAGCTCAATTACAAGAGAAAATGTTATCATTGAACCTGTAGCTATAGTTGATGGATTGAGGCACAATTTGTTCAGTATTAGTCAACTGTATGATAATGGAAATGTTGTGTGGTTTTTAACTGGATCATGCATCATAGCCAATAAAGAAACTGGTGAAATTCTCCTAACTGGTGGAAGAAGGGGAAATGTCTATGTGGCTGATTTCAACTCTGTAAAGGCAAACTCAATGACATGTCTACTTAGCAAAGCCAATATAGATGAAAGTTGAATTTGGCACAAGAAGCTAGACTATTTGAATTTCAAAGCCATGAATCAATTGGTTAGAAAGATTCTGGTTAGATGCATTCCACAGATGGAATTCACCAAGGATGGACTATGTGATGTCTGTTAAAAAGGAAAGAAAAGGAAAACATAATTCAAGTCAAAGTCTGAATCATCACTTGATAAGCCTCTGGAATTATTATGCATGGACTTATTTGGTCTAGTTAACATCATGCCAATTGCTAAAAAAAACATGCCTTAGTAATTGTGGATGACTTCACAAGATATACTTGGGTACATTTCTTACACTCTAAGGATGAGGCAAGTAAATTCATTATCAATCATGTGAAGAATGTTGACAATGGCACTGAATGGAAGGTCAAGAAAATAAGAAGTGATAATGGTATTGAATTCAAGAATGCAACAATGAAAGAATTATGTGAAGAAAAAGGTATCATTCATCGTTTCTCTGCACCAAGGACTCCAAAACAAAATGGAGTTGTTGAAAGGAAAAATAGGACCTTGATAGAAGCTTTTAGAATTACGTTATAAGAAGCATAACTTTCTACATACTTCTGGGCAGAAGCAATCAACACTGCATGTTACATTCAAAATATTTCCATGGTCAATCGACTACAAGGCAAAACACCATATCAATTGATGAAGAAAGACAAGAAGCCAATAGTTAATTTTCTTCATGTCTTTGGCTGCAAATGCTTTGTCCTAAGGAATCAAGATGAAAATTTGGGAAAATTTGAAGCCAAAACAAACGAGGCTATATTTGTTGGATATGGAATAACGACCATCAAGAAATCAAGTACCCAGAAATTCTCCATCAATTGATGTCAATGCATCAACAGATAATTTATCAGTTAATAATCATCAATCGACTGATAATACATCAATTGATAACAATTCGATGAATAACAACTCTGCTCAATAATATTCAGGTAGAGTATCCATCTCAGGGGGAGGGTTCTCAGATAATCAATCACATCACAATGATCATGACAAGTCTAATGATCATGAATCATCATCTTCAAAGACAAATTTACCACCAGAAAGTAAATGGACCAAAAGTCATCCCTTTCAGTTGATCATTGGAAATGCAAATGATGGTGTCAAAACTAGAAGTGTAACTCAAAATGAATGGTTGTATAGTAGCTTCATGTCTCAAGAAGAACAAAAAAGGATTGAAGAAGCCTTGAATGATCCTGATTAGATAATTGCTATCCAAGAAGAGTTAAATCAGTTTGAAAGAAATAAGGTATGGAAGCTGGTTCCCAAACCAATCAACAAGTTTGTCATTGGTACAAAATGGGTGTTCAGAAACAAAATGGATGAATCTGGTACAGTGACATGAAATAAGGCAAGATTAGTAGCAAAGAGCTATTCACAAGAAGAAGACATAGATTTTGATGAAAAATTTGCACCAGTTGCAAGGTTGGAAGCAATCAGAATCTTTCTCGCATATGTTTTTCATGCTAATTTTAAAGTGTATCAGATGGATGTGAAAAGTGCTTTTCTCAATGGATAACTAGAGGAAGAAGTATATGTAGAACAACTTCATGATTTTATTGATCCTATTCATCCTAGATTTGTATACTATCTTCTCAAAGCACTGTATGGATTGAATCAAGCACCTAGATCCTGGTATGACACACTATCTAAATTCTTGATTGAGAATCACTTCACAAGAGATACTGTTGATAAAACTCTCTTTCATAGAAATGTTTGTGACTTTATGATTCTTGTTCAAATCTATGTAGATGACATTATTTTTCGCTCAACCGATGAGAAATTTTTTCAAAAGTTTGCTAAGTTGATGCAAAGTAAATATTAAATGAGCATGATGGGAGAACTTACCTATTTTCTTGGTTTGCAAGTCAAACAAGTTAAAGATGGTATTTTCATAAATAAAACCAAATATATTTCTGATTTATTAAGGAAATTTGATTTAAATGAATGTTCTTCTGCAAAAACTCACATGGCCACTACAACTAAACTTGAATTGAATACTAAGGAAGCTAAAGTGGACATTTCAAGTTATAGAGGCATGGTTGGCTCATTACTTTATTTAATTGCAAGTAGGCAAGATATAATGTTTGTTACATGTCTTTGTGCTAGGTTTCAAGATGATCCTAGTGAGTCTCATTTGATTGTAATAAAAATAATATTCAGATATCTCAAAGGAACTCCAAATCTTGGAATCTGGTACCCTAGAGAATCTGGATTTGATCTAATTGGTTATTCAGATGCAGACTATGCAGGTTGCAAAATTGACAGAAAAATTACCACAGACACCTGTCAATTTCTAGGAGATAAACTTGTATCATGGTTTAGCAAGAAGTAAAATTCAATGTCTACATCCACTGTAGAGGCTGAATACATTGTTGCTGGAAGCTGTTGTGCACAAGTGTTATGGATGAGGAATCAATTATTTGATTATGGATTTAAATTAAGCGAAATTTCAATATTCTGTGACAACACTAGTGCTATTGCCATTACTAAAAATCCAGTTCAACATTCAAGGACCAAGCACCTCGACATAAGGTATCACTTCATTAGGAAACATGTAATGAATGGTACTATTGAATTATATTTTACCCCTAGTGAAAGACAACTTGTAAGCATTTTTACCAAACCATTAGATGAATCTACTTTTAATAGATTGGTCTGTGATTTAGGTATGCTTAACTATGTTTAATCTATTAAATGTCTGACAAGTTATTTATTTATGTTAGTTTTAGATTTTAGTCATTGACTATGTTAATCTATTGATTTTTCCATAATCAATTGATAAATATTTTACATATCAATGGATATTTTTGAAGCTATCGACATATAAATATATCAATTGATGATATATTTATTTATCGAGGGATAGTAATACCTGTCAATGAAAAGTTAGTTATCAATCGATGACCTGGAATTTTCATAGTCCATTGACCTGTACAATATCTAGCCGTTGATTACTTATTTTATCAATTGATTAATACATACATCCCTGTATGTATAACAGTAGATTGCCAAAATTTGTAATTTCTACTTTTCATTTTTCTAACGTTCAATTGAGTCTATTTTGAGAAAGTAATCAATTAAGACATCAATTTTTCTTCAAAAATATAAATAGTGAGATTAAAATTTCTTTTAACTCTTACATATATTTTTCAACTGATTTTCTCTCTATTTTTCTCTCTTTACTCAATTTTCTCTCAATCTCTCAGTGCTCTATCTTTATCACTCTCTTTCTTAATCTCTTCAAAGATTTTTTTCTCTTAATCTTATACTCAAAGTAATGGCATCTTCATCAAAGAAAGTCTCACAAGCCGATTTCATCTACGAGCTGAATAATTGTGTGGCTTGCACTTTTGTTGAAGAGGCTCCAAAGTGTTAGATAGTATGAATATTACAGAAGGGGGGGTTGAATGCAACTTGATAAATTATTACAAATCTCGCTAACAACAGAACAAGACATAATAATAACAAGTAACAAATGCAAATAACAATAAGCAAGAAAATCAAGAAAGGCGTTTAACTTTAAAAATTAATTTTATTAATTTTTGTTTCACTACAACTGACTGGAATATTTTTCCAACTTCAATAGATACAATAACAAATAGTTTGCTAGTGTTTCTATGCTTGATAAAAGTTAAGCTCAATTGTGTTATGGGAAAGTGTTTATGAGATATGTGTATTTATACAGAAACACATATCTCATTTATAAGTGTACATTCCCTTGTTCCTAGGACAAAGCTTAAAATAGAAATTTTACTTTTCCTATTCAAATTTATCTCCATTCCATTTGTAGATAAAGTTGCTCTGAGGTGATTCGGCATCCTTGAGTCCTTGAGAATGCTTTATTTTTTTGCTTGCCTTTTCCCAAGTTGCAGTAGTAGACTTGACAGACTACATAGAGTTGATAAGATCAATCTTTGAATTCTCACAACCTAGTCTGCTACTTGAAAAAAACTGTCAGCTTCACCAAAAGGTTATTGTCAACCTTTTTCTTTTCTTTAGTGATAGTATCTTTGACTCCGCATACTTTACTGTCAAACTTGACAGTCTTCTAAAACTTGCTGTCATCCAAAGATACTGTCAACTATCCCGCTAAACATGCTCTCAACTATCCCCGCCAAAGTTGCTGTAAGTAAAACCTGTTGTCTTCGATTCTTCAATCTCCATCAAGTTTACTGTCAAAGGAATAGTTGCTGTCAGTAAAACATGTTGTCTTCGATTCTTCAATCTCCGCCAAGTTTACTGTCAAAGGAATAGTTGTTGTCAGTAAAATCTGTTGTCTTCGATTCTTCAATCTCCGCCAAGTTTACTGTCAAAGGAATAGTTACTGTCAGTTATTCCAAAAGGTGCTGTCAGTTGAATATGATGTCATAGGTTTCAGTTTTTAGAATGTTACTGTCAATGATTTGATCCATACTGTGCATGAACACTTTGTGAACTTCTACATCATAGATCATGTTATTACATTTTTACAAGACAGTAACTATTGAGACATACTGTCACATACTTGGATTTAATACATACTGTTACAAGTGACAACTAAACATACTGTCAATATACATATAACAGTATGTTTTACTTAGTTAATTTCTAATTAATCTAAGTATCTTATAGTTGATTACAATGTTAACACCACAATCCCTAACAATCTCCCCCAATTTGTTTTTATGAAAAATAAAGACAAATTCAAAGTAAATTGCAGATGCTAACTCAACTAATAAAAACTGAAGTGTTTGTATAGGAAAAATATTCCAAAAAAAAAATTACAAGTACAATTTATCTCAAACTAAGCTCCTCTAGACTGAGCAAATCTTCCACTTCAGTTTAAGCTTCACCTTCACTTCTTGTCTGCAGTCATCCTTCCATAAAGACTCTCAAAAGCTTTTAGTTCTTGCTTATCTTCATCCGTCTTGGCATGATCAAAAACACAACCTAAGACTAACTTCACCATTTTATAAGAAAGATTTTTCAATTCTCTGTAGGTGTAGTAGTTGTCAGTTGGTCCTTTGGATATACACAAATATTTCATATTAAACATGTCTTTGACAAATCTCTCTTTTGTAGAAGAGAAAACCTGCTTCACTCTGAGTTTTTGTATGGTTTCATGTTCTTCTTCTCTAGACTCTATAATGTCCCATACAATATTGCTTAGATCTCTTTCAAATTCTAGAAATGAACCTATAGTGAGTCTGAAGATCTTTCTCAAATTTTCAATGTTGAGTACCCTGAAATTGACAGCCTTCACTTCAATGCTGTCAACAATGATTCTCAGGGCCCCAAAAAGGACTAGAGAAACATAGTTATGCCTTTTAGAGAATTGATCATTCAACATTGCATGTTTCATGTCAATCTCAGCCTCCTTGATCCTTTTTGTTATTTTCACCACCTTCTTCTGTGAAGCTTCAACTTCACTTTCAAATTTGTTCCTCTTCTCCCTTTCTTCTTTTTCCTTATAGTCACAGATCTGTATTGCCTTCCTTTTGAGATCAAACTCCTCAAAGTTTATGATTTTGAGGAGTTGTCTCTTGATTAGTTTGACTATCTCAGGATCCTTCTCAACCAAAGTCTTAAAATCTTCAAATGTAATTTCCTCGGCATATCCACCAGAGTTATAGAAGACTATTCTTTTAGGATTTTTTAGAAGACTCTATTGAGTCTTCTCATACTCTACCTTTTTCTCATACTCCTACTGTTCCTTGGTTGAGATGATTCTCTTGAGTTTGGGAATGAATCCTTGCTCTTCAGGATAAGGAAGTTGTTGAAGTTGCTCAACTAGTTTAATCAGGAGTTCAGTATTTTTGTCCTATAATGAATCTATACTCCAGAATTTGTTGCCTCCATCTTCATTTTCAAACATAACTCAATCTGAGTACATTATTGTCTCAGGTTCTTCAGCTTTATTGAAATCCAAGGGATGAGTTTTGAAGGTTTCTATTACCTCCAAAAATTTCTTAATCAGTGTCCCCCTGAAAACTTGAGTCCTAATATCCAGGACCTTAATGATTTGAAGCATTCTTTTTACCATAAAATAATTTGCTTCTTTCAATTCATATCCCATGGTCTCAACCTCACTAGTAGCATAGCAGAAGTTTATCTTGTTCAAGGAGTTAAAATGAGTCCATTCAACCACAACTTTGGTGATTAATTCTGCCTTTGACTCAACCATGTTGTTGATTGTAGGTCTCCTGAAATCCAGACAATCTTCATGGATTACTTCAGACATCAGCTTTCACCCTTTTCTACTAGGCTTCCTGCTAGAGTGTGGCTTCGGTTTCTCAGCCCTTGCAATTTTTTGTTTCCTTGATATGAGGATTTTTCTTGACAATAACTCTTTCATGACAACATCTTTCTTATCCTCTTTAAAACCAAGAACCACATTTTTTAGTACACTTCCTTCAATACTATCCTTATACTCCTTCTCACCTTCTTCATCCTTATTTCCAGTTCCAGATGTCCTTGCATCACCATCTTTGTTGTAGTTGGACTTAGAACTACCTGCACCATCCTCAGGCTTTTCATCATCATTATCTCCATCTCTCATTTCTTGAGTTTTCTTTACATTCTTTCTTATCTTCAATTCTTCCAGCCTTTTTAATTCTTCATCCAACACCCTTAATACTTCAACTATTTCTTCATTCACAGGAATTTTCCTGAAGTAGTCAAAAACTTCTTTTACAGACCTTGGTCTACACATTCTCACCCTTTCAAGATTCATAGACCTGTATTTTCCATCTGTAGTGCTATTGAATTTTATGCCTAAGGGATTATGAGTTATTTCTGGTAATTTTTCAATTATCAGCTTCTGTAGTGTCCTCTTTAGATTTTCATTTAGCCATGACTTGTCAGTCTTGATTTTAATGTCTGCTCAAATATGCCATGCTTACACACCAGCAGAAACCCCCTTCAGTTCTGACAGAGATTACCCACTTGTTGCTCTTTGACACCAATACAACTACTCCTACTGTTGACTGTCTCATTGAATCAGAGAATTTCTTGGGATCTCTGTTAGATAAGGCTCTTAGATCATTGATCTTTTTATTCAATTTAGCATCTTCAAACATTCTGCTATTTTCATTATCATCAACCATAAGAATAAAAACCTGTTAATCATTAAAATCTTCTCTCTCTTCTATGATCAAATCATCATTTTCATCCTTAAAGAGTTTTTCCTTTCCTTTCCCAGCAATATGCATCATTGGAGCCTTCTTTACACCACCTTTTTTGATCACAATGTCTTTCTCCTTAGGCCTCTCAACCTCCACCTTATCACCACCAAGCTGTGTAACCAACTCAGTAGCCACACTAGACAGTAATGCTAGTTGACTCTCCCCCTGAGATACAACTTGAGTTTTCTCCTTATCACTCCTATCTACAAACACTTCAGCTTGGTCTATACTTTTCTCCCCCTTAGGTGAGGTAGCAACTATAGGGTTGGAAAATTTGGAATTGAATTCTTGAAGCTTGTCAAAAATGGCCTTGAATCCATCATTCATAGTTTGCTCCAGACTGGCCATCTTGTTGATCAACTTCACTTGATTTCTGCCAACAGTGTCTAGATTCTTGGACAATTTGGAAACTTTATGTGAAAGGGATTTTAACCTTTCATCAGCTTGTTGGAAGGAGTTGGAGGCTGTTGTGGTTCTCACACTCTCTTGTTTTTTCTGAGTGATCTCATCACTCCTCACCAACTCACTCCCAATGCCTAGTGCCTTAGATGGCTCCCTCAGTTTTCTTTTTCAATTGGCCATGCTCAGGGCACTCTCCTTTTGCCTGGGATATTCACAGCCCCTCATTTTTAGACTCACTTCTATTTTCTTTTATCTCTCTTTTTCTTTTCATACCCTCACTCATCCTAGGTGCAAGAGACTGAGCAGGTACATCTTGAACAAGAGATTTAGATTTTACCTTGAGGATTGTGGAAATGAGAGCAGAGTCATCATCTTCATTCCATTGAGAAGTTATGGCCATTGGAGAGTTGCTGTCTGGATTTGGAATGTTGACAGCATCTTTGGCAACATCTGTTGAGAAGTTACTATCATGAGGATTGACAACAACTTTGTCATTAGCAGCTACAGAGGCTGTGACAGCAATCTCTTCCACCCTTTGAGTGGAAGGTTCTTGTGGATTGCTATAATCAGTCATTTAATTGTTGGAATAGTGCATCAACATTTTGTTCTTCAGCATTGGCAAAATGTGATGCACCATAATTAAATGAGTTGTGTTCCACATTTTCTAGTCCTATAGTGTGAGTATCTGCAAGTGTGGGCTCAGGTTGAGTGTGTTCAACCTGTGTGCTGACTCTGTACAAGGTGCCATGGGAGATTGACCAATTTCAATAGATGTCTCCTGTTGAGAAGAGACATCCAGAGATGTGTATTGATCCCTTTTAAGAGATGTGTCCTTTTGAGAGGACACACCCTGTCTAACAGAGGTTGATACCCTTGCCTTCTTTCTCCTAGGTTCACCAGGGCCCTCTATGGGTTTTGTGCTCAAACTACCTGCCTTATTTGCTGCATCTAGTGCAGTTACACCACCTGACTGTGGAAAGGTTTCTAGCCTAGGTTGATTGATTCTCTACCTTTTAGGAGCCTGAACCTTTTGAGAGGAACCAGACCCTCGGCTAACTATTTTGGTGACTCGAGAACACCAGATTCCTTCATAAGGTTTATAGTGTGGGTTAGGAATGGTGAGGTCAACACCATTCTCATCACTCAAATAAAATACATTTTAGTCCCCAACAAATTTAAAATTTAAATCATTTACAGTAGAAAGCATGAAATTAGTTATAAACAAACCCAATTCAGTGTTAAGTGGTTTACTGGTTAACAAAGAATGAGTGTTCTTTTTCAGTGTTGGGGACTCCATGAATTGAACACTATCTAAATTTTTTATGCATACAATAGAATTAATGATAAGCATAAAAAATCTAGAAGGAATATGATGTGAAAAAGGAACTGTCAAGAAGGAATTGTACACGATTTTAAGTGACAGTTGTCTTCTAGTTCCATTCCTTGACAGTAACTCCTGCGCTAGAAATTACACACACTTTTGACAGTAACATTAGTGGTTAGAGAACATAAAAAGAATAAGTAAATAACCATAAAATTTACTGTTGACAGTATGTTATGCATGGATCTTAGAAAACCATATTGTCGATGTTGTTCGACAGTAAGTTTCACAAGTATTTGACAGTAAGTTTCAGTCCCGCATACTATACTGTCAAGACTTCACTCTTGTTTGACAGTAAGTTCCATAGGATTTGACAATAAGTTTCAGTCCCACATACTATACTGTCAAAGCTTCTCTATTACCTGACAGTGAGTTTCATTGATATTGACATTATCTTATCATTATGTGACAATATGAATAAAACATACTATCAAGCAACTTGGCAGTATCTTTTATTAGCAATATAAGAAATAAGTTACAAAAAAATTAGTTAACCTATCAGTAAAATATCATCATATTTTCCCACTGTGATAAAAAATCAAAACACATCAAGAGGCCATTAATTCATAATGAGATTGAGTTAACTAAATTTTTAATCAACTAAGCAGAATTACATTAACAGGATAAATTTAACATACCAAATTCACTCACTAGTCTATTGAATGTTTTTTCATCCAATGGTTTAGTAAAAATATCTGCAAGTTGCTTCTCTGTGGGCACATAGATTAGCCTGATTGTGCCTTCCTCCACATGCTCTCTAATGAAATGATGTCTGATGTCAATGTGCTTAGTTTTGAAGTATTGAACAGGATTTTCAGAAATTGCAATGGCACTAGTGTTGTCACAAAATATTGGAATTCCTTGCATAGTCAACCCATAGACCAATAGCTGATTCCTCATCCAAAATAATTGAGCACATCAACTACCAACTGCAATGTATTCAGTCTCTGCAGTTGAATTTGATACTGAATGCTGCTTCTTGCTAAACCATGAGACCAATCTTTCTCCCAGAAATTGACAACTACCTTATGTGCTCTTTCTGTTTATCCTGCACCCTGCATAGTCTGAGTCTGAATATCCAACTAATTCAAATCCAGAATCTTTAGGATACCAAAGGCCTAAGTTTTGAGTGGCTTTTATGTATCTAAAAATTCTTTTTATAGCCATTAAGTGAGACTCTTCCGGATCAAACTGGAACCTTGCACATAACCCTGTTGCAAAAATGATGTCAGGCTTTCTAGCTGTTAGGTAGAGGAGAGAGCCAATCATTCCTCTATACATTTTGTTGTCCGCCTTCTTTCCTTTTGGATCCTTGTCAGGTTAAGATGCTGTTGAGATTGGAGTTTTTGCAGGATATGAGTCTTCCATATCAAATCTTTTCAAAAGATCTTTGACATACTTAGTTTGACAAATAAATATTCCATTTTTTTTATAGACTTGAAGTCCAAGAAAGGATACCAATTCACCCATCATACTTATCTAATATTTGTTCTGCATTAACTTAAAGAATTTCTTGCATAGATCTTCATTTGTTGAACCAAAGATGATGTCATCAACATATACTTGAACTAGAATGATATCCTTTCCATGCTTCTTGAAGAAGAGAGTTTTATCCACAATTCCTCTTGTAAAGTTATTATCAAGAAGAAACTTAGAAAGAGTATCATACCAAGCCTTTGGTAGTCTGTACACAAAGTTCTTCATTTTTGGATCTTCAAAGCTTGGGGGTTGTTCAACATACACTTCTTCTTTTAGTTCTCCATTAAGATAAGCACTTTTTACATCCATTTGAAAAAATTTGAAGTTGTTGAATGCAGCAAAAGCCAAAAAGAGTCTTATTGCCTCAAGTCTAGCAATAGGAGCAAATGTTTCTTCATAATCAATCCTTTCCTGTTGACAGTAACCTTTTGCCACCAGCCTTGCTTTGTTTCTTGTGACAGTACCACAGTCATCCAACTTATTCCTATAAACCCACTTAGTGCCTATTATGGATTTGTTCTTTGGTCTAGGCACCAATTCCCAAACACAACTTCTTTCAAATTGATTAAGCTCTTCTTGCATGGCATTAATCCAATCAGGATCAGCCAATGCTTCTTCTAGGATTTTAGGTTCATTTTGAGAAAGGAAACAAGAGTACATGCATTCATTGACAACATTTCTTCTTGTTTTGACATGTTCCTGGATCAACAATGATTAAGTCATTAGTGTGAGCTCTGTTCCATTTAGTTTCTCTTAGAGAATCATTGGAGTCTTCAACACCTTGTTGATTTACAACATCTTTTGCTCTTGCACTGTTGACATCATCAATATCTTCAAGTCCACTATTCATGGGAACATTCCCGGAAAAATTAGTTGTTTGAGCAGTTCCTTCATTATCTCCAGACTAGACATGAACATTTGTTAGACCAAAAATTATATGATCAACTCTTGGTGAATCTTCATCAATCTCTTCTAGATAACCTTGATTTTCAAAAACCAATGGTTCTGTTTCTTGACTTCCTTCAACTCCAGGAAATTTTGATTCATCAAAGGTGACATTTACACTCTCCTCCATAGTTTTATGATCAATGATGTAGACTCTGTATGCAGTCCTGTCAATGCCATACCCCATAAAGATTCCTTCAAGTGTTTTAGTGTTAAATTTTCCTTTAATCTCAGTTGAATCTTTCATGTAATTGCACTTTCTTCCAAATACATAAAAATAATTGACAGTTGTTTTCCTTCTTATGAGTAATTCATAGGGTGTCTTTCCATAGGCCTTGTTGATTAAGTCATGTTTTGAGTGTAATAGGATGTATTGATTGCTTCATCCCAGAAATAGGTAGGAAGTTTTGCTTCACTCAACATTGTTCTTGCAGCCTCAATGAGAGTTATGTTCTTCCTTTCTGCAACACCATTTTGCTGAGTTGTCTTGGGTGCAGAGAATTGTTGAGTGATTCCATTGTCTTTACAGAAATCATTCATGATACTGTTTTTGAACTCAGTACCATTATCACTTCTTAAAGTCTACACTTTGTACTTGGGATTCTTAACCAGAACCCTTACCAAATCAACGATCTCTTGAGCAGCTTCATCCTTGGATGTTAGAAACCTTACCCATGTGTATCTTGAAAAATCATCAACCATAATTTATTACTTTTAAGTCCCAAAACTCAATTCTTTTTTATTTTAACTTTTATTAACTTACAATTTCTTTTATATTTTCTAAGTCTAAATTTTTATCGACTTCATAATTCCTTTTCTTTATCAAGAATTGATAAAATTTAGCTTTAATTATTTTTTATAAATCATAATTATATATTTAGGAAGTGTTTTTGTAAGTTTATATATTAATAAAAGATTTATTAAAAAAGTTATTTTTATGCAAGAAGAAGAATATTCTATTTCATAAGTAAAATATTTCTTACAGTGTAGGATATAGTATAACTCTCATTGGAGTTGGTTTTGTAAATTATTTAATTTTGATACTAAAATAGTATCAAAATAATACTATTTTAGTGTCATCTATTAGAGATGGTCTTAAACGTGGTAAATAAATCAGATTTAGAGCACTCTCAACCTTTTCTCCATCCCTTTCCTCATCCCTAAATTTTGACGATATTACAAGATTTAGCTAAAAAATACTCTACATCTGGTTCTGCATTTTAGAGAAAAATTTGGGGACTAAAAAAATGAGCCCAAATTTGGGGACTTACTATTCATTCCCCATCCGTATATTCTATATAATTATATATAAAAATAAGTGAGAAATGATAAAATAATATTTTGTAGTTAAAGTTTTAAAGAGAACGGAGAGAAAATAGTAATAAAAAGGAAATAGAGATATATAAGAGGAATAAGATGTAGGAAATTTTTTAAAAATAAATAAAATTTGGAGATAATTTTGGAGAATTACTATTTTTATGATGATTTTAGGGATGTGGATGGGGTGTCCAATGAGAATGCTATTTGACTGTTAGAAAAACAAATAGTAATGTTATTAGAAAATATCAAGAATAGAGTTTATATTGCTGATGTCCTCAGAGTTTAGGAAGCTGTCGGATAGAGTTTACTCTACCAGAAAATACTCAATCAGAGTTTACTCTAACAGAGAATGTTTTATCAGAGATTATTAAACCGACAAAGTTTATCATCAGATTTTATTAAAGACGGAAGCATACAAATCAGAATTTGATTTGGATAGTGAAGAATGAATCCAAATACAAGTCTATTGCCTTATGAGAGCTATTCTTATCATTATCTGTTTTGTAATTGGATTTGTAACTATGTCTATATAAACACAGAAATAGGTTAACATTATTGTAACGGTAACATTTAAGTCTTATCTTTCTCATAACCTAGCAGCTCTTAAGAATAGTGAATTTCTTGAGAGATTTTTGTACACAGTTTATTATTAATACAAAATTGTTCATCTTTTATACTTGTATCGATTATTTGGTATCTATTATTTTCAACCCCCTTTATATAATAGACTATTTATCTGGGCAAACAATTGGTATCAGAGCAAGCAATTATTTTTAACTAAAAAAATCACATAAGCATGTCTGAAAACAAGTATGAAAGTATCAAAATCCCAATCTTGAGGAAGGTTGAATACCCTACATGGATGGTAAAGATGATGATGTTCTTAGAAACAACTGATCCTGATTATATAGACAGAATCATTGAAGGTCAGTACCTCCCAACAAAACTAGTGCCATCTATAATTGTGGAAGGAAGACAAATCCCTAAATATTATACTCTGAAGGACAAGAAGGAGCTGACTAATGAAGAAAAGCAAGAGGTCTTAAAAGATACAAAGGTACGAAACATACTGCATAATAGTCTAGACTCTGTGATGTCAAATAGAGTAATTACCTGTAAAATTGCAAAAAAGATTTGGCATGCACTAGAGGTTCAATGCCAAGGAACCAAGGAGATAAAGAAAATATAAGATTTGTGCTAATTCAAGAATATGAATATTTTGAGGCAAAATAGAATGAGCCTCTTACTGATATATATGACAGATTTCTTACTCTATTGAATAATTTGATTTTGGTGGATAAGGTGTATGACAATGAGGATTGAAACACCAAATTTCTAAGGGCTCTTCCTGAAAAATGGGATCTACAAACATCTTTAATAAGTGACAGAGCTGATTTAGATGAAATGTTTCTAGATGAAGTCTATGGAAGATTGAAAACTCACAATCTGGAATTACAGCAAAGGAAGAATAGGAAGAGTAGTAAGGCAAAATCTATTACTTTGAATGTTGAGGCCAAGATTGAAGAACCAAAAGAAAAAGTCCTTAAAGCCTCAACAAGAAAAGGAAAAGCTATAATAGTCAAGGAAAATAGTGAATCAAAGTCCGAGACAAACCCTGATGCAAACTCTGATGATTCCACAGACTCTGACATGATGGAGATGGTTGCAATGATTGTCAAAGGTTTCAAGAAGATGAAGTATATGAACTTTAGATTGTTTGTTTTAAGGGTTTATTGAAACAAGCTTGGTGTTTTTCAAGAATATAAAGCAATAAGTAACGAAACACCAAATGTAATTTTCAATCTAATTGTATTAGAACGAATCTTTGCTACAATCTGAAATTCAACTTGAATTTTAGCTTCTTGTTTCAGGAAGAGTATAAATGTATGAATACACTTTTTAAAACTCTTTCAAAGACACTGGAAAAAGAGGTTGTGCATAAAATATATAGACAACATGTCATGTGCACATGCTCACATAAGACAGTTTAGTTAAAACTATAAATAGACAAGAAATACTTTACATTTGACTAATATTTATTTCTAGTTAACACTATTTTGATAGTCTGCTACGTTCAGGTTTATATCTTCTGTCACTTGTCTTGTATATCTTCCCAGCTTCATTGTAGTTTTGTCTTTAATTATATGTGTTGTTCTTCTGCAATTCTCTTTGAAAATAGCTCTTTGGAACAGTCGAGTACTCTATTGAAATTGCTTCGAGAAGTCATGGTGATTGACTTCTCGATTGAGTACTAGTTGTGACTTCTCGATTAGTCCTTGAATGGCTGACTTTTCGAATGTTTAGACTTCTCGATCGCATACTGTATTTGATGACTTCTCGATTAGACTAGACTTCTCAAATGAACGCTTTGAAATTGAGACTTCTCGATTGGTTCAGATCTACCACTTCTCGAATGCTCCTTTTGCTAACTTCTCGAATTGATTCTCTAGACTTCTCGATTGTGTAACATTTCACACTACTCGATTGGCTTCAATATATTGACTTCTCGAATGGATACCTCTCGATCGAATACTGAGCCAATGAGTGTTTTGAGACTTCTCAACCAGTTGCATATTCCTGACTTCTCGAAAGGGTGACTTCTCGAATGTGTATTTGCCTTAGTTGAATTCTCATACTGCATTCCTTATTTCTTCAATAAGCCTTATTTGTCTTGTTGCATGATTCAACTTGAATCTTCTAACAGACTTTATTCTTTGGCTTTAATTACAATTTGGAATTATAATCTGATCAAACTTCTATCTTCAGTAATGCATAGAAATGTCTAAGTCACTACCCTATTATAGAAGTTCTAAATATGTTATAGCAAGACAAATAATTACATAGAATAGGCTTGATTTGGTCCAACAAACTCCCTCAATTTGGGAAATGATAAATTTTACAAATTAATACAAGATATCAAGCCTACCTATTTTGTTGTTGTTGATGATTGGCATGATCATAACTCTCTTTCCTTTCTTTCTCTTCCCTTGTGTTTTTGTCTTCAATTGCCTCAAGAATCTGTTGTCTGGCCATGACTTTTTCAATTATGATTGCATCTTTTAATATATCAGCAGCAATTTTGAGGGTGTGCATAGGATAGTCATGAATAAACATGAATCTGATTTTGATTGTTGCCCCATTTCTCATCTTAAATTCAACTCTATCAGGATCCTTGAATACTCTGCACTTTCCCTGTTTTTTTAGTTCTTCAGACAACCTTTCTATTTTTTCTTCTTCTTTTCTTTTCTTTTCAATCATCTCCTCCAAATACTTGACTTTGTCAATCTTCTTCTAATATTTCTTAGCTAAGTACTCAGCCATCTCCATCATTTTTAGTTTATCAATCATGCATCTCTTGTCAAACAGACCGATCACTCTGATAATGTCACGAGTGGTTGAATTTGAGTTGTCATGATGAAAATCTCTTTCTTCTCCATCAACAGTTGTAACAAACATTCTCTTGTCCCTGATTTCTACATTGATAATTATGTTTGCCTTCCATTGTTTGAACATTCCTTTATCAATCTCTACAACTTCTTGGATAAGCTTAATTTGAAGACCTTTATCAGGAACAATGAGTTGCTTTCTCCATTTAGGACACCTAACTATCAATGAACTAGTTGATTTCTTGAATTTTATTGTTGTAGCAGTATTGACCTTTACCTGTTGACATGGCTTCAATTTCTTGATTTTATCCTTCTCAACTTCCTTCCTTATCACTCCATTAGCAGTAACTTTTACAAACATTCTTCTTGGAGATTTGGATTTAGGGGCTATAGTAATTTCAGAAACTGTTGGGACCACACTAGTACCCTGGAATTTGGTAGGTGTACTAGAATGAACACCAACGGCTTGCTGCTTGAAAGGCTTCTTTCTATGATATTTCTTCTCCTTTTCAGAATCTTCTCTCTTCTTTTTGTCCACATTCTCCTTTTTCTTATCTTCTTTCTTTCGACCCTTATCACTCCTGGACTCAGGCTTCTTATCATTCTTGTCCTGATCCTTGTCCTCATCATCCATTTTTTGTTTCTTCAGCTCCTTACTTGCAAAGTCAGACACTTGGTCATTGATAAACTTCTTCAACTTCTCCACAATCAAATTATCTTCCACTTGCTTGACCTTTTTCTTTTTAATCAACTCAATTAGGTTTATGATTTGACTTCTGTTTCCTGAATTGAGATGTTGAGGAATTTTGAAGTGAGCAAATTTTTCCCCTCTTGCCATGTACATTACTTCATCTGGGTTGCAGTATATCTTAGGAAGAGCATTAGGTAGGAGAGGACCCAATGTCTGATTTTTCAACTCTTCATCCTCCTGAGTAACTAATTCCACTACTTTGTACAGGCATTCCAGCTCAGTGTAAGATAGTTTTTGGTAGCCAGACTCCATCTGCACTATTGGTTCCTTAAATATCGTGCCATTATGTTCAAATTTAACTCCCCTTATTGTAACAATAGCATTGTCAAGCATCTTCTTGTAGCTCCAATGGTTTCCCTTGACTTGATTTTTGATCTGATGCAAAACGTCCAAGAAGTCTTTATCAGCATTGGGCTTTAGAATTTCTCCTCTAAGTTTTCTTATAACAGCTTTTTGCCTTTTAACCTCTATTTCTTCTCTTCTTTCCTTCTCCCCCTTAGGGTTGATATCTTGTTTTGGAAGAAATGTAGAATGACTAGGCTTCATGTGAGTTGGAACTGGTTCTGGAGAAGCTTGATTTGTTTGTCCCAAGTTGGAGATAAGATTCTGCAGAGAGGTGAGTTGAGCAGAAATGTTTGCAAGTGTGGTGCCTTGAGTGGTAGAAGAAGTGACAAACTCCTTTTTGAGATTTTGTACATTTGACACAACTGTAGAAATAGTAGTGGAAAGAGAGTCAACTCTAGCATTTACTTCATCAATTGTTGAGGCCTTGGGAGCTTCATCTTTTGCTTTAGATTGATAGTAGATGTCCACTTGAAGAGGTGATAAAGTATTCAGAGGCACATCTTCAGGCAACCTATCTGCATGCCTGTTTTTGTAGAGTACTTCAACAATATTGTTGATTCTTCTTTAATTATCCAAGATTGTTGTGTTACTATTGACCATTTCTTTGAAAACCTTCTTCATGGCATCTATCTTTGAGTAGAGAAGAGATGACTTTCCTGATTCTCCTCCTGAAATATTTCTATAAAAACCTCCAGGCCTCAATTTGTCTTCTATTTCTTTCAAAGTGCCCTCTATCATGGTTTTGTGATCATTGATTTCAGATTGCACACTTTTGGCAATGTAATGATTTGATTGGAGTTCACCCTTGGCAGCTTCATGAATGGAATCATACATAGCATTGGGAGTGAATATCTTCTCACAGGATCCAAGAGAGGTTAGATATTTATGACTTGTCCATTCCAACACCTCCTCCATGCTTACAGCAGACTTACTATCCAACCAAGCATCCATATTGGCCTCTTCATCTTCAATCAAATTTGCATTTTTCTCCTTTAAATCCTCTTGATCCTTTGCATACTCCAGCATGATTGCAGCATAATCCTTATTGGGCAAATGAGAAGTAAGAAGTTGCAGAACAATGTGATAAAAACCTTCCAGCTGATCTCCATACAATTCCTTTAATTTTTTATCAGAAAATGACCCACCAAGAGATGATGGTCCTGATTCCCTGTTATGTTGCATAGGTTTCAGCCATTGTGACAAAGAGTGAGAGTTAGGGCCACTTGTTACAATGGTCCCCTCAGTATCTATTTCCTCATCCAATTTCTCAGATGATTCTCTAGACACTGGATGAGTAGGTGATTTCTCCTGAGGAGACAGTCTTTGAATGACTGGGGAGTGTCCAGGGGATGCCATTTGCATGGTGTGGAGGTCCCCTAGATTACCCAATATCTGTGAAGACACTTGGCCTTCATATGCCTTAGCCACCATAGAGTGTGAAGTAAAGACTCCTGAAGCCTCTGTGGTTTTGATGGTATCATCAGGATATGCCTCAGCATGCATTCCCTCACCATCTAAATGTGTTTCTTGAGTGGTGAGCAAGGTGTCATGCACTAAGTCACTTGAATTAGGCTCACCATGGAAATAGAAATCCTGATGATCAACAACCTCATGTGTTTGGCTAGACACATTTGGTTGAGAAGAAATTTGGGGAATTGAATATAGATTCTGAGTAGAAATGAGTGTTGGAAACTCCCCCTGAGAAAATGTGGAAGTTTCAATAGAATATCCTAATTTTGCACATTGTGTCTACTTTTCTACTGTGAATTCTTCATTGACAGGAGTGAGTTCCTGCAATGGTGCAAACTCTGTACAAGGTGGAGTGGGTTGGCTCCCGATTTCAATAGATGCATCTTGTTGAGAAAGTGCACCTAGAAGCAGGTTTAATCCATTGTTAATCTCTACATCCTGTTGGGAGGATGTAGAGTGGTCTGTTGTGGCCTTTTTAATCTTTTTCTTCCTGCTCAAAGGTTCCATAGGTGACTCATCAATATCATCTTCATTTTCTACTTCTACCTCTAGCGCTCTTTTCTTTACAGGTTTCTCCCTTTTCTTCTTTACAACTACATCATGTTGAGAGGATGTAGAGGTTGGTTTGCTAACATCTAGTGGATTCAAAGAAGGGTTAGCAGTTGGGTAAGAAGTCCTTGGGTTAGGTGCATTAGGTTCTTCTGCTACCTTAGGACCTCCTACTGCATCAAGATAACCATATTTAGGTGGCACAAGTGGGTACCCTCTAAATACACTCTCCATGTGAGGTGTAATTAAAAGAGGTACATTCACTGTGTTTCTCCTATCCAATGTAGCAAAAATGATTTTTAACAAGGATTTGGAGTAGCCAATTCTTTATTTGTTCATCCCAGGTGAAAGGCTGTATGTATAGACCTATATGTAACATAGGGTTATAACTCAACACAAGAACAGGACGTGTAAATAATATGAAGTTATCACCAGAATCAGGAAGACATGAAGACTTGGTAAAGACAAAGGATAAAGAAGAAATCTACAGACTTGAAGCATTAGCTCACTGGAAGAAGTTCATTAATATGTTCATGCCTCAGTGAAGAATAAAGGTTGAAGTATTCAAGGATGTGGAAGCAGTGAAGCAGTTGTCAAAGTACCAGAAAGATTCTAGTGATCCAAATCTGCAAATCAGTCAAGCAATGAATTGCAGAGCTCAAGTACAGGAATCGGAAGATAGAATATACGGCAAATACAAAGAATCAAAATATTAGATGGAATCTTGGAGTCTATTATAGATTGCTGGAGGAAGTTCATTCATATGTACAGACTTCAGTGAAGGATAAAGTTCGAAGATGTTCAGGGTTTCAGATATGTTTATGGTTCAGCATAAGTGCCAGAGGATTCCAATGTACTTACAATAGAAGCACTTCTTAACAGCTAGAGAAACAGGACCAATTGAATAGTCAAGAAGATGTGAAGATCAAGTTCGTGTTAGTCGTTTGTGAACCAGACCAGTCGCACTAAACGTCAGCACAAAAGGAATTGAGAACTGCATCTATGTTAGAAAAGAATTGGTTGTATAACCGTTGTGTGCTAAAGCTCGGAGAAAATCAAGTTCAAGTAGTAAAGGTAAATTTATTAACTTGGTTGCAGTGAAAAGAAATATTACAGAGCTTTGAATCGTTGGAAAAACGGCTAAGGTGAATTACCGACAGTTGGTTTTAGCTGTTTGGCTGTTTCGTCTTATTTACCGATAGTTGGTTATAGGCTGTTTGGCTGTTTTGTCTTATTTCTGACGGTTGGGTTTCCTGTTTGGCTATTTCGTCTTATTTACCGACGGTTAGCAAATCACTCGACGGTTACCATTTTGGATATATTATTTATTTTATTTCACTCGACGGTTATGCATTTTGAGTCGATAGTTATTGGGTTCGACTGTTTCGTCTCGACGGTTACAGCATCTCGATAGTTAAGGGACTCAGATAAATATCCAGATTATTTATTCCATCGACGGTTAAGTCTCGATAGTTATGGCACTTCGATAGTTGAGGGTTTAAGATTGTTTAATCTACAGCCAGCCACAGCATGCCACCTATCATTGATATCCTTGAGCAAAATTGTTTTAAGTGATTTATTTCAGTCTCGACGGTTATCAACAGACTCACCGATGGTTATAAATAAAATGTCTCGACGGTTGTTAATTCAAGAAGTGAAGAATTAACTCAGTTACTTGGACCACATGAAGCCACGTAGCTGTACTGAAAAAGTCTACACATAAATTGAAGCAGAGCCATTCATTTGAGTCAGTCTTCAACAACACAACAAAAATAACCAGAGAGAGAAGGCGAAGCCGGAGAGGAGGAACACCCAGAAAAATCTATACCTCTTCACCGGAGATGTATTAGTGGCCGGTACCTTAACGGAAAATGTTCAGGGCCACTATATATCACTCTCTACGGTCTTAGTTTCCTTTGTACTGATCTAGAAATACTTGTATAGGAAATTGAGAGTTATATGTTTTTGTTAAGCAGCGAAGAACTTGTTCTTCGGACCGGATTTGTTGACCGGGTGTAGCAACCTCAGGGTTTATATTTATCAAATGATATATTCCCCGAATCTTGTGTTGTTTATTTTACTGCTGATTTTCTAGAACCGAAATGATTAATCCTAAACACAGAAAATTAGTAAGCAGCTCCGTAAACACTATTCACCTCAAGAACACGAGCCCACTAACCGAACTCTAAATTATTTATCCGCAAAAGATTCGAAAGAATTTTTGATTTAGTGAGTATCGTATTCAACTCCCCCTTCTACGATACTTCCGGGGCCTAACAATTGGTATCAGAGCTAACTGATTGATATACAAGTCAGGATCCGTAACCCAGTGAAGCTCACAGTGCCGAAGCTGTCTGGACTCAGAATGAGGAGGCCATGTTAAATAAGTTTAATTATAAACTTTTAATAAGTTTATTTTATAAACTTTTTTAAAATTTGTTTTATAAACTTTTATTAATTTATATTATAAATTTTAATTAGTTTATTTTATAAACTTAATATTTAATTTATTTTATAAACTTTTATAAAATTTATTTTATAAACTCTTGTTAGTTTATATTATAAATTTTAATTAGTTTATTTTATAAACTTAATATTAAATTTATTTTATAAATTTTTATAAAATTTGTTTTATAAACTCTTATTAAGTTTATATTATAAATTTTAATTAGTTTGTTTTATAAACTTAATATTAAATTTATTTTATAAACTTTTATAAAATTTGTTTTATAAACTTTTATAAGTTTATATTATAAATTTTAATTAGTTTATTTTATAAATTAAATAAAGTTTACAATTTAAGTTTATTAAACAATTTTGTTGGTCCAATTCAGCAGCATGATATTGGAGGTGGCCAAATTCTCGACCATGCAGATTGAAGTACATGTTTTTTTAATCAATCATGTACACGCAGATTGCAAATTGAGGTGGCCAATTCAGTAGCTTGGCACGCGCGGGAAAAGCAAAGAAGCAGTTGTCCGATAGTTACTAACTATCGACACGTCCCCGATAGTTACTAACTATCGGAGCCGCATTCTGAAATTTTTTATTTTTGATTTATTATGTTTTAAAAATTTTAAAATTCTTAACTTTAAATTTTTCTTAAATATTAATTTATGATTTATTTAATTTTTAAGAAAATTTAAAATTCTTGAAAATTAAATTTTTCTGTAAATATTTATTTTTGATTAATTTATTTTTTTTTTAAGAAAATTAAAATTTTTGGAAATTTAATTTTTTCTTAAATATTAAATTAAGGGTGTCGAAGCTGCTTGGACGTCGCAGAGTGTTCATTTTTGAATTGCGTCTCAGAAAAAGATATTTGCCCCTGGTGTAATTTTTGTTTCCGGAATAAAAATTGACCAGTGTTTATTAAACTCTGAAACATGATCATATAGTATTTTTACTGTGTAATCATGTCTTAGGTATTAATATTGGCGAAGTTTCTTTTTGAGGAAAAATGTGAATCATTAGTGTTACTCTTGGACATAAGCGCCTCAGATGCTATTTTACTTTACTTAACGTTTTGAACCTTTAATATCTATTTTAGATTTATTTATTTTTCCAGAAAATTTAATATTCTTGTTAATTAAATTTTTCTTAAATATTAATTTACAATATTTTAATTTTTAAGAAAATTCAAAATTCTTGAAAATTAAGTTCTGTAAATTTTTATTTTTGTTTAATTTATTTTCTAAGAAAATTAAAAATTATGTAAATTTAATTTTTTCTTAAGTACTTATTCGAGGGTGCTCAAGAAGAAGTAGATGAAGATTTTTCCGGATTATTGAAGACAATGAAGATCGACTGAAGATTATCCAAAGAAGTTGATTCTGGTTATGAAAAGATTATTTGGGTACAGTTTTTAGTTGGTTTGAGTTGAATTTGAAGATGAAAAATCTTAGGGGTTTAAGTAGTGTGAATGAGAACAAACTGGACATCCTAGCATCTCAGTACAGAAGACGTAAAGATTATTCTACAAGGAGATTACAGGAAGTTCGTGCTAACACTGCAGATCATCTGGAACACAGGATATAGCCAACAGGGATCTAAGGACATAACCACATTGTCTGTAAAAGACCTGTATGTGCTGAAGGCCTATGAACTAGAACAAGAACTGAAGAAGATAATATTTGGTAAAGCAGAAGTTGTTAGCATATCCACTGTATTTGTGACCCAGGAACCAAAGTTGATTGAAGTAAAGGTTGAGAACCTCTGAACAGAAATGAAATGATCCTAGAAGCTGAATTGAAGATGTTGTAGCTCGAGGTAGTGGTCAAGGTGTTGCATGTGAATTTGACACTTTGGAATATCTTGAGAACTAGACTACAAGTCAAGCCTGCAGGGCAACAGGAAGTTCAGTGACATCAGATTCAGATGGAATCCCAATTCTAAATCTAAGGTCCTTACCTATAGATTCCATTAAGGAGATTTTCAAGAACAGTTCAAGAGGTGGTTGCAAGACAGGGATGGTTGATTATAGAAGACAAGATAAGGGTTTGCTACACAGTTTGAAGAAGCCTGTACAAGCAAAAGATGACAGACACTATGTTGGGTTGTAGCAGGAATCTCAAACATTAGTGAGGATGCAGCAAGGGAAAGCATTTGTTGATGAAGTTAAATGCAAGGATGATTCTATCAGTGACAGTGATGAACCAAATGAATATCTGGCATCAATGACCAACACTAGAGATGAATCACTAAGCACTTCACAGGTACACATTCTAACTAGTATACGTTTATCTAATTCAGAACTGTATGATAATTAAGTTTTGAAATGTATTATATTCATGTTAGCATGTTAGCATCTTAGGACTTAAATGCTTAATTGATTGCTAAGAATAAGATTTCATGCTTAGTTATATGAGTTTAGTGAGTACATTTCATACTTGATTTTCTATGCAGTAAAATGAATATCTAGAATTAGATAGGGTGTTCTAGACGGTTAGGTGTATCCCTAAACATTTGCTGAAACTTGATTTAAATCTTCTGTGATTTAATACCTCTGTTAATGTTGTGAAAATTGCTAATAGACAAACAGGTCATAGATCATATATTTCATATTTGTTCTTATAAATGACTTGATAAGTATATGTGGAATTTGATATTGCTTATAATGTTTTATTTAAATATTCTGCATATTCTTAAAATTGTTTATGTGCTTATTTTCACATGATTTGCTTGCACTCATATAGTTGCACTTAAATGTCATATTAGAACATGTATTGCTTGTTAGGGATAAGATGGTAGAATTATCTAAGTTGTCAGTAACATTTGTAGATTCAAGGTTTAATCTAAAACTGACTTAGGTAATTAGAGATAGTTAAAAATGTTAGACAACGACAGAAATGGACTAGACAGAATTAGTAATTAATTTGTTAGTTCTTCTATCCATGTGATTTTATGCATATTGAAGCTGTTGTTATCTCTGATAATATCTCTAACCCATCTGGACTCAATTAAAATTGAGTACCAAGAAGCTTAATCATTTGTGATTGCAGAGTATGTAACTAAAGGCAAAAGTTATGTGACTTCGTGACACTTATTGTTCGAGGCATATGATTAAGATTAAAGCTCTACTATCACAATTGGTTGAGAAGGCCTCCCCGATGGTAACCTTTGGAGATGACAGCAAAGGATGTACAAGGGATATGGCTATCATGATTTAAAGAACTGTCATTAATGGAAGCATCTTTCTTGTGGAAGGACTTAAGCACTATCTACAGGGCACTAGGGAATTCTTTGTCAAGGGTTTTCTAGAAAAGCATTGAAAAGGAAAAGTGTTTGATCTCAAACAAGAAGGTTGGAAGCTCACTCAACTGAGAGTGAGGAAGTTTGTTCGTAGCTGACATGGAATTTATATGCAAAGGTGAAGTGAACTTTTCAGTAAAGCTTCATCAGTAAAGAGTTAGCTATGGCATAAGAAGCTCTCACACTTGTTGAACAAGACAATGGATTCTCCAATAAAGATGAAAATGGTGAGAGGACTGCTTCTAATGGAATTCTATCCAGAAGGACATTTTGAAGTATGTCACATTTAGGGAAGTCATTGAAGCATCACACTGAAGCAAATCAAGTCATGGAAGAAATATGCTTAGTGGTGATTGATGACCCTAGTTACAAGTTGGTGATGTTCGTGCATTCAACAGACAAAATATCACAGATGGTAATTGATCACATCAGAAGATCAAGTTGGAAGCAAAGTAAGCTGTGAGAACTTTGAAGTCAGATAATGGAACTGAATTTCGCGAATGAAGTTCTAAATGAATTCTGCACTGAAAAAGGTACTTTGAAGCTAAAGCAATTAACACAGCATGCTGTTTTATTCAACAAGATTATGAAAAGATATCATATGAGTTAACGACCAACCAGAAGCAAACACTGAAACTCTTTCGTGTGTTTGGAGGAAATTGATATTTACTGAAGACGTATATGAGTATCTTGACAAGAATTTAAGACTCAAGGAACAATTTTCCTCGGCTACTCATTGAAGTCAAAGCCTTTAGGGCTTATGTGATGTGAAAACAGAAGGTGATTAAAAGTCTGAATGTTTTGACCTACTACACCAAGCTCCCAAGCATTCAAATGAAAGACTATTCTGAATCTTTGAAGTATGACATCTTGTTAGAGTCAAATTCAGATACTGATGATGAAACTGAGGTTGCAGAAGGAAACAATGATAATGATGTTGATTCAGATCCTATTAGTGGAATTGGTAGTGAAACTACACAACTCGTGGACTTTAACAGAATCCACTGAAAAAGGTGAAGGATCTTCAACACAGCCTAACAGCAACTCAGGGGGAGCAAAATAAAAGAAGGATCTACTAGTCGTACTCAACACAATGAAGATCAAAGGAATACATCAAGAACATATCTGCCGAGACAAAGGGTTTGAAGTCAAAGTCAGTCCTGGAGTCTAGTTCTTAGTGATCCAGATTATTGAGTAAAAGCTAGAAGTGCTAATCAAAATGAACATATATTTTTCGGGACCCAACAATCAACATTTGGTATCCCGAAGAATAGTGAAGATGCACTAATTGATCTAGATTGAGTGATTGCAATGCAAGATGATCTCAATCAGTTCGAAGGCAGAATCTACTGAAGCTGGAACCCACCCAGACCACTAAAGTCGAAGCTAAAATTGGTACAGTAAGGGTTCACAGAAACTGGATAATTATTGGCATTGTTATGAGGGACAAAGCCAAACTGGTTGCTACAGGTTACTATCATGTAAAAGGTATCGATGATGATGGAAACAGAATCTTCGGGACTTTCAAGATCTAACAGCAAGCACCAGAGACGAGACTTGATTCTTTTAGGGCCTAACAAGATGAGGACCTAACAAGATATCCCTAACACATGTGGAGCATTCAAGCATGAAGATCTATCAGATGAATGTGAACAACTGCAATCCTGAATGGTGAGTTAAAAGTTGAAGCTGATGTACAACATTTCCTGGACTTTGAAGTTGCAAATACATTGGGATTTGTATATCATTCTCTTCACAAGCTATCTATGACGGAGGTAGGGATTCAAGAAAATCGTCAAGGACATGGTATGACACTCTAACTACTAATTACTTGAAAATGATTTTATATTAGAGTAGTTATACACATATATCTCTCTAGAATACTAGGCACACACACAATGTAATATATGTGCAAGTATACTATGATTATATTATATGTGGGTCTACTAATGAAAATTTGACAAGGATATTTGCTAAGTTAATGCAGAGTAGGTACAACATGAGCATGTTGGAAGAGTTGCAATTCTTTTTGGATTACAATTAATTCAAAAGAATGATGGCAATTAAAGTAAGTCAATGATCTTTTGAAGATGCGCAATTTAGAAGATTCAAGACCTGCCAAGACTTCTTTCCAACAAACCACTAAGCTTGATCAGGGCAAATCAGGTATATGAACTGAAGTGACAAGTTATAGAGGTAATCAGCTCATTACTTATTCAAGTGCATAAAGACCATATATTTTATTCTCGATATGCCTATGTGCAAGTTTCCAAGTGGATATTAGAGAATCTTATTTTATAGCTAAGTTATAAATTGTTAGATATCTTAGGGGATCACCAATTCTTAGAATCTGGAACCCTAAAGATACTAAGTTTAACCTAATTGGCTATATAGATATAGATAATGCAGGTTGTAAGAAAGACAGGGAAGTCATTCCTAGAAGCTGTCAATTTCGTGGAAGAAGTTGGATTCTTGTTGAAATGAGAGAAAGCATTCAACACACATAGTTGCAGCAAAGGCTAAACTTAAAGCAGCTAGTGAATGTGATGCTCTGATCTACTATACAATGAAACCACTTCAACTCCAACAACTTTGTTGATCTCTCCACACCACTTAAGGAACAAACTCATGGACACCAGGTATCATTTCTTTCGAGATTGTCCTTAGTAGAATAACTTGCAGATATTTGTTAAACAACTTGATGAATTCATTTTATCTAAGTTGGTTAGTAAACTTGGGATATTATTTATTTGCATATTTGTTGGAAATCCCATCTGCAAGGAATTGTTAAATGAGTTCACAAGTATTAAATTTCCATATTTAAAGGACTTGTGAATTTATTTTAAATCTAGTACATCATGCTTATTGCTACTAGTTTAATCATCATGCTTGCAATGCAATATATATAAGTGGTAGTTAAATTATTTAGCATAAGTTAGAAACATAATTATTTGTATGTTAAATATTTGATGAGTATTAGTCATTGATATCTTGCTTAATTTCTCTGATATTTTGCTCTGATATTCTTAAATATTTTGTTATAAATAATTGTGATACTTTTGATATTAGTGACAGTATTTAGAATTTCTGTTCTAAGTAATTAATGCATATTTCAAAACTCACTAATATTGGAAGACGAAGTATTTTCTAAGTTATATGTATAAAATTCTCAATATTTTATATACTTAGAAAATATTTCTAAATTTGTTTTTGTTGCGAGAAGTTGCTATTAGGAACACAAGTGTTAAATGTCTATATTTAAAGGACTTGTGAATTTCTATTCAACTATTTTCTCGAGCTTACATATATCAATAATAATTGTTATGAGTATAATTGTAATATGCTAGAGTGACAATTATTAGATATAGTGTAGGAAGTTAGATGCTAATATTCAATTTAATGAATATTTTAGTATTTAGCGAATTTATTTTATCTTATTAAAATTATGGATTGAAACAATTCAATGATTATCAGTTTCATAATTTTGATTTGATAAAATATAAGAAGCACAATTTCTTGCATCTTGAAATTATTGACAAATATCGAATAATTGGTATCAACGTGCAAGTAATTGTGATATTTTTAATATTAGTGATAACACAAGTTGCTTATCTGAAATCACTAATAATAAAAATATGTCTTAATGATTATTGTTCTACTGAATGACTGCCATGTTTAGTTAATATATATATATGCATGTCTGTGGTAACTGTTTAGTATTACATAAGTATTACTATTAGTTTTCTTTCTTTGACTGAACTTGAATCTGAATGTATTAAAAAGAAATTTTTGTCTGTTTCTTTTTCAAAACGTTTTATTCAAAGATGCATTCATTTTTCTATCAGTCTTAGAAAAGAAAACATCAAATTCTTTTTCAAAACTTCTCTTTTGAAAAACTTTTGATTTACAGCCCTACTTTATTTTTCCAATCCTAGGGTGTGAATCAAACTTTTCTTGAGGATAATCTTTCTTTAAATCTCAAAATATTTTATCCTCTCTCCAAAGCTGGTTTTAACTGCTATATTTTCAAAACCATTTTCTCTCTTAATTTTTCTTTTTAAAGTGGCAGAAACTTTGTCACTGCTATTTTATTTAGAGAAATTATTTTAACTTCGAGGTACCAATCACTTGTAAGATGATTTGTTTTTAAATACTTGTGTCAATGTATGTTTCACATTGATTCAGAGTACCTAAACAGTGGTTGTTGCATTGAAGGCCTAGTACTGTATTGTTAAGCATCCATCCAACCTCAATTGTCATGTTTTAATTTTAAGTCGGGGATACTATCAGGTGGACGAAAATGATGTAAATCATAATTGCATTATGAGTCGAAAAAGTATAGTCCTCTATCTGATAAGGATGTTTTGCAAAACTGTTTACAAAACATACAGTGCTTAGGTTATAAAGGAAAAGAGTCATTTTATTGAGATAGAATTTGGTAGAAGAGTTGAATTTCTTCTTTGGTGTAAATTCCTGCGTTTTATTATGGAAAGTTTGCCTTATAAGAAATTCATAAGGGATAGATTTTTTCTCTGATACACATTCCCGCGTTTCATTATGGGATAAATATCTTAAAGAAAATTTCTATTGGTTTCACGCTCTTAAATGATAAATCGTTAGAACCGACAAAACTCTTTTACTAAAAGTGCTTTAATGCAATCCATTACCATTCCTTCTTATATTTTTCCTTCTCTTTGAGATGAAAAATATGTTTTCGAATGTTAAAGTGATTATTTCTTTTTATCTTATTTATTGATTCTATCCTTTTAGCCCCCAGTGGTTACAGAAGCTGGCCAGGAGGTTGAAAACCCATCAATCTCTTACCCAGGCCATAATACCAAACACTGATTCATCCACTTCCATATATTAACCCTTGGAGATATAAGGAACTTATGTTAATTAGAGGTTGATAAGGGAGAAACTGCACTTGATGCAGCAAATAAGGATGAAGTCGGAAGTGCACCCACAGCTCTACCTCCAGAGAAGCAAAGAAGTATATAAATTGAGGTAACTGTAAGCTCATCTGTATCTTCTCAAAAGGATGCAGAGCTGAAAAGGTAATAAAACTGTCTCTGGAATCATTCTCTCAACAGGGTGAGTCCATTGAAATTCGCTCGTCAGCCAGAGCATCTTGTAATGAGTCAAGCACACCACTAGCAATCACGCTGATGGTAAGCCTAAACAGATAAATTCTAGGAACACATTGCAAGACGTGCACAGTGAGAGGTATAGGCATGTTAACAAATTACCCGTCACAGGGTTACGAGGGAAACGTAGACTTTAATTTGCCATTCATTACATTGTCTACTACGTCGCCCCTCCTGGAAGGAACATTTCCAGATCCTGAAAAGGAATGTCCACCTCCCGTTTACGGAGAAGGTGTGAGGCAACTCCTTGATAGAACAAGGCAGGATTCCCAAAAAGATTTTAAAATCTTGGGATAACCCATCTCAAAGAGGTGAGGCTCCACTAGACAGTGATTTAGCAATTGCTATTGAGTCTGGTGCTGAGACAATGCTTATGCATGATAGATCAAGAACATCTCTACGAGGCAATTCTCCACTTGATAGTGATTCAGTTTATTCTGATGAATTAGGTGATGAGAACATAAATGAATTGACGGATTTCACTTGCAGGTACATAATGCTATATTTGGAATGCAGAGTGAAAGTAAGGAAGAGAAACACTTAAGTGAAAGTGAGGGAGAGATACACTTGAGTGAGAGATAGGGAGAGAAAGAGTGAAACACTTAAAATGCTCAATACTAAAGTGTAAACACCAACAGAACGTAGTAGAAGTGAGGAAACCATAAGCCAAACACTTACCCTTGCTACGTGCTACTTCTGGAAGAAAAGTTACTATATTTTTCTCGATCAACGACAGACGAGAACCTTCTTTGGAAGACAAACCATTCAAAAGTGGGCCATTGGAGGATTCCTCAACTAAGGGGGAGAATTTATAGGAAGAAAAAGGAAGTTAATCAAGTCTTATCTTCGTACTTTGGAAAAGTTAATATCCTAAAGGGGTTCGTATCCTGGATCATTAAGGGAAGTTCCTGGATCCTTAAAGGGGAAAAGGGGTACGCATCCTTGGGAGAAGTTAATATCCATAGGGGGAGATTTGAGACGAGAAAAAGAAAATCTTATCTTCTGATCCTGAGGGGAAACAACAGAAATATGGGAGAATCAAGAAGTTGTATTCTATACTTGAAAGGAGTTGTCAGAAGAGGATTCCTAATCCAAGTGGGAAGAACAGAGGACTATTCCATTGATTTTCTAAAGGGAGAAGAAGAATAAGAAGGAGAATCACATTTTCAAAGGGAGAACATTATTTGAGCAATGTTCTATATTTTATTGAAGATGTTCCCAGGAATTTTGATTCTTATGAAGCTCAGTTTATGATAAGTTCTTTATAGGTCAAGCAATGAAGGATTTTGAAGCAGAGAAAAGCTCAAACACAGAAGAATGAAGATAATATCTATTGAAGATGCGTTCAGTGATAAAGGAACATTCATTTTCTATTTCTCTTTACTTTATAGAAATCTGGAAATGTATTATATGATCCAGAACCCAAGTAGTATTATTTACAAGTCTAGAGCATTAATATTTTCTTGTAGTTAGTTGAGTTATCCTCTAGGGATTTGCTTGTTAATCTCTACCAAACAAATAGGGGGAGATTGAAAGGCTGTATGTATAGACCTATATGTAACATAGGGTTATAACTCAACACAAGAACAGGACGTGTAAATAATATGAAGTTATCACCAGAATCAGGAAGACATGAAGACTTGGTAAAGACAAAGGATAAAGAAGAAATCTACAGACTTGAAGCATTAGCTCACTGGAAGAAGTTCATTAATATGTTCATGCCTCAGTGAAGAATAAAGGTTGAAGTATTCAAGGATGTGGAAGCAGTGAAGCAGTTGTCAAAGTACCAGAAAGATTCTAGTGATCCAAATCTGCAAATCAGTCAAGCAATGAATTGCAGAGCTCAAGTACAGGAATCGAGAAGATAGAATATACGGCAAATACAAAGAATCAAAATATTAGATGGAATCTTGGAGTCTATTATAGATTGCTGGAGGAAGTTCATTCATATGTACAGACTTCAGTGAAGGATAAAGTTCGAAGATGTTCAGGGTTTCAGATATGTTTATGGTTCAGCATAAGTGCCAGAGGATTCCAATGTACTTACAATAGAAGCACTTCTTAACAGCTAGAGAAACAGGACCAATTGAATAGTCAAGAAGATGTGAAGATCAAGTTCGTGTTAGTCGTTTGTGAACCAGACCAGTCGCACTAAACGTCAGCACAAAAGGAATTGAGAACTGCATCTATGTTAGAAAAGAATTGGCTGTATAACCGTTGTGTGCTAAAGCTCGGAGAAAATCAAGTTCAAGTAGTAAAGGTAAATTTATTAACTTGGTTGCAGTGAAAAGAAATATTACAGAGCTTTGAATCGTTGGAAAAACGGCTAAGGTGAATTACCGACAGTTGGTTTTAGCTGTTTGGCTGTTTCGTCTTATTTACCGATAGTTGGTTATAGGCTGTTTGGCTGTTTTGTCTTATTTCTGACGGTTGGGTTTCCTGTTTGGCTATTTCGTCTTATTTACCGACGGTTAGCAAATCACTCGACGGTTACCATTTTGGATATATTATTTATTTTATTTCACTCGACGGTTATGCATTTTGAGTCGATAGTTATTGGGTTCGACTGTTTCGTCTCGACGGTTACAGCATCTCGATAGTTAAGGGACTCAGATAAATATCCAGATTATTTATTCCATCGACGGTTAAGTCTCGATAGTTATGGCACTTCGATAGTTGAGGGTTTAAGATTGTTTAATCTACAGCCAGCCACAGCATGCCACCTATCATTGATATCCTTGAGCAAAATTGTTTTAAGTGATTTATTTCAGTCTCGACGGTTATCAACAGACTCACCGATGGTTATAAATAAAATGTCTCGACGGTTGTTAATTCAAGAAGTGAAGAATTAACTCAGTTACTTGGACCACATGAAGCCACGTAGCTGTACTGAAAAAGTCTACACATAAATTGAAGCAGAGCCATTCATTTGAGTCAGTCTTCAACAACACAACAAAAATAACCAGAGAGAGAAGGCGAAGCCGGAGAGGAGGAACACCCAGAAAAATCTATACCTCTTCACCGGAGATGTATTAGTGGCCGGTACCTTAACGGAAAATGTTCAGGGCCACTATATATCACTCTCTACGGTCTTAGTTTCCTTTGTACTGATCTAGAAATACTTGTATAGGAAATTGAGAGTTATATGTTTTTGTTAAGCAGCGAAGAACTTGTTCTTCGGACCGGATTTGTTGACCGGGTGTAGCAACCTCAGGGTTTATATTTATCAAATGATATATTCCCCGAATCTTGTGTTGTTTATTTTACTGCTGATTTTCTAGAACCGAAATGATTAATCCTAAACACAGAAAATTAGTAAGCAGCTCCGTAAACACTATTCACCTCAAGAACACGAGCCCACTAACCGAACTCTAAATTATTTATCCGCAAAAGATTCGAAAGAATTTTTGATTTAGTGAGTATCGTATTCAACTCCCCCTTCTACGATACTTCCGGGGCCTAACAATTGGTATCAGAGCTAACTGATTGATATACAAGTCAGGATCCGTAACCCAGTGAAGCTCACAGTGCCGAAGCTGTCTGGACTCAGAATGAGGAGGCCATGTTAAATAAGTTTAATTATAAACTTTTAATAAGTTTATTTTATAAACTTTTTTAAAATTTGTTTTATAAACTTTTATTAATTTATATTATAAATTTTAATTAGTTTATTTTATAAACTTAATATTTAATTTATTTTATAAACTTTTATAAAATTTATTTTATAAACTCTTGTTAGTTTATATTATAAATTTTTAAACTAGCATTTTTATAGTTGAGAATTAATTGAATAAAACGAGGGTTATTAGTTCCCCAAGAACTAGCTTTCCAACATTGAGCTTTTGGTTGTATGCCAATGAGTAGGCCAGCTTCATGGCAATGAGGCTTATTTGGTCAAACCCTATTTTTCCGCAGGTGAAAACTCTTATAAAGGTGTCGAACAGGAATGACCACTCCTTTCTTATGAATTTCTTGTTTATTTTTCCCAGCTTGAACTTCTCAGCTCCTTTATCCACAGTATCAACATACTAATGAACTCTAGGAAGTCTAGAAGATCATCTTCTGTAGGTTCTTCATTAAATTCCCATGTTGGTACTTTCAGACTTTTGTTAACATCTTCTTCATCAAAACTTATGTCTTCTCCTTGGATTTTGCAGGTGACAACCACTTTCGACCTCCCATCCTCCAAAGCTATATTTTCCCAGTTTGCAGTCATCCAAAACTACTCAAGAATGTCAAGATATAGAGTGGGGTTTGCTAACAGAGCTTCTTTCAAGTAGGAATCGATAAGAAATCTAGTGAAACATTTGTATTGAGGTTTATCATCTACATCTCTTGCTACGGCTAGAAAGTTGGTTTCAGGAATGACATATACTTCGGTTGCAGGGGTGGAACTAGAGGACGCCATTGAGTGAGTGTATAGAAAGAGAGAAGTGAAGAAACGGAAGTTTTAGAGAGTAGAAAACAAGGGTTCAAGTGTAACTGTTTGAGAGCAAGAGTTTCTTTGAGTTTGCAGTTAAGTGTAGAAATGAAATGTTAGATCTACTTTGCTATTTATATGATACAGATAACTCGACTAGAATAGCAATCGATTTTAGTGACTGAGAACTCTGAAAAGAGTAAAGTTGTTTTAGTAGAGAACTGTCAGACTTTGATCAAGAACTAAGACAGTCGAGAACTCATCCAAACTATAGTCGAGAACTCTGATGATTCTAAAACTCTCAATAATGCTTGATCGAGAACTCTTGACATGAGCTATTCGAGAACTCACAACATCATGATTCGAGAACTCAAAAATGAGTTATTCGAGAACTCAAGACATTCGAGAACTCTTAGAATTGAACTTGTTCGAGAACTAAAGAATTTATACCTAGTCGAGAAGTCAGAAAGAATGTCAACTTAACAACAAACTCCAGTTTTTTGAGAGATTATTCTATTTTCACTTGGAAAATAAAATAAGGATTTACAAGCTTCATTTTTTAGATAAATAAAATTTATTTATTCATCCTAAAATGAGAAATGTGTTTGATTGATATTCCTGAAATTTCAATTACCACACTTGTTATTTAATAATGCACAAGTATAATAATTCTTTTCAGGCTGTCTCAGAGCAAAGAAATAGTTCCAAGTTAGTTTTTACAATGTAATTTTTTTTATAAGTAAAATCATGTACAATAATATTACTGACATATTTATAAATATACACCAGTTTTATTTCAATTAGATAAATCATTTAGGTTCATGTCTGTGAAATAATTATTGTAATAGTTGGAGATATATATTTACTAGAACACTTATCCTGAAAAATTTAGCATTCCAATTTCACTAACCTACATGTTGAAGGTGGTTTCATCAAGTGGTTTAGTAAATATATCAGCCAACTGTTTTTGTGTAGGAACATAGAATAATTTAATCACTCCATTTTCTGCATGTTTCCTTATGAAATGGTACCTTACATCAATATGCTTTGTCTTGGATTGGTTGACTAGATTGGCAACAATTGATATGGCACTAGTGTTGTCACACATGATAGGAATTCCTTCTAACACCAGTCCATAGTCCCTTAATTGATTCCTGATCCAAAGCACTTGAGCACAACAACTTCCAGCAGCAATATATTCAGCCTCAGCTGTGGAAGTAGAAACTGATTGTTTCTTTTTACTAAACCAAGACACCAATCTCTGTCCAAGAAATTGACAGCTTCCTGAGGTGTTTTTTCTATCCACTCTGCATCCAGCAAAATCAGCATCTGAATATCCAACTAGGTTGAATCCTATTTCTTTAGGGTATCATAACCCCATGAAAGGTGTTCCTTTGAGGTATCTCAGAATTCTTTTGACAACAATGAGATGAGATTCCTTGGATTTACCTGAAATCTTGCACATAGACATGTAGAGAACATAATGTCAGGTCTACTAGCTGTGAGGTAGATGAGAGATCCAATCATTCCTCTGTAGGTCTGAATGTCTACACTTTTACCTTTCTTATCTTCATCAAGTTTTGTAGCGTAGACATTGGAGTTTTAGCAGTTGAGCAGTCTTGCATGTCAAACCTTTTGAGTAAGTCATTGTTGTATTTTGTTTGACTTATGAAAATGCCATCAACCCTTTGGCTTATTTGGAGACCTAAAAAGTAATTGAGCTCTCCCATCATGTTCATCTCATATTCACTTTGCATAAGTTTAGAGAACCTTTGACATAATTTTTCATTTGTAGATCCAAAAATAATATCATCCACATAAATTTGAACTAGTATAACATCTTCATTATGCTTCTTGTAGAAAAGAGTTTTGTCAATAGTTCCTCTAGTGAATTGATTCTCTAGAAGAAATTTTGACAGAGTGTCATACCATGCTCTAGGGGCTTGTTTGAGTCCATACAATGCTTTGATGAGTTTGTAAATAAAGTCTGGAAAGTTTGGATCTTCAAAGCCAGGTGGTTGTTTCACATATACTTTCTCTTCTAATTCACCATTGAGAAATGCACTTTTAACATCCATTTGATAGACCTTAAAGTTTGAGTGTGCTGCAAATGCTAGAAAATTTCTGATTGCTTCCAATCTTGCAACAGGAGCAAAAGTTTCATCATAGTCAATACCTTCTTCTTGTGAATACCCTTTTGCAACCAACCTTGCCTTGTTCCTTATTACTATTCCATGTTCATCCATTTTGTTCATGTAGACCCACTTAGTGCCAATTACTGATCTATCCTTTGGAGGTGGCACTAATTCCCAAATATTATTTCTCACAAATTGATTTAATTCCTCTTGCATGGCAATTATTTAGTCTGGATCCAACATGGCTTCTTCAATCCTTTTTGGCTCATTTTGAGACAGGAAGCAAGCAAATAGGAATTCATTCATAGTTGTTCTTCTTGTTTTCACACCTTCGTCAGGATTTCCAATGATTTGATCAGCTGTGTGAGCTCTATTCCATTTACTTTGATGAGCTCCATCTTTATCATTTGAGCATATTTCCTCTTGTTTGAAGTTGTTGCCATTTGTTGCAGATCCTTGAGTATCTCCCCCTGAGTTGATGCTAGGGTTGTATGGAGAATTCTTAAGTTATATGTGACTGTAATATTCATTTTCTCTTTCTTCAATTATTCCATGTGAGATATCTACATGTGATTCTTCGTGATTGTTGATGACATTTTCAGTTGCAAATATTTCAGAATCCATTTCATTTTCAAATCTCAAGGTGTCACAATTTTCACCTTCCAAATTTATAGCAGGGAATTTGAAATCATCAAATGTCACATTTGTGCTTTCCATAACCTTTTGTTGATCAATCACATATACTCTATTGACAGTTTTGTCCAGAGAGCAGCCCATAAAATTCTTTCATATGCCTTGGCTTCAAACTTCCCAAGGTTGTTAACACCATCCTTGAGAACAAAACATTTTATTCCAAACACATGCATGTATTTTACAGATTGTCTTCTATTTGTCATGATGTGATAAGGAGTCTTTCCAACTAGTTTTGTGATGAGTTTTCTGTTTTGAGTGTAACATGCGGTTCTAACAGCTTCAGCCTAAAAACTAGTTGGTAGATTTACTTCTGCTAACATGGTTCTTGCAGCTTCAATGAGAGTCATGTCCTTTCTCTCAACCACTCCATTTTGTTGTGGAGTTCTTAGGGCTGAGAATTGGTGAGTGATTCCATTCTCTTTGTAGAATTCATTGAGTATATCATTTTTGAATTAGGTTCTATTGTCACTTCTTATGGATACTACTAGTGTAGGGCCTTTATCTAATTTTCTCAAATTCTCAATGATAACCTTATGAGCTTCATCTTTTGAGTGCAAGAATTCTACCCAAGTGTACTTTGAAAAATCATCAACCATGACTAGAGCAAATCTTTTCTAAGACATGGACATGACATTTACTGGTCTAAACAAATCCATATGAATTAATTGTAGTGGTTTGGTGATTGAAGTAAATTCCTTACTTTTGTGACTTGATCTCTTCATTTTCCCTTTCTGGCATGCCTCACACAATCCTTCTATGCAGAATTCAAGTGTGGGCAGGTCTTTCACTAATTTTTTTTTGACTAGAGAATTAATATTTTTGAGATTTAAGTGAGATAACCTCTTCTTCCAAAGAAAACTTTCATTTTCTGAGCCTTTGGTATAGAAATAATAAATTTTCTCCTTGTTTGCAGAATCTCAATCTGCTACAAATAGGCTTCCATTTCTTACTCCTTGCAGAGCAATCTCCTTGGTCTTTCTATGTGATATGAGACATAATTCCTTGTCAAACTCCACCTTCAAATCTTTGTAACAGAATTGAGTGATGTTGAGAAGATTATGCTTCAAACCACTGACCAGGGCTTCATCTTCAATGACAACATTTCCATGAATTAATTTGTCATATCCTATGGTGAAACTAATGTTGTTGTCTCCAAAGGTTACCATTGGGTCAGCTTCATCTTTGAATTGTAACAATAGGGCATTATCACCAGTCATATGCCTTGAACATCCACTATCCAAGATCCACATGACCTTCTTCTTACCTGTTCCCTTCAAACACATACAAATCAAGTTTTCTTTGATACCCAAACAAGGTTGGGTCCTTTATGCTTAGTTACATGAATGTCATTCCTGTTTTTAACATTTTTAGTTGCTTGCACATGCATGTTCTCATTTTTCTTATTTTGACTTTTAGTTTGATTAGTGCTTTCAGAACTAGATGCATGCTTAGGTGACATGGAGTGTTTTCTATGTTTAACAGGACTAGCAGATTTAGGCCTAGTGTTGTTGATGTTCAAATTTTGACTTATGCATCCATCAACAAACTATTTCCTGAGCCTAAAATAAGTATTCAAGATATTCATGTTCCATGGCATACAATCAAATTTGTCACCAAATTTATGATCATCATGCATCAAAGGTTTTACATATCCACAGGCAAATTCATCATTTTTAACAACAAGTTTCTTGCACATATGAGTAAGATGATTTGTTGAACAACAGTTTTTACAAATCTTCCTATGTGCATTATGAACATGTGCATAATTGTTGTGTTTGTTAATGCCTATCTTTCCATTCCTATTTGCCTTTTTCTTTTTAACATGCATGGTGTCATTTTTCTGAACATTTTATTTTGGTTCAGTTTTAGCAGGAATGGGCTTGGCTTTGATTGTTGGTTCTTCTTCTTCAACAGAGGGCATATTATTTTTAATTATTTCTTTATCCTCATCATCCAACTGTTGTTTGATGACCATACTTACCTCATCAAGTTCAACAGTTACTTTCTTAAAAATTGGTTTCTTAACATTTTTCAAGATGTGAGGATTTTCAAGGATTTCAACTTTCTTGCCTTTTGTTGAAACATATTTCTTCTTTTTGAGATTCTCATAATCAAAACCAACTCCAATCCTAGAGTTTTCCTTATGCTTCTCATGGAATTCTTGAACAATAGTAGATGAGTTTTGATAAGATCTGATTTTCAATTCATTTTCAGAAATTTGTTCTTTAAGAAATTTTTCAATTTGTTCAGAACAAACAACTTTGTTTTTGAGATACTTATTTTCCTGTTTCAAGTTCTCCAGAGTTATCAAAGATAATTCTAAGGTCTCATTCCTAGTAATTAGTTCATCATTTGCTTTTAGTAACCTAGCAATTTCCTCATATGCAGCAGTCATACTGGTGTGAATATTAAATATTTCAATGCTCAATTCTTCTACAGTTTTCTTATATTGAGAATTTGAAATGTCAAGAGAGATCAATGAAGGTACCTGAGAATTTGAGGATGAAGCTCCATCATGTGAGTTAGCCATGAGTGCCAGATTCCCATACTCTTCCTCCTTATCTTCATCCGTGTCATCCCAGCATTTTCCTTCAACAATATAAGCCTTTCATGTCTGCTTTTTTATGAGAGCTTCATACTTGGCTTCTAGTTCCAAGTAATCTTTATCCTTCTTGATTGCTTTAGATTTTCTACATTCTGTTACAAAGTGTTCAATCTCATTATAGTTATAGCATCTTATTTTAGATCTATTAATTGTTCCAGTTTTATACCCTCTATTGTTATTGCTTCTTGTTGGATTCTTTCGTTTGCTTGAAGATTTGAAGTTTAGTCTTGGTTTAAAACTTTTGTTTCTTTTAAACCTCAAATTTCTAAATTTCTTTGCCATGAAGGCCATGGTTTTGTTGTTCATGCCTTCAAGTTCTTCAATGGTGTAGAAATCTTCTTCCACTGATTCACTCTTGACAGAGTCTTTCTCTTCTTGTTCTTGTTCTTCAAACTCTTCAGTTTTCAACTTTTTGCTTGTACCAGTCTTCTCAGTTTTTGAAGGTTCCTTTGCAACCAAGGCATTTGAGACATTTGCCATTTTCCCTCTATTTGCTAAAATGGTCTTCTTTTGATAAAATTCAAGCTCATATCTTTAGTATTCCATAGAGAGTCTCAAGTGGAAGCTTTGTGAGATCTCTTCCCTCTCTTATTGCAGAGATTTTGTGCTCCAGTTGCTCTGGGAGAGTCAATAAGAACTTCATATTTTTCTCCTTTGTTTCATAATACTTCCCATGAAGTTGAAGATCATTGATTAGTTTGTTGAACCTCTCAAATACTTCAATTATACCTTCATTTGGTTTTGATATAAAGGCCTCATACTGAGAAATAAGGAGCTGCCTTTGATTGTCCCTTACCTCTTCAGTTCTTTCACATATAATTTCTATAATTTCCCATATGTGTTTGGTAGATGTCCAATTTACAATATTATTGTACATGACAATGTCCAGTGACTCAATTAGTATGAGCATTAAACTATTATCAAGAGACACATTCTCCTTTTCTGTATCTGTGTACTGAGATGGGTCCTTAGGTATCCATATTGCAGGGATAACTTCAGAACCACTAGTAGTTTCAGGAACTAATGTTACTGGTATGAAAGGACCCTTCTTCAATATTTCTGGATACATGGAGTATACAGCCTTTATAAACATCAGCATTTTCTTCTTCCATAAGTTGTAGTTTTCTCTGTTAAAAGGAGGAATCTTTTTACTGCTTAGCTTCTAAGAACTCATCTTGATCTTTTAGACTGTATGTATGTTAACAGCCTGTGCGTTGATACCACTTATTAGGAATAAGGAGTCCCAGAATTTTACAGGGGGGGTGAATGTATACTTCAAGATTTTTACTCTTCTTATGATAAAACTGTGATGAACTTTAGATTGTTTATTTTAAGGGTTTATTGAAACAAGCTTGGTATTTTTCAAGAACATAAAGCAATAAGTAATGAAACATAAAATATAACTTTCAATCTAATTGATTAGAATGAATCTTTGCTACAATCTGAAATTCAACTTGAATTTCAGCTTCTTGTTCTAGGAAGATTACAAATGTATGAATACACTTTTTAAAACTCTTTCAAAGACACTGTCAAATGAGGCTGTGCATAAAATATATAGACAACATGTCCTGTGCACATGCTCACATAAGATAATTTAGCTAAAACTAGAAATAGACAAGAAATACTTTACATTTGACTAATATCTATTTCTAGCTAACACTGTTTTGACAGTCTACTACATTCAACTTTATATCTTCTTGTTAGTAATTGTGCTCTAGAGACAATACTTTTTATATTTTAAGGAAAATATTTATTATTAAGGATTATGTTTTATTGATTATTATTTATTTATTATGTTTTATTTACTGCGTAATAAATTGAAAGCATAATAAATGTCCTTGGAATTTTGATACGTATTATATATCTTTAAGTATGTGACTTAAAAATGAGATTATATGAATAGTATCTTATTCCTAAAATTCCCTAGTCGAGTATTATTATTTAAGGACAATAATAATGCACAAAGACTAGTATGTTTCTCAACAGATGACCACATCTCATTGGTCATAGGTATGGTGATACTAAAGTCAAGAACATAAGTGCATGTATCAATGCATGGCACTGGAATGACCCGCAGTGAGATTCTACATGTTAAATAAGTGTCATAAGTAATTCTCACTGTGATAATGGTGTAATGATCCTTAGACCTGAAATCATTATATTTCTATACGAGAATTAATATACTTTGATTACATTAAAAGTTACCTTTGACCGGGTGATGATAAAAGTGGGCATTGGGTATATTATGAATCGTATGAGAAATATGAATGATCTAGATGGGATTTAATCCTCCTAATTTTAGGAGTGATATTATTGGTCACTTATTTGAGTGAGACTATGAAATGCACGGCCGTGCTCAAATGTTGATTTGATTTTAATAGTCTACTCATCGATCAAGAAAATAAAGATTAAATTATGAAGAGGATGACACGAGACATGCCTTGAGTTTAATCGATAATATCAAGATTAAAGGGATTATATTACATGGAACATTATTCACGAAAGACTTAATCGAATCACCGATTTATTATTATTACTTGGGTAGCAATGATGTATTACTAGATGCCGCTCATTGTTTACAATTTTAATTAGATATTAAATTTGTTGCCAACGTAATAATAACCTACAGTGTCACACACAAAGAACGCTTGAAGGAGAAATAATTTAAATTGTGAATTTAAATTAAATAAGTAATTTATTTTATTTATGATATTAATTAAGTATGACTTAATTAATTATATAAATAGAATAAATGAATTATTTAAACTAATTCCAAAATTAATAATTAATTAATTAAGTGAGACTTAATTAAATAATTTAGAATTTTGGATTAGTATTAATTATAATTGGATTATAATTAGAAAACTTATTCCTCTCTCTATATAATCTCTTTATGAGCTGATTTAATAAGAGACATATTTTTACTAAAACCCTAGCCGTTTTGAGAAAAGAGGAAGATAGAGAGGGAGAAGCAGTTTTCGGGTGCTAGTACACATCAATCCTTCATGAAAAGTGTTCGTGTGGATACCGTAGAGCGTAGATCGCGAAAGCGGGATACGTGGTGATTAAACAAGCTTTGGACCTCCATTAATCTTCCATTAATGAACTGTTAAAGCTTCTAAAGGTATTTATTCTTTATCTCCGAATTAAATCTTTTGTTTTCGCATGGATCCTGCGGAAGGTTTCACTATTTTGATTTATTTTTCGCGTTTATTCCGCTGCGTTTGTGCCTCGAAACCATTCACTTCTATCACTTGTCTTGCATATCTTCCCAGCTTCATTGTAGTCTTGTTTCTATCTTCACAGGCTTGACTTGTCCTGCAAAGATAGAGCTGCAAATTATATGTCTTGTTCTTCTGCAATTCTCCTTGAAAATAGCTCTTTAGAAAAGTCGAGTACTCTGTTGAAATTGCTTCGAGAAGTCATGGTGATTGACTTCTCGATTGAGTACTAACTGTGACTTCTCGATTAGTCCTTGAATGACCGACTTCTCAAATGTTTAGACTTCTTGATCACATACTGTATTTGATGACTTGTTGATTAGACTAGACTTCTCGAATGAACGCTTTGAAACTTAGACTTCTCGATTGGTTTAACTCTACCACTTCTCGAATGCTCCTTTTGCTAACTTCTCGAATTGATTTTCAGGACTTCTCGAATGTGTAACATTTCACACTACTCGATTGGCTTCAATGTCTTGACTTCTCGAATGGATACTTCTCGATCGAATACTGAGCCAATGAGTGTTTTGAGACTTCTCGACCAATTTCATATTCATGACTTCTCAAAAGAATGACTTCTCAAATGTGCATTTGCCTTAGTCCAATTCTCAGACTGCATTCCTTATTTCTTCAATAAGCCTTCTTTGTCTTGTTGCATGATTCAAGTTGAATCTTCTAACAGACTTCATTCTTTGGCTTTAATTACAACTTGGAATTACATTCTGATCAAACTTCTATCTGCAGTAATGCATAGAAATGTCCAAGTCACTACCCTATTATAGAAGTTTTAAATATGTTATAGCACGACAAATAATTACATAGAATAGGCTTGATTTGGTCCAACAATATTAAATTTTGATTTATATAAACTCTGATCCTAGTCTACATGCTAAACTCTGATATATTATTTATGACATCATATTTGTTATTCTCTGATTGGACTAATCATAAGGGCGCGTGTATCTCACGAAAAATGATTCTAATTTAGACACTGATACCCACATACATGCTGTATTTTGAGAATTGCACTACTCATTAGTCTACCACTTAAAAATTGCCACATGTCCCACTACATACTATATGCAAATGAGAGGGAATAGTTTATTTCATATCTTCACTTTGATTTATCAATCTGCATCTTGTTTTCTCTCTCATTTTTTTCCTAAAACCCTAATTTCTCGAACCTGTAAATCTCTGTTTAAATGGAATCCAAGGGACTTTCTTTCCAAAAATATACATTTGATGCTACAAATTACATCTCTATCTTATTAAAAACTGATATTCCTAAAAAAATCCATGTGATTCAGGATTTTCTACAACAAAGCCAGATTGGGTATGCTCTCTAGGAACCAATTAATTTTTCTGCACAATCTCTGATTAAAGCCTAGTCAATAGCTAAGTACAACAATGCTGGTGATGATGAAGAACCAGTAATAACATTTCAATGTAATGGCAAACACTCAATAACTCCTGCTGTGGTTCGACAAGATCTTTATCTTCCAGAAGTAGCTGTATACGATGATATTGTCGGGGATGAACAAATCAAGGAGTTTTTTTTAAAGCAATAAGATATGGTGGAAGTCTAACAAAGCTGTGAAGTCTTACTAGGCCAAATCTAATAAAAGAGTGAAGCTTATTCTTTGATTGCATCACAAGAGCATTCACAGCAAAATGCACCAACTTTGATGCAATTCCTCAACTAGCACAATAAATTGGGTATTCTCTAACCCATAACTTAAACTTTAATTTTTCATGTTTGTTAATTAGGCAGATAGCTAGCAAAATAAATGATGATGCACATACAGTATACTTTGCTAGATTTCTACAGTTAATTTTTAGCTATGTACTACCTGATCTAAGTTTTGAAAATGATCAGAGTTTAGCTAGTTTTTGCATGAACAAAAGAATTTTTGCTGATTTAGCTAGAAAAGATGCAAAGAAAGAGGCTGAAGGTAAACTTTCTAAACTTTTTTTATCCCACATGGGTCAGACTTCTCTTACATCTGAGAATGTCTACTGTGTATGAGAGAGATTTTCTTTCTATGGCTATGAATCAGAGTTTAGCACCCTCTGATTCTAACCCAAACCACCCACTAAACACTGATCCACAAACACTGATTTCAACCTCTACAGTCTCCCAAAAGATTGTAGTTGTAACAAAAACCTCTCAACACCAAGGCACAAGCAAAAGAAAAGAAAAATCAATAAATGAGTCATCTCCAAAGAAAAGGATATTGATTGATGAAAATACAAATTCTGAAGAAAGTGGTGAAGGTTTGGTTTTTCCAGTAAAGAAATCTGTCAAGAAGGCTTCTGAGATTCCTCATGCACCATTCATGAAGCCATTTACTGTTAATCCAATGCCTGAGACCAAAAAGAAGAGAAGAAGATTGGTCAAGGCTGCAAACTCTGAAGGCTTAAACACTGAAGGAATAAACTCTGATGTCTTAATCTCTGATCAGACAAACTCTGATAAACTTCAAGTGTTAAACTCTGACACAAAAATAAACTCTAATCAAGTACCAGTCTTAAACTCTAATGCTACATTAAACCCTGATGAATGATTAAACTATGATGAATTGATGAAATCTAAGTTAGTTGGTGGTGATGCAAATGTTGATGCTCATGTTGCAAATAAAGCTGCTTCAGTGATAATATATAATTCTCCTGATCCCTCACCAAAGCAAATCATCAAGGAGATATCTTATGAAAGATTAAGGGAGCTAGCAGAAGAAGTTAGAAAATAGATGGCTGAAAAGAAATCTAAATCATCTCCAGTTTCTCCTAGTTCAAAGCTATTTTCCAAAAAGAAAAAGAAGACAATCACTTTTGGCCAGGATCCACAAGAATATGCCTCTCAAAGTGAGGTAGCAATCTCAACAAGGCCAAACACACAAGAATCTTCAGCTCAAAGGATTGAAGCAACCACCCAGGAAGCAGATGAAGCTAGTAAAGATCAGGGGTATAACCCACAAGAACCTTCAGCTCAAAAGGTTGAAGCAGTTGTTAATGCCCCTGCCACACAAGAGCCATCCACTCAAAGTTTGGATGAAGGCACTCAATAAAAGATGGAAGATCTTGTTATTACTGATGCTGACAAGTCAATCTCTGATGTAGTTCCATTGGCAATCTCTGATGCTATCATGGTGCAACCCATTTCTGCACAGCCTATGGAAACAACATCCACTTCAACTACAACTCAAGGTATAAACTCTGACTTTTATTCAGAATTTATATTCTCTGGTAGTATAAGTTCATATTTTACCTTTCCAAATTTTAATGTTGGGATGACCGTGGATAGTCCTGAAAAGGGTACCCCCATTCATGTGACTATAGACCTCCTTTCTCAGCCACCTCTTATTTCTGTAGGACATTGTGATTTGAGCCTTTCATGTGATAATGAGGTAAAATGTGTGAAAAATAGAATTAATAATGAGAGGCAGATACTGAATCTGGTAAAAGGAGAGGTAGAATTGAGAAATAAGTTAGTTACTTCTAGTGAGCAAACTCCGACTATTAAAAGTTATGATATGTGTGATGTGAGAAGTAATGAGATTACTTTAAAAGAACAGAGTGATTTAGGGTGTTCTATTATTTCTACAGGTACTCAGAGTTTATCTGTCACTGCAAACTCTGATGCTACTGCAAACTCTGATCATGAAGACACATTCTCTGATGAGCCAATCTTTGAAGATGAAGAGGTTACAGATCTTTCAACTCCCTACACACAAAGGTACAGCTCAAAGAAGTGTCATGTGGATGCATTTGATGCATATGAGAGATTGAGAATGGAATATCTTGATTATATGATTGTTGAAAATCTCAAGGGAAAAATTGACGCTGCCTTGGATGAAGAAGGCGTCAAGAGGGATTTCAGTTCAAAGGCAGCAACATCAAATGAAGATCTTCTCAACTCTCGCAGACAATCTATCTGGGATATGTCTTGAAAATTTCCCAATGAAGAAATTTCATGGCCTCATGTTCATGAGTTAATTCAAAAAGCCGATTCTGAGTTAAATTCAGATGAAATGGAGACAGTTTTGAAGGCTACAACTGTGTTGACCAAAGGTCTTCACAATGAAGTTTGTGATTTAAAAGAATCTGTGAACAAAACCACTGCATTTGTTCAGACTGCTGTCACTACTTTTCAACATGTTTTGGAGTTGAAGTTAAAGAATGTTTCTGCAAAATAGGATGCCTTAGAAGTCAAAGTTGATAATATCTCTACTGTTGTCACCTCTATGCAATCTATGCTGCATACAATTGTGAATATCTTAACAATAAGAAAAGGGAATGATGTCAGAAAGGGGGAGAAGGTTTCTAAGGACAAATGCAAGGAGGATGTTGTAAAATCTGACAAACCTGATGACGATGATCAAGGGAGTCATAAGGATGGAAAGCAAACTCTGACCCAACAAACATTGATTACTTCCCAAGGACAAACTCTGATGACTACTTCTCAAGAACAAACTCTGACAACAAGCAAACTCTGTGATAGAATATATTTTTATATATATTCTATCTTATTTTGCTATCATATTTAATAGTATTTTGCATTAATTGGATATTTATTTAATAGCTTTTAATGATTTATTGCAGACAAGAGGAAAATCCTAAACTTGGAAGAATTTGGGTTTAGAGAGCTATTTTGGAGTCAAAATAGAAGGAAATTCGTATTTATTGAGCTACTTGCATTACAGACGCTGTTTGGGCCATATCTTGAGTTTCAGCAGTCAGAATTGGACGATTTTATAGTCTTTGCGAAGCTTATGGAATTCTCTTTAATTCAGGAGTGGGCCAACCAACAAAATTTTACTGGATCAGCCCAGAAACTGGACAGAAAAGTCAACTATAAATTTTACATTAAAAATTCTACTCGGTTTAGGAAACCCTTTTGTAATTGTTTTAAAGCATTAAAATACTTTTAATATAGAGGCATATCAGTTATTATGTATTATTAGACAGATTATTATTATTAGATAAGAGTAGTTTAGTATTAGGGTTAGATAGAGATGGATGAAGGCCATGACTTTTTCATGTGACAAGGATAATTCAAGGTTTTCTTATCCAATCTTTTCTTAAGTCTTATTAGTTTAATTATGTTTCTTTTTGTTCTTAGTTGTTTTACTTGTTTAATTATTAGTGAGTAGTTGTTTCTAGGGCTTAAGGGGAAGCCATATTTGCACTATAATATTGACATGATTTTTACAGTGGTTTGATGGGTTATGTAATTCTAATTGATATGTTTTAATTATTGATTTATGTAATCGGCCGATATAATGAATTGATTCTATGCAAATAGGGGTATGGATCGAGAGATTTACTTACTAGAGGCACACATACGATTAACATAATTGAATTTGAGTGCGAGAGCATCATTGGATTTCTGGGAGCATTGATGCTCGAGAGAGATTAACACTGCTCTAATTACTTGACTAATTGAATTACTAAAATTTGTTAATTGTGTAAACATGTTTCAAGAATGTTAATGCTTGAGAGAGATTAACAAACTCTAGTTGCATGACCACTTTTAATATTTTAGCTTTTAAGCCAGTTATAGTGTAAGCATGGTGGACCTGATTGCCAAAGGTTTTTAATTTATTAATTTAGTATATTTAATTAGTGTTAGTTTTAATTAGTAGTTAATTAATATCTTCAAATATTCGTTTGCTCTAGAAACAATCTGTGATAATTAACTTGAAATTGATAAAAACCTGTCTCCTTGTGGATTCGACCTGTACTTGTCAGTCTCTGCTAATAACAGACATCGTGCACTTGCGGTATTATATTTTAAAACGCATCAAGTTTTTGGCGCCGCTGCCGGGGAGACGGCATAGTTTTTATTGATTTTGATTTGGTTATTTAGATTGTTTCTGTTGTCTCATTGGAACTTTAGTTCAAATTGAGGCAGATTTTACTATTTTCTTGGCCTTGTTGAGTTTTTCAGGTTTACAATGGATGAAGCTGATGCTTTTGCGCTCTTATCTTCCCTTCAAGAAGCACGAGCTCAAGAAACAGAGCCCATTATACGTCCAATGAGTATCAATGAGATGTCTCAAGTGGCCCCTAAAATATACACTTTCTGTCGAATTTGTGGTGTTCAAGGTCATTATGGTTTTGAGTGTTCCTACAATGTTTATAATTCTCATGATACCCAGCTTGGACAACTGAATGCTTTTCAAGAAGAAGGATATGGGTATACCCAGTATTCTAATACTTGTGATCAACAATGGATGGCTCAACCAAGTTTCTCGTACACGGGAAATGATATTCAGAATTTTCAGTATCATGATCAACACCAATTTCAAGAACAATATTATCTATATCAATATGAGCAGCCACCACTACAAGAATGTCAATATCCTCTACTATTAGAAGAGCTACATGTTTCTTAAACCAATGTAGTTGTGCCACCATCTAATCAGACGAGTGAGGTATTGAATATGATGATCAAAATTGCAAAAGAGTTTTAAAGAGACTACAAAAGTGATTCAAGATTTCAGAACTCAAAAATTGACGATGGAGGCTGAATTTGAACAATTGGCTACTTCTTCCACTATAAGTCAACTCGACTTTTTATCATTACAACCTATCCAACTAGAAGAGGACGAGAGTGTCATCACTCTTGATAACAATCTCGATTTTGATAATTTATCGATGCTAGCTGATAATGTAACAATTGAAGATGAGGAGCATGCTATTGATGATACAGTTGGTGATGTTATTGTTGAAGATGTTGTGAGTGAAACAGAGGTAATGAAAGAAAGTAATACTGGGATGGTTGTTTCTTTTCAACCATGTGTGCATAAAATATCACTCCCAACTCAATTGTTTCAAGTTGACGTGATGAAAAATATTGTCCAAGATGATCATTCGCAAAATTGGTTTGATAATGCATTCAAAGTAGGTCTTATATCTCAAGCTGAAGAAGAAAGAGAAGATGGAATTATCTCTTTAGTCATTGATCAAATAAGTCAAGATGTTCTAATGGCTCCTGAGAAAGTGAGGAGTGCCGATAAACCACCACCTGAGCTTCCACCTTTTTTAGGCTGTGAATTTTATCGCTGTTTTATCATAAAATTTTCTAAAACTGCACAAGCACTTGCTCAATTGTTGATTATTGACGGAACATTTAAATTTCTTAATGCCTGTTTGGAAATATTTTGCAGGGTAAAAATAATTATGGATGCTCTTGAAATTATTCTTGGTGGTGAAATTATGACCGAGGAAGTGGATGCTTCACTTTCTATCCTTTATCAGAGAAAATTTTGTAAAAAGTCAAGCTAATGACTCTAAAATAGCGCTGCTTGGAAGGCATTCCAAGACTATTTTATTAGTTATATTTTATTTTTATTTTCGTATTCCCACAAGGTGCGTTGATGAATTTTGTGTGAAGTGTTTAAGGAAATAATGAGTTTTAACAAGTTGATGGAAATGGTGCAAAATTGAAAAATTCGCAACAATTTTTCTGGTTGAGTTAGTTATCTTGTTTTTGCATTTTCCAGAGTTCCAACGGTCGGATCGTCCTGAATTTTGGACAATATCTTTATTACTCTATTATCTAAATTCTGAACGGTGGAGATCAGATTTAAAGGTCCATAAAGTTATTTAATGATGTCCGGGCAGAGATGTTTGACAACATGGGGACAAAATACCTCCCCATGGGGACGGTTGAGCTCCCTGTAATGCATCCACTTGGAGCCGACACACTTCACTTATTTTTCAAGCGGAAATTCATGCTTATATATTTGGGGAGTATTTCTAACCTTTCTTTATATATTTGTTTTCTTTATTTTTATATTTTATTTTTAGGACTCTTTTTGTTTCCTTTTATATATATATAATTATTCATTGAGGACAATGAACCGCTTAATTGCAGGGGATTGGTTTTCAATGTTAAAAAATTCTAAAAAAAATAGAAAGTTTTCAAAAAGCTTTTGTATATTGTCTCGTCTCAAAGTGTGTTAACAAGGATAAGTACACATACTTGTAGATTTATTTTTGCATGATTAGTTTATATGTCATCTCTTAAATTCATTTGATATATGATGATTTCTTGTATGTACTTGCGAAAATTCTTAAACTTGAAATGCATATTTGTTAATTTTAATAAGTACTGAAGCATGCTTTCACCTTGTGAGATCTTGAGCCTAATTTTGTGATTGATACATTTTTATATCAATCATTTTTTTTTCTTGTGTGATGTTCATCATATAGCATGTTGCTCTAGAACTTGTTTTAAACCTTTTTGAAATTACATGATATTTGTATGCATGAAAATGATAAATGAACTAGGATTAACCACGTTTATCCAAACAGTACCCATGAGTTATATCCTTAGTGAGCCCCTTTGAGCTTATATACATTTTATTCATATATCACCACTCTAAATTCTTGAGCCTACTTATTTTTATTGTCTTGATTTACTAGTAGAGCATTTTAATTTTTTTGAGGGTTGGTGAATATCTAGTGTGGGGATTTCTTTGTTAAAGTGTGATTATTTGGTGGGAGTTGATATGGAAAAAAAATCTTCTCAAAAAAGAAAAAGAAAAGAAAAGTAATTTTTTTTAAAAAAAATAGTGCTCCTTTGAGATCAATGGGTGGCAAGTGCAATGTCATATGAAAGGGACGATCCATGTACATGTGCTGGTATTAAGTGCAATTGTACTAGAAATTAAGAATGAGATTATCTCTTATTCTTTTATTTCTTGGTGACTTTTCACTGCCCTTGATTACTGGAGAAACACTTGAGATTGAAAAAAAAATGAGAAGAAGATGATTCGAAGAGAGTTTTTGTTCATTGTTATTACAATATGGAAGTCGGAAAGTACATTTGTGCTTTGGGGTTTAATACTTGTGAAAGCCTGATCAACTTTTACATGATCTAATTTTTATGTTGAGTGCTTTAATTAAGAATGAACAATATGCTCTATTAGTTTGTCAAGTTAGCCACTTGTTAGCCTTTTTTATTGATTTCCTACCCTATACCTTAGCCTTGTTACAACCTTTAACAAATACCTTTTGATTAGTGCAGACATCTATACAAAGTAATGGAGATTTGGTGGACAATCAAGCCCATGATAGACATGACTATATTGATTGAACTTGAGTGATACACTTACACCCTAAACACTTGTGTGATTTGAGAGATATGTGAGTTTTCTATCTATAGCATGTTACTTATTAAATGCGACATTGATGTTTATTTCATGATTCTTTTGTCTATCTAGACAATGTGTGCATACTTGGATAGTTATGTACAAATGGATGCTCTAAGTGGAAAGACTTATTTTTCTAAATTATGTAATTGAGGTTTACATGTGTAGAGTACTATGATATGTTGCATACTTGAGACTTGGCAGAAAAAAATGGACTTTGTGGGAAGATTCACTATAAACCCTCACGAGACAAAATTCGTCCTACTAGGGCTGCCTAGGGGTTTAACGACTTGTTGCATATGCTCAATGCAATCGTACAATCTACGAAAGTGGTGTTAGTTAGTTAGGATTTAGTTTTTTGTTCTTTTATTTGCCGAGGATGTGCAAATACTCAGTGTGGGGAATGTTTGATAGAATATATTTTTATATATATTCTATCTTATTTTGCACTCATATTTAATAGTATTTTGCATTAATTAGATATTTATTTAATAGATTTTAATGTTTTATTGCAGACAAGAGGAAAATCCTAAACTTGGAAGAATTTGGGTTTAGAGAGCTATTTTGGAGTCAAAATAGAAGGAAATTTGTATTTATTGGGCTGCTTGCATTACATACGTTGTTTGTGCCATATCTTGACTTTCAGAAGTCAGAATTGGACGATTTTATAGTCCATGCGAAGCTTATGGAATTCTCTTTAATTCAAGAGTGGGCAAACCAATAGAATTTTACTGGATCAGTCCAGAAACTGGACAGAAAAGTCAACTACGAATTTTACATTGAAAATTCTACTCGGTTTAGGAAACCCTTTTGTAATTGTTTTAAAGCATTAAAATACTTTTTATATAGAGGCATATCAGTTATTATGTATTATTAGACAGATTATTATTATTAGATAAGAGTAGTTTAGTATTAGGGTTAGATAGAGATGGATGGAGGCCATAACTTTTTCATGTGACAATGATAATTCAAGGTTTTCTTATCCAATCTTTTCTTAATTCTTATTAGTTTAATTATGTTTCTTTTTATTCTTAGTTGTTTTACTTGTTTAATTATTAGCGAGTAGTTGTTTCTAGGGCTTAAGGGGAAGCCATATTTGCACTATAATATTGGCATGATTTTTACGGTGGTTTGATGGGTTATGTAATTCTAATTGATATGTTTTAATTATTGATTTCTGTAATCGGCCGATATCATGAATTGATTATATGCAAATAGGGGTATGGATCGAGAGATTTACTTACTAGATGCACACATACGATTAACAGAATTGAATTTGAGTGCGAGAGCATCATTGGATTTTTGAGAACGTTGATACTCAAGAGAGATTAACACTGCTCTAATTACTTGACTAATTGAATTACTAAAATTTGTTAATTGTGTAAACGTGTTTCGAGAGTGTTAATGCTTGAGAGAGATTAACAAACTCTAGTTGCATGACCACTTTTAATGTTTTAGCTTATAAGCCAGTTATAGTGTATGCATGGCGGACCTGATTGCCCTAGGTTTTTAATTTATTAATTTAGTATATTTAATTAGTGTTAGTTTTAATTAGTAGTTAATTAATATCTTCAAATATTCGTTTGCTCTTGAAACAATCTGTGATAATTAACTTGAAATTGATAAAACCTGTCTCCTTTTGGATTCGACCCGTACTTGCCAGTCTCTGCTAATAACAGACACCGTGCACTTGCGGTATTATATTTTAAAACGCATCACTCTGATGGATGCTGACATGGAACTATAAAAAAGGCTTGAAGAAAAAGAGAAACCTGAGAAAATTGAAGAACAGAACACGAAAGATGCCGAACTGGAAAGAAAATTATTTGAAAAAGAAAATCCAAAAATGGATCCAGTTGTTGTTGAAGAAAAATTAAAGAAATCTGGTACTGGCATTGGTCAAGTTCGGAAGAAAAGGAAATATGTAAAAAGGACTACAGTTCAAAGGAAGACACCTGCTCAGACGAAGAAAATTGTAGCTAAGCCTGTCCAAGCCAAACATGTTGAAGCTCCTAAGCCTGTTGGAGTTCAAGCAAAGCCTACTCCTTTAATTAAGAAGAAAGCTCCAACTAAATCAAAAACTCCTCTTACTATGTTAGGAACACCACTTCCCCAGGTGGATCAAGTTTTGAAGATGAAGAAGAAGAACAACAAACTCTGATCAGAAAGAAAAAGCCTGATCTTCTGTGGACAAAAACTCAAACTCTGACTCTCAATGCCAGGCTTGGTAAAAATAAGGGTGGTATTGGTGATTCTCAAGCCAAAGTCTATATGAGTGAAGCCAATACTTTCAGAGATCCCTTCTCATTAAAAGTTAAGTCTGAGGAAGATTTAACTCAATAACATCTCGACAGGTTGATATTTGTTAACATAATGAAGGATGTTTTTGATGGTGCTCAAGCCAAGGAGAATCTGCTATATTTCTTGGAAAATGGGAGAGTCATGAAAATTGATGAAGAAGATTTGATTCACAAAGAATCTAAAGAACTTGAATATGTTCTTTATCTCCTTAATGATGAAAATGAAGCTACTTCTAGGTGGGTGAAAATTCTTGAAGGAGTAATTAATGAAAAGAAGAAAAATGAGAGGCTGCTTTTGATAAACTCTGAGCAGTATAAACAAGGATATTTGCTTGAAGATGATTTTGAGAAAGCAATGGCAAAAGGAGATGCAAAGGTCAAGATGGTGTTAGGAATTCCTACACTTATTTTAAACCCTGATGGAAAGAAGACCTGTTGCATTCCTTTAGATGAAAGGATGGAGATATCATCAATCTATAACTTGAGAGCTGCAATATTCCAAATTGATGATTCCTCAGATCAAATGAAAGAATTGAATGAGAAGCTTAGTGAATTATTGAAGAATGCTGAGAAGAAGCTGTTGGACAAGTTTATGAAAGAAAACTTCTTATACAGAAGAATTTAAGTCAAGAAGGAAGATTCAAACTCTGATGCATTTGTCTCAATATTTCTGACATCATAAGTGAAATTTATGTTTTACTTTATAAAACATAAATTTGAGGAGATTGTTAGAAAAACAAACACTGATGTTGTCAGAGAAAATCAAGAACATAGTTTATGTTGTTAACGTCATCAGAGTTTAGGAAGCTGTCAGACAGAGTTTACTCTACAGAGAATACTCAATCAGAGTTTACTCTAACATAGAATGCTTTATCAGAGATTATCAAACCGATAGAGTTTATCATCGGAGTTTATTAAAGAAGGAAACAGACAAATCATAATTTGATTTGGATAGTGAAGAATGAATCCAAATACAAATCTATTGCCTTATGTAAGCTATTCTTATCATTATCTGTTTTGTAATTGAATTTGTAACTATGTCTATATAAACACAGAAATAGGGTAACATTATTGTAACCGTAACATTCAAGTCTTATCTTTCTCATAACCTAGCAGCTCTTAAGAAAAGTGAATTTCTTAAGAGAGTTTTGTGCACAGTTTATTATTAATACAAAACTATTCATCTTTTATACTTGTATCGATTATTTGGTATCTATTATATTCAACCTCCATTCTATAATATACTATTTATCTAGGCAAACATTGACTTATTATTCTAGTTTTATATTTAAATTTATTTATTTATTCAAATTTAATTGAATTAAATTAAGTATAAAATATTTTTAAATTTAATTCATATCCACTTCATTCGAATCGCAAATAATCAAATCAGATATTTAATCCAATTAATTTTTTAATAAACATTTTAATTAATATTAAAATATGGAACTAATATTTTTAATATTTATAAGTTAAATATTTAATTAATATTAAATTTATAATTGTTAAAAATTATAATTATATTAATACACACATCATTTCCTATTTTATTATAGCAAAATGGTGATATTATTGCAATATATAAGAATTAATTTTAAAGTGAAACATTCATTGTAAAAACTAAAAATATTAGGAATCTGGATATCGAATGAAAGAAACTTGACAATAAAAATCATAAAATTTTATTCTATCAAATAAAAAACTAAAAATATTAGAAATATGAATATTGAAGGAAAGAAACTTGACAATAAAAATCTTATATATATATATACACACACACATACTAACTTATATTCCATACGAGGCACATATCGAATTTTCTTATTTTCTTATTTATATTTATGTAATTTAAATTTATTATATTATTTTACAACAATAATTTATTATCTATTTTATGCGTGTATAAATATTTTTATGTAAGTTTTCATATACTTTAGTTGTATTTATATTTTAAGGGGATAATGTTTGACCGTTTATTTTATTTAGAGAAATGTTTTAGTTAGGATATTAGACATTTATCTATTGTTGTGTGTAAAATATTTTTATATAACTTTTTATATATTTTAGTTAAATTTGAATTTTAAAGATTTAATGTTTGATATATATATATATATATATATATATATATATGAAATATATAATTTTAATTATATAATCAATTGTTTTTAAAGCATGTGAAAAATTAAACAAATTTTTTCTACTCCCTCCATCTCATTAACATTCTAATTGGATACGAAGATTAAAAAGAGTAAAGAAAATAAAATTAAATAAAAAATAAGTGTAGAGTAGTGGGTTTTATTAAATTTTATATAAAAAGTATAATTTAAGAATATGTTACAAAAATAATGATAATTCAACTGATATTTGGTTAAAAATTTTATATCTTAAAACTCATAATTAAAAATTCATAATTACGGGTTTTTAATATAGTAGGGGAAATGTGAGTATAAGTTATGAGTACGAGGAGTTAAATAAAAAATTATTTTTTTATAAAAATTTATAATAATATTATTTAATAAATAATAGTGATTTATTTTTTATATTAACTCCTTTTACTTTTATATTAATTAAAAAAATTATATTAACAAATTAATTCTACAATCCAACCAAATATATAATATTATAAAAAAAATTCTTTATCTATGAGCAATTAATTTCGATATATTAGGTATATTTAAATTTATACAAGCTTTAAATTTTGTGTTTATTTGTATTGGAATGATCTTAATTCATATATATCCAAATAATAATAATAATAAAGAATATAGGTACTAGACGATCTTATTTGATCAAATACGTGTAGATAAATTTCTATATTTTTTAAATTATGATATTTTTTTAACAAGTTTGAGAATAATAAATCTAATCTTAAACAATAATGTTGTATTTATCATTTTCGTTCAGGAACCACGAATCTCTTTAACTCAATTCCTGATTTCAATATATTACACTATATAAATCAAACTCCATGTAATAAATAAATGTATAAAAATACAACAGACAAGTATATATTTTAATTATTATATTAAAAAATAAAAATAAAATTTAAAATACTAAATAAATAAATATAAAAATAAATTTTAATATATTACCTTAACCCAATTTCTGGTACTTTAAACCTATTTCTGATTTCAATATATTACACCGTATAAATCAAACTACATCTGATATACAATATACATAAAACAAAGGACTAAAAAACTGAAGTGCCTTGTCAACTTCCTTTCTCTGGTTTTTCATCAAGCCAGAAAGAAAACTTGAAAAAGAAAAAGATACTTTAGATTTTTAGAAAGGAAATTCGAGGAAAATGGGACACCACTAGGCATTGCCACAGATTTGGCACGAATCTCGAGGTTGTCTGAACACACATTTGTTCCTTCCACTTCTGTCAGCCACTTCACACTCCAGATTTTAAACACTACATATATATACATGAAAGTAGCCCATTTGGATTTAGCTAGCTTCTGTTGCTAGTAGAGGTTTCTGTAAGCTTATCTTCTCTCTTACAAGCACATACATAGTATATATTTGTGTGTGTGTGTACTTGTGCTGTTTACATGTGTGATTATATTGAGTTACTTGAATGGTGGGGTATGGTCATAGTGTAATTATGGAGTTGTGGTCAGCAATTATTGTCTTATTACTTTCACCTTATTAATGAGTTTTTTTTACCTTTTATATGTTTTTTAGTTAGTTTTTTTTATATGTGCTTGTGTTTTGGATTCTTTTTAGCCTTTTTAAGATGGGTGTGGTCTGGTTCTTGAGTTTTTCTGAAATGGACAAATGTGCTGGCTTTTGTATTTAAGGTTTTGGTAGCTAGCTCTTTCTGAGTGGACTGGACTAGAAGCAACTTCTGCCAACTATCTGTGTGACATTCCCTCTGCTTTCTAAATCAGGTTCTTTTTTCGTCTATTATGTGTTTAGTTACTTCTTAAAAAAGCTAAAAAGAATCTAAAACTCAAGCTAATATATAAAGGAGTGAGCTATTAGGTTTTACTTGTCCTCAATCTTATATATTTATTGGTAATTCATGCAGTAGCTATTATGGAATTTATGGAACAAATTAACAATGTGTTGGGTATGATAAAGTTAAGATTTGTCTACTGTCTGTTTTGGCAATTGATTGAGGATAAGTTGTGACATTGTACTCAAGATCTACACAAGTTCTAATCATTGTAGTTTAGTGTAGGTGGATGCAAATGGATTTGTTGCATCTGTTCAGCTGCTTTTTCTTTTAAATTTTATTTGCTGGAAATTGGTTTTGCTAGGCAGACGGTAATTAGGTCACTAGTATGATCTCCGATTAATAAGGAGCTCTAGCAATCTATGAGTTTAGTGCACTAGTATGATCCGGATTGAACTCTTATTTCCTTACATTTCATCATGTATATGCGTTTTCTGCTTCTCACAAATGCAATCTAGTTTTGCAATGCTATTGTGTTTGGTGTGAGCTTAAACTAATCATGTGGTTCAGAGAGCTTCCATATAATTGTGCTTGTGTTACCTTTCTTTTGAACATGTTGACATTAAATTTCACTTGCTAGAGGGTTAGATCCCGGAATCTGTAAAAATCTAACTGCAGACTAATACATCTTTTAATTGTTTTATATGTATAGTCACTGTAGCATGATTATCCATCTCTCAGTTGTAATAAAGTTTTATTGTACAGAGTATTCTTATTGTAATTATTCACAATAGCCTGATTTTTAGACTATTTTCCTCATTATGAAATGATAGTTTAAGTTTAAATGAGTTATCTTTTCCAAAAGCATTTTAACTCTAAATTTGTTCAGCATTATCAAGTCCTGACCAGAGAACCAAATGTGGTTTTTTGTAATCATTTAAAAACGTTTCAGGAAGTAGAATTTTCCTATTCACATAACTCTACGAACTAACACACACAATTTTATGTAATAGTGCCTGCATAAAGGTCTTAGTTTTGGTTATTCAGTAACCTAGGAAGGTTTTATGGTTTATTCACAAGTTTTATGTCACTATACACGGTATAAAACTCTATATGTGAGCAAGTTAGTAGTGCCTTTAATGTTGATTAATGGGCTACAGACACTATTTATTGTAGTCACTGAAGTTACAGAATAGTATTAGATTTTATCAAGTCGACAAAAATTTGCCTTGAAAAAAAAAAGGTCCACAAAAAATTAGACTATTTTGTCCCATGGATAATCAATATGGTTTTGGATGATTTGTAAAGCCCTAAATATTTTTTGACATTAGTAGCCGTTAAGGTTGTCAGTGACCTTAATAAAATAATTACCTTTTCTATTTAGTTTAAATACTCTCTTAATTGTCATCCAGATACTAGTGTCTCTCTTATTTAGATTTGAATCATGTAATCCAAATATTTAACTTTCTTCGTTCCCCTTTGTATCTACATACATTTCATGTTAGTAAAAAGTTGTGGGTGGCTTATCATTGCAAACTAAGCAAGATATCGTTGTGGTTTTGTGACAATATATATATGAACTCTGAAGCCATATTCATCTGATCTTATGGTTATGATTAAAATTGTCGTTATGAATGAAAGAAATTCTTAAGCTTGACTTATTTCCTATGCTGCATATTTCATGATTTAGATACTTTCCAATGTTATAGGTTTTGAGGTCTTAGTTAATATCGAAGTCTAGATCGGACTGGATGATGCCCAAGATATGGATTGGAAGTAGCCTTATTTTTGGCATGTTGTCTTGTTCACTTGGTAATTCACTGCACTTGTACTTTTGTTATCTGCTTGATCTTTTTATGTATCTAACGTCACCTGTCCACTTCAGTTGTATACATGGAATTTCAGTAATACTTATATCTTTTCCTTCTGGTCTGTCATCTAACATATTACCGTAAATTGGTCAGGCGAATCTCAAAAATTGAATCCATTACATGTTACATTGAAACCTTTTAGTCCCTGACAAACTCTGACAGATTAATCTTACTCGATCAGTCATTTTAGAAGGATTATTTAGTAGCTAGTTCTTGTTTTTCAAAATTCATGAAGTTCATATTATCATATACAAAGGAAACAAGTTTTGACTAAACACTATCAGCAAGACTATAAATGCATATATTAGCTAGTGTTTTAAAATTTGTTTATAAATTTCTGAGGTGCCTGTCTTGAATAACCACACTAAGAATGAACCTCTGCATATGTAGAAGTCCCACTTCCTTTACAATCAAAGGCTGCTAGTTTGAATGACATTGGATATTATATTATGTAATTGATATTCCAATCAGATTTGTTTAGGTTCCAAATAGGTCTCAATGTGCTACGTTATGTATGACATTTCTAATGATGTCTGTCAGAAAATAAACAGAAAGACATAATGAGTGGCTACCGGTGTTTGTGAACTGCAGGTGGATATGTAGGAATAAATATTGGAACTGATATTTCCAATTTACCCACCACATCTGACGTAGTCGCCATTATTAAAGCCAATCAGATAACTCATGTACGCCTTTTTGATGCTGATGCGCACATGCTAACTGCTCTGTCGGACACTGGAATTGAAGTTATGGTCGGTGTCACTAATGAGGAAGTACTGGGAATTGGTGAATCTGCTGCAGTAGCAGCAGCCTGGATAAATAAAAATGTGGCAGCTTACTTGCCATCAACTAATATTACAACCATTGCTGTTGGTAGTGAAGTACTTACTTCGATTCCCAATGCTGCCCCTGTTTTGGTTCCTGCCATGAATTATCTTCACAAAGCATTAGTTGCATCAAACCTGAATTATCAAATAAAAGTTTCATCCCCCCAATCAGTGGACCTTATCCCTAAGCCGTTTCCTCCTTCCACAGCCACATTTAATTCAACATGGAACTCCACAATTTTTCAGATACTTCAGTTTTTAAAAAACACAAATTCCTATTTCATGTTAAATGCTTATCCATACCATGGATACATAATCAACGATGGTATCTTTCCGATTGATTATGCACTATTCCGACCTATGACATCAGTGAAGCAAATTGTTGACCCAAATACTCTTTTCCATTATGATAGCATGTTTGATGCAATGGTAGATGCTACCTATAACTCTATGGCAGCATTCAATACTTCAATTATTCCTGTTGTTGTAACAGAATCTGGGTGGCCTTGGTTTGGTGGCGCTGACGAGCCTGATGCCACTGTGGATAATGCGGAAACTTATAATAATAATTTGATCCTCCGTGTTTTAAATGATTCCGGTCCACCCAGTCAGCCCACTATCCCCATCAATGCGTACATTTATGAATTGTTTAATGAAGACAAGAGATCAGGTCCAGTCTCAAAGAGAAACTGGGGTGCATTCTTTCCCAATGGGAGTTCTGTATATCCCCTTAGTCTGGGTACTTCAGATAATAGTATTGGAAATTCTTCAGTAGGTTTTTGTGTAGCAAGACAAGGGGCAGATTCCAGTAAATTGCAGAGTGGAGTTAGCTGGGCTTGTGGACAAGGCCAGGCCAACTGCACTGCCATTCAATCAGGGCAACCATGTTACCTTCCTGATACTCTACAGAATCATGCTTCCTATGCTTACAATGACTATTATCAGAAAATGAAAAGCGTGGGTGGAACCTGCGATTTTGATGGTACTGCCATGACAACTAAAAATGATCCCAGTAAGTCCCTTGAACTTCAAGGTTTCTTATTTTCTAAACTCTTGCTTTGCAAGTACATGTCTTTCACATCTCTGATTACTATATTTCTGGATTCTAGCTGATAATCTTTTTAAGGTCTTGAAGCTTGCTATTCCCTGGGTATACACTTGTAATTTGGATTTCTGGAATCCTTGGTTTGTTTGAGAGTCGTAGGTGTGGGGGTTGAATTGAGAATTTGATTAAGTGTAGACTGAACAAATCTATCTATTATATAATACCACAACATGCATTTTTGGGGAATGATTTTATTCCACATCACTAGCCACGCAGACTCAGTATGCCATGTCAACAACTAATTAATCTTAATATCTATATTACTATTATACCCTTTTATACATTTAATTAGCTTACTCTTATAATCTTGATATATATTTTTTTATTTAATATGTTATTACTATTATTATATTTTTATGCACATTTTTTAATTAATTCGACATCTTATAAATTAGTTATCTCAAAACATGCCGTTAACAAGAAAATATATAATTTCTAGAACTTGAGACAAGTATTTTGACTCGGAGAGTTCAAGCGCATACCAGTAAAAAAAATAGTTTTCCTAACATTATAGATTTTTAAAATAATATTGTAATCATTAAATTTATATTTTTAAATCATTGAATTATACCTTATGAATTTTAACAAAAATAATACATTTAAATAAATTACAAAATATAATTGGAATTTTAAGGATTACACGTGCCTTGCACAAGCATAAGAGATAGTATTATATAAATATAGAACATAGTAGTTCCTCGGAAAACTACTTCTCATTTGAGCCTAACTTTTATCAACACATGAGATTAGTGAGTTATTCATGATATAAGAAAATTTATATATGTTTAAAATATATGCAATTGGTTAGAAAACTCGAAATACAAGTTATATCACTTAATTATAAAATATTTTAATATCCGTGCAAAGTGATATTTTGGTAATTAAAAACTTAGCTATGTGTAAGATTTCAATATTTAATTATTATGAAAAATATCATATGAGTAAAGATATATTTTAAACTTACTCTTGTATTATTGATATATTAAAAAAAACAATACATTTAAATAAAAAAATTATAAATTTGATCGATTTTAGAGGTTGCCCGTGTAAGGCACGGGTGTAAGAGCTAGTTATTTTATACAACCTAAACAAACAAATAAGTATTTAAATTTGTACAAAATTATTGTTTAAAGCTTATTTTCACTAAATATCTTTATAAACTGCATGTTTGTATTTGTGAAAGTTTCAAGAGTACAATTACCAAAGTTTCAGCCATGTGGTCAAACATATGAGGTTACAAATCACCAAAGCTTGGCTATGATTTAAACATACTTGATAAACATATTATCAACTACTTTCTTATCCTATACATAAATCTTCTGATAAGGATATAATTAAAACATAAAACAAACATTTTCTTTTAAAATAGGGTTATTTATACTTTAGCTCTAATAATTTTTTTGGACACATAACCCAAAAGCTTTAAAAACATACCTCCGTTATTTGTCAAATGTACACATCAAGGGGGTGTTGGATGATTGTTGGGATTGGGAATGGGAATGGAGGTATGGGATTGGGAATGAAATGGAATCGGTATCACAAGGAGTGGGGACGGTATTATATATTTGCCCACCTACAAGGAATGAGATTCTTATTCCATAACATTAAATGACTAATCCAAACACTAATATATGGGAATGAAGTTTCGATTCCTGTTAACCGGACTCATTAACCACGATTCAAACGTCCCCCCCAAATCCATCTCTTACTAAAAATACCCTCATATTTAATAAGATTATATTTATTGATCATAAATATTTAAAAAATTATTCATGTTAGATATTAAATATGAAAACTAGTATAATATTAAGAATTTAAAAAGTTTATTACAAAACATTATAGAGAAATGCTAGAGGTACCAAAATGGATCTTAAAATTGTTCGTGAAGTACATGACTTAATTTTGTTGGTGGTAAACATATTAATGCACGGGGGGTCCATATTATTTGTGAGTTAATGACCAATAACAAATTGACAACTCATCATTTAGAAAAAAAATTGGGAATAGATTTGGGACCTCTAGCATTATTCAATATTATAACATACATTTTAATCTAATTAATTATATTGATACACTATGTTTTTTTTAAAAAGTTTTTTACTAAATTTTCTACTATATGATCCATCATAATTTATTTTTACGATACTGTTTAATTCTAATTTTATTTTATACACAGTACTATTAAGATTTTATTGAGATATTATACAATAAAATTTAACAAAATAATAATACTTAATCAATTTTTGCAAAATATTTTGTAAATATTAACTAAATATTGAATATTATACTAGAATGTTCATGAATCTTCATTTTAATAATATTTTAAAAAATAGTAATAATTGAATAATCTATACCATATTATTAAAATCGAAACATTAAAAGTTTGATAGTCGGTCGTTGGTCGGTATTTGGACTGTGTAATTGCTTGATCATTGAGCTTAATTTTTAAACATTAATTTCCAAATTAGAACACATCTAAACATTATCTTTTAAAATACAAACAAAATATATGAAAAATTATATAAAAATATATTTACATATAACATTAAATAAAGTTTAAATTGTTATTGTAAAAATAAAAATGAGTTCAAATCATATAAAGAAAATATCAAAATAAAAATATTAAAAAAATTTGGTCCGTGCAACGCTTGGAATATAAGGTAGTATTAATTAAAAATGGTGATTAATTTTATATTAGAATAATAAACAGAATAATTCGTGAAATCTTAATATTAGTGTCTAGTAATAAAATATGTAATAGTGATTTAATATTATAATGAATTGTAGCAAATCAATACATAATATCTAATAGAATCTTTTTTTTAAGAAAAGGAACTTTCATTTCTTAAAAACTCGCATCATACATCACCGAATCCAACACAGAATGTGGAGGAATCATAAAATTCACAAAGCAATTTAGCTCACAAGGGATTCGAGCCATTGAATGGCCTACCCTTTAAGCTAATCTTCTAATATGTCTTACTCTAATGTCGTTCCTAGAAGCTAGTTTTAGTCTGCAAGCTTCAATAATGTGGCCAACTTCTAGCTGATAATTAGCATTACCATTGATTGCCTGCACTGCTAGGAGCGAATCAGACTCAACACACACATCTCTATCCCCCCTCGACATGATCCACGAAAAAGCTTCTTCAATGCCTACTGCTTCTGCTTCTATCACAGATACTGCCCTGCTAAACTTCAATGTTCTACCCCCAAGAAAGATTCCTGCATGATTTCTAAGCACCATACCTACAGAAAAACAGGACGAGCCTTGAATGATAGCTGCATCGACATTAACTTTCAATTTCCCATGCTCTGGCAGAACCCATCTCGTGTTGTTGCTTCGATCACTGATTGCAGTTGCATGCTTTATACCCGTAAGCTTAAAAGTTGCAGACATCCAATCATGTAATTGTTTTAAGCTCCATTCCACAACAAACTGAGGAGTAACCACTTTGTTTTCCCAGACCTTTTTATTACGAAAAAACCAGATACCCCATAATATCATAGCTATCTTGACAAGTTGATCGTAGCCCTCAACTGCCAACCTGTCCAGCAACCATTTTGGAGCATCTTCGACCTCCCATATGTTAAAGGACAAGCCCATCTGCTGCCAGCATTGTGAAGCAAATACACAGTCAAAAAATACGTGTAGAAGGTGTTCAACATCAGTGTTACACATAGGGCAAATGAGTGGAATTGCAGTCCTTCTGCTTTGCAAGACAGCTCGCACAGGAACATTGTTTCTACAAAAATGCCACAAGAAAAACTTTATCTTAGAAGGGACCTGTAACTTCCAGAGTTCTTTTCATCCATTGGAGTTCACAGCTTGTATCTGAGTACTGTTACATTCCTGCCAAGTCTGGTACCCAGACTTAACCGTATAGTGTCCATCTTTACTGTTAACCCATGCTACTCTGTCGCTTGTGTTGTGTTGGAATCATTATGCTCAATATGGCCCTGGCATCTCCCTCACTAAACATATTAGTGACCTTCTCTTCGTCCCAAGCACGAGAGTTTTGGTAGAATAGTTGTGCCAGTTTCATATTTCTGGCAAAATCATAGTCATTATCAAGCATGAAATTGTCTTTGCCTCTAATCCACGGGTCTGTGCCAACACTGTTAGGGAGTATACTGAACTATTCGTTTGAAGTATATGACATTGTCTTTTTTTTATTGAGAATCTTGAATGTGTATTTTAACACTGTTTGTATATTATATATTGTGGATAATCTAGTATCAAATGGGATAACAGAAGATTAGATTGTCAGTGTCTATATATAATATAATAAATGTTCACAGTTTAAGTGGAGTTAAACAAACCACTGGAATGACTGAAGTATTATTTGGAAATAATCTATCTTGATTATTGAATAATACTTGTATGCTTTGTGTATATTGAACGGGATTAAAATATTAGAATTGTTCTTCTATTCTGATAATAAAGAAGAACTAAGATTCTATAATATTATTATTGCTTAGGTTCTTAATCCGGATACAGTGATTGACACTTGTATGCAATGCACATGTTTTGATTCATATGTGATGTGATTTTTTGTTAATCACAATATTATGTATTGGACAATGACATTGCATACAGAGTGGGATATTGACTATAAAAGGAAACCGTGTCCGAAAATATTCGGGTGATGATGTCCTCTTAAAAGCTCATAAAGATAATTATGCTTAAGTCCTGCAGGCAGATTTGTTCTTGCATAATTATAAGGTTGAGTGGATGATCAAGAATAAAAGATATTGATTAAATTAATTATCAGAAATTAATTTAATTAATGGACATTCGATATTTTAAACATGGGGAATTTAATAAGCAAATAATATTGGAGCCGAATTAAATAATTAAATTACGGCATTAGGAGAGGTAGTGCAAATATTAATTCTTTAGTGGATTGAATTAATATTTAATGACATTGGGCTTGACCCAGAATGTCATTGGAAGGCCCGACCTAATTATCCAGGATCCCTACTATAGCCTATATATTCATCTTATTCTCTTCTAGCTATGAGTTGGAAAATACTAGGATTTTTGTGAGCAGCCGTTCAAGGAGGCAACCAAGAACTAGGGTTCCAAGATCTCAAAGCTAGAAGGGAGGCAACCTTGGGAGGATCGAAGGCCACACTTCGCTCAAGGTGAATACGGGAATACAGTAGAAGACGTGGATTTGAATCGCTTGCGCCGTAGCGATTAAGGTTAATTTTCTATTCAAACTCGTTCGTTTTCATATCATAAAACGCAGCATCATGATTCGATTGTCCCAACAATTGGCATCAAGAGCCAGGTTCTAGGGTTCTGCGTTATATGATATGATGTCCATGTCGTAATTATGTATGTATATAGTGGTGTGTTTGTATTGTTTTTTTGATGCAGGTTGTTATCCACTATTATGGCCATGGTTGTAATTATGTTTTTGGATCCCACGTGGTTTATCGTGGTTGTAAATTAAATCATGAGGGTTGATCATGATTAGTTTTAATTTTTGATTTCTATTTTGATTGTAATCTTGTAATTCGAATTGTATTCAATTTAGATTATGATCTGATGTAATAGAATAGATTTTTCTGTTGTATTTGTCGTATGTAATTGTTTGATCGACGAAGATGCGAGAAACAGAGTTTTTCCGCTGTTATATGCTGTTTTTGTGGCTGCTTCGCTGTTCTGGCTACAGATTTTGCATACGATATCCGATTGGGGCGAATAATATCTTTTCGGAAACGGCAGAGCGATACCTACAGGCTAAGATGGAAACCATCTCCAGATTTTTCAAGCCATTCTGAGCTCGTTTAGGCAGTCAAACAGGCGGCTGAAGATTTTCGAAAATTTATCGATGGATGATTTTGAAGATTATTCTTCGGGGCCATAATAGTGGATGTATTTTATTATGTTTTACATAATGTTTGCTGATCTTGATTATTACTACTATGTGTTCCATGTTTGTTTGTTATGCCATGTGATACTAACCCTTCGCATGCTAGAACGACATGGACATAGGGCTGTTTTATTATGCTTTAATCATGATGAGTATGCTGCTATGTTATGTGTTATATGTATTGTTATTATGATACATGTGGACTGCGAAAAAATAACATAGGACGATGCATCTAGATAAAATCCTCATAGTAAAATACTAAGTGGGAGAGGGAATTAATTTGGTATTAAATCCCATGGTCTCCATTATTGTTTGTATGTAATTTAACACTAAGTCGAATATAAATTATGTATACGTCACCCATCGTGGCATGTAATTTATGGTGTCTAGAGTGTTATGGAAATTACTAGAACAAACTTCTAAAATTAATTATGAATATTGGAAGGTACATATGTCACCCAACGTGGCGTACTAAGTTTCATAGAATTCAAATAATAAAAGGATATCCTATTTTTTGATAGCTTTCACGCTCAACTAGGAAGAGAATCTAAAATAACACATCTTTGAGTATTCTTGCGTTGGTGTCTAGGAAAGCGTGCAGCTTACCTGGCCATTTAGATTGGTGTCTAGAAAAGTGGTTAGCCTCTTGGCAATGCTTCCACCGGCCTGGCCAGTCAGTCTGAATACTCTTTAGATTTGTAATTTTAGTAGTATCTTATTGTTAGGAGCAAGAATTTATCATAGTCAAAAGGCGCATCTAGTATTATTATTACTAATTTAAGATTTAATAATGGTATACACTTAGCTATGAAAAATAATATAGATCACCCTAACGTGACTAATTATTTAGTAGTAGGACCGAAGTAACATTTAAATAAATTTAGGTGGTATATAAGTCACCCAACGTGGCATACCGGAAACCTATGGTGTTTAAGTGTTGGTGTTTTAATTTTAAATAATTGTTAGAGGAACCAATTTTTTTTAACACCCTTTAATTATGTGTTATATGTATGATTCTCAGGATATAATGGGCTTTAATCCACTTTTTACCATACTTAAGGATAACAAACTTACTGGACCTAACTATATTGAATGGAAACGTAATTTGGACATTGTGTTGACTGCTGAGGAGTACAAATTTTGCATTAATGAACCCAAGCCAGAGGAGCCTGCTGAGAATGCTTCTGAAGTTGAGAAGGAGTATTATAAGAAGTGGATTAAGGCTGATGAGATGTCGCGATGTTACATTCTGGCAGCAATGTCAGGTGTTTTGCAGCATCAGCATCAGGCTATGGCCACTGCTTCAGATATGCTCTTTAATCTCAAAGAACTTTTTGGAGATCAGAATAGGGCTGCAAGGCAAGTAGCAATGAAAGCTTTAATGAACACTCAGATGACTGAAGGGACACCTGTTAGGGATCATGTTCTCAGGATGATGTCACATCTGAATGAGATGGAGATCCTTGGTGCTGAGGTTGATGGGGAAACCCAGATCGATATCATCCTTATGAGTTTAGCCAAAAGTTTTGAGCAGTTCCGCTTGAATTACACCATGAACAAAAGGATGTATAGTCTTGCGGAACTTCTGACAGAACTTCAGGCAGCTGAAGAACTTTTTCAGCAGAGTGTTCAAGTCAATGTGGCTGAGAAACCTTCTTCTTCTAAGCCGAAAGCCAAGAAGAAGAAAAAGGCTCAGACACAGAAAGTTATGAAAGCTGTGGGAGTTCAAGGTGGTGCTGTGAAAAAGCCCAAGGGCAAGTGCTTCAGGTGCAAGCAGTCGGGTCACTGGAAACAGGATTGTCCTCTTCCTAAGAAGAAAAACAATACTGGTATGTCTCTTTCTCTAGTTACAGAAACATATATAGCGGCTATATCTACGAGCACTTGGTGTGTAGATACAGGAGCCACTGATCATGTTTGTAATTCTATGCAGGGGTTCCAGCAATCCAGAATGCTTAGAGATGGCGAGATATATGTGTTCATGGGAGATGCTACGAAAGTAGCAGTAGTTGCAGTGGGAGATGTTAATTTATCTTTTGGTGATGATAGGAATTTGGTTTTGAACAATTGTCTTTATGTACCTTCGTTTAGAAGGAATTTAATTTCGATTTCTAAACTTGCTTTGGATGGTTATAATGTTTGTTTGGATCATAATGTTTCAATTATGAGGAATAAACTAGTTATATGTTCTGGTACATTGCAAGACAATTTATACATAATCACTCCTAATCAACCTGCACTGCAACTACAACATAGGGTATTAAATAACACATCTTCTATCACTACTAAAAGAAAGGAACCTTCTTCTTTGAACCAAACATATCTTTGGCACTTAAGATTAGGTCATATTAACTTGAGGAGGATTCAAAGACTGGTAGTAGATGGGCCTTTAGGCTCATTGGCAGTGGAGCCATTTCCAGTTTGTGAATCCTGTTTGGAAGGTAAAATGACCACTAGGCCTTTTAAGGCAAAGGGGAATAGAGCCAAAGAAGTGTTAGAATTGGTTCATACTGATTTATGTGGACCCATGAATATTCAAGCAAGAGGTGGTTATGAATATTTTGTCACTTTTATTGATGATTATTCTAGATATGGATACATTTATTTGTTGCGCCGTAAATCAGAGTGCTTTGACAAGTTCAAGGAGTACAAAACTGTAACGGAGAAGCGACATGGAAAATGTATCAAGTCACTACGATCAGATCGTGGTGGCGAATACTTGCTTGGAGAATTTAGGGATTACTTATCAAAGAATGGGATCATGTCTCAGTTGACTGCACCTGGAACACCCCAACAGAATGGTGTAGCGGAGAGAAGGAATCGTACTCTTTTGGAGAGTGTTAGATCGATGATGAGTTATTCAGAATTACCCAAGTCGTTTTGGGGACATGCTTTAGAAACAGCAGCTTATCTTTTGAATTTAGTTCCTTCTAAGTCAGTTCCTAAGACTCCAAAAGAATTGTGGACTGGTTCAAAACCTAGTCTAAGACATATTCGGATATGGGGTTGTCCAGCACATGTGTTGAACAAGAACGTGACTAAGTTAGAATCTCGTACAGAAGTAAGGCTTTTTGTAGGCTATCCCATGGGAACGAAGGGATATTTATTTTATAGTCCTAAGGATCGGGATGTCATTGTTAGTACCAATGCTAGATTCCTAGAGGAGGACTATATGATGAACCATAAACCCATGAGCAGTGTCGTTTTAGAGGAACTAGTGGGAGAGACAAATAATGAACAAGTGCCAATAGTACAAGTAGAACAGCCACAAGAGAACACATAACCTATCACTAATACCACACCGGTGTCTCGTCGTAGTGGGAGGGTTATTCGTAAACCCAGCAGATTCATGTTATTGGGAGAGTCTTCGGACTTGGTCTCTGAGGAACATGATGAGGATCCCATGACATACGAGGAAGCACTGCAAGACAAAGATGCAGATCTATGGCAAAAAGCAATGAAATCTGAGATGAAATCTATGTATTCAAATCAAGTCTGGGAGCTCGTGAAACCACCCAAAGGTGTAAAACCCATTGGATGTAAGTGGATCTACAAGAGAAAAAGAGGATCTGACAAAAAGGTAAAAGCTTGGAAAGCAAGACTTGTTGCGAAAGGGTATACTCAGAAAGAAGGGATCGATTATGAGGAAACCTTTTCGCCAGTAGTCATGCTAAAGTCGATCCGGATTCTTTTATCTATAGCAGCTCATCTCGATTATGAGATTTGGCAAATGGATGTCAAGACAGCTTTCCTAAATGGGAGTCTTGATGATGAGATCATCTATATGCAACAACCAGAAGGATTCATTAAGGAAGGCCAAGAGCATCTGGTATGTAAGCTTAAGAAGTCCATTTATGGACTTAAACAAGCTTCTAGGTATTGGAATATTCGCTTTGATCAGGTAATCCAGTCATACGGATTTAATCAATGTCCAAGCGAGTCGTGTGTGTACAAGAAATGTGAGGGTAGTTCAGTGACTTTTCTAGTGCTATACGTAGATGATATTTTACTCATTGGAAACAATGTAGGGATGTTATCAGCGGTAAAGGCATGGTTGTTCAAACAGTTCGAAATGAAGGACTTAGGTGAAGCGGCATACATCCTTGGGATCAAAGTTATAAGGGATCGCAAGAAAATGATGTTGGCTTTATCCCAAGAGCCCTATATTGATGAGGTATTGGCTTGTTTTAACATGCAGGACTCCAAGAAGGGTAACCTACCTTATAAACATGGAGTTGCTCTATCAAAGAAACAGTGTCCTAAGACACTAGAGGCGATAGAGAGCATGAAAGCGGTTCCCTATGCTTCGGCATGCGGAAGCTTAATGTATGCAATGTTATGTACGAGACCTGATATTTGTTTTGCCGTGGGCATGGTTAGCAGATATCAGTCAAACCCAGGACAGGAACATTGGAGTGCAGTAAAGGCTATACTCAAGTACCTGAGAAGGACTAAGGAGTATATGCTAATTTACAAGGCCTCAGATTTGTTACCTCTAGGATATACCGATTCAGATTTCCAAGCAGATAGAGATAAGAGGAAATCAACCTCGGGATATGTGTTTACCTTAGGAGGTGGAGCTGTAATATGGAGGAGTGTAAAGCAGAAATGCGTTGCTGACTCTACCATGGAAGCCGAATATGTGGCAGCTTCGGAGGCAGCCAAAGAGGCAATATGGTTCAGAAACTTTCTTTTGGACATAGATGTGGTACCTAATTTGCCTAGGAGCTTGACAGTGTATTGTGTTAACACTGGTGCTGTGGCAAATGCAAAGGAACCGCGAGACCATAAGGCAGCAAAACACATCGAGCGTAAGTATCACCTTATACGACAATTCGTTAAGCGAGGAGATATTATTGTGACTGATATAGCATCAAAGGACAACCGGGCAGATCCTTTCACAAAGAGCTTACCAGCTAAGGCTTTTGAGCAGCACGTGGAGGCGATAGGAGTCAGATGTATGGTCACATAATAGTTATTTAATTGGTAGTGGATTGCTTGTAATAAAACACTGATATACTCAAAGAATAGCTTGAGTATAAGTGGGAGATTGTTAGGGAGTATACTGAACTATTCGTTTGAAGTATATGACATTGTCTTTTTTTATTGAGAATCTTGAATGCGTATTTTAACACTGTTTGTATATTATATATTGTGGATAATCTAGTATCAAATGGGATAACAGAAGATTAGATTGTCAGTGTCTATATATAATATAATAAATGTTCACAGTTTAAGTGGAGTTAAACAAACCACTGGAATGACTGAAGTATTATTTGGAAATAATCTATCTTCATTATTGAATAATACTTGTATGCTTTGTGTATATTGAACGGGATTAAAATATTAGAATTGTTCTTCTATTCTGATAATAAAGAAGAACTAAGATTCTATAATATTATTATTACTTAGGTTCTTAATCCGGATACAGTGATTGACACTTGTATGCAATGCACATGTTTTGATTCATATGTGATGTGATTTTTTGTTAATCACAATATTATGTTTTGGACAATGACATTGCATACAGAGTGGGATATTGACTATAAAAGGAAACCGTGTCCGAAAATATTCGGGTGATGATGTCCTCTTGAAAGCTCATAAAGATAATTATGCTTTAGTCCTGCAGGCAGATTTGTTCTTGCATAATTATAAGGTTGAGTGGATGATCAAGGATAAAAGATATTGATTAAATTAATTATCAGAAATTAATTTAATTAATGGACATTCGATATCTTAAACATGGGGAATTTAATAAGCAAATAATATTGTCAGTGTCTATATATAATATAATAAATGTTCCTTTCTTTTAGTAGTGATAGAAGATGTGTTATTTAATACCCTATGTTGTAGTTGCAGTGCAGGTTGATTAGGAGTGATTATGTATAAATTGTCTTGCAATGTACCAGAACATATAACTAGTTTATTCCTCATAATTGAAACATTATGATCCAAACAAACATTATAACCATCCAAAGCAAGTTTAGAAACCGAAATTAAATTCCTTCTAAACGAAGGTACATAAAGACAATTGTTCAAAACCAAATTCCTATCATCACCAAAAGATAAATTAACATCTCCCACTGCAACTACTGCTACTTTCGTAGCATCTCCCATGAACACATATATCTCGCCATCTCTAAGCATTCTGGATTGCTGGAACCCCTGCATAGAATTACAAACATGATCAGTGGCTCCTGTATCTACACACCAAGTGCTCGTAGATATAGCCGCTATATATGTTTCTGTAACTAGAGAAAGAGACATACCAGTATTGTTTTTCTTCTTAGGAAGAGGACAATCCTGTTTCCAGTGACCCGACTGCTTGCACCTGAGGCACTTGCCCTTGGGCTTTTTCACAGCACCACCTTGAACTCCCACAGCTTTCACAACTTTCTGTGTCTGAGCCTTTTTCTTCTTCTTGGCTTTCGGCTTAGAAGAAGAAGGTTTCTCAGCCACATTGACTTGAACACTCTGCTGAAAAAGTCCTTCAGCTGCCTGAAGTTCTGTCAGAAGTTCCGCAAGACTATACATCCTTTTGTTCATGGTGTAATTCAAGCAGAACTGCTCAAAACTTTTGGGTAAACTCATAAGGATGATATCGATCTGGGTTTCCCCATCAACCTCAGCACCAAGGATCTCCATCTCATTCAGATGTGACATCATCCTGAGAACATGATCCCTTACAGGTGTCCCTTCAGTCATCTGAGTGTTCATTAAAGCTTTCATTGCTACTTGCCTTGCAGCCCTATTCTGATCTCCAAAAAGTTCTTTGAGATTAAAGAGCATATCTGAAGCAGTGGCCATAGCCTGATGCTGATGCTGCAAAACACCTGACATTGCTGCCAGAATGTAACATCGCGACATCTCATCAGCCTTAATCCACTTCTTATAATACTCCTTCTCAACTTCAGAAGCATCCTCAGCAGGCTCCTCTGGCTTGGGTTCATTAATGCAAAATTTGTACTCCTCAGCAGTCAACACAATGTCCAAATTACGTTTCCATTCAATATAGTTAGGTCCAGTAAGTTTGTTATCCTTAAGTATGGTAAAAAGTGGATTAAAGCCCATTATATCCTGAGAATCATACATATAACACATAATTAGAGGGTGTTTAAAAAAATTGGTTCCTCTAACAATTATTTAAAATTAAAACACCAACACTTAAACACCATAGGTTTCCGGTATGCCACGTTGGGTGACTTATATACCACCTAAATTTATTTAAATGTTACTTCGGTCCTACTACTAAATAATTAGTCACGTTAGGGTGATCTATATTATTTTTCATAGCTAAGTGTATACCATTATTAAATCTTAAATTAATAATAATAATACCAGATGCGCCTTTTGACTATGATAAATTCTTGCTCCCAACAATAAGATACTACTAAAATTACAAATCTAAAGAGTATTCAGACTGACTGGCCAGGCCGGTGGAAGTATTGCTAAGAGGCTAACCACTTTTCTAGACATCAATCTAAATGGCCAGGTAAGCTGCACGCTTTCCTAGACACCAACGCAAGAATACTCAAAGATGTGTTATTTTAGATTCTCTTCCTAGTTGAGCGTGAAAGCTATCAAAAAATAGGGTATCCTTTTATTATTTGAATTATATGAAACTTAGTACGCCACGTTGGGTGACATATGTACCTTCCAATATTCATAATTAATTTTAGAAGTTTGTTCTAGTAATTTCCATAACACTCTAGACACCATAAATTACATGCCACGATGGGTGACGTATACATAATTTATATTCGACTTAGTGTTAAATTACATACAAACAATAATGGAGACCATGGGATTTAATACCAAATTAATTCCCTCTCCCACTTAGTATTTTACTATGAGGATTTTATCTAGATGCATCGTCCTATGTTATTTTTTCGCAGTCCACATGTATCATAATAACAATACATATAACACATAACATAGCAGCATACTCATCATGATTAAAGCATAATAAAACAGCCCTATGTCCATGTCGTTCTAGCATGCGAAGGGTTAGTATCACATGGCATAACAAACAAACATGGAACACATAGTAGTAATAATCAAGATCAGCCAACATTATGTAAAACATAATAAAATACATCCACTATTATGGCCCCGAAGAATAATCTTCAAAATCATCCATCGATAAATTTTTGAAAATCTTCAGCCGCCTGTTTGACTGCCTAAACGAGTTCAGAATGGCTTGAAAAATCTGGAGATGGATCTCATCTCCGCCTGTAGGTATCGCTCTGCCGTTTCCGAAAAGATATTATTCGCCCCAATCGGATATCGTATGCAAAATCTGTAGCCAGAACAGCGAAGCAGCCACAAAAACAGCATATAGCAGCGGAAAAACTCTGTTTCTCGCAACTTCGTCGATCAAACAATTACATACGACAAATACAACAGAAAAATCTATTCTATTACATCAGATTATAATCTAAATTGAATACAATTCGAATTACAAGATTACAATCAAAATAGAAATCAAAAATTAAAACTAATCATGATCAACCCTCATGATTTAATTTACAACCACGATAAACCATGTGGGATCCAAAAACATAATTACAACCATGGCCATAATAGTGGATAACAAACTGCATCAAAAAAACAATACAAACCCACCACTATATACATACATAATTACGACATGGACATCATATCATATAACGCAGAACCCTAGAACCTGGCTCTGATACCAATTGTTGGGATAATCGAATCATGATGTTGCGTTTTATGATATGAAAAGGAACGAGTTTGAATATAAAATTAACCTTAATCGCTACGGCGCGAGCGATTCAAATCCACGTCTTCTACTATATTCCCGTATTCACCTTGAGCGAAATGTGGCTTTCGATCCTCCCAAGGTTGCCTCCCTTCTAGCTTTGAGATCTTGGAACCCTAGTTCTTGATTGCCTCCTTGAACGGCTGCTCACAAAAACCCTAGTATTTCCAACTCATAGCTAGAAGAGAATAAGATGAATATATAGGCTACAGTAGGGATCCTGGATAATTAGGTCGGGCCTTCCAATGACATTCTGGGTCAAGCCCAATGTCATTAAATATTAATTCAATCCACTAAAAAATTTATATTTGCACTACCTCTCCTAATGCCGTAATTTAATTATTTAATTCGGCTCCAATATTATTTGCTTATTAAATTCCCCATGTTTAAGATATCGAATGTCCATTAATTAAATTAATTTCTGATAATTAATTTAATCAATATCTTTTATCCTTGATCATCCACTCAACCTTATAATTATGCAAGAACAAATCTGCCTGCAGGACTAAAGCATAATTATCTTTATGAGCTTTCAAGAGGACATCATCACCCGAATATTTTCGGACACGGTTTCCTTTTATAGTCAATATCCCACTCTGTATGCAATGTCATTGTCCAAAACATAATATTGTGATTAACAAAAAATCACATCACATATGAATCAAAACATGTGCATTGCATACAAGTGTCAATCACTGTATCCGGATTAAGAATCTAAGTAATAATAATATTATAGAATCTTAGTTCTTCTTTATTATCAGAATAGAAGAACAATTCTAATATTTTAATCCCGTTCAATATACACAAAGCATACAAGTATTATTCAATAATCAAGATAGATTATTTCCAAATAATACTTCAGTCATTCCAGTGGTTTGTTTAACTCCACTTAAACTGTGAACATTTATTATATTATATATAGACACTGACAATCTAATCTTCTGTTATCCCATTTGATACTAGATTATCCACAATATATAATATACAAACAGTGTTAAAATACGCATTCAAGATTCTCAATAAAAAAAGACAATGTCATATACTTCAAACGAATAGTTCAGTATACTCCCTAACAATCTCCCACTTATACTCAAGCTATTCTTTGAGTATATCAGTGTTTTATTACAAGCAATCCACTACCAATTAAATAACTATTATGTGACCATACATCTGACTCCTATCGCCTCCACGTGCTGCTCAAAAGCCTTAGCTGGTAAGCTCTTTGTGAAAGGATCTGCCCGGTTGTCCTTTGATGCTATATCAGTCACAATAATATCTCCTCGCTTAACGAATTGTCGTATAAGGTGATACTTACGCTCGATGTGTTTTGCTGCCTTATGTTCTCGCGGTTCCTTTGCATTTGCCACAGCACCAGTGTTATCACAATACACTGTCAAGCTCCTAGGCAAATTAGGTACCACATCTATGTCCAAAAGAAAGTTTCTGAACCATATTGCCTCTTTGGCTGCCTCCGAAGCTGCCACATATTCGGCTTCCATGGTAGAGTCAGCAACGCATTTCTGCTTTACACTCCTCCATATTACAGCTCCACCTCCTAAGGTAAACACATATCCCGAGGTTGATTTCCTCTTATCTCTATCTGCTTGGAAATCTGAATCGGTATATCCTAGAGGTAACAAATCTGAGGCCTTGTAAATTAGCATATACTCCTTAGTCCTTCTCAGGTACTTGAGTATAGCCTTTACTGCACTCCAATGTTCCTGTCCTGGGTTTGACTGATATCTGCTAACCATGCCCACGGCAAAACAAATATCAGGTCTCGTACATAACATTGCATACATTAAGCTTCCGCATGCCGAAGCATAGGGAACCGCTTTCATGCTCTCTATCGCCTCTAGTGTCTTAGGACACTGTTTCTTTGATAGAGCAACTCCATGTTTATAAGGTAGGTTACCCTTCTTGGAGTCCTGCATGTTAAAACAAGCCAATACCTCATCAATATAGGGCTTTTGGGATAAAGCCAACATCCTTTTCTTGCGATCCCTTATAACTTTGATCCCAAGGATGTATGCCGCTTCACCTAAGTCCTTCATTTCGAACTGTTTGAACAACCATGCCTTTACCGCTGATAACATCCCTACATTGTTTCCAATGAGTAAAATATCATCTACGTATAGCACTAGAAAAGTCACTGAACTACCCTCACATTTCTTGTACACACACGACTCGCTTGGACATTGATCAAATCCGTATGACTGGATTACCTGATCAAAGCGAATATTCCAATACCTAGAAGCTTGTTTAAGTCCATAAATGGACTTCTTAAGCTTACATACCAGATGCTCTTGGCCTTCCTTAATGAATCCTTCTGGTTGTTGCATATAGATGATCTCATCATCAAGACTCCCATTTAGGAAAGCTGTCTTGACATCCATTTGCCAAATCTCATAATCGAGATGAGCTGCTATAGATAAAAGAATCCGGATCGACTTTAGCATGACTACTGGCGAAAAGGTTTCCTCATAATCGATCCCTTCTTTCTGAGTATACCCTTTCGCAACAAGTCTTGCTTTCCAAGCTTTTACCTTTTTGTCAGATCCTCTTTTTCTCTTGTAGATCCACTTACATCCAATGGGTTTTACACCTTTGAGTGGTTCCACGAGCTCCCAGACTTGATTTGAATACATAGATTCCATCTCAGATTTCATTGCTTTTTGCCATAGATCTGCATCTTTGTCTTGCAGTGCTTCCTCGTATGTCATGGGATCCTCATCATGTTCCTCAGAGACCAAGTCCGAAGACTCTCCCAATAACATGAATCTGCTGGGTTTACGAATAACCCTCCCACTACGACGAGACACCGGTGTGGTATTAGTGATATGTTGTGTGTTCTCTTGTGGCTGTTCTACTTGTACTATTGGCACTTGTTCATTATTTGTCTCTCCCACTAGTTCCTCTAAAACGACACTGCTCGTGGGTTTATGGTTCATCATATAGTCCTCCTCTAGGAATCTAGCATTGGTACTAACAATGACATCCCGATCCTTAGGACTATAAAATAAATATCCTTTCGTTCCCATGGGATAGCCTACAAAAAGCCTTACTTCTGTACGAGATTCTAACTTAGTCACGTTCTTGTTCAACACATGTGCTGGACAACCCCATATCCGAATATGTCTTAGACTAGGTTTTGAACCAGCCCACAATTCTTTTGGAGTCCTAGGAACTGACTTAGAAGGAACTAAATTCAAAAGATAAGCTGATGTTTCTAAAGCATGTCCCCAAAACGACTTGGGTAATTCTGAATAACTCATCATCGATCTAACACTCTCCAAAAGAGTACGATTCCTTCTCTCCGCTACACCATTCTGTTGGGGTGTTCCAGGTGCAGTCAACTGAGACATGATCCCATTCTTTGATAAGTAATCCCTAAATTCTCCAAGCAAGTATTCGCCACCACGATCTGATCGTAGTGACTTGATACATTTTCCATGTCGCTTCTCCGTTACAGTTTTGTACTCCTTGAACTTGTCAAAGCACTCTGATTTACGGCGCAACAAATAAATGTATCCATATCTAGAATAATCATCAATAAAAGTGACAAAATATTCATAACCACCTCTTGCTTGAATATTCATGGGTCCACATAAATCAGTATGAACCAATTCTAACACTTCTTTGGCTCTATTCCCCTTTGCCTTAAAAGGCCTAGTGGTCATTTTACCTTCCAAACAGGATTCACAGACTGGAAATGGCTCCACTGCCAATGAGCCTAAAGGCCCATCTACTACCAGTCTTTGAATCCTCCTCAAGTTAATATGACCTAATCTTAAGTGCCAAAGATATGTTTGGTTCAAAGAAGAAGGTTCCTTTCTTTTAGTAGTGATAGAAGATGTGTTATTTAATACCCTATGTTGTAGTTGCAGTGCAGGTTGATTAGGAGTGATTATGTATAAATTGTCTTGCAATGTACCAGAACATATAACTAGTTTATTCCTCATAATTGAAACATTATGATCCAAACAAACATTATAACCATCCAAAGCAAGTTTAGAAACCGAAATTAAATTCCTTCTAAACGAAGGTACATAAAGACAATTGTTCAAAACCAAATTCCTATCATCACCAAAAGATAAATTAACATCTCCCACTGCAACTACTGCTACTTTCGTAGCATCTCCCATGAACACATATATCTCGCCATCTCTAAGCATTCTGGATTGCTGGAACCCCTGCATAGAATTACAAACATGATCAGTGGCTCCTGTATCTACACACCAAGTGCTCGTAGATATAGCCGCTATATATGTTTCTGTAACTAGAGAAAGAGACATACCAGTATTGTTTTTCTTCTTAGGAAGAGGACGATCCTGTTTCCAGTGACCCGACTGCTTGCACCTGAAGCACTTGCCCTTGGGCTTTTTCACAGCACCACCTTGAACTCCCACAGCTTTCACAACTTTCTGTGTCTGAGCCTTTTTCTTCTTCTTGGCTTTCGGCTTAGAAGAAGAAGGTTTCTCAGCCACATTGACTTGAACACTCTGCTGAAAAAGTCCTTCAGCTGCCTGAAGTTCTGTCAGAAGTTCCGCAAGACTATACATCCTTTTGTTCATGGTGTAATTCAAGCGGAACTGCTCAAAACTTTTGGGTAAACTCATAAGGATGATATCGATCTGGGTTTCCCCATCAACCTCAGCACCAAGGATCTCCATCTCATTCAGATGTGACATCATCCTGAGAACATGATCCCTTACAGGTGTCCCTTCAGTCATCTGAGTGTTCATTAAAGCTTTCATTGTTACTTGCCTTGCAGCCCTATTCTGATCTCTAAAAAGTTCTTTGAGATTAAAGAGCATATCTGAAGCAGTGGTCATAGCCTGATGCTGATGCTGCAAAACACCTGACATTGCTGCCAGAATGTAACATCGCGACATCTCATCAGCCTTAATCCACTTCTTATAATACTCCTTCTCAACTTCAGAAGCATTCTCAGCAGGCTCCTCTGGCTTGGGTTCATTAATGCAAAATTTGTACTCCTCAGCAGTCAACACAATGTCCAAATTACGTTTCCATTCAATATAGTTAGGTCCAGTAAGTTTGTTATCCTTAAGTATGGTAAAAAGTGGATTAAAGCCCATTATATCCTGAGAATCATATATATAACACATAATTAGAGGGTGTTTAAAAAAATTGGTTCCTCTAACAATTATTTAAAATTAAAACACCAACACTTAAACACCATAGGTTTCCGGTATGCCACGTTAGGTGACTTATATACCACCTAAATTTATTTAAATGTTACTTCGGTCCTACTACTAAATAATTAGTCACGTTAGGGTGATCTATATTATTTTTCATAGCTAAGTGTATACCATTATTAAATCTTAAATTAATAATAATAATACCAGATGCGCCTTTTGACTATGATAAATTCTTGCTCCTAACAATAAGATACTACTAAAATTACAAATCTAAAGAGTATTCAGACTGACTGGCCAGGCCGGTGGAAGCATTGCCAAGAGGCTAACCACTTTTCTAGACACCAATCTAAATGGCCAGGTAAGCTGCACGCTTTCCTAGACACCAAGGCAAGAATACTCAAAGATGTGTTATTTTAGATTCTCTTCCTAGTTGAGCGTGAAAGCTATCAAAAAATAGGGTATCCTTTTATTATTTGAATTCTATGAAACTTAGTACGCCACGTTGGGTGACATATGTACCTTCCAATATTCATAATTAATTTTAGAAGTTTGTTCTAGTAATTTCCACAACACTCTAGACACCATAAATTACATGCCACGATGGGTGACGTATACATAATTTATATTCGACTTAGTGTTAAATTACATACAAACAATAATGGAGACCATGAGATTTAATACCAAATTAATTCCCTCTCCCACTTAGTATTTTACTATGAGGATTTTATCTAGATGCATCGTCCTATGTTATTTTTTCGCAGTCCACATGTATCATAATAACAATACATATAACACATAACATAGCAGCATACTCATCATGATTAAAGCATAATAAAACAGCCCTATGTCCATGTCGTTCTAGCATGCGAAGGGTTAGTATCACATGGCATAACAAACAAACATGGAACACATAGTAGTAATAATCAAGATCAGCAAACATTATGTAAAACATAATAAAATACATCCACTATTATGGCCCCGAAGAATAATCTTCAAAATCATCCATCGATAAAATTTCGAAAATCTTCAGCCGCCTGTTTGACTGCCTAAACGAGCTCAGAATGGCTTGAAAAATCTGGAGATGGTTCCCATCTCAGCCTGTAGGTATCGCTCTGCCGTTTCCGAAAAGATATTATTCGCCCCAATCGGATATCGTATGCAAAATCTGTAGCCAGAACAGCGAAGCAGCCACAAAAACAGCATATAGCAGCGGAAAAACTCTGTTTCTCGCATTTTCGTCGATCAAACAATTACATACGACAAATACAACAGAAAAATCTATTCTATTACATCAGATTATAATCTAAATTGAATACAATTCGAATTACAAGATTACAATCAAAATAGAAATCAAAAATTAAAACTAATCATGATCAACCCTCATGATTTAATTTACAACCACGATAAACCACGTGGGATCCAAAAACATAATTACAACCATGGCCATAATAGTGGATAACAACCTGCATCAAAAAAACAATACAAACCCACCACTATATACATACATAATTACGACATGGACATCATATCATATAACGCAGAACCCTAGAACCTGGCTCTTGATGCCAATTGTTGGGACAATCGAATCATGATGCTGCGTTTTATGATATGAAAACGAACGAGTTTGAATAGAAAATTAACCTTAATCGCTACGGCGCAAGCGATTCAAATCCACGTCTTCTACTGTATTCCCGTATTCACCTTGAGCGAAGTGTGACCTTCGATCCTCCCAAGGTTGCCTCCCTTCTAACTTTGAGATCTTGGAACCCTAGTTCTTGGTTGCCTCCTTGAACGGCTGCTCACAAAAACCCTAGTATTTTCCAACTCTTAGCTAGAAGAGAATAAGATGAATATATAGGCTACAGTAGGGATCCTGGATAATTAGGTCGGGCCTTCCAATGACATTCTGGGTCAAGCCCAATGTCATTAAATATTAATTCAATCCACTAAAGAATTAATATTTGCACTACCTCTCCTAATGCCGTTATTTAATTATTTAATTCGGCTCCAATATTATTTGCTTATTAAATTCCCCATGTTTAAGATATCGAATGTCCATTAATTAAATTAATTTCTGATAATTAATTTAATCAATATCTTTTATCCTTGATCATCCACTCAACCTTATAATTATGCAAGAACAAATCTGCCTGCAGGACTAAAGCATAATTATCTTTATGAGCTTTCAAGAGGACATCATCACCCGAATATTTTCGGACACGGTTTCCTTTTATAGTCAATATCCCACTCTGTATGCAATGTCATTGTCCAAAACATAATATTGTGATTAACAAAAAATCACATCACATATGAATCAAAACATGTGCATTGCATACAAGTGTCAATCACTGTATCCGGATTAAGAACCTAAGCAATAATAATATTATAGAATCTTAGTTCTTCTTTATTATCAGAATAGAAGAACAATTCTAATATTTTAATCCCGTTCAATATACACAAAGCATACAAGTATTATTCAATAATCAAGATAGATTATTTCCAAATAATACTTCAGTCATTCCAGTGGTTTGTTTAACTCCACTTAAACTGTGAACATTTATTATATTATATATAGACACTGACAATCTAATCTTCTGTTATCCCATTTGATACTAGATTATCCACAATATATAATATACAAACAGTGTTAAAATACGCATTCAAGATTCTCAATAAAAAAGACAATGTCATATACTTCAAACGAATAGTTCAGTATACTCCCTAACAATCTCCCACTTATACTCAAGCTATTCTTTGAGTATATCAGTGTTTTATTACAAGCAATGCACTACCAATTAAATAACTATTACGTGACCATACATCTGACTCCTATCGCCTCCACGTGCTGCTCAAAAGCCTTAGCTGGTAAGCTCTTTGTGAAAGGATCTGCCCGGTTGTCCTTTGATGCTATATCAGTCACAATAATATCTCCTCGCTTAACGAATTGTCGTATAAGGTGATACTTACGCTCGATGTGTTTTGCTGCCTTATGGTCTCGCGGTTCCTTTGCATTTGCCACAGCACCAGTGTTATCACAATACACTGTCAAGCTCCTAGGCAAATTAGGTACCACATCTATGTCCAAAAGAAAGTTTCTGAACCATATTGCCTCTTTGGCTGCCTCCGAAGCTGCCACATATTCGGCTTCCATGGTAGAGTCAGCAACGCATTTCTGCTTTACACTCCTCCATATTACAGCTCCACCTCCTAAGGTAAACACATATCCCGAGGTTGATTTCCTCTTATCTCTATCTGCTTGGAAATCTGAATCGGTATATCCTAGAGGTAACAAATCTGAGGCCTTGTAAATTAGCATATACTCCTTAGTCCTTCTCAGGTACTTGAGTATAGCCTTTACTGCACTCCAATGTTCCTGTCCTGGGTTTGACTGATATCTGCTAACCATGCCCACGGCAAAACAAATATCAGGTCTCGTACATAACATTGCATACATTAAGCTTCCGCATGCCGAAGCATAGGGAACCGCTTTCATGCTCTCTATCGCCTCTGGTGTCTTAGGACACTGTTTCTTTGATAGAGCAACTCCATGTTTATAAGGTAGGTTACCCTTCTTGGAGTCCTGCATGTTAAAACGAGCCAATACCTCATCAATATAGGGCTCTTGGGATAAAGCCAACATCCTTTTCTTGCGATCCCTTATAACTTTGATCCCAAGGATGTATGCCGCTTCACCTAAGTCCTTCATTTCGAACTGTTTGAACAACCATGCCTTTACCGCTGATAACATCCCTACATTGTTTCCAATGAGTAAAATATCATCTACGTATAGCACTAGAAAAGTCACTGAACTACCCTCACATTTCTTGTACACACACGACTCGCTTGGACATTGATCAAATCCGTATGACTGGATTACCTGATCAAAGCGAATATTCCAATACCTAGAAGCTTGTTTAAGTCCATAAATGGACTTCTTAAGCTTACATACCAGATGCTCTTGGCCTTCCTTAATGAATCCTTCTGGTTGTTGCATATAGATGATCTCATCATCAAGACTCCCATTTAGGAAAGCTGTCTTGACATCCATTTGCCAAATCTCATAATCGAGATGAGCTGCTATAGATAAAAGAATCCGGATCGACTTTAGCATGACTACTGGCGAAAAGGTTTCCTCATAATCGATCCCTTCTTTCTGAGTATACCCTTTCGCAACAAGTCTTGCTTTCCAAGCTTTTACCTTTTTGTCAGATCCTCTTTTTCTCTTGTAGATCCACTTACATCCAATGGGTTTTACACCTTTGGGTGGTTCCACGAGCTCCCAGACTTGATTTGAATACATAGATTCCATCTCAGATTTCATTGCTTTTTGCCATAGATCTGCATCTTTGTCTTGCAGTGCTTCCTCGTATGTCATGGGATCCTCATCATGTTCCTCAGAGACCAAGTCCGAAGACTCTCCCAATAACATGAATCTGCTGGGTTTACGAATAACCCTCCCACTACGACGAGACACCGGTGTGGTATTAGTGATATGTTGTGTGTTCTCTTGTGGCTGTTCTACTTGTACTATTGGCACTTGTTCATTATTTGTCTCTCCCACTAGTTCCTCTAAAACGACACTGCTCGTGGGTTTATGGTTCATCATATAGTCCTCCTCTAGGAATCTAGCATTGGTACTAACAATGACATCCCGATCCTTAGGACTATAAAATAAATATCCTTTCGTTCCCATGGGATAGCCTACAAAAAGCCTTACTTCTGTACGAGATTCTAACTTAGTCACGTTCTTGTTCAACACATGTGCTGGACAACCCCATATCCGAATATGTCTTAGACTAGGTTTTGAACCAGCCCACAATTCTTTTGGAGTCCTAGGAACTGACTTAGAAGGAACTAAATTCAAAAGATAAGCTGATGTTTCTAAAGCATGTCCCCAAAACGACTTGGGTAATTCTGAATAACTCATCATCGATCTAACACTCTCCAAAAGAGTACGATTCCTTCTCTCCGCTACACCATTCTGTTGGGGTGTTCCAGGTGCAGTCAACTGAGACATGATCCCATTCTTTGATAAGTAATCCCTAAATTCTCCAAGCAAGTATTCGCCACCACGATCTGATCGTAGTGACTTGATACATTTTCCATGTCGCTTCTCCGTTACAGTTTTGTACTCCTTGAACTTGTCAAAGCACTCTGATTTACGGCGCAACAAATAAATGTATCCATATCTAGAATAATCATCAATAAAAGTGACAAAATATTCATAACCACCTCTTGCTTGAATATTCATGGGTCCACATAAATCAGTATGAACCAATTCTAACACTTCTTTGGCTCTATTCCCCTTTGCCTTAAAAGGCCTAGTGGTCATTTTACCTTCCAAACAGGATTCACAGACTGGAAATGGCTCCACTGCCAATGAGCCTAAAGGCCCATCTACTACCAGTCTTTGAATCCTCCTCAAGTTAATATGACCTAATCTTAAGTGCCAAAGATATGTTTGGTTCAAAGAAGAAGGTTCCTTTCTTTTAGTAGTGATAGAAGATGTGTTATTTAATACCCTATGTTGTAGTTGCAGTGCAGGTTGATTAGGAGTGATTATGTATAAATTGTCTTGCAATGTACCAGAACATATAACTAGTTTATTCCTCATAATTGAAACATTATGATCCAAACAAACATTATAACCATCCAAAGCAAGTTTAGAAACCGAAATTAAATTCCTTCTAAACGAAGGTACATAAAGACAATTGTTCAAAACCAAATTCCTATCATCACCAAAAGATAAATTAACATCTCCCACTGCAACTACTGCTACTTTCGTAGCATCTCCCATGAACACATATATCTCGCCATCTCTAAGCATTCTGGATTGCTGGAACCCCTGCATAGAATTACAAACATGATCAGTGGCTCCTGTATCTACACACCAAGTGCTCGTAGATATAGCCGCTATATATGTTTCTGTAACTAGAGAAAGAGACATACCAGTATTGTTTTTCTTCTTAGGAAGAGGACGATCCTGTTTCCAGTGACCCGACTGCTTGCACCTGAAGCACTTGCCCTTGGGCTTTTTCACAGCACCACCTTGAACTCCCACAGCTTTCACAACTTTCTGTGTCTGAGCCTTTTTCTTCTTCTTGGCTTTCGGCTTAGAAGAAGAAGGTTTCTCAGCCACATTGACTTGAACACTCTGCTGAAAAAGTCCTTCAGCTGCCTGAAGTTCTGTCAGAAGTTCCGCAAGACTATACATCCTTTTGTTCATGGTGTAATTCAAGCGGAACTGCTCAAAACTTTTGGGTAAACTCATAAGGATGATATCGATCTGGGTTTCCCCATCAACCTCAGCACCAAGGATCTCCATCTCATTCAGATGTGACATCATCCTGAGAACATGATCCCTTACAGGTGTCCCTTCAGTCATCTGAGTGTTCATTAAAGCTTTCATTGCTACTTGCCTTGCAGCCCTATTCTGATCTCTAAAAAGTTCTTTGAGATTAAAAAGCATATCTGAAGCAGTGGTCATAGCCTGATGCTGATGCTGCAAAACACCTGACATTGCTGCCAGAATGTAACATCGCGACATCTCATCAGCCTTAATCCACTTCTTATAATACTCCTTCTCAACTTCAGAAGCATTCTCAGCAGGCTCCTCTGGCTTGGGTTCATTAATGCAAAATTTGTACTCCTCAGCAGTCAACACAATGTCCAAATTACGTTTCCATTCAATATAGTTAGGTCCAGTAAGTTTGTTATCCTTAAGTATGGTAAAAAGTGGATTAAAGCCCATTATATCCTGAGAATCATATACATAACACATAATTAGAGGGTGTTTAAAAAAATTGGTTCCTCTAACAATTATTTAAAATTAAAACACCAACACTTAAACACCATAGGTTTCCGGTATGCCACGTTAGGTGACTTATATACCACCTAAATTTATTTAAATGTTACTTCGGTCCTACTACTAAATAATTAGTCACGTTAGGGTGATCTATATTATTTTTCATAGCTAAGTGTATACCATTATTAAATCTTAAATTAATAATAATAATACCAGATGCGCCTTTTGACTATGATAAATTCTTGCTCCTAACAATAAGATACTACTAAAATTACAAATCTAAAGAGTATTCAGACTGACTGGCCAGGCCGGTGGAAGCATTGCCAAGAGGCTAACCACTTTTCTAGACACCAATCTAAATGGCCAGGTAAGCTGCACGCTTTCCTAGACACCAAGGCAAGAATACTCAAAGATGTGTTATTTTAGATTCTCTTCCTAGTTGAGCGTGAAAGCTATCAAAAAATAGGGTATCCTTTTATTATTTGAATTCTATGAAACTTAGTACGCCACGTTGGGTGACATATGTACCTTCCAATATTCATAATTAATTTTAGAAGTTTGTTCTAGTAATTTCCACAACACTCTAGACACCATAAATTACATGCCACGATGGGTGACGTATACATAATTTATATTCGACTTAGTGTTAAATTACATACAAACAATAATGGAGACCATGGGATTTAATACCAAATTAATTCCCTCTCCCACTTAGTATTTTACTATGAGGATTTTATCTAGATGCATCGTCCTATGTTATTTTTTCGCAGTCCACATGTATCATAATAACAATACATATAACACATAACATAGCAGCATACTCATCATGATTAAAGCATAATAAAACAGCCCTATGTCCATGTCGTTCTAGCATGCGAAGGGTTAGTATCACATGGCATAACAAACAAACATGGAACACATAGTAGTAATAATCAAGATCAGCCAACATTATGTAAAACATAATAAAATACATCCACTATTATGGCCCCGAAGAATAATCTTCAAAATCATCCATCGATAAATTTTCAAAAATCTTCAGCCGCCTGTTTGACTGCCTAAACGAGCTCAGAATGGCTTGAAAAATCTGGAGATGGTTCCCATCTCAGCCTGTAGGTATCGCTCTGCCGTTTCCGAAAAGATATTATTCGCCCCAATCGGATATCGTATGCAAAATCTGTAGCCAGAACAGCGAAGCAGCCACAAAAACAGCATATAGCAGCGAAAAAACTCTGTTTCTCGCATCTTCGTCGATCAAACAATTACATACGACAAATACAACAGAAAAATCTATTCTATTACATCAGATCATAATCTAAATTGAATACAATTCGAATTACAAGATTACAATCAAAATAGAAATCAAAACTTAAAACTAATCATGATCAACCCTCATGATTTAATTTACAACCACGATAAACCACGTGGGATCCAAAAACATAATTACAACCATGGCCATAATAGTGGATAACAACCTGCATCAAAAAAACAATACAAACCCACCACTATATACATACATAATTACGACATGGACATCATATCATATAACGCAGAACCCTAGAACCTGGCTCTGATACCAATTGTTGGGACAATCGAATCATGAAATTGTCTTTGCCTCTAATCCACGGGTCTGTGCCAACACAGATATCATTGCCATCTCCCAAAACCCATTTGAAGCCCCGTTTTGGCTCCTCTTTAGCTGCAAATATACCAGGCCAAATGAAACTGGATCCGCCACTTCGTTTTGCTGCTAAAATATGTGACTTAGGGTAATATCTAGCTTTAAAGCTAGCGTGTGAGGTTTGTGAGCAAAATTCCAGACATGCTTCCCCAACATGGCTATATTAAAGCCATATAAATTACGGAAACCCAACCCCCATTTCGACTTGGTCACGCTCATTCTATCCCATGAAAACCAGTGAATTCCTCTAGTGCTAGTCGAATTTGAACTCCACCAAAAGCCATTAATATTTACTAATAAAATATATAATATTTCAATAGTATTACATGATACATTTTACATTATATACCTATATATAATCGGAGTAAAGGGGTTAATGTGGTGTAGTTGTTGTGATAAAGGAGTAGTTAGGTGAAACTAAAATACATAAAATTAAAATCCTATATCAAATAAGTTCTATAGGCTATAAAATTATTATAAATTTTATGATTTAAATTATAATTCATTTAATTTTATATATTTAACATAAATGAAAATAATAATAACAAGATTATAATATTTTCATAAATATGTACATATTCTAAAATAAATTATAAGCAAACAATTATTATATAAATATTGTTTTTATATAATAGGGACCGGTTCTACAACCATAATTGGATATCTTTTCATATCCAATCAGCCCATCTCATACCGTTAAAAAAATAAATCAACGGCTGAGATAAAAAGAAAAATTGACCATACGCTCTATAATAGAGCATAGAGTGTACGTACGCTCTATAATACAACGTACATATATTTTTTTATTTCCTATTTTATCTTTTAAAGTATACGCTCTATTATATATCTCTATTATATTTTCTAATATATTTTCTAATGAGAGCGCGAGTGGGGTACATCTTAAGAACTACTTCCCAGTTCACCATATGAGATGGCACCATATCATTATTTCTATATATTTTAACTAACTGAAATTATTTATTATTTGACAAAATATTATATATTTTTATAAATCTTAATTATTTATTATTTTAGAAATTTATAAAATATGTATAGTTTTATAAAACAAAAATATTTAATATTATAATATCTTTTATATTATAAAATTTATTTATATTAAAAATATAACATTTAAATATTATTTCAATTATATTCTAAATATAATTATATATAATAATTCTTATTTAATTTTATTAATTTTATTTTATATAATATAAATTAAAATTATTTCAATTATTTTTATGTATCTTTTGAAAGCTAATTTATTTTAAGATGTGTATGGCTGCATGCATACAAACTCCTATGTCCGCCATCTCTCATTGCTTATGCAGTATTGAGTTCGTAGAATGCAAAGGCGAACTAGAGGGCATTGTTCTATTTTTATTTCATCACTTAATAATTTTAATTTTAAATATTTTCATTTTTTTATAAATACTTAAAATTTCAAAATTCTAAATATTATAAAATCTAAATTTATATTACGTAAATATCTATCACTTTTATTACCTAAATATTATAAAATCTAAATTTATATTACGTAAATATCTATCACTATTATTACGTAAATATTATAAAATCTAAATTTATATTACATAAATATTATTTATAAAAATTTATTATTATTTTACAAAATATATAATTATTTTCTTTAGAGAGCTCACTTAAATCTCTAAAAAATGGTATCATAAAAGAATAAGTGTGTTTCCGGGGAGATAAGGATGAGTATTCGTTAGAGACATATAATAGAGCTCATGCTTTAAAGGGTAAAATAGGAAATAAAAATATATATAGGTACATACGCTCTATTATAGAGATAGAACATATGGTCAATTATTTTTATCTCAGCTGTTGATTTATTTTTTTAACAGTATGAGATGGGTTGGTTGGATATCAAAAAATATCTTACTGTGGCTGGTGAATATTTTCCTATATAATATATAATAAAAATATATATATAATTAAAAATTTAGAACAACCATACAAGTAATTAATAAATGTAGTTAACAATAAAATAATATTTTTATATTTAATATTATAAAATGTAAATATATTAAAAGAATTATAATATATAAAATAAATATATTAATTATAATAAATATACTTTAAATATTTAAAAGGCGTTCCGTGTATCGCACACACGAGATTTAAGCTAGTTTAAATAATAAGTAGGATCTAAACTAGGGGTGACAAAAATTGACACAACCTGAAGTCCGCACAAACCCGGCACAAACCCGACACGAAAGAATACGAATTTGGGTCGGAGGTTTTCAATTTCGGATTGGGTTGGGTAAAACTTTATCCAAAAAATTGGGTATCCAAAATACTCGAATTATAATATATAATACATTATATATAATATATATTTACACCTATGAAGCAGGGGACGCCTCCTAGCTATTGTACCCAAGTTTAGGGATGACATGAGGACAGTAGACTAGATTTGGGGACGTTTCAGGACTTAAAATGAAAAAAATACCTGTCCCCCACTTAAAAAACATAAAATGCAAGGCTGGAAGATGAGTGGGAGAGAAGAAGCAAACTTCCGGGCCCAAGAGATGTTCCATTGCCTTCTGAATCTGAATCCAGTTTTGATTCTTCAAAAAAAAAATTGGTACTTTTCCTATTTTATATTTTAATCTTTTAGATGTTGAGTTTTATTTTTATCTTATGTTTTGATCTGTTAGATGTTATATGGCTTTTTTTGACAGATAGATGTTATATAGTTATATACATGAATAATTTTTATTTTTTTTTATATATATTGCTGGTACCCGTACTCTAAGATTTTAAAATTGTTGTTTCCTGTCCCCGTACCCGTCTCCGTGCAACATAGATTTACACCACATAATTATATATGTGTGATATATTGACATATTATTTAAATAATTATAATTCATATATCATCAAAAAAGGTTATTATAATATTATATATATATAATTTTATATAATTAAATAATTAATTTTTATTAATTTTCGAGTCAAAATGGGTCATTTTGGTTTGATTCGGTTGAAATCTTCAACTAGTTTTGTGTTCGGGTTGACTCAAAACAGGACCGGGTATAACAAACCCGACACGAACCTAACCCATTACCTAAAATTACCACCCTTGATCTAAACTCGCTTTATAATATTAAGAATAAGGGTATTTTTGGGGGGGAAATAGACGATGGGATCAATGTGTACACCTGACAAGCAATGAGGGCACACAAGTACGTTTTTAAACTTTATGGTTTAAGTGTTTGATCGGGGAAACTATTAGGATTAAAGTATAAATAACCCTTTAAATTAAGATAAAAATGTCTGGGGCAAGGTGTCTTTTTTCTGGGTGGATTCTGAAAAGACAGCAAGTTCTTGTGCAGATGTGATCTTCAAATGGTGGTTGAGGATGGATTACTAGGATTGGTGAAATTTATAAGAGTCTATTTTCCTATTCATTCTTTACTCGTTAAGATTTGATTCATGTGTGTCCGTTTGGTAACATTGCATTGTGCTATTCGAGTGATACTTTACGGGAAGTTCAGTGTAGTTCGAGAGTTCAACTCTGATGACGTACTTATTCAGTTGTTGAACAGTTTATTTGTAATCTTTTGCTCTAAGAGTATTCCAAATGCTTACTATATTGCATCCTTCATCCTTGAATCAGTTTCTACATGTACATTTTGGAAGATTATACATGAAACTTTTTTTTTATCTCCCTACATAATTACTGTAGAAATGTTCCTACCTCCATTGTAATGATCAATTAATTATTAGTTAGTCACACTTAAGCTTGTACATGTCTTCCAATCGTGTGTTAGTAACCCCTAAGCAATTGTGGATTTTCTTGTACAGGTTACGGATCCTGCATATTTACAGGAAGGTGAGAGCTAAATTATAACCCTTATATCTGATTAAGCAAGAAACCTGTTAAGTTTATTGATATTTTTCTTTGTATGGCATCTGACAAGTGATTATTTTCTTAACAGTTCAAACTCAAGCTCAATTGGCTTTACCCCATCTGCATTTGGGCCTGTGAGCGCTATGGGACAGAGTTCAACACTTCATATCCCCCTGCTTGGTTCTTTTATTTTGACAATGTTTATTACTTTTTTAGTGGTAGATGTCCATATTCATGTCTTTTGTGATTGCTTAATTTGTTAAATCCTTTTTTCTTGAGATTAAATGGCAAGTTGTGGGAATTTCATGGATGATGGTTGATTAGGCCTTAGGGTGCTATAATTTCATTTGCGATTAATACTCAAACAGAAAAATATTAAATTTTTGTTCATTTGTAATTTACGACTTAAGTTTGGTATTGAAGTAGCACTCATGTCTGGATATGGGAAAATTTGACTCGAAATGGATACATTGATACAGTAAGGCAATTGAAAACAGAAGTGTGGTCATTCTCTGCGGTTTCTCTTCCGTAATTTGGTACTAGAATTATTTTTCAGGTGTTTGTAAGTTTCTTTTCTAAATTCATACTCAAATTATTTTCCAAACCCATTACTTGCACCCTACAACCCAATCTATCAGTCCAAATTTGTCTTTATCTTTTGATATATCATTCAATGGTGAACTTTGACCAACAAATAACCCCTTTCATAGTCTTAACCGGTAGAAGGTAAAGGTAATGTGAAAAACTTTTATTGTGCCATCTTAAAGAAGGTTGGTAAACCATTGTTTAAAAAGGTGGAGATAGAGTTTGATGAACCCTCTATGATCATCAAACAACAATTTTATGATGAAGATGAAGAGAATGACAGAATATATTGTCGTTTCCAGAAAGATAACTATATACTATCAGTACTAGTAAGACATCAGAATAAACTGTCAAGACAGTAAATTCCAAATCGACTGTGAAGACAACAAGTTCAAAACATGTTGTCAACACTAGTAGGATAGTAACTTCCAAACTTACTATCAACAAGACTGAAAAGAATATGAATGGTAAACTAGGAATAGATAAGAAGAATAACTATGTTTATGTTTCCAATTCGCCCAGGAAGCTATGTAATAAATGTGGTACCTCTAGTCATTTAACTCATGCTTGCAATAGAAATCCAACAGAGATTAAGAATGCCACATCTGTTACGAGTAACTTGCATAGTACTCTTATAAATAATAGAAATGTCGTTCACTATTTTTAATATTGATTGTATGCCTTGCAAGATAAACATGTTAAGTGTATGTTTTAATTTATCTATGTGTGCTAGCAATGCATGTCAATATATGTCTGTTAAAATTGAAAAGGCCAAGACTCCAAATCCTCTTAAAGATTGGAAGGACAGGTCAACCCAAAACAAGAATCTCAAAATTGTTATCAAGAAACAATGGGCGGCTACATGAGTCAAGTTTAAGAAAACAAATGATGAAAAAGGAAATGATGTTTGTGAAATATGATGACTCTAAAGATCATGGACCCAACAAGGATTGAGACCAAATGAAACTTGAAATCATTCATTTTGTAGGGCAATAAGAAAAAGGACACGTGGATTATAGACAATGGATGTTCTACTCATATGACATGTGATAAAGCCCTGCTATCACAATTCAAGGAAATGGTTGGCTCTTATGTAACCTTTCGATACAACATCATTGGTTTTACAATAGGATATGACATCTTAGAAGTTGAGAATGTTGTTATTGAGAATATAGCTCTAGTTAATGGCTTGAAATACAATTGTGAAAGTGCTTTCAAGGTACACTTCAATGAAGATAAATGTTCTATCATCAACAAGAAAACAGGGCTGGAAGCGCCGAAAGGTGTAATAAAATGAATCTTGTTTGTTGCAGACCTGGATTTGGCCAGGAAGGACAAAGTTTACTGTTTATACAACAAAACTTCAACAAATGAGAGTTGGTTGTGGGACAAGAAGCTTTCACACCTGAATTTCAAGGCCATGAATTATCTTATAAAGAGAGAACTGGTGAAAGGACTTTCTCAACTTGAAATCTGTCTAGAAGGATTGTGTGAGATTTGTCAAAAAGGGAATTTAAGAAGAGCTAGCCACAAAAGCACTCGCAGTGGCTCAATCAATGGAGCTTTTTAACTTATTCACTTAGCCCTATTTGGTCTTGTGAATGTTCAATCACTTGCTAAAGAAGTATGCATTGGTTATGGTGGATGAACGCTCCAAATACACATGGGTGAGGTTTTTGGAATCCAAGAATGAATTTGCACAAGAAATCATGGATCTAGTAAGGGTTCTTGACAAGAATACCAAATATAAGGTGCAGGTCTTGAGAAGTGATAGTGGCACTGAGTTCAAAAATAGTGTCATGAATGACTTTTACAAGGATAATGGTGTCACTCAACAGTTTTCAGCCTCAATGACACCTCGACAAAATAGTGCGGTGGAAAGAAAGAACATGACCTTAATTGAAGTAACAAGAACAATGTTGAGTGAAGCAACGCTACCTACATGTTTTTGAGGAGAAGCCATCAACACAACCTGCTATACTCAACATAGAATAGTGGTGAACAAGATGTTTGGAAAGACTCATTATGAATTACTGATAGGAAGGAACCCTACTATCAAATACTTTCATATCTTTAGAAGAAAATAATTTATAATGAAGGACTCAACCGACATTAAGGGCAGGTTTAATACTAAAGAATTTGAAGGCATTTTCATGGGATATGGTATAGAAAGAACTGCATATAGAGTCTATATCATTGAACAAAGAACTATAGAAGAAAGTGTTAATGTTACTTTTGACGAAATCAAGTTTTCTGGCTTGGAAAATGGTCAAGAGAATGCTGTTCTTGCATTTGAAAATCAAGGGTATCTAGATGAAGTAGAACAAGAAGATGAGCAGGCTAGCATGGAGCAAGTCATTTCAGGAAACAACACAAACTCATGACAAGATCAAGCCATTGAAGAGTCAGCTCAATCAAATGAAAATTCAGGAAATATTCTCATGAATAGTGAAATAGAAGAGACTGACATTGGTTAAAGCTCAAGGAACTTCTCTGGTGATCAAATAATCTCCAAATTATAGATAGAAACAAAATGGAATAGTGATCACACAAATGATCTTATTATTGGTGTTCCAGAAACAACAGTAAGAAGAAGAAGGAATATTATAAACGAAATGCATACACTCATGTTTCCTTTCTCAAGTGGAACCCAAAGATGTAGATGAAGCTTTACAAGATTCTGAATGGTTAATAGCCATTCAATAAGAATTGAATCAGTTTGAAAGGAGTAATATCTAAACTCCTATTTCCAGGCCTAAGGATAAATCTGTAATTGGAACCAAATTTGTGTACATAAATAAGATGGATGAGAGTGGCATTGTAACAAGGAACAAAGCTAGGCTGGTGGTAAAAGGTTACTGTCAATAAGAAGATATTGATTTTGATGAAACTTTTGCACCTGTTGCAAGACTTGAAGATATTAGAATTTTCCTAGCTTTGCAGCCCATAACAACTTCAAATGTATGTTAAAAGTGCTTTTCTCAATGGATAATTGGAAGAAGAAGTTTATTTTGAGCAACCTCCCGGTTTTGAAGACTCAAAGTTTCATGATTTTGTCTACAAACTACTCAAAGCTTTGTATGGTTTGAAGCAAGCCCCTAGATCTTGGTATGATATTCTTTCAAAGTTCTTACTTGAAAATTAATTTACAAGAGGAGTTGTTGATAAAACTTTATTCTTCAAAAAGCATGGGAGAGATATCATATTGGTGCAAATCTATATTAATATCATCATTTTTTGTTCCATAAATGAAAGTCTTTGCAAGAAATTTTGAGACTTGATGCAGAGTAAGTATGAGATGAGTATGTTGGGAGAACTGACATTCTTCCTTGGACATCAAGTTTATCAAAAGGCCGATGAAATCCTTATCTGTTAAATAAAGTACATCAAAGATTTTTTGAAAAGGTTTGACATGGAGGATTCATCGCTTGCAAAACTCTTATTTCTACTGTTACATAACTTGAGAAAAATCCAAATGTAAAAAGAGTTGACAACAAGATGTACATGGGCATGGTTGGTTCTCTGCTGTATTTAACTGCTAGCAGGCCTGACATCATGTAGATTGTGTGCAAGATTTCAATCTGGTCCCAAAGAATCTCACTTAACAGCTATTAAAAGGATATTTAGGTACCTCAAAGGGACTCCAAATCTGGGATTATGGTATACTAAAGATTCTGGTTTTGACTTAGCGGGGTACTCAAACTCAGACTATGCAGGATGCAGAATTGACAAAAAAAGCACTATAAGAAGCTGTCAATTTATTGGTGAAATATTGGTTTCATTTAGCAAAAAACAACATTATGTTTCTGATTCTACTGCTGAAGCTCATTATATTGCAGCTAGAAATTGATGTGCTCAATTACTTTCGATGAAAAATCAACTATTAGACTATGGCTTGACACTTACTGGGATTCCTATTTTTTATGACAACAGAAGTGCCATAACTATATCAAACAATCCAATTCAACACTCCAGGACCAAGCATATTGATATCAGACATCATTTTATCAGGAAGCATGTTGAACAAGAAACCATTAAGCTACATTATGTGCCAACAGAGAAGCAACTTGCAAACATATTCACCAAACCATTGGATGTGAAAATTTTCAAAAAATTAGTAAGGGAATTAAGTATGCTCAATTTGACTTGTTAATCTCTGTATGACTAGTTGAATATGTATTAGTTGTTTTGGTTATGCTTTAAAATATTATCTAACTGCATTGATCATAGTCCACGGCTTTATAAGGTATTTTGATGTATTATGATTAATGGATGATGAGAATTTTATGATGATGTTAATTAATCCATTTAAAAAATGTAACACAAGTACTGTGCAGGTATTTTCTAACCTGTTAGTACCTATGACAGTGTATTTCAAATATCTGTCATGAATATTTGGTAGATAATGGCAGATGTGTTGAGAACAGATTTTTTTATGAAGTGACAGTGCTTTCATCCGCTAAAGTCACTGTCACCTGAGAAGACGTGTTGTCGTCGTCAATCGATATGTGTTAACACAACTGTCTATTTTATTTAAAGGCTTGAAAGTAAGTTTTGCGCTTGAAGTTACTGTCATGATAAGTTACTGTCGATATTCTTTATATCATCACCTTTTCTCTGACAGTTACAACATAACCCACTGCCAAACAATTAAATAAATAGATAATTGTAGGTTATGTACTAATGTTGCTGTCTAGTGGTATGTGTTTTAGCCGTAGGAGTTGTTGTCAAAAAGGAAGAGAAAGCTCATTATTGCCAAACGGTCAATTCCATCGATTACAATTCTTTCTTGGCAACTAATTCTCCAAAAATATAAATACGAAATTAAAACCGCTCAAATTCACTTTCACTCTTACATCGATTCAATTATTCTTCTTTCTCTAATATTTTATTAGTTAGAGAATCCCACTAAGTCACTAGGTTATTTGTAGAAGGGGGGTTGAATACAAATAATAAATTTTTGTTTACTTCTAAAATTTGTTATTCAACTGATAGTATTAAATTAAGAAAAAGAAAATAAATAGCAAAAATTAAACACATAAGGCTTTTAAAATTATTGGTGGATTGAATGTTTGACCATAGATTTTTTTTACTGTGATTTATCTAGGTCCGAAAACCTAGCTACTATTAACAAGTTGAATAACAATTTGTTCTTACAGTTTTGCTTCACAGCTCTTGAACTAATTGTACTCAGAATATTTGTTAAAGCTTTACATAAAACTAGTCAACTGATACAAACAAAATATTCTTAAACTAGTATTCTGCTACTTTTGTCTTTCCTTTCTGAATTGTGAAAATTTGGGAAATATTTTTATCCCGCATTCTTCCAAGAAAAGACAGTTCCTTCAAAGCCTTCACAGTCAAGATAAATTTGACTATCTTCTAATGTTATCTTTTGTGTGAAATATTCATAACATTGGTCTTCATTATTAGTCACTATCAATTGATAATCTGTTGTTAAGCATATCAATTGATCTATGTCTGGAGTCTTCAACTGATCTTTGATCATCGATTGATTGGTCATTTTTATCCATCAATTGATATTTGTTTTATCAATCGATGTATCCATCGATGGGTCTTCTTCATCCATTGATAGTCTTTTTCATTTAGCATTCATCGAGGCTCAAAATATCCATCGAACTTTTAGTATCCTGTTAGGAATCTACATGTGATTTGATGATAACTTTAAACTTAGAATCATAGAAATTTAATTGATGTAACTGATCAATTGATATGAAAGTTATAAATATCAATTGATCAGGAAACCATTTATCAGTTGAAATGTTTATGTGAATCAATGGATAATTTGGATTGTAGCATAGGTGTACTTAGTCTATTTCAATCGATAATGTGTAAGTCAATTGATATTTTACTCATTAATTGATGTTAGAATCGATTGATATAGGTCATCAACTGATGTGTAACTTAGACTGTCAAATTGTAAATATTTGAAGATAGGAAATTATACAAGTGAATGATGATTAATTGATATTGAAGCATCGATGGATAGAAGATCAATTGAAGAAACCAAGTATTGAAGACCATCAACTGATGTGAAGACCCATCGATTGATATATCGATTGATAACATATATTAATCGATAAGTCATTATTTATCAATTGATGGATATAAAGATCAATTGATGGATATAAAGATCAATCGAAGAAGAACATCAGTTGATGGATAAAAGGAAGGATCAATTGATATGCTTAACAACAACTTATCAATTGATCGAGACAACACAGAAAGGCTATTTGTGAAGATCCAAAAGAACAAAAGCACACCTATAGAAGACAGTCTATGATAACTGTGAAGACTCAATCTGAAGCTGTCTTTCAAACCTTTTCTAAAATGGAAAAAGTTAATAGGGAAAGTAGGTAGAAACAATCCTAGGATAAGAATTGTAAAAACACATTTGTGGTATATAAACAAGTGTGGTAGCATTATTAGAAAATGTACAAGTTAGACAATATTTCTTGAATCAACTATTCAGCCTTAGAGCACTTTGTAAGAGCAGTTGATTTATTTTCTAACCTTGTAAAAATGAAGCTAGGTTTTATTAAACTAGGAACATTGAGAAAAAATATACACTGATGGAAAAACCAATCCATTAGTAATTTTAAAATCTCTTTGTTAAATTTATTTTGTAGTCTCATTGTTGTTTTTACATATTCTCTTAAACACTCAAACATCAAGAACAAATATTAAAACAAGCAAAAAGTTTTCATATTTGTATTCAACCCCCCCATTCTATAAATATTGACATTGTTCTAGGAAATAACATATTCATTGATCACCCATCACTTGTATATTTTTCTTGTCTTCAAATAATTACAATTAACAGTCTATTTTTACTCAATAGTTGAAGATCAATATTTATTGGCTCATACTTCAATCGACTCTAGGACACATTATCCATCGATTATGTGAGATACAGCCTTTTCATTAGGTTTTGATTAATTTTGTCTTAACAATATGTGTAAATTAAATTAGGGTTAGGAAGTTACTAATTAATATAATAATCCTCCATTAGGTTATTCGAAGTGACAGTCAACAAGTGGAAAAGTCAAACTTGGTCAAACTGTTTTATAAACGAAAAAAAATGATTTTCTCTCGACATATAATTAGATAAGATTTATCAAAATAATGATTAAATCAAATCTAATTTATATATGTTATATTTTGAGGCAAAAACAGAAGACGAACAAATACTTTATTTTTGACACTGCGTTTACGAGTTAAAAAAATGCTTTTTTAAATTAAAAGAGTGTCTGCTTTAAAGGTTTTTAAGGGTATATATTTTGAATATATTTTCTAAATATATTCGTTGAACTTATCTTCAACAAAGTCCTGCCTAGATGTAAAATGTAGATTTTATCCCGAAAGCTCTCAAATGTCTTGTTGAATAAGATAAAATGCATTTTAATTCAAGCAAAAATATTCCTTGAACTTCATAGTCATTAATAATTTAGGAATATTATATTTGAATATATTTCAAGTCAAAACCTTAGTCCAAACGTCGACAAGTTCTGACAAATGGCTATCAAATATTGTTTCGGGCTATAGGGACAATAAAACTTTTTTTTTCGAAATAATAGCTACACAAGTCTAATTGACTTTAAACTTGGGGAATGTAACTAGAATATTGAAAAAGAATTTTAGAATATTTTCCATGATTTTTGGGTGACTTTTATTTTTGGCCTGTACTTTCGATACGTAATTGATTGTTCGGTCATTTAAAAATCAATGAAGGTCAACTCCAAATTAAGTAGGATTTTAAAACGAAGCTATGTTTTATTAACCTATGAACATTGAGAAAAAATATACACTTATGGAAAAACCAATCCATCAATAATTTTAAAATCTCTTTGTTCAATTTATTTTGTAGTCTCATTATTATTTTTACATATTCTCTTAAACACTCAAACATCAAGAACAAATATTAAAACAAGGAAAAAGTTTTCACATTTGTATTCAACCCCCCTTCTATAAATATTGACATTGTTCTGGGAAATAACAATTGGTATCAAAGTCAGGATTTCAACATACAGAAATTTTAAAGATCAAGAACAATCAATATGGGCCAAAAAAATTCAGGTGTGAAAATTCCAGTGTTAGAAATGGATGAATATTTTCCATGGAAAGTAAAAATGCATCTGCATCTACTTTCTCTCGACCCCTCCTATTTTAACTGTATAGAGAAAGGTCCTCATGTTCCCATGAAGCTAGTCATAGGTGTAAACGCTGATGGAACTCCTGCATTTGACAAACATGTTCCAAAACTCATCATTGAGTTCACAGAAGAGGATGAAAAAGAAGTGTTTAAAGACAAGAAGGCCATGAACATTCTGTTTAATGATCTAGATAAAGATATGTTTGACAATGTGATAAACTGTACTTCAACAAAGGAAGTATGAGATACTCTTCAAACTCTATGTGAAGGAACTGAACAAGTAAGGAAAAACAAGATGCAACTCTTGATTCAAAAATATGAATCATTTCATTTCAAGAGTGGGGAATCTATCAATGATATCTATAGCAGATTCCAGAAGTTGTTAAATGGATTGAATCTATATGGTAGAGTTTATGCAACTAAGGATACAAATCTAAAACTTCTTAGATCTCTTCCAAATGAATGGAAGCCAATGACTGTTTTCATTAGACAATCTCAAGACTTCAAGGATTATACTCTTGAGAAACTTTATGGTATTTTCAGGACATATGAGTTGGAAATCCAACAAGATGAGAAGATTGAGAAGAATCAAAGAAAAGAGAAAACTGTGGCTTTGATGGTCAAGGGAAATGAAGAGAAGAAGGAAAGTGGTTGTGTAGAAGATTCTATCATAGTGACTAGTGATGCTGTTGAAGAATTATTCAAAGGAAAAGGAAAGGGCAAGTGTGAAGAAAATAAAGCTTACTCTCAGGATGATTTGGATGAGATTGATGAGCACCTTGCATTTCTGACAAGGAAATTTTCAAAGTTAAAATTCAAGAGGAATCCAAATGCTCAAAGGCCAGGATTCTAGTTTAGACGTAACAATCAAAACAAAAATTTGGTTGATAGATCTAAATTTAAATGCTTTAACTGTGGATTGGCTAGTCATTTCTCAAATGAGTGTAGAAAGCCAAAACAAGAAAAGGCAAAGTCATATGATGGTATTGATTACAAAAAGAAATACTTTGACCTTCTTAAACAAAAAGAAAAGGCTTTTGTTACTGAAGAGAAAGACTGGGCTGCCGAGGACAGTGATTCTGAAGAGTTCATCGATCTAGCTCTAATGACCAACCATGAAGATGAAGAAGCTAGTTCATCATCAAATCAGGTACTAGCTACCAACTTTTCTGAGCTTACAAAAGATGAATGCAATAGTACCATTAATTAAATGTCTAATAAACTGTACAATTTGCATGTCACTCTAAAATCTCTAAACAAAGAAAATCTCAATTTAAAGAACACCATTGATACCTTAACTGAGAGGAATGTTTTTCTTGAAAATGAACTTGTTTGTTTAGATAGATTCAAGCAGGAAAGTAAGGATGCTAGAGATGAACTAGTAAATAGTTTGAGAAGAGAAGAGTTGTTAAAAGAACAATTGGCTGGAGAAATTGAAACCATTAACAAATGGAATAGGTCTGCTAAAATTGCCAAACAAATCATTGATGTTCAGGGTTTAGATACTCTAGGAGAATTCCCTAAATCAATAGAAAAGCCATTGGTTGATACTTCAATGGATAAAGATAAATCGACTGCTAATCCCTCATTAACTGATAAGGATTATCAATCGATTGATGCTGAATCAATTGATAAGCATCCATCGACAAGTAAATTATCAATGGCTAATAAGAAGAACAAATTTAGCACCCTATCAAGTTTGCTAGGGAAACTAAAAGTCAAGTTGAGGCTAAGGTTGAGAAGATAAACATAGGTAGATTATCCAAGAAACAAATGAAAGCAAAATTAGAAGAGATAGCACCTGTGGAAATTATCTAACCTAAGTCTGAGAAAAAGAATAGGAATGGTAAAGTAGGCATAAACAAGCACAACAATTATACCCCTGATATGTATGCACCAAGAAAGGTGTGTGTTAAATGTGGTAGTGTAAATCATTTGTCTATGCAATGAAGAAAGAAAAGAACTCTATGTCTTTAAATGATTTAAATGCGCATGCCATGTCTGCAAATGCCATGCTTACCAATCCTATGCTCATGAATGTCATGTCTTCTAATTTAGTTACACCTAATGTTCATATGCCTTATGCACAAGTTCCATACATGTATAACCTTTTCTTTGCATATGCAAATATGAACATGTCTAGTATGTCATATAACATGCCTAATGTAGATATTGAAATGCATGGAAATTCTGTCATGAGTTCCAAGGTGTCTAAGCCCCAAAAGTCAACTCCCAAAGTTAAAGTGGATTTAAACCCACCAAAATAAAAGGAACCAAAGTTGGCAACCAAGGCTCAGGCTGCAACTAATAAAAGAGGACCCAAGGCAACTTGGGTACCAAAAACAACTTGATTGTTTTATATGTGTGCAGGGAAACAGGAAGAAAAATCTCTGGTATCTGGATAGTGGATGTTCTAGGAACATGAATGGAGATTTATCCCTGCCCAAAAAGTTTATGGAAAAGGCTGGCCCAGGAGTTACTTTTGGAGATAACAACAAAGGTTTTACTCTGGGATATGGCTCAATTGCAAAAGAAAATGTTATCATTGAACCTGTAGTACTAGTTGATGGATTGAAGCACAATTTGCTTAGTATTAGTCAACTGTGTGATAATGGAAATGGTGTTTGGTTTACAACTGGATCATGCATCATAGCCAACAAAGAAACTGGTGAAATTCTCTTAACTGGTGAAAGAAAAGGAAATGTCTATGTGGCTGATTTTAACTCTGTAAAGGAAAACTCAATGACATGTCTACTTAACAAAGCCAATACATATATAAGTTGGATTTGGCACAAGAAGCTAGCCCATTTGAATTTCAAAGCCATGAATTAATTGGCTAGAAAGAATCTGGTTAGAGGCATTCCATAGATAGAATTCACCAAGGATGGACTATGTGATGCATGTCAAAAGGGAAAACAAAGGAAATCATCTTTTAAGTCAAAGTTTGAATCATCAATTGAAAAGCCTCTGGAATTATTGCACATGGACTTATTTGGACTAGTCAACATCATGTCAATTGCCAAAAAAATATATGCCTTAGTCATTGTGGATGACTTCACAAGATATACATGGGTATATTTCTTACACTCTAAGGAGGGGGCATGCAAATTTATTATCAATCATGTAAAGAATGTTGACAATGGCATTGAATGGAAGGTTAAGAAAATTAGAAGTGATAATGGCACTGAATTCAAGAATGCAACAATGAAAGAATTCTGTGAAGAAAAGGGTATCACTCATCATTTCTCTACACCAAGGTCTCCACATCAAAATGGAGTAATTGAAAGGAAAAATAGGACCTTGATTGAAGCTGCTAGAACTATGTTAGAAGAAGAAAAACTTCCTACATATTTCTGGGCAGAAGCAATTAATACTGCTTGTTACATTCAAAATATTTCCATGGTCAATCAACTTTAAGGAAAAACACCATATCAATTGATGAAGAAAGACAAGAAGCCAACAGTTAATTTCCTTTATGTCTTTGGTTGCAAATGCTTTGTACTGAGGAATCAAGGTGAAAATCTAGGAAAATTTGAAGCCAAGGCTGATGAAGCTATATTTGTTAGATATGGAATAACAACCAAAGCTTACAGAGTCTACAATCTTAGATTACACATTGTTATGGAATCTATTCATGTAGTCTTTGATGACAAGAAGATTCAAGGGTTGTTTGATGAAGGATTTCATGACCTATTGCATTTTGAAAATGAATCTACAAGCAATAGTGAAGATAGTGATGATGATGTGAAAATTTCAAAAATTCAAGTACCCAGAACTCCCCATCAATTGATGTCAATGCATCAACAGATAACTTATCAGTTGACAATCATCAATCGACTGATAATACATCAATTGATAATCATTCGATGGATAACAACTCTGCACAACAATCTTCAAATAGAGTGTTCATCTCAGGGGGAGGGTTCTCAAATGATCAATCACATCACAATGATCATAACAATTCCAATGAACATGAAGCATCATCTTCAAGGACAAATTTACCATCACAAAGGAAATTGACAAAAAGTCATCCCTTTGAATTGATTATTGGAGATGCAAATGATGGTGTCAAAACTAGAAGTGTGAATCAAAATGAATGCTTGTATAGTAGCTTCCTGTCTCAAGAAGAACAAAAAAGGATTGAAGAACCTTGAATGATCCTGATTGGATATTTGCTATGCAAGAAGAGTTGAATCAATTTGAAAAAAACAAGGTATGGAAGCTGGTACCTAAACCAAAGAACAAGTCTGTCATTGGTACAAAATGGGTGTTCAGAAACAAAATGGATGAATCTGGTACAATGACGAGGAAAAAAGCAAGATTAGTGGCAAAGGGCTATTCATAAGAAGAAGACATAGATTTTGATGAAGCATTTGCACAAGTTGCAAGGTTGAAAGAAATCAGAATCTTTCTAGCATATGTTGCTCATGCTAATTTCAAGGTGTATCAGATGGTTGTGAAAAGTGCTTTTCTCAATGGAGAACTAGAAGAAGAAGTATATATATAACAACTTCCTGGTTTTATTGATCATATTCATCCTGGATTTGTATACTATCTTCTCAAGGCACTCTATGGATTGAAACAAGCACCTAGAGCCTGGTATGACATATTATCTAAATTCTTGATTGAGAATCACTTCACAAGAAGTACTGTTGATAAAACTCTCTTTCATAGAAATGTTAGTGGCTCTATGATTCTTGTTCAAATCTATATAGATGACATTATTTTTGGCTCAACTAATGAGAGACTTTGTCAAAAGTTTGCTAAGTTGATGCAGAGTAAATATGAAATGAACATGATGGGAAAAATTACTTATTTTCTTAGTTTACAAGTCAAACAAGTCAAAGATGGTATTTTCATAAATCAAACCAAATATATTTCTGATTTATTAAAGAGATTTGATTTAAATGAATGTTCTTATGCAAAAACTCCATTGGCCACTACAACTAAACTTGAATTAAATACTAAGGAAGCTAAGGTGGACATTTCAAGTTATAGGGGCATGGTTGGCTCATTACTTTATTTAACTGCAAGTAGGCCAGACATAATGTTTGCTACATGTCTTTGTGCTAGGTTTCAAGATGATCCTAGAGAATCTCATTTGATTGCAATAAAAAGAATATTCAGATATCTCAAAGGAACCCCAAATTTTAGAATTTGGTACCCTAGAGATTCTATATTTAATCTAATTGGTTATTCAGATGTAGACTATACATGTTGCAGAATTGACAGAAAAATACTACAGGCGCCTGTCAATTTCTAGAAAATAAGCTTGTATCATGGTTTAACACGAAACAAAATTCAGTGTCTACATCCACTACAGAAGCTGACTATATTTCAACTGGAAGTTGCTGTGCATAAATATTATGGATGAGGAATCAACTACTTGAATATGGGTTCAATATGAACAAGATTCCTATTTTCTGTGATAACACAACTGCCATTGCAATAATAGAAAATCTTGTGCAACATTCCAGAACCAAGCACATTGACATTAAGTATCACTTCATTAGGGAACATGTAATGAATGGTACAATTGAATTACATTTTGTCCCTAGTGAAAGACTACTTGCAGAAATTTTTACCAAACCATTAGATGAAACTACTTTCAATAGATTTGTGTATGATTTATGTATGTTTAACTATGTTTAATCTATTAAATGTCTGACAAGTTATGTATTTATATTAATTCTTAGATTGTAGCCATTGACTATGTTAATCTATTGATTCTTCCATAATCAATTTATAAACATTTTACATATCAATGGATGTTTGCAGCTATCGATAGATAAATATATCAATTGATGATATATTTCTTTATCGATGGATATTTGGAGCTATCGATAGATAAATATATCAATTGATGATATATTTATTGATGGATAAGAGTACCTGTCAATGGATAAGGTAATTGTCAATTGATGACCTGGAATTTAAGGGGTACATGTCATCAATCGACATGTACAAAATCTAAACGTTGACTACTTATTTTATCAATTGATTAATACATACATACCTGTATGTATAACAGTCGATTGCTAAAATTAATGATTTCTGCTTTTCATTTTTCTTCTAACGGTCGATTAAGTTCTATTTTGAGTAAGAAATTGATTGAAAAGTCAGTAAATATAAATAGTGAGATTAAAATAACTGTTAATTCTTACTTGCACTTTTACTAACGATTTCTCTATCTCTTTCTCTTTCTCAATCTTCAAACTCATTCTTTATATATCTCTTGCTAAGAACCTTAATCTACTTACTGTTTTATTATTCTTTTTGCTTCAACACTAACAAGTTTGCCAGTCAGTTCATCTCTATATCAGTAAACACGATTATGGCATCATCAAAGAAGGTCTCACAATCAGGATTCTACTATGAGCTCAACAACTTCGTTGCTTGAATTATGGTGGAGGAAGCCCCAACAGAATTTCATCCACTAATAGAATTCCTAAGGAGTTCAAGAATCTCAAAGGCCCTCACGGAAGCACAAAAAATAGTATGCAATCTTGTTGAAGAATTCTGGACAACAATAGAGGTAACAGATGATTTTTCTTCAATCTCCTTTGATTGCAAAGGAAAAAGGTATATTCTAACCACCGTGGTCTTGGGTGAGTGTTTAAACATACCTGTAAATAATATAGAAAATGCACCCACTGACACAGATATAAGAAGTATGCTTAGGAAAATCAATTACACTGCTCATTATGCTACTTTAGGTAGTATTGCTAGAAAGAATCTAAGAAAAGAATGGTCATATTTCTTTGATGCTATAATAAAGTATTTTTCTGGTAAAGTTAGTAATTTTGATGCAATAACAACAAGTATACAACAAGTAGGTTATAGCATTTTACGTGATAGATATCACAATTTAGGAAGCATGTTACTCAATGAAATATCTGTCAAATTAGGAAACAAGATTAATAGATCTAATCATATTTACTATGCTAGAATTATCATGATTATTATTAACCATTTTGTCAAGGATATTGAGATTGACAGGAGTACAGAAACCTTGAATTGTTGGGTTCAAAACAAAAGGGTCTTCAAAGACTTGGTAAGAATCAATCTTCATAGTAATGTGGAATTGATTTATCTGCCTTTTGTTCAGGTATTTATCTCTACCCTAAGTTCTTCCAATCCCCAATCTTCTTTGCCTTCTGTGACTATGGAGGGTGTTAGTAATGATCCCAACCCTCCTACCCAAGCCACACATCAAATTTCCAAATCCAAATCTAATAAGCCAACCTCAACAGGTTCTCAAAAACCCGTTGTTGTAAAATCAAAGAAAAGAAAAACACATGTCTTGGTAGATAGATTAGAGGAGGATGTAGGTGGTGAGGGAACTAGGGAGCATCAAAGAACCAAGAAGAATAAGGAGAGTGGGGGTGTGCAACCCAAACCAAGCCACTCCATAGTCTCTCAAAAGACTGTGGATGTTAATAAAGAAATTACCACATCCCTATTGGCATCCTCTCAAAAAGATGATAATATTGAAAATAGCCCACAACCAGGGGCACAAAACCATATTGGGGACACTCAAGCCAAAACAATAAAACCATATGAAAGGAGAAAGAAAATAGTCACCTTTGCACATGGGAAAATACACACTGTAAAATCACAGGAAACTTAATGAAGCCTTCTCAAAGTCAGTTTGATGCATCTCATGTAAATAATGAAATGCAGTCCCATTCTCTCTCAATTCCAATCCCTTATATTCTTCTTTCCACTACTAGAAAAACTGGATACAACATCGCATCTTTAACAACGGTTGCAAAAATCACCGATGTTAAAGGTCTTTTTAACATCGCTTTTGTATATAACGATGTTAAAGGTTATTTAAGACATCGCTTGGTAAAAAGCCCGATGTCTAAAGTTATGTTCGAAAAAAATAAAAAAAATGAGTCAATTAATAACAATTCTCCCAGGTTATTACCCAATAATTCCCCCCTTAGACAAAATTCATTTCCCCCCTTAACAAAAATCACTTCCGCCCTTAACAAAAACCATCTCCCTCTCTCGAAGCTGTCTTCTCTCTCTCGAAGCTAACAAAAGCTAGGGTTCTTCAATTAACCCATCACTCTCCCTCTCACTCACACTCGATTAACACATCACTCTCCCTCTCCCTCACTCTCGATTTGGTCAAAGAACAAGCCCTAGCTAGCTAACTGGTCAATTTGGTCGAAGAAAAAGCCCCAGTTAAAATGTCGATTTGGTCGAAGAACAAGCCCTAGCTAACAAGTCCTGTTATTTCTTCACTCGATTTGCTCAATTGGTAAGCAAACCTAACTAGTTCATTTGAATTTGTGTGTGTTTGTGAGCTTTTTTAGTTGAATCTTGTCCATCTCTGTTTAGTATCTGTTTGTATGGGTTTGTTGATTCATTAAATTGTTGTCATGTGGGTTTTGTTTCAAAACCCTAGCTTCTTGGAAAGTTTATGAGCTATTAATTAGTTCGAAATTTTATTTTCGATTTCTAATTTGAGTACTTTCAACAGGTCTAGAGGGTGATTTTCAGCTACTGATTTTCAGCTATTATATGTATGTATGTATGTATGTGTATATGCTTTATATTTATCTTATTATTTGGTGTGTATACATATAGATATTTGTAAGTATTTCCCCCAGCTACTGATTGTTTTTAATATATGTATGTATGTCACTGTAGTTTGGGTAGAAGCTTGGGTGGATTTGAGAATTTTGTTGCTGCTTCAATTTGGATAATTTGGCTATTTGAGGTATTCACTTCTCCCTATTTTCAATTGATATTATGTTTTTATTTGGATAATATGTATATGTATGTATGTATGTCACTGCCTTTAATTCCTATTTTGGAATATTTGAGAATATGTATGTATGTATGTGATGTTCTGTTTTTATCGCATTAACATGTTACTATTCTTGCCTTATAGATTGATAATATGTACATCATACTTGATTGTGAATGTGGATGTGTAAAATTGAGGTTCTCTATGTAATGAAATGTGATGTACTAGTATCGGTTTTTTAATTTTTCATGTCGAGTTTTCTCAGATATAGCTAGATATATCCATATATTTATATGCCTCTGCCTCTTACTGATTTAAACTACATTAAACTAATAATTAAGTTCGCATCAAGTAGAAATAATTCAGTTTGCAATAATATGTTATGTTAATCTACCTCTTACTGATTATATTATATGTTACATATATATATATATATATATTTATATATCATTGATAATGTTCATTGATTTTTATATGCTTGCTTGCGGTAGAAAAGTAACCTATATTCTAATATAATCATAGGCTTTTATGAATTATTAGGATATTATGCTATTTTATGACTTATACATTTATTGATAATTAATATGTATATATAGTAACCACCATAAATTTAATACCATATAATATGATAATTATAATTATATAATATGATAATTATAATTATCTGACTTATAATACCATAGATAAGCATGCCTTTATTTACTTTATTGTTGTTAGATTTTCGATGTTTAAAATAATTTCAATGATGTAGGTAGTTGCTTTTGATTATACGAATATGGATAAGACGTGGATTTTCAAAGCAAGGGATTCTTTAGAATATGAAATCGGGGTTGAAAAATTCTTGATATATGCCGAAGAAAATTCAAAAGATCCTAAGAGAATTCCTTGCCCATGTTCACGATGTGCTAATTTTAAACAGTATTCCATAAAAATAATCAGGGGTCATATCTATGAAAATGGTTTCAGTTTGGGATATCTTGAATGGATTTGGCATGGGGAAAATAGTTCTAGGACGGCTAGGTCATCTACTGGTAGTACATGTCCTGCTCCAGTCCCAAAGTTTGACTCGAATATTGGTGTTGATGTAGCAGAAACAGTCGAGGTTTGTGAAGTAGCACATAAGTCAGCTGATTATGATAATGATTCGTATGAGTTCAGGAGGTTCGTGGATGATGCCCAAAAACCGTTGTTTGAGGGCAGTGACTATACTAAACTAGAGTCAATGTTAAAATTACATAACTGGAAAGCTAGGTTTGCCATTAGCGATAGTGCATTCACTGATCTGCTATCTTCCATTGGGTCTTTCCTTCCTAAAGATAATGTATTACCTGTTAATGCATATGAAGCAAAGAAAACTTTGTCCAACTTAGGCCTTGAGTACATCAAATTTCACTCATGTCCGAACGATTGCATACTATATAGGGGTATAAATGTTGATGCATCTGAGTGCCCTAAGTGTCATCTATCTCGTTGGAAGTTGGGGAAAGATGGTAAAGTTAGGGTTAATATTCCAGCCAAAGTTACGTGGTATTTTCCGATAATTCCTAGATTTAAACGAATGTTTAGATCACCTTTTACTGCTGAATTGATGAGTTGGCATGCTAATCAACGAATACAAGATGGTAAGATGCGGCATCCGGCTGACTCTCCTTCTTGGAGGAATGTTGACTACAGGTGGCCTGCCTTTGGTAATGAACCAAGAAATATACGATTAGCTTTATCAGCGGATGGTATAAACCCACACAATAATGGGCTAACCAATAGGTATAGTACCTGGCCAGTGGTATTAGTAACTTATAATCTTCCTCCATGGTTGTGCATGAAGAGGAAGTTTATGATGTTAACAATATTAATTTCTGGTCCACATGAGCCGGGGAATAACCTAGATGTTTATTTACAACCGATGATTGATGATTTAAAGAAACTTTGGGAAGAAGGGGAGCCAAACGTATATGATGCTTATAGTAAATCTTATTTCACATTAAAAGCAATTTTATTGTGGACAATAAATGACTTCCCCGCTTATGGAAACTTGTCTGGCTGCGTCAATAAGGGTTACTTGGGTTGTCCAGTTTGTGGTGATGATACCGTAGCTAAATATTTGAGTCATAGTAGGAAAATGTGCTACCAAGGTCATAGACGATATTTAGGTCAGTACCACCCTTATAGGAGGCAAAAAGCCGCTTTTAACGGAGAACAAGAGTTTGCGACTGCACGTGCACCCCTTTCTGGAGAAGAAGTATTAGCGCAACAGGAAAGAATTCAGTTTTCTTTTGGGAAGGAAGTGAAAAAATCTAAGAAGGTGCAATGTCCGTGGAAGAAGAAGTCAGTTTTTTTCGAGTTAGAATATTGGAAGTTTCACCATGTTCGTCACTGTCTCGATGTTATGCATGTTGAGAAGAATGTGTGCGATAATCTAATTGGCACATTACTAAATATGCGATTTAAGTCTAAAGATAGTGTGGCATCTCGTCTTGATATGATTGACATGGGTGTTAGGTCTGATTTAGCTCCACAAGTAGGGGAAAAAACATACCTACCTCCTTCTTCTTTCACTTTGTCTAAGGCAGAAAAAAAAAAAATGTTGTCATCATTCTTGTTTATGAAACTTCCCTACGGACATGCATCAAATATAAAAAATTGTGTATCAATGGCTGATATGAAGATGTACGGGCTGAAGTCCCATGACTGCCACATTCTCCTCCAACAGTTACTCCCAGTTGCAATTCGTTCCGTTCTTCCAAAACATGTTAGGGTCACAATTATAAGATTGTGTTTCTTTTTTAACTCCTTGTGCAACAAAGTCGTAGATGTTTCAAAACTGGATAAGTTGCAGGCAGATGTGATATTGACCTTGTGTGAACTTGAAAAAATATTTCATGCATCATTTTTCGATGTAATGATACATCTCATAGTCCACTTGGTTCGGGAACTGCGTTTATGTGGACCGGTTTTTTATAGATGGATGTATGCATTTGAACGCTTCAATAAAGTTTTGAAGAGTTATGTACGAAACCGTTACTATCCGGAAGGTTGTATAGCAGAAAGATACCTTGGAGAAGAATCGGTTGAATTCTGCACTGAGTTTGTTAAGCAAAGTTGCACTGCTGGTCTTCCGAAGGAGCAAAAGCGTTCTGGTCCACTATCCGCTGTCACAATAAAGATAGTGGATGAAAAAGCTCGAGATGAGGCGCATCTACATGTGCTTCTAAACAATCCTGAAGTGTATCCATATATTATGTAAGTTTATTTATTCCTCTATTTGTGGATTCCTATTTCTTTCATAAAATATTCTATGTGGTTGCTTAATATATGCATTTTTTCAGAATGCATAAGGAGTATCTCGAGGAAATTTATCGTGGAAAAAAGAAAACTGTGCATTGGCTCATGGGAGAGCACAATCGACTATTTGCGGATTGGTTTGAAAAAAAAGTTAGTCTCGTGGCTAGATATTTTTTTGTACTTTAACATCTACTAGTAATTAGATTTTAGAATTTATTATTTGTGTTTATAACAATATGTGTAGGTTAGTAATGAAATAATGGTGAATGGTGAAGCTGTTTCAGAAACCATAAGGTGGCTTGCCGGCAAACCATCATTTTCCGTCTTGACATATGAAGGTTATTTAGTTGAAGGAGTCAGATACTTTACAAAGGACAGAGATGATGCCCGTGTTGTTCAAAATAGCGGAGTTTCTTTAATAGCTAAGACGGTACAAGTTTCAAGTGCAAGGGATTTAAATCCTGTTGAAAGTGATATGACATTCTATGGCGTAATCTTAGAAATTTGGGAGTTGGATTATCATGCCTTCAAAGCACCCCTGTTCTTGTGTAAATGGGCAGAAAATGAGAAAGGCATAAAGGTGGATGATCTTGGTTTTACACTTGTAGATTTTAATCGACAGGGCCACAAGAAAGATAAATATGTCTCGGTTGATCAAGTCAAGCAGGTTTTTTATGTTGAAGATCCGGTTGACGCTGCCTGGTCTGTTGTATTGACCTCGACGACTCGAGAATATCGTGAGGTGTATAACGAAGATGATTTAGGAGACACAACCATGGAACATCCTCCATTCTGCTCCAATATCCCAGCATGTGATGTGTCCGTCGATGATGTTGGGAATAGTGTTAGACTTAATGTTGAGGGAATTTGGGTTAAAAAATGATCCATATATATTATGTAGCTCTTTTTATGTCGAGTAGCTATTCTCTAAGTTTGGGTTTATTGTTTACTTTGAATTTTACATTTTCGTCAAAATGTAGAATATTATGGTATATATTGGTCAAAATGTAGAATATTAGGGGCCTGCATTATATTTTAATTTACTTTTAGTTTTGCATTTTTATAGATTAAAATGTGGTTCTTTTTTATAGATTAAAGGATCATTTTTAATTGTACATCTCCATGATATTGTCACTTGTATTTTTAATTGTATATCATTTATGTTTAGAGATTCTCTCATTTATTTATATGACTAATGGCTTTATGTTCTATTTTTTAGATTAAAGGACAAAAATGGTGAAGGCAAAGAAGCAGAGAGCCTCCAGAAAGGTACAATTTCAATGTGACAATAACAACGCTGAAGATGCTGAAAAGACGATTCCGGATGTCAAAGCACCATCACCGGAGCCAAAGGCTGATCAGTCAGTTACCGAAAAAGAACCACAGCCTCAAAATGAAATTCCAATGCAAGGGTCAGAATCTGTTCAAGGAACAGTCACTAGTTCAGAATCTACAAAAAGAAGGGTAGGAAGTGTTCGAGGTATTTCTTCCCTCCATAAAGTAATTACGAAGAAGGCTCAAGGGAAAAAGTACAAGATTAAATACAATGAACTTGGAGTTCCTATCGGACAAAATAGGACCACACTACAGTCCTACATTGGTATGGTCGCCAGAAATAAAATTCCAATTGATATTTCAAGTTGGCCAGAGGTGGATCATGAGCTAAAGGCAAAGTTATGGCTTGATGTTAAGGTATGTTGTTAAGGCCAGATGTGGATCCCTTGTTAACTTATTTATATGATTGTTATAGAGTAGTTAAATATGATTGTTATAGAGTAGTTAAATATGATTGTGCTTTGATATTTAATCATGTGTTATATGCCCTGTAGGATACGTTCAAAATTGTTCCGGAACTTGAGGAAAAGGTGCTACAATCTGCAGGCTCTAAGTGGAGACAATTCAAAACTACTTTGACTACTAAACATGTGATGCCATATATTGGACAAAAAAAGAAATTGAGGAATCCTCCAAAGCAGTACGCTTTTGTCGGTAAGGATGCTTGGAGGAGATTTGTAGCGACGAGGACCAGCAAGGAATGGCTGGTATGCATGATCCATCATCTTTCATACATATGTATTACCTGTTAATGTGGTCAATAACAGTCATAATTATTTTTTGTCTTGCAGTCACTACGTAATAAACAGAGTGAGAGAGTGAAGAAGCGAAAATATCATCACCGATTGTCAAGGAAAGGCTATATTGGTTTGCAAGAAGAAGAAGTAAGAACCTACCTTTGTTATTGTATTTTCCAGTTTATAATGGAACCTAATCATTGTCATTGTTCACTTTAAAATTTTAATTAGATAAAGGAAGGGAAGTTAGAGCGCGGAGAGAAACCTGATAGGGCAATTTTCTGGAAGAAGGCTCGAAAGCCAAAGGATGAGAGCTTGATCGATGAAGATTTGGCCATGATAAATGCCAAAATTGTAAGCTAATTTATAGGTTTTCTAGCTAGTATCTGCCTGCTTTATTTATGTGCAACTATTAAGGTTGGTTCTTTGATGTTTGCCAATTTTTTGTGTTGTTGGTAGGATGAATTACTCGAAAAAAAGGAAAAGGGTGAATTCCAACCATCCGGAAGTAACGATGTATTGAGTGTAGCACTAGAAACTCCAGAGCATCCAGGCAGGGTTCGTGGAGTTGGGGGATTTGTCTCCCCAAAATTGTTCTTTAATTTGCCGAGACAAAGGATTAAAGTTTCAAAGGCACAATTGTCCGAGGAGTTGGCAAGACAAAATAAAGAGATTGCTGAACTTAAGGCAATGATTAGTGCGACCAACCTTGCCTCACCAATCGTATCTGACAAGTCAAGTTGCCATGTTTTAGAAAAAATCGAGACTAAATCAGCTATTGCGAAGGAATTGATTGTGGATTTGGATGATGATGATCTTGACTTGCCTACTCCTAAAACAGGAAAAAAGGTAAAAATTATAAACTCAGCATATGTAGGGATTCATTAAATAAACTCGTTGTGTATGTAGGGACCGTGTGAGCTGGCAGTGGATACCCGAAAGAACAAGGTTGCATTTGGTATGGTTTTTAATGAGGAAGAAATGAATGGTTTAATACATGGAGTCCATATGCCGCCTGGATGCATTCGTGTGTCAGTAGACGGAGCCATCCAGCCAGACGCCTTGCTTCCAGTGCCGGTACGTGGTGAAATGGAGAAGGTCCACCAGGCTGTGGGCTCTCAAGTAGCATGGCCTCTGGACTTGGTCATTTATCCAGATGTGGTAGTGGCAGTGGCGGTATGCATCTCGTATTATATTTTTTATTATTGTAAATTCTTATTCTTATTCTTATTTTTGTTCATTATTATGGGAAATAAATCGTGTTGAATAATTATTTATAGAAAAAGAAAAAAGAAGATTTGTCGAAGTTATTAAAAAGTGAGTTGCATGCACTTCAGAAGTTATATAATCAAGTGGAGTTGAATAAGTATGTGCCGAGCAAATATAAGTTGTTGTATAAGCATGCAACAACATATATGAAAGCTACTGGTGCATCAATACAGATTCCATGTGATCCAGAGGTCTTTGGAATTGAGAAAATAATATATATATTGGATGAGACTATAATCGCTTTGCTACAATTTGAGGAGATCGGGCAATGTGCAATATCAGCTTACATCGTGTAAGTAGCTTTTATTTTTTCCCGAACATTCAGCATATGTACTTGCAAACTGTGATCATTCTGCATTTGCACCTGGACACTCAGCAATATTTATTCTCTTAATATACAGGTACTTGCAAACTGTGATGAATGAGAATCAGAAGAATGATGATGTGTTCTTGTATAGCTTCTTCGATCCTGGTGCCTCATTTACCAAGAAAACTGAGTTTCAACCTTATGTGGTTAATCGGCTGCTAGAGGGTAACAATCGCATATTCTTAATGCCACATAATGAAAAGTAAGAATTTCTAATTTGTACTATTAGAATAATTAAGATATTTTGGTGGCTTTTTCAAATTCTAACTTGTGTATATATTTTTTTATAAAAACAGTTCCCATTGGATTTTGGTTATGATATGGGATGGTGATATTTATATTTTGAATCCTTTGTCTCATCCGAATCATTTTCCCCAACTGGAAAAAGCATTAACAAGGTAATTTAATTTATTCATGCTAATAATTTTAATTTGTATTGTGCACTCTATTTAATTCATGCACTTTATAGTGAACTGGTTATGACTTGTATATTCTCTGATATACAGTGCACTGGTATCTTACAATGCTCAGACTGGAAGGCCAAAAAGAGCCCCTAAAATAGTCAATCTTTTAGTAAGTAGTTTTCATTTTAAATTGGAATACTAGTTCAATTTTCCCTTCTTTTTGGACTGACTTATATATGATAATTGGAATTGGAATAGGGATCTCCTAAACAGCCTGGGGGCCGTGAATGTGGCTATGTTGTCATGCGATATATGAGGGATATAATTTTTGATAAGGAAATGTCTTTTCTTACCAAGGTACGAGATAATTATACAAATTTTATTCATGTCAAAATAGCTAGGCCCTGTAATCTGCATGCTCGTATTTGTTTTCTTTAGTTAGTTGCATTATTCATAATTTATTTCTTCTATTTTGTTATATTTTAGTGGGCGATGAAGACTCGAAAGTCTTACACAATGGAAAAACTGGATGAGGTGCGCTTGGATACCATCGCATATATTGAAGACATGATGTAAATCTTTTAATTATGTGTATCTTTGAGCTTGACAACTTGGTTCACTCAATTTCATGGCTAGTTCTAGTACTTAGGTGGTTTTATTTTGGATGTTGGTCATTTTGTCGCTATAAGCATTTGGCTAGTTTCAGTACTTATTTTGGAGTCGGGTTATTTTGGAATCCTGTTTGGATTGAAGTACTTTTAGCTAGCCATATATGTTTATTTATGTGGATGTGTTACTTTGAATTGGTTGTTGGTAATTAATGATATATATCAGCAACAGTTGATTTGAATTAAAGCATTTGGTTTGAATTTCTTTTTGTAGCAGCAATTCTTTCTCTATACTAGTTTGGTTGAATTGATTTTGGCTAATATCATTGTACACAGGACACTAATGTTAACTATGATGTCTCAAATAAGCTATTACATCATTCAAACTAAAGAAACTGATGTTAAATTTGTAATAGACATCAGACATCAAGATAAAACATGATGTCTTAAAGAAACTAGTAAATCGTCTTTATTAAAACAACTGATATTAAAGATAGCTATAGACATCGGATTTTATAAGAAACTTGATGTCAAAAGTAACCTACTAAATCGATAACAATATTAAAGAGATGTAAAACATTACTATAGACATCGATATTATTTATAACAATGATGTTAAACATAACTATAGACATCGATTTATTTTATAACTAGGATGTTAAACATAGCTATAGACATCGAATTTAGTTAAAAAATAGATGTGCCAAGACTCCTACCAAATCGTTTCTATAAATATAAACGATGTCAAAAAGATTAGTCAGTTGTGTTTTACATCGATTGTAGTTAAGGTATGATGTTATAAAAGAGTTTTAACATTGGTTTCACGTAGAAGGTGATGTGTTATATATGTTTTAACATCACACTCTTTTACGGCTGATGTTAATACCATTCTTAGACATCAGTTTTTTTAATAAAAGCGATATAATTTCTATTTGGTACCTTGTAAGGCAATATATTAATGGGGATTAGACATCAAAATATAGTAATATTCAAAAGAAAATCATGTAATATATTTAAAAATTGGGGAAAAAGACATCAGTATTTATAAAAAAAACGTTGTCTAAGTGTAGATTAGACATCAGTCAAAAACCGATGTGTAAAGTATATACTTTTAACATCACATGCGAAGACATCGGTCAAAAAATCCTCAGACATCAGTTAGCAACTGATGTTGTAGGCAGTTTTTCTAGTAGTGTTCCCCAACTCATCAAATTTCTTCAGAAAATGTTCTGATAGATAATCAGAAATTTTCAAATTTTCCTTTTTTATTATTCAAGAAGAAGCCAACACTCTCTCCTGAGTTTTCTTCTCAGGAAATTCAGGATTCCATCTCACATGTTATCTCAAATATCACTTCTCAAATAATAACCTCAAATGTTTCTACTCCATCAGTTGATGTTTCTTCATCAATTGATATTCAACCATCGACTGATAAGCCATCGATCGATACTCAAGATCAATCGATGGGTATGCATCAATCGATGGATATCCCAAACACTTTGACTGAAAATTTCTTTATATCAATTGATGCTCAATCAATTGATCTTGCACAAACACTCTTATGATTGAGTGAGTTAAGTGAGAGGCAGGATTGTAACCTGGCAAAAAGAGAGGAAGTGAGTAAAGACATTCCTATTTCTTCCAGGAATGAGAGTGAAACAACTGAGGGCCCTACCTTAGCAAGTACACAGGATATGAGTGAGGGATAGGTGAGATTCCAGGATGAGATCCTGATGCAAAATAGAGATTAATGACAAAGATAAATCAATTCTGTTATTTGCATAGGAGTTGGAAAATGAATTAATGTTAGAGGAGGTAGGAGTCAAGAAGATAGGGGGATTATCTAATGCAGAAGTAAGTGGGAGTGGGATTGACAAAGAAAATGAAGATGCAGAGGTTGATGTTGGTGACTTGGATCCAAGTAACTTCATTAATCCTGATCCAAGATATCGGGATTTAGCTACTTCATCCAACTGAAATGATGAGCAAATTCTAGGAATTGAGCATATAGAACAAAGGATCGGGAATCTGAAGGAGAGCATTGCCAATATAACAGATACATGTTATATGACACCTGAAGAGTTAGAAGATGATTATGATGAAGAGCCATGGATGAGCACTATTGATGATTGCTTAGAAGCTGCTGAAACTGAGATTCTCTCTCAATACAGAAGAGCCATGGTGGAAGTAGAAATTGAAGATCCCATACAAATGATAATTGCCAACTGTATGAGGGAGTCATTAAAAATTCAAAAGATCACAGTGACAAGAGTGAAGAGAGAATTGGAGATCATCAATGGATCTATCATTTCAAGCAAGGATTCATTGGAGAGAAAGTTGGATGAGAAGCTACCTATTAATACTATGGGTCAAATCAAGGACAAGTTGTTCAAGGAATCCTAGAACTTTGCAACCTTGGAAACAAGAGTGGGGTCTCTAGAAAAGAAGATGGATGACATTATTAAAGGCCAGACTCTACATGCTTCCATTCTTTAAAAGTTTCTTGACAGAATGCCACCACCTCCTCCAATTGATGATAACAAAAAGGGGGAGAATAATGTTAAGAAGAAGAATGGTGATGGTCATGGCAAAGGCAGTGGCAGTAGTGGTGTTGGTGGTTCTGGTGTTGGTAACTCAAGTGGATTGGTGGCTCTACAACAAAAAGGGTTACTAAAAATGGGAGCAACAGGGACAGAAAATCTTCAAAGTCATCTAAGTCACCCAAAGATGACTTAGAACATAAAAAGAAAGATTTCAAGAAGTTTGAAGATGATCTAGAAGCTAGAAGAATTTCTAGGGAAAGAGAAAAACAATAGTGATTGAAGAAGAAAAAGAAAAGAAGAAGCCAAGTGGCCAGAAGCTTCTTCAAGGAGCTATTTCCTCAAGATTTTCAGATGCTGCAAGAAGAGAAAATGAGAATGAAGAAATTGCAAGGCAAATGGAAATTCAATGGAATATGGAAGAGGAACAAGAAGATCAACCACTAAAGAAAAAGAGAAAAATAGCCATGGCTAAGAAAATGACAAATTCTACTCAAGAGAAAGTGGTTCAAGAAAACCTCCAAATTTAACAAAAAGAAATCAAGGAGGAGGTAACAATTGAAGGATATGACATGAAAGGGATACCAGTCATGAGTGAAAAAGGGTTGATAGGAGTAAGAACTCACCCTGCAACCTCTAACCAAGAAGAATCAATGAGGTTGGAGCATGAAAATGGAGCAAAAATCACTTATTCATTAAAGGTGATAATGAAGCAAAGCTACAATGTTCTGTAGACTATTCTACCTCTACTTAACAGAAACTACAAACTCAATATATCAATTGCTCAGGAAATTCAACATCAAATCTCAAAGCTAAGGAGAACAAAGGCAGAAGCTGAACCTGATTCAGCCATTAAGCTATGGAAGTCTCAAGTCAAAAAGGTAGTGTTGAAGCAAAAATATGCAATGATTTTTACAGATGTGGAGGGAAACACAAAGTTCTTTGATATCTGCAAATATCTGGACAAAATAACAGATGAAGAAATTCAATACCTTATGAGGCAACTTGGAACGACTAACAGAGATGAAGCAATTTTGAGGAGTTCATTCACGAGACAATTAAAGGAAAATGCTGAGAAGAGAAAGAAAAAAAACTAATTGGATTATGAAGATGGTGAAGACATTGGAGCAGCTTGCAGAAGTTATTCATCAAACTAGTACTTCCAAAATTCAAAGTGCTATTTAAATTTCTTGATTCTATTTGAATGAAAATTATTAAGGGTTTTGTTATCATCAAGTAGATTTATGCATGTTCATGTCACAGACACAAATATAGGAAGATTGTTAGGAATCTACATGTAATTTGATGATAACTTTAAACTTAGAATCATAGAAATTTAATTGATGTAACTGATCAATTGATATGAAAGTTATAAATACCAATTGATTAGGAAACCATTTATCAGTTGAAATGTTTATGTGAATCAACTCATAATTTGGATTGTAGCATAGGTGTACTTAGTCTATTTCAATCGATAAGGTGTAAGTCAATTGATATTATACTCATCAATTGATATTAGAATCGATTGATATAGGTCATCAACTGATGTGTAACTTAGACTATCAAATTTTAAATATTTGAAGACAGGAAATTATACAAGTGAAGGATGATCAATTGATATTGAAGTATCGATGGATAGAAGATCAATTGAAGAAACCAAGTTAAGTATTGAAGACCATCAACTGATGTGAAGACCCATCGATTGATATATCGATTGATAACATCTATCAATGGATAAGTAATTATTTATCAATCGATGGATATAAAGATCAATCAATGGATATAAAGATCAATCGAAGAAGAATATCAACTGATGGATAAAAGGAAGTATCAATTGATATGATTAACAACAACTTATTAATTGATCGAGACAACACAGAAAGACTATATGTTGAAGATCCAAAGGGCAAAAGCACACTTATGGAAGACAGTCTACGATGACTGTGTAGACTCAATCTGAAGTTGTCTTTCAAACCTTTTCTAAAATGGAAAAAGGTAATAGAGAAGGTAGGTAGAAATAATCCTAGAATAGGAATTGTAAAAACACACTTGTGGTATATAAACAATTGTGGTAGTATTGTTAGAAAATATACAAGTTAGACAATATTTCTTGAATCAACTGTTCAGTCTTAGAGCACTTTGTAAGAGCATTTGATTTATTTTCTAACCTTGTAAAAACAAAGCTAGGTTTTATTAACCTAGGAACACTGAGCAAAAATATAAACTGATGGAAAAACCAATCCATCAGTAATTTTAAAATCTCTTTGTTAAATTTATTTTGTAGTCTCATTGTTATTTTTACATATTCTCTTAAACACTCAAACATCAAGAACAAATATGAAAACAAGTAAAAAAATTTGTTGGTGAGATTACGAAATTGTATGAATAGTAATCATGATAACTCAACACTAGAACATGATAAGTAACTAATACTACGCCTATACAGAAATCAGGAAGAAATGAAGACAAGGCAGATACAGTGAATCAAGATATTAGAAGAAGTTTTGAAGTCTACTACAGGTCACTGAAAGAAGTTCATTAATATATTCATGCTGTAGTGAAGAATAATGTGTAAAGACTTTCAGGGTTTCAGAAGTGTTGAAGATTCAATATAGAAGTGTCACTAGAAGATTTCAGCGTAAAGGTATTGATTAAAGATAGATAGTGTTTGAAGCATAGGAATCTAGAAGGGTGAAGATCAAGGTTAAAGAAGACAATTGCAGTCTTGGAGTTATACTCACTGAAAGAAGTTCATTCATATGTTCAAACGTTAGTGAATAACAGAGAATGAAGTATTCAAGATTGTAGTACAAATGAAGACGTTGTCGAAGTACCAGAAAAGATTCTAGTGAAAGTACTATGTTTATCAGCAGTCAGTGTTTGAAGCAATGCAATAGTCCAAGGTTAATCAGCTGAAATAGAACAGAAGTCAAGGGAATTCAATTCAGTGTTAGTCGTTTGTGAACCAGACCAGTCCACTAAGCTTCATCACAACAAGAAGAGAATTACCTTTACTTATCAGAAGAAAATTAGTTGATCAAGCCAGAAGAGTAAAAACCAAGTGGTAAATATTTCAAGCATTTCAAGAAATAGTTTAAGGGAAGTATTACTATATTTGATGGCTCTTACACTCTTGAAGATCTCTGGAGGAGCAACAAAATAATTTAGGCACAAGGAAAGTTTAAAGAAAGAGTTTGGTGGCCATACACACTGCAATTAGAGTGTAGGCGCAACGAACATCAACAGAGACGCAAGAAAACAACTCCAAGTTTTGTTAAGTGTTTGGTGGCGCCTACACAAGGGTTGTAGAGTGTAGGCGCAACAAATCAAGGCACATACAAGTTTTTGCGCAACAAACAATCTAAGGAGAATTTTGTGGCGCTTAAACACTGCAACTAGAGTGTAGGCGCAAAAAACTAAGGCGCGGCAAAGGAACTTCGTGGCGCCTACACACCATTCACCATGTACAAGCGCAAGAAAGGACTTAGCATTGAGAAGAAAATCAATTCTAATTGATTTTAAAAGTCTACACATATAAACAAAATGACGTGCTCATTTTGAAGTGTGTGTTCTGGTTCGTCTCTTCCAATCAAAAATCCCGGAGAAGAACACATCAAAAATATACAGAGGGGTCAAACCAATCAAAGATCTATCCATTACTCCTTACCGAATTCTTTTGTTAGTGGCCGGATAAACCTTATAATATTTTAAGGGCCATTAAAAAAATTTCCCGGTAGTTAAATCCGTAGACAAAATTAGATACAAATATTGTATCGAATTTGGCTTATATATTTTTGTAGTAGCAAAAACCTAATTTGTTCTTTGGAAACAAGTTATATTTTTAACTGGGTGTAGTAACCTCAAGGTTTATATACGAAAGATATATTCCTTGAAACCTGTCTCATTAAATTACTAGCTAATTTTCTAGAGCTTATTTGTTTAATCATAAACACAGAAAGTTAGTAAGTCAGCCTCCTAAACACTATTCACCTCATGAACTAGAACCACTAACCGAACTCTAAATTATTTATCCGCAAACGATTCGAAAGAATTTTTTAATTTAGTGAGTATCGTATTCAACCCCCCTTCTACGATACTTCGGAACCCAACAATGGGTATCAGAGCAGACTGATTGATATACATATCAAGATCCGTAGCTTAGAGTGTCGAAGTTGTTTGGACCGAAAGGATTAGAGGAATTTATAAATAAATTCATTTTATAAAGTTAAATTTTAATAAGTTTATTACATAAATTTATTTTAAATAGATTTATTTTATAAATTTAAATTTAAATGAGTTTATTATTTAAAATTGAATAAGTTTATTTCATAAACTTATTTTATAAATCTAATTTAATTAAATCTATGATTTAAATTTAAGTAAATTTATTTTTATAACTTAGATATATTTGTTTTGTCAAATTGATTAACAACAACTGGAGAACTAAGTGCTATTTTGCGCCTACACAAGGGATTCAGTGTAAGGCGAAACATAATGTCTACATGGTTGGAACTTGGATTTTGTGGCGCCACCTCAAGGAAATTGGTATAGAGGCGCAACAAACTCAAAATCAGCTAAGACATATGTTTCTGGCGCCAGTACAAGGTAACTACAGTACATGCACAACAAAAATGTGACTTGGGAGATTGATACTTTTGTGGCGCCAACACAAAGTTAGAACTCTTCAGGCGCAATAAAAGTTCCACTTCTTTTCTAGAAGCACTCACCAATTGCAGTTCTTACTTCAAGTTTTATACCTCTTTAATTTTTATTTTAGATTTAATTATTTTTCCAGAAAATTTAAAATTCTTGAAAACTAAATTTTTTCTTAAGTATTAATTTATGATATTTTAATTTTTAAGAAAATTGAAAATTCTTGAAGATTAATTTATTATAAATTTTTATTTTTGATTAATATATTTTCTAAGAAAATTAAAAATTCTTTAAACTTAAATTTTCCTTAGATATTAATTCAAGGATGCTCAAGGAGTAATAGATGAAGATTTTTTCGGGTATTAAAGACAACGAAAATTGACTGAAAATTATCCAATGAAGTTAATTCTGGAATAGGTTGGACTCGCGTTTAACAAAATTTCTATTTTCTGCGACAACACAAGTGCTATAGCTATTTCCAACAATCCTGTACAACATTCACGAACCAAGCACATTGACATAAGATATCATTTTATCCGAGAGCATGTCATGAATGGAACTGTGGTGCTGCATTTTGTACCCACAGAAGATCAACTAGCCGAAATCTTCACGAAACCACTTGATGAATCCAGTTTCTCAATGCTGGTTAGTGAACTAGGGATGTTAAATTATGGTTAAATTTTTGATTGCTAGGAATTAATTTAAGCTCATAAATATTGAATATTAATATTTTAAAGCATTTATGAGACTTGAATTAATAAAATCCTAGGGCTTATGAATTTTTGGAAAATTATCTTAAGATTAAATTAATATTCTTAAAAGATAATTATTTCAATTATAGCATAAGTACTTATATTTATTTTAAGTTTTTTCTTGGCATTTATATGTAAATTAATGTTTTTTTCAAATTATTATTGCACATCAACATAAATGATTATGTTATTAATTAATCAATTAATTTACTCATTAAATTAATTCAAACTTGAGTTAATGTAATTCTTAAATTAATGAGAACAATTAATAATGTAAATATTTATTATATGTCTTTAATAATTTATTAGTATGTAAATTATTGATATTTATCTTAAAGTTTCTAAATAATAATTGTTTGTTGATATTTATTTTATCATTATTAATTTTTCTAAAATACGAATAAGAATTTTATTATTTTATTTCAAATTTAGAAACAATTAATAATATAAGTATTTATTAATTGTATATTATTCTATTTTATTACACTAATAGTTCAGCATGACTTATTTATAACATAAGTCATACCGACTTATGTTAACATAAGTCATACCGACTATTTTATTTCCTTTTGTTTTCGAATTGTTTGTTGATATTTATTTTATCATTATTAATTTTTCTAAAATACGAATAAGAATTTTATTATTTTATTTCAAATTTAGAAACAATTAATAATATAAGTATTTATTAATTGTATATTATTCTATTTTATTACACTAATAGTTCAGCATGACTTATTTATAACATAAGTCATACCGACTTATGTTAACATAAGTCATACCGACTATTTTATTTCCTTTTGTTTTTTTTCAAAATAAAACTCGGTATGACTCTTTGTAAGTCATACCGACCATTTCTGATTTTGTTAAACAAGTCATACCGACTTATGTTTAACCATAAGTAATACTGAGTTTTTAAACAGTCATATACACGATACACACGATCATCTTCAGTTTTTTTTTCTTTTAAAAATCATTCGATTCTCTTCATAACACAACTGAATCAGTTGCTTGCTTGCTTGATACAAGTGATTTCACTTGCAGGATTGATCATATTCGATTAAAGCAACGAATTGCTGCCCGATTTTTGTTAAAAATCGATTTGACTATCCTTCTTCTTGAACAAATCGAAGCTATTAGTTTTTTTTGGAGTGTAGTATTATTGATTGATTAAAATCGACTCGAAAGATTATTAGTAGCAGTTAGGGTTCATATTTAAATTTCTGTGTAATTTTCAATTTCTGGACTGATACTTTTATTTTTACTATTTTATTGCACTTTGTAATTTATTAATTATAATAGATTAAGTTAAAATAGCTGGTTTTTGCGAGATTGTTAAGACTAATTTTGTCGGATTTTTTAATCTGGATAATTGTACAGTTGCAAAGTTTAGACCCTGGATTATATTCATGAACGAACACTCTTTGGTCAGAACTGCCATTACCCTAGACACTCCATTACAGACTCTAGCGTTAAGGGCATTATACAGCACTGCTAGAAATAGATCAACTGGAGCCAAAGTGCAATTCTCATTCACCATTGGGGAACGTGAATATATGGTAGCTGAAGATGATGTGAATAGAATTCTGCAATTCCCTTTGGACAACTTTGTTGACCCACCTACAGTTCCAGAAATTCTTGAGTTCTTTAATGCTATACAGTACCAGGGTGAAATCAATTTGGTAAGACTGACAAAGTCAAAGTTATTACATGAGTGGGACTATTTCTTTGACACACTGGCCAAGGTGTTTGCACCTACAACAAAGAGCAACTTCAACAATATTTCTTCTTTGCTACAAATCATAGGATTTTCAGTGGCTCACAATAGAAGAATAAATTTTGGGAAGTTGGTGCTGAAAGAAATAATCAGGAAAATGGGTAAGCAAGAAAGCAGGGAATAGAATGTACAAGTCTACTATCCAAGGTTCCTAATGCTGTTCATGAATGACTTGTTGTTGAATGAAGATAAAGCCTTATTTCAGAATAGTCCAGTACAAGTATCTCCATCTACACAGAATGCTCTGTTTGCAAGGCTCAACAACAATCCCAGATTTGAGAATGTGCCAGTAGTGAGACCAAACTACATGGGTCAGATCTTGGATCTAATTGTCAACCCAGAACAGGCTCAGCAAGTACCAGAATAAGAGCCAGAACAAGTGCCAATGCAAATAGATCATCTTGTGCAACTTCTACTTGAAGCTGCTCAGCATGTCGAACAAGAGGCACTGGATCAACAGGTAATATCTCAATCACTAACTTCTAATTTCCTACCTATAAATATATCTACTGCACTTTTAGAGTTATCTGTGGCGGACTATGATTGTGGTTTTACACTTCAGGACATTGGCCATGAACCTGAAATCACACAGGTTCAAACCCAGGCTGAGTTAGAGCCCCAAACAGTTTCTCCTTCACCTAGTTCTCTAAGTCATATTCGAAAAAGGAAGAAACCTATTAGGAAAGTAAGAGGTAGAAGTGTTTCTGAAAGTGAACCCGCAGATCTGTCTCCACCATCTAAAAGATCGAGATCTGAACCTGAGACAACTGCAGACCCGGTCTTATCCTCTCAGTGGGATATGAATTTTGAAACGGCTATCCAAGATTCTCTAGATACACTCGATCAAACGGGTGATTCTATTCGTCGTACAACCACGACATCCGATTCAGATTCAGATTCTCGCACACTGCTAGCTCTCACACTAGCAGGTCCTCCACTTAAAGAAACTCAATCACAAGAAAGCACAATGATTGTTGAAAAAAATGTTTTTGAAGAAAACTCATCGGTTGCCACATTCATAGTGGATCAAGACATTTTGGATGCAGTGCGGCATCAGTTACCCTCAGAGGTACTAAAGGGCACCATAGATTCTCAAGAGCCATTCAATACATTATCTAAGGTGGTGACCCCCCTGGATTTCTTTCATCCAGTTCTCATAAAAGAAGGTCTCGAATCCACTAGTGGATTTGAGAGGCAACCACTCCATAGAGGGAGATGGGACTCCATTCACGGAGTAGCTACGTGTAGGGTTTCGTGACACAAACGCAGCGGAATAAACGCGAAAAATAAATCAAAATAGCGAAACCCTCCGCAGGATCCATGCGAAAACAAAAGATTTAATTCGGATATAAAAAATAAATACCTTTAGAAGCTTTAACAGTTCATTAATGGAAGATTAATGGAGGTCCAAAGCTTGTTTAATCACCACGTATCCCGCTCTCGCGATCTACGCTCTACGGTATCCACACGAACACTTTTCATGAAGGATTGATGTGTACTAGCACCCGAAAACTTCTTCTCTCTCTATCTTCCTCCTCTCTCAGAGCGGCTAGGGTTTTTGTAAAATCTCTATATTATTAAATCAGCCCATAAAGAGATTATATAGAGAGAGGAATAAGTTTTCTAATTATAATCCAATTATAATTAATACTAATCCAAAATTCTAAATTATTTAATTAAGTCTCACTTAATTAATTAATTATTAATTTTGGAATTAGTTTAAGTAATTCATTTATTCTATTTATATAATTAATTAAGTCATACTTAATTAATATCATAAATAAAATAAATTACTTATTTAATTTAAATTCATAATTTAAATTATTTCTCCTTCAAGCGTTCTTTGTGTGTGACCCTGTAGGTTATTATTACGTTGGCAACAATTTTAATATCTAATTAAAATTGTAAACAATGAGCGGCATCTAGTAATACATCATTGCTACCCAAGTAATAATAATAAATCGGTGATTCGATTAAGCCTTTCGTGAATAATGTTCCATGTAATATAATCCCTTTAATCTTGATATTATAGATTAAACTCAAGGCATGTCTCGTGTCATCCTTTTCATAATTTAATCTTTATTTTCTTGATCGATGAGTAGACTATTAAAATCAAATCAACATTTGAGCACGGCCGTGCATTTCATAGTCTCACTCAAACAAGAGGCCAATAATATCACTCCTAAAATTAGGAGGATTAAATCCCATCTAGATCATTCATATTTCTCATACGATTCATAATATACCCAATGTCCACTTTTATCATCACCCGGTCAAAGGTAACTTTTAATGTAATCAAAGTATATTAATTCTCGTATAGAAATATAATGATTTCAGGTCTAAGGATCATTACACCATTATCACAGTGAGAATTACTTATGACACTTACTTAACATGTAGAATCTCACGGCGGGTCATTCCAGTGCCATGCATTGATACATGCACTTATGTTCTTGACTTTAGTATCCCCATACCTATGACCAATGAGATGTGGTCATCTGTCAAGAAACATATTAGTCTTTGTGCATTATTATTGTCCTTAAATAATAATACTCGACTAGGGAATTTTAGGAATAAGATATTATTCATATAATCTCATTTTTAAGTCACATACTTAAAGATATAGAATACGTATCAAAATTCCAAGGACATTTACTATGCTTTCAATTTATTACGCAGTAAACAAAACATAATAAATAAATAATAATCAATAAAACATAATCCTTAATAATAAATATTTTCCTTAAAATATAAAAAGTATTGTCTCTAGAGCACAATTACTAACACTACGTCAGTAGCAGAGCCACTTCAAGTTAAACTTGTTGAGGACGAGCCTTCACAGGCATCAGAAGAGCATTTCGACTCTTCAAAAGCTATTGTTTTGTATACAGGTACAGTATCTGGATCTGGAAAGGAGCTAAACACTAGTGTTGTGAGGCAAACACAGAGTGAAACACATGCACAAAGTGATAGTGAGTTAAACAGGAGTGCAAGTGAGATGAGTGCACACACACACAGTGAACTACTATCTAAAATGGAATCTCTCCAGAAGGAAATGCAGATTGTCCAAGCTGAGTTGGTAAAAGTTAAAGCACAAGTAGAAGAGAAGTCTACATCTGCCTCTGTAACTCAACAGCTGACAATGGTGCGCAAAGATGTTGATGATGTCAAATCTTCCATACTTCTAAAAACACAAGATATCCAGAATGTTCAGAGTCTCATTGTTGAGAACATGAAAGAAGTGACCAAATTACATGAGAGAATTGATGAAGTTGAGAAAAGTTTGGCCTTAACAATCATTGAAAATGAAAAGATATCAACGCAACGATTCAGCAAACTAGACGATGGAATGACTCATCTGAATGAGGGCATGAAGCAAGTCTATCTGACTATGAAAAATCTAATGACATCTTTTGAAGCCTCAAAATTTCAAGAGGATCCCTCAACTAAGAGGGAGAAAACAAATGAGAAAGTAGCTGTAGATGAAGGGGATACCACCCAAGACAAAGGGAAAGCTAAGTTGTATTCTGAAGAACAATTTCAATCGTATGATCTAGAACCAGAAGAACAGTATTATGCTCAAGAGCAATTCATTGATAACAGTGCTCATGATGAATCAAACATTCCTGACTAGTGCAGAGCTGAGGAAGAGACTGCATTTGATGAAAAATTTTTGTTTCAAAAAGAAAAAGAAGTTGATCCAGCCTATGAAGAGGCAATGAAGAAACTGAAAGAAGACATCAAGGCAAGTCATGGAAAGAACAAAGGCTGAAAAAGAAGCAAGCCAAGAAAGATGAATCTCTGGGCCATTGTAGTCAGAGAAAAGAAGAGAGATATACAGCTCAAGATTGGAAAGAAATGGGACACTGCAAGAGAAATAATGGACAAACAACAGAAGGGTCCATTTGAAGACAGGCATCTAAAATCAATAATTGAGAGTCTAGAAAAGTCAAATGACAACATTGACAACTTCATGAAAGCTCTGAAAGAGGAAGTTGACTATATCACTATCTTAGTGGATCACATTCTTGAAGACTGGCAGATTTTAGTTTACACACACAGGAATGGAACATTAGAATTTCCATGGAATTTTTCAGGCAAAGAAGCTTATCAGTGATATGGACGTTAATGAACAAAGTAAAGAGAAGCTTGGAAGAAAATGAACTTCTCAGGGATAGACTTAGAGTCTTTGCAACAGCTGTTAGTCCTCAGATCTTATTTGATCCTCATGAGGTAAGATTCTTCTCAAACAAGTTGTATCAAATCATGCAGTTAAATGAGGAATCTTTAAAGGGCTACATAGTTAAGTATATGATTCAATTTGAAAGGATGCTAATGTCGAAAGGATTCAAATCCCAAGCTAAGATGGATGCTGCGCAAAAGATCAGAAACTACTGTCTGTCAAAGAAAATTCCTTCGTACATCAGGCAAATGCCAAAGATAGACTCAACTTAGCCATATGATGTAGAAGAAGAGATAGTAGATCCTGTTGAGCAGGAAGTGTTGTGGCAGTTAGCAAGAGCTGAACAAAGAAGGTTGTATGAAGAATCCACTACAACAGATCAATCAGTATCTGAAGAAGTACCGAGGACACCAGTTCATAAAGGTTCAATCCTAGAAGAAGGTGAAGTTGATACATCAGAAAACTGAAGACTTAGATAGATCAAGATAGAAAATTATGTAATATTTGTTCAGTGTTAGAGGAACATCTATCTTGTATTTATCTTTCATGTATGAATCTGGAAAATTGTTAATTATAAAACCAGAACTTTTGTTTATTATTTAGAGTCATTACATGTCGTACTACTTTCTTAGTTGTTAGTTGAGTTATATTCTAGGAATTTGTGTGTTAAATATTTAACAACAAATAGGGGGAGATTGAAAGGCATATGACTAGGCCTATTTGAAATAATTAGATGACAACTCAACTCTAGCTAATAAAGAAAAGTAAATAATAAACACCAAACATGAATCAAGACGAAGACAGTCAACTAATCACAAAGGATCTAAGTATCAGAAGTATTTTCTGGGATTGCTACTCAACACTAGAAGAAGTTCATTAATATGTTCAAGCGTCAGTGGAAAATAAAGAAGTAGCACTTCTAAAAGATATAGAAGATATAAAGGATTTTCAGTGGTTATTACAGAATGATTCCAGAAGAAGATCAAAGACAGTGAAGTAGAAGAATGACAGAAGGCCTCAACTTAAAGTATTAATAAATGAAGAATATTTATTAGTACGACACAAATGAACTAGACAGTACATTTGTGTGTCAACTAACATAAAAATATTATTTATTCTTCATTTAGTTCAAAGAGGTTTCAAGAACAGAAGACAAAGAAAACACGGGAAGATTTCAAAACTGACTGCAGATTAAACAGATCATTATAGTATTTTTAATTCTACAATCAAAGTAAGTTAATTATTTAATTTATTTAATTAAATTAATTCAAGTTGAATTTAATTTAATTTATAAATTATTTAATTAATTTAAGTAGAATTAATTTATTATAAAACTAATGAATTAATATGACTTATATATATATTTCGAATGACTTAAATAAGTCATACCGAATGACTTATGAATAAGTCATACCGAATGACTTATGAATAAGTCATACCGAGATATATATATTTATCTATTTAAATAAGTCATACCGAGTGCTTAAAAAAAAAGGCATACCGAGTTTCTTTCTTTTAAAATAAGTCATTCTTATTTATTTTGATTAAAGAAAATTCGAATATGACTTAGAATAAGTCATACCAAATTTATAAGTCTTAACCACTCTTTTTCTTAAGTCATACAAGTGTTAAATTTGTTAAATTAAGTCATAATGATAAAGGTCATACTAAGCATTTTCTAACCTCTATAAATATGAGGTCAGGGCTTCACTATTTGTGTTAGAAAATCAGTTCAAATTCAGAAATTTGTCTGCATTGTAATATTCACAGATTTCTGTACAAGTTTGAATATAATTGTTTAAACTCGAACACTTCATGTTGAATTCATTCTAGATTAATTTATCAGTTATTAACTCTAATCCTCAGATAAATTTTGTAATACTTTTCAAGTTAAAATTATATCTTCTACTTGAATAATATTTCATTAAAATTTATATTTCGTGGTTATTTAAAATAATATTTTTAAATACTAAATATCGCAATGATTTATTGATATTGTATTCAACCCCCCTTCTACAATATTAGGGACCAACACCTCAAGTGAGTCTGGAAACTCAGCAGCAACAGAAGAAGAAGAACCAAGCTCTAAAAAAGAAGATGAAATTATGGAAGAAGCTGGTTCTGAACATGAGCAAGGACAAATTCCTAAAGAAGAACAAATGAATAGCCCTAAAATTCAAACTGAGGAGAGAATTATTGAGGCAGAAGTGGAAGAGCCTCAGACTACAGAGGTTTACATTCCTGATCTCTCTGATGAGCAAATGGAAGATGGTACACTTCTAGAATTTTACTTTTTTGTATTTTTACAAGATGAATTTGTCACAATATCTACCTCTGTGCCTCAGACGATAATGCACACACAAGAGCCCTCAGTGGCCATCGAAGCTGGCAATGAACTGGTAGACCAACCAATTCTAACCACTGCCAGAGAACAACAAACACTTTCTTCATCTCCCAAAACCAGAAAAAGAACTATCGAATTAGATGATAGGAGTGATTCCCTACCGGATCAGGAAGTTTTTGAAATATCTCCTACAGCTCTGCCTTCTCGAAAACGTCAAAAAATGAATTTTAAACCTAAGGCATCTGTCAGCCAAGAACCTGATTCTCCAACCTCTGAGACCGTTCTCTTCCTTCGTGACCTCAATTCTCAAATTGATAAAATCCTAAAAGGTACAGGAACAGAACCAGAGATTATAACAATATCCTCTACTTCAGTAGCTAGTACTGTTTTGATTGATCCAATTCAGAAACTGTCTTCACAGACAGTCGGGGGCATCACTAACTCTAATGAGTCGTTCATTACATTGTCAAATGTGGTGACTCCCCTGGACTTAACATCTCCAGATCCTATTCAGGATGTTTTCCCTCCCCAAATGGGTGAAGTGAAAAGGCAACTCTCCCATAGAAGGGAAGAGGTCTCCATTTAAAGAGTAGCTGCGTCAGCAGCATCACCACTTCAAGTGGAAATACCTTCATAGACTTCGTGGGGCACCACAGGCTCTCAATTGTCGTACATTACATTGCCTGTGGTGGAGACCCCTGGAGATTCAAATTCCAGCTTCTACAACGGAGGTCCTCCCCACCTTATCAGGTCAGGCGAAAGGACAACACACCCATAGAGGGGATGTGGACTCTATTAATAGAGTATCCGTTATTTCAGCAGTAGAACCTATTCAGGGTGTCTCTGAGCAGGTAAGGCTTTCAATGGCTTCAGCTGGCATCACATATTCTATACTCTTGCCGATCATTACAGAATCCACAGTGGTGACTACACTGGGTCTCAACCCCCCAGTTCCTGAAAAAAGGAGTTCTCCCTACTCACAGTGGTCAAGCAGAGAGGCAACATACCCATTGAAGGGATAGAGATTTTGATGAAGGTACTGAAGATCTGGATGCTATTCAGGACATGAGTGAAACACTGAACCTAAGCGATCTTCAATTCCCCAACACTAATTATTCGAGTGTGAGTGTTGATGGTCGTGCTCAAACAAAAACAGTGAGGATTGAGACACCCACTAACCAAACAAACACCCCACACATTGCACACACTGTACACAGTCAACGGATTTTAAATTTGGAGGCCCAAGTAACAAAAATTCACTACTCAATAAGAAAGATCTTGGAGGTGCAGAAGCAGCAGAGAGCAGAAATCAAAGAAATCAAAGATTTAGTCAAACAATTGCGGCTCAGAAAGTTCCTATTTCTACTCAATCAACTTCGACAACTCAGATTACTCCGGTCATAAGGGAGGATAACCCAACTAAGGGGGAGAGGTTAGCACAAGAAAAGTTGGAGCTGAAATGATCTTGGAATACACAACTCAGGGGGAGTTAGATATCTTCTATAGACCTGGAACTAGACAACTTGAAGAAGAAGAAACATTTGAACCCTATGTGTCATTGGAGATTCTAACTGAGATTGAAATAGAGGAAACTGCAAAGGCTGCAGGAATAGATGTTGAGGAGGAGTTTGCAGAAGAACATACTTTTGATAATGACTGTCTTCTGGTTGGTGTAGATGAAGTTGTTACTTAAGACATAGTTCAGGCTCAAGAATTAATGAAGAGAAAGTGGAAGAGAGTACAGAACGCAATGGAAAGAAGGAATAGAATCTAGGACATAAAAGCTAAAGTTGGTCCTGATCGGGATGAAGCAAAGAGTCTACTGAAGAAGAAGGAGTTAACCCTGACTCAGAAGAAAGACAGAGAAGTCTTTGATCTCTTTAGAACCATGAGGAAAATTTTTGAAGAGGTTCATGAACTCTATTCAATGCTATCTGAAGAGATTACAAGCGTGTCGATAAGTGTGTCCAAGTACGGGTGGAAAATGTTCATAAATTCAACAACACTAGGGTCAAAGATTTTGTCGACAAAGAGTTTTAAAAAGATGAATATTGTGGAGTTGTTTGTGCTAAAGAGGAAAGTCATCTTTTGTGGGATAAAACAAATGAGATAGTAAAACATATGATTAAGAAGAAGATTATAGAGATCGGTGTCGAAGCATTTGAAAAGCCTCCGGTGGTCAAGTACTACAAAACAATAACACTTCATAACTTAACCTTGTCAGATGAATGTCTGGACTCAAGCCATGTAATGTTCATGCAGTATGTAGAAGGGAGACTCAGAAGCAAGAAGAATAGAACAGAAGAAGATTTAAAGGCTGCTAAGTTGATCTACGCATTCAGGCTGAACAGAGCAATTAAAACATCAGGAAGATATCTAATGGAAATGACCAGATATTATCAAGATCCAGTGTATGTAAGAAGAGAGGATGACTTAGAAGTACTTAAAACCATAAGAATTCTGAACCTTGCATTTAGACGGAAGCAAATGGAACAAAATACTTCCTATTCAAGAAGAATGGAGTGGATAAGAAGAAGGAGCTATCAAAACTAAGGAGAAACAATTTTGAAATCATCCGAAAGGTCTTTTCAAGGGTGAAGAGATCCACTATCAAATCAGATAAAAAGGCTTTGAGGATGATTGAAGATGTTCTGGTAGAGAAACTGGCAGAAGAGTCGATGCATGACACTGACCGAGTAAAGGGCTTTCCAAAGAGGATAAGAGTGTTCGTATTTTCTAAGAGACAATCTCGGGCCTTCGATTCAATCTCCAAGACAAACTCAACCGCATTTTTCACTGAAGTTTTGAAGAAGTTAGAAGAACCACCTCCAGTCAATACCCTTGAAGTGGAAGCTAGAGATTTAGTGAAAGCAAGGTTGGAGTAGAAAGAAGAAGAGCTGAGAAAGCACTACTCTGAAACAAGATCTAAGAACAGGCAAGAGACAGTACAAAGAAGCAGAAGATCATAAAATTATTTATTCAGGCTAGAGGAACAAACTTCTATTGTATTCAAAAGAAATCTGGAAATGTAAAATCTAATCCAGAATGTAATTAATATTATTACTGTCTTTTCGCACTTTACTTTTCCTTGTAAGTATCAGTTGAGTTATCCTCTCACAGGATTTGCTTATCGAACTCTAACAACCACATATGGGGAGATTGTAAAGCATAATATAACGAAGTATGTAATAGTGATAAAGATAACTCAATCAAGAAACAAAGACAGATAAATAATACTAATATGCAACATAGGAATCCAGAAGTACATGTTAACATGAATCATACATACATCATTGCAGAGCATTCAAGATGAAAGGCTTACTGGACGTCAGCGAGAGAAGTTCATTAAAATGTGTAGGCCTCAACAACGAATAAGAGTTCAGAAGTTTTCATACTAAAGACAGTGTAATGATCTATATATAATTGTCAAAGGATTTCAGTGATCAAAAACAATGGAACAGTCCAAAGTTAATCAGCTGAAACAGAAAAGAAGTCAAGGGAATTCAATTCAGTGTTAGTCATTTATGAACCAAACCAGTGCACTAAGCGTCAGCACAACAAGAAAAGAATTGTCTTGATTAATCAGAAGAAAATCAGTTGATCAAGCCAGAAGAGTGAAAACAAAGTAGTAATTACTTCAAAAATTCAAGAAATATGTTAAGGCAAGTCATATTACACTTGGTGGTTCCTACACAGTTGAATCAGTGTGTGAAGCGCAACAAAACTTTACTTAGGCGCAACAAACCAAGATTGAAGCTATGTAAAGTAAAAGAGAAGGTTTATGACACCTGCACAAGGGAATGGGAGTGCAGGCGCAACAAAACAGTTATGGCGCATCAACTAGGTGCAACATAAGTTGTGGCACCTACACACTGCAACAAGTGTGCAGGCACAACAAAACATCAATAGGTGCAACAAATCACCTGTGAAATGTTTCTAAGTCAATTAGTGGCACCTGTACAGAGTAACCACTGTCTAGGCACAACTAACTTAATCTAGTGGCGCAACAAAACTATACAGGCGCAACAAACATGCTTTAGGCTCAATAAACATTTAAGTGGTGCCTACACACCACCAACACTCTTGCAGGCGCAACATGGGACTTATACATTGTTAGAAATAAATTTCCAAAAAGCCTACAGAATATATATAGGTGAAATCAATATGGACAGTAAGGAATTCCTTCATCTTCAACAAAAGACATACAGACGGGAGCTCCATTAAAGCTTGACATTTATATCACCCAACTGTATTTCTATTGTAACATTGATTGAACCCATTGAAGCTAATCATTTGATTAGAAGTGTAGCACCTCAGGGATTTAAAAATACATTATTATTTCCCCAAATCCTGTATTTCAATTACTGTCATTTTCATATCTCTAAAACACGAACACTTAATCCGCAATTAAACAAAAAATCTACCATATCATATTCAACCCCCCCTTCTATGATAATTTTGGACCAAATACTTAGAGTTCTTGAGTTATAAGCTTAGTTCTTCCATATATCTAACTCCTACCAAGCTTATAAACACATTTACATGTTCATATAACACACATACCACACAAGTATCTTTTGGATACTCACTTACACTATCTTAGCAGCCCCTAGACTTGTCTTGGTGCCTCCAAAGTTATACCAAGAGTTGATATTCCGGCCATTTTCCGATGACTTTTTCCGGCAACCTCTTTTTGTGTGTTTTTGGCTTCAAACTAGTTTTTCTCTTGATTTCTTCTTAGATCTCAAGGGTTATAAGTTTATTCAATATTCAATATATATATATATATACATATATATATATAATAGAAGTTGGTACATGTTTAGTAGTGTATACACCTTGCTTGCTTGATTTTTAAGTGTATACACAAACTCTTGTTCCTGATCCTAACTCGTATCCCTTGATTTCGCAAGAAATATTGTTGTCTCTCACTATAAAGCACAAGGGTCACAAGTTATTTATTGTCTAAAATATTCGGCCCTATCAATATATACAAGAGCTTGCTTGATTTGATTTTTAACAAGTATATATTGTTAGCCTTGTTCCTCAATTTATATATACACGAACTTTATTCTTATCCTCTTTTTCTCGTATATATAAAGAGTGAACCAAGAGAGTTATTAACTTATCTCTCTCTCCTTATTTAGTTATTAATATCCTTAATTTATTTCGGGATTAAATACAATGCCTATTTACTTAAGCTCCAAGTCGAGGCTAGTTTGTATAAGTTGATATATATATGACATAAGCAAAAGGCTTTATTGTTGAACTTTTGAATCCAAACCAAACTCTTATTACGAGTTGAACCGTTTTGTATAAATCTCATATAGGGTTATAAATAAAAGGCTCCTCGAATATTTGCAAGGTAACTCACTTTAATTCCAAGTTGAGTTTTGTTTATAAGTCGAGGTACGACATAAACATAAATACTCCTTGTTGAATTACAAAGTGAAAGAAACCAACATACATTCTGAGTCATAATATTTCGTACAAATCTCATATATTATTTAGAGATATAAACGAAGTACACTCGTTGAATATTTGTAGGTTTATTCTTTAACTTTGAACATCAAGTTACGTGTTATTCGTATAAGTCGAGGTACGACATAAATGAGCCTAACTTGTTGAGTTCTTGAAGTTAGTTCATATTTGATTCCGAGTTAGATAATATTTCGTGTAAGTCGAGGTATGACATAAACGAAACATACTCATAGAATCTTAGATTAGCTTAGTTAGTTTGTAAAGAGCCTTATAGTTTCATTTCAAGGCTTTTATAAACAACAAGACACAACAAGCTTGATATAAATAAATTCAATATATTCGGCCATTAGTTTAGTTCATATACCCTCAGCCTTATATATTAAAAAATAATAAGAATAAAAAAAATATTTACTTTAAGTGCTTGCATTGCATTCATACGCTTTACATATCACACATTACTTTAGTATATTTACTTTAAGTTCTTGCATTCATATGCTTTTAATTTCTGTAATTTACTTTAGCATACACACTTACTTTCTTGTATACATGTTAGCACACAACATGTGGTTCGTCCTTTTGACCAAGTGACTTACCCTTACGAGTGGTTCGTCCTTTTTCACTAAGTGACTTATCCCGACTCACATTTATATATATTGTTACTTCAGCTATCTTATATGTATTTGTTTGTCTCTTTGGTTTAGTACTGTAATATACTAGTCCTCCACCTTTTTTCTTTAACAGGGATTTAAAGTCGTAGTACTTGCTGTCCAGACTTTGTTGTGAGGTGAAAGTGAAGTGATGTGATCCTTGTTCTAAGACCCAAGTCCTAGATATGCTAACGGGGAGTTGGGTGTATTTGCACCGTGAGGAAAAGGAAAGATCTAAGACCTAAGACCTAGATCCAAAACCTACATTGTTGTAGAGAAACATAGTCTATGCATGAATTTTTACGTATCTTTGAGGAGGTAAGGGGAAGTTACGCTCCAAGATAAGATCGTAAGGGATGCTACTTGCCTGTGAGGAGGTAACAGAAAGTTACGCTCTAAGACCATCTTGTAGGAGTTCTACTTTGATTGTGATGAGGTAATGCGGAGTTACACTCCAAGATAAAGCAAGTAGGTTTTGCTATTGTATTTTGAGTGATTAACGGGAAGTTAAGGTCTGAGATAAATACATAGTGTTGTAAAGGCTTCTCCGCCTACTATTAGGAGTACATTCTTTTTATAGTGAGAATCTCGAGTTCAGGGAGGGACTCGGGGACTGGACTAGGGGTAAGCAGATCTGTTAGGGGATTGCGTCATCATAAACTAGGATAAAAATTATGTTGTGTACTCTGTTTCTTTTCTCTGTTCTTATTTTCCGCATTTGAATTGTTAGTTGACTAGTAACTATTTTAAAAGAGAAAATAAATTTTAAAATGCCAAGCTTTAATTTTTAAAAAGGGTATTAAGCTATTCAACCCCTCCCTTCTAGCTAATACCGCCCATTATTTGGGACCTGACAGATTACTTAGACTATCAACGGACAATTGGCTTAGACAACATTGTTTCTATCAATCCATATTATCATTTGATGAATATGAATCTCAACTGATAATTGGCTATGTAGTCGATGGATATTTATATAACACTTATCTATTGACTAGTTTTAATTTAAACATGTAATCATGATTCTAATTGTTAAGTTATCATCAACTACATAATTCCTAACATCTTCTAACCTATAGATCTCAATAACATTTTTACTTTCTCTCAAATCTTTATTCTTAAAACTATAAACCCTAGAAATGGCAGCATCTCATGTTTCTCTCTTTCTCTAACTCAGTCCAACTTTACCTCTATGGCAACAGTTGGAAAAGTAGGAACATGATTCAAATAACTTTTTGGATTCATGAACTCAACATGCCTAAAGGAGGCCCTAACAAACAACCCAACACTTGTGGTGCCCAAACTTCTTGATTTTTCGACCTCGGCTATTTGTGAGGGGGATCAAGATGGTGGAAGCATCAAGTTCACCATAGAAGGCAAGAGCTATGCCTTTGCACCACCCCAAGTAAATGTGCCCTGTGTTTTCCCAGTTGCACTAGTAGAATAGGGGGGAGTTGAATACTTGTTCCCTTTTTATGCATGTTTAAAACCAGTTTAAAGATTCTAACTTGAACAATTGACAAAGAAAAAAACACAAAGATTTTGAAGGAATACTGTTTATATAATTTATGTGGTAATATAAAATCTCATAGGGTGTACACAAACCCTATCAGCTTCTTTGTGTTTATCACAACAACTCGCTCTATTTCTATGCTCTTTCAATACTTCGACAAATTACAATACATTACATAGAATATTTATATAAAGAGCTTCCTATCAACTAATAAAAGAAAATATAACAATTAGGAATAAATTCCTATCTATTAGCTGATAGTTTCTTTTATAATTCTGTTTCCTTCCCATAGCATATCTCTCATATCTTTGACCTGATCTCGAAGACTTTCCTTTTTTGAACCACCACCTTCCGAAACTGTACTTAGCTTTATAGATTATGCAGGTACTCCAAACACTAATAGTCTTCAGACTCTGATTATCTTTAGACTTTAATGATCTCTAGACTCTGACTTCTTTCAGACTCTGATAGTCTACAAACTCTGATAAGCTTCTAGACTCTTGTTTTGATTCTTATGAAAATCTTCTAAGTACCAATCACTGGTTAGCAAGGTCTAAGATTCCCCCTAATAGATAAACTAGACTTCGATAATATCTACTTCATTAGAGATTATAATGACTTATTCTAATCTATTACAGATACATGTTATGCTAGACTCTGTTTTAGTATTTTGTACAGCATCAAATGAATACATTCCTAACACCCTCGGCATAACTCTAAATGAATGAGAAGCATTTCAGGAGCCAACAAATGAAATAGTTCTGGAACAATTCTTCAATAAAATTGGGTATAGTGGAAATGTTCTAGCAGAAAAATCAACTACCTGGTATGTGACAGGGAAGATGGACAAGAAACTTCTTAGGAAGGAGTGGAGCATGGTGTTTGATGTAGCCACTAAGGTGTTTTCTAGAAAATAAAATGGCTAGAATGGAATCCAAGCATATATCAATAAGTTGGTCCATTCTATGGTGCATGGATACAAGATTGATGTTAGGAAACTGTTGATGCAGCAGTTTCAGTTGGTTCTTGAAACACAAAATTCCAAGAAACAGGTAATCTACTATATCAGGTTCTTTACTCTTATTATTAATTCTTTACTAGGAGAACTTGATTTAGATGATAATATTGTTTGTGAAGAATCACCCTCCTTAAAAAGAAACAGACACTTCATTGTACAATCAGAATTTGAATTCAAATATTCTTCTTTTCATAACTAAGTTTATGTCAAGTCAAGTGTCCAGCCTTGAACTTGAATCGCCTGAGGGTTTTAAGATCTTTTCTTTGAGTGATAAGGGTAAAATTGAACTATCTGCTCCTAAGCCATGCTCAAAACTCATCAAAGCTTAAAGAGCTTTTAGACTTCCTAAACAGACTAGCTAAGGGACTATCTCATATCAATATGAACATGCTCTTCAAAAGAAGATAACCTTAACCAATAGGATAGAAACTGGGTTTATTATTCGGGAGAAGCTGCGCAAGATGAACCAAATAAGGTTGGTAAAGAGAAGCCTACAGGGTGGCTAGAGGAGACTAGGAGGAAGAGGGCCAAAAAGGCATCAACCCATGTAGTCAAGGTTATGCCCTCTCAAAAGGACACAAACCTAAATAGGGAATAAAACACATCCTTATATGTTCCCTCTCAACATGCATCAATTGAAAAAATCCAGTCTCCCTTGACATCTTGTAAAAAGTCTACACCGCATGTTGAAAACACTCATCATGAACCCACACTTGAAGAAACACACACTGTAGATGTAGAGCATAAGGAGGAATCTTCATTCCAATTTAATCCTTCATATTTTCATGCCATGGAGCAGCCAATCCTTGAATCTATATTTTCACCTTCTTCCTTCTCTAATTTACCAATTGTTTCTTCTTTGCCCTCTAAAGAGGAGGACAGACCCCCCTTCTCAAAGCTTGATCATTCATTTTCTTCCTTGAATGATCCCCTAAACTCAAGTGGCTCACAAAAACCTCCTACTCAAAATGTAGCAGATATCACCATCTCAAACAATGGATTTGACTATGCTGGTAATTCTCTAGTAAATGAAATAGTCAACAGTACAGTCAATGTCCCTCACGAAGCAACTTACCATCAGGAATTTGTTGTCACAGCCACAGTTATTGTTAACGACACAGGAAATGTTGTTGTCTCAACTCTTGACAGTAATATTCTCTCAAAGGAATCTTTCACAACTTATATTGATGTTAATGACAAAGTTACTGTCACAAATCTTGACAGTGTCTTTCAAATTGAAGCTAAAGTTAATATCAACACTCAGGTACAAGACATTCAACAATCTCTACCTTCAACATCATCAAAAGAGCTGGATCATACAATTGAAGCTGAAACCATTCCTCTCATCAGACTTAGGAAGGTACATTTTAAACTCAAGTGCATGTTGTACTTGCTCGTTCACATGCATCTAGGTTGAGTGAGGGTGGGAAAAAAAGAGAGATAAAAGAAAAGAGAAGTAAGAGAAAATATGAGGGGCAGGTAAAAAACATGGTAAAAAAGAGGGACTTGAGCAAGTCCAGAAAAAGCAAAGAACTAAGGGAGCCACTTCATCTAAGGCAATAGGCCTAGAGAGTGAGTATGTGAGAGGTGATAAGATTACCATGAAAAAATAAAAGAGTCTGAGGAACCCCAAGCCTCCAAAGCCAAATCAAAAATCTCTAGTTACAAATTGAAAAATATTGAAGTACATGTGTCAAAGTTATCAGTTGAAGTAACTACAGTTATTTCTACACAAGAAAGGTTGGTACAAAAGATAGAGGATATGGAGAAGATGATGCATGAGTGGTTTGTAGCCATCTTGGCCAAATTTTAGGATTTTGCAACTGAAGGCTCTATTACAGTTGCTACGTCAACTAAGGGGAGAGTTCAGTACTGAAAGAGAGTTTGTTGGTAGTGGAGTAGAAAAAGAAAGAGTAAGACAAAGTTGTTGTAGGTGCTCAGGGGATCAATTGATGTTGCAGAATGTGCAACAAAATTGGCTGAGGATGAAGAAATTGGTGACAAAGTAAAGAAGGCTAACACAAGACCCAAGGATAAGGGTATTGTCTTTAAAGAACCAGTTCATCTAGTCAAACAGGTTCAACCTACTCAAAGAGGGAATAAGGATAAAAGTAAGGCTGTCACACTGGATGATGTAATGTTCACTGAAGATGAAATTTTGGATGAGGAAAAACTTGGCTAATCATGATTAGTTAAAATGAATTCAGAGATAAAAGATTTCTCAGAGATGAAAAGCTGGATCAATTGTTGAAAAGACTAAGAGAAGAATCTAATAGTGATGAAAACATGTATTTTTAAAGAAATTGTCTAGGATAAAAAGAATAAAGAAATAGGTTGTAGAAGTTCATTTATTTGTTCAGGCACATCATATTTTGATCCTTGACAGTACTCTGAAAAGATATTGTCTCAAATCTAAGACAACACTTTGGGGTGACATCAACATTCATGAAGCATGTGATAACAACTCCCATTAACAGCAGACTTGGTGCCTAGATGCAATATGAAGACAACATATTTTTAGACAACGAGTTTAGCTGGAGTTGACCAGCAAGGTTGGCGCAACTATGATAGTTTTTTCACACAACAAGTTTGAATGACAACATCATTGGGGGAAGACAAAATATTGTTAAGAGTATGTAAGCTAAAGTTCAAACAACAACTTTAAGAAGTTGATAAACTATTTTAAGTAGCAGGATTGAACTGTTCATCACATGATATGCTCAGAATAAGCTTTCTATCCTGTCAAAGTCTACTACTGCAACTTGAGAGAGCATAAGGATAAAGTTAAAGGATTCAAGGAGTCAAGATCTAATCAGAGAAAATCAAGGATACTTCTTTAACTATAAATAGAATACATCCAAGACCACTTTAAAAAAGAAAGTTTCTATTTCTGGTAGTATTCTAGGTTTACACGTAAAGTATAATGTAAGTGTGAAGGAGTGTAAGATATAAACACTACTTCACACAATACTTTATCAACAAGCTTCAGAATATAAATTATGTATTCTCTCAAGCACTTGTAATAATAATTATCATAAAAAGTTGTTGAAACATAAGAAGCTGGAACCACAAAGTTCCAATCAATTATAGCAACAAAATTAATAATATTAATTTTAAAGTATACTGTGATGTTATTGTTTTATATGTTTCATTATACTTAAATGTTTTAGTTGTTAGCTTTAGTGTCATTTCAAAAAGAGTATAGTGTTGCATTCAACCCGCTCTTCTGTAAATCTAAGTGGACCTAACAAAAATCAAAGCATGTGCATGGCATGAGAAATGCTAATGAAGCAAAGCAGATGTAGAGTAATTCATATGAGGTTATGAACAATAAGAACGAATATATTCAAATAGGTGTGCATCATGGTGGGATAAATATAGTCGTTCCTTAAATGGATAAATTCTGATAACATGCACCAAATTTGTGGGTCATGGCATGTGATGAACACATACAGATAAATAAAATTGTAGTAAGTGCAAAAAAAAATCTCATAAAAGAATCATGATAGAGAAATGTTATGGTTCCTATATAGTGGCGATATATACATGCATACAATCTAATTAAGCCACACTACATCGATACATACATGGTAATAGTGGCAGTATATAAGATTTTTTTTTAAAAAGGTCAAGACTCTACAGTAGTTTTTAACCGAAAAATATGAGCTAGAGTTTGGGTCGAATGTTTGAGTTGATTTACTTACTTGCCTTTCGGTCTTTGAGGGCGGGGGGGGGGGGGGAGAAGAGGTGTAGGAGAGCAAGAGGTTTTTTTGGAAAAAAGTAGAAGTAAAATGAGAATTGAACATGTTGATGTATTTAAATGATGAAGAGTTAGTGAGGGGATGAGAAGTCTTTATGGCACTAGCTTAGTGGAGGTGTGAACATGATTAAGAAACTTTCAAGAGAAGATCTCCCATTAATTCCTTGGAACTCGGTGCACGTAATCACACATCTAGTTTAATGGAGTTGGGAGTCTGTTGAGTATCCAAATGTCTGAGCAATAAGGTACACTACACAAACCCGAAACCAGGTTCATTCTAGTGAACCACTAAGGTTCACCAGCATCATGAGAAGCCCATTCTTTTGGGGGGGGAAATCAATTTTCACTATGGTTCTGTCAAAATCAAAAGTCTACCTACTCTTACTTTGTATCTCTTGTTTTTTTATGACGAGTTCACTCATGTAAGTTTAAAGGTACACTATTCATGAGTTAACCTTAATTTTAAATAAAAGAGGCTGATTGGACCTTGAAGATTTATTTGTATTAGTTCATTTCACATACAATGACTTCAAGGAAGGAATCAGGGGTAGTTGGTGTGCCTACTAAAATGAGGGAACCTGAATGTATGAGCATTGCTAGAAGGTGTATACACCTCAGGAGCTATACTTACTCTAAAAATGGGTTATATGAATCAACCAAGTTCAGGTCAATATAGGTATACCTCCTTTATAGTTAGGTCTATCAGTACAGAAGTACTTGGCATGAGAAAGAGCTAAGATGACTACACATCATAGGAAGCAGTTATTGTTACGAATCAATGTGGTTTTAATGACAATATATCACTTAGAATCAGAATTTTACTTGATTATATGTAACTAGTTAGTGGATATATGTTCTATGAATATCCGTTAATTAGAAAACTTGTTATCAATTGATAAATAGGATAGTTACTTTGTATATGTAGCAAGTAGTTAGAGTTTTTATCCCTTAAAGTGTAATGGTCGATGGATAATCCATATAGAGTCAATAGATAGCATTGCTTCAATTGATATTTGTTCATCAAAAGATGTGAAGAATAGTCTATCAAAGTGTAGATATTTGAAGATAGAAATTTACACAAGTGAAAGATGGATCGATGGATAAAGAATCAATAGATGTTGGAATAAAGGCTTGATGGATGGAGTCAAGCCAATGGATAAAAGATCCATCGGTGGATATATCGATTGACAAGTTAAATATCAATCGATGGATGCAAAGAGTTGTGGACTATAAGCTTAACAAACTAATTATCAGTTGATAGTTACTTCTCAATGAAGAAAAAGATAAAATGTCAGAAATCTTTGCGGAGCTCTGGACTACTTAGAATTCAGTAAAACTGGTCTGAAAATGTGAAGACTCTTGGAAGTATAAGTAGGTCATCTCAAGAATTACAAAACATAGGAAGAATTCCTAAAATGCACGATATAGAAGGAATGGCCATGCATAACAAGTTTCTACTACCAGGAATATTTATTTTATTTGTTGATAGTTGAATTTTAATACTTGTGATATATAAACAAGTATAGTAGCATTGTAATAGTTCTTCAATTGTGTTAGGGATTGTGGTTCTATCAATGTAATCAACTAATATTTACTTAGATTAATTAATAATTAACTAAGTAAAAATATACTGTCATATATAGTTTGACAGTATGTTTAAAATGTCCCTTGTAATAAAGATGCTCAAATAGTCAAATAGGTGACAGTAAGTATCAACAGTTACTGTCATATGTAAATAGAATAAATGATCAATGAGGTAGAAGTTCACAAAGTGTTCATGCACAACATAGATCAAATTTTTGACTGTAACATTCTACATTCTAGAGCCTATGACCGCATGTTCGAGTGACAACACCTTTTGGAAACAGACGACATCAACTATTCCTTGACAGTAAACTTGGCGGAGAATGAAGATTCTATGACAACAAGTTTTATTGACAGCAACTATCCCCTGACAGTAAACTTGGCGGAGACTGAAGATTCAAGACAACAAGTTTTCTGATAGTAGCTTTGGCGGGGATAGTTGACAGCATGTTTGGCGGAATGATCGACAACATGTTTGGCGGAGTAGTTGATAGTACCTTTGGATGACAGCATGTTTTAGAATAATGGCGTTCCTGACAGTAAAGTTTGTGGTAACAAAGATGTTGTCACCAAAGTGAAGCTGAAGGTTGACAGTAACTTTCATGGAAGCTGACAGTCTATTTCAAGTAGCAGACTAAGTTAAGTCATTCACAGATTGATCTTGACATTTCTACCTAGTCTATCAAGTTTACAATTACAACTTGAGATAAAGTAAGTAAAAAGGTGAAGCGTGCTCATGGTGTCAAGAATGTCAAATCCTCATAGAGTACCTTTATATACATTTGGAATGAAGACAAGACTCATGAAGAAAAAGTGAGATTACCATTTCGAGTATTGTCCAGTAAACAAGAGAAAGTGTACTTGTAAGTGAGATATGTGTTGTAGTTTAAATCACACATCTCACAAGCACTTTCTCAACACACACAACTGAGCTTAACTTTTCTCAAGCATAGAAACTCTAGCAATCTCTTGTTATTGTATCTATTGAAGCTGGAAACCCTTTCCAGTCAGTTGCAGCAACAAAAATTAAGAAAATTAATTTTTGAAGTAAAACACTGTGTGTCCATAGCTTACTTGTCTGTTGTTTTGTTACTTAATACATTTGCTTTTGTTTTGTTCTTAGCAAAAGTTTTAAAATTTATTAAGTTACATTCAACTAGCAGACCTGACATTATGTTTGCTACAGGTTTGTGTGCAATGTTTCAGTCTAATCCCAAAGAGTCACATCTAATGGAAGTAAAAAGAATTCTAAGTTATGTAAAAGGCACTCAAAATCTTGGCCTTTGGTATCCTAAAGAATCTGGTTTTGACTTGGTTGGTTACTCAGATTCAGACTATGCAGGATGCAGAATAGGCAGAAAAAGTACAACAAGGAGCTGTCAATTTTTAGGAGAAAGATTGGTGTTATGGTTTAGCAAGAAGCAGCATTCAGTGTCAAATTCAACTGCAGAGGCTAAATATATTGTAGCTGGTAGTTGCTGTGCTCAGTTACTTTGGATAAGGAACCAGCTATTGGACTATGGGTTGACTTTGCAAGGAATCCCTATTTTCTGTGACAACACTAGTGCCATAGCAATTTCTGAGAATCCTGTTCAACATTCCAAAACTAAGCATATTGACATCAGACATCATTTTATTACAGAGCATGTGGAGGAAGGCACAATAAAGCTAATCTATGTGCCCACAGAGAAGCAACTTGCAGATATTTTCACCAAACCATTGGATGAAAATACTTTCAACAGGCTAGTGAGTGAATTGGGTATGTTAAATTTGACATGTTAATGTAATTCTGTTTAGTTGATGAAATTTTAGTTAACTAAATTTCACTGTGAATTAATGGCCTATAAAGGTGTTTTGATTTTTTTTTCACAGTGGAAAGACATGATGATATTTAACTGAGAGGTTAACTAATTTATTTTTAAGTAACTTAACTTCTATGTGAATTATAAAAGATGCTGTCAAAATACTTGACAATATATTTTATTCATACTGTTACATAATGATAAGTTACTGTAAAAAATATGTGAAAACTCACTGTCAGATGGTTGATAAGTCTTGACAGTAAAGTCCGCGGGATTAAAACTTACTGTCAATATCTCTTGACAATATAGTTTTTCAATGACCCACATAACATATTGTCAACAATTAACATTAGATTTATTCACTCATTATTATTTACTAATATTTACTGTCAAGAGTGTTTGTCATTTTAGCGCAGAAGTTACTGTCTAGGAATGGAGCTTGAAGACAACTGTCACTTAAAATCATTTAAAATTCTTTCTTGACAGTACCTTTTCAAATCATATAAATATTCAGCTGAAATTTCTCTCACTCTTTACTTTACTTTATTTCTCTCATAACTCCCCACTCTTCTACATCTTTAAAACTCTCCAGTTTCTCTGCAACTTTTTGATCTAAACCGTCTTCTAAACATCTAAATCTTTCATTCTTTCTCAACCCTAACATCAATCAACCATGTCTGGACCTCAAATTCTTTGCACCCTAGGTCAGACCAACTTCACCACCATGGCTTCAGTGGGTGAAGCTGGTGAAGCCTTCAAACCTTTTGTTGGCTTCATGAACAACACATATCTCACCTATGCCCTTACTGTAAGTCCACATCTCGAAATTCCTAGACTCTCAAAATTTTGGACTTCTGTTGTATGTGAGGGGGAGCAAGATTCTAGCTCTATCTCTTTTCAAATCGATGGTACTTCTTACACCATCGATTCCTCTCACATCAATGAAGCTCTTCATGTGGAAGAGACTGAAGGCTTGCTGTTTGAGGAGCCTGTAAGTGAAGAACAACTCACCAAGTTCTTCAAGTTGATTGGGTATGCTGAACCCAAACTAACGGCAAACAATGATGAATGGTATCCTTCGGGAGGCATGGATAGAAAGTACCTCAACAAAGAATGGAGCATGATTCTTGATGCAGTCTCCAGATCCATGTCAAGCAAAACAAGTATATGGAATGAAGTGTCAGCTTACATCAGGAGGATTGTGCATTTCATGGTGCACAATTACAGAATAGATGTTGGAAAGCTCCTGATGCCTCTATTCAAGCTGGTGCTGGGAAAGAAAGAAGCAAGAAAACCGGTAATATACTATCCTAGATTTTTTATGCTTATAATTAACTCTGTTGTAGGCATAATTGATTTAGATAGTATTCAATGCATGTAGTCCCTAACTCTCAAGAAAAATACTCATTCTTTGTTAACCAGTAAACCCCTTAACACTGAATTGAGTCTGTACATAACTGATTTCATGCTTGCAACCATTAAAAGTTTGAATTTAAAAATTATTGGGGACTACCATGTATTCTCTTGGAGTGATGAGAATGGTGTTGACCTCTCCATTCCTAACCCACACTCTAAACCTTTTGAAGGAGTCCGGCCTTCTAGAGTCTCCAAGTCTATAAACCAAGGATCTGGTTCCTCTCAAAAGGACCAGGTCTCTAAAAGGATGAGAACCAATAAACCTAGGGTAGAAACCTTTCCACAAGTAGGTGGTGAAACTGCATTAGATGCAGCAAATAAGGGTGGTAGTAAGATCACAAAACCCACAGAGGGCCCTGGTGAGCCTAGGAGAAAGAAGGCAAGGGTATCAACCTCTGTAAGTCAGGGTGCGTCCTCTCAAAAGGGCACATCTCTTAAAAGGGACAAAAACTCATCTCTAGATGTCCCCTCTCAAAAGGAGGCATCTATTGAACTTGGTCAGTCTCCCATGGCACCCTGTACAGAGTCTGCACAACAGGTTGAACTCACTCAACCTGAGCCCCCACTTGAAGATATTCACACTATAGGACTAGAAAATGTGGAACACAGTTCATTCAACTATAGTGCATCACACTTGGCCAACATTGAAGGTCAAAATGTTGATGCACTATTTCAATAGTTGGATGAAACTGATAATAGCAATCCACAAGAACCTTATGCTCACAGGATATAAGAGATTGATGTCACAGCCTCTGTAGCTATTAATGACAAAGTTGTTGTCAATCCTCATGACAGTAACTTCTCTACAGAAGCTGCCACATCCACAGTTGATGTCAACACTCTTATTCAAGATAGAACTTCTCCAGTGGCTGGCTCATCCCAACAATTCAGTGATGATGACTTTGCTATCATTTCTTCCCTACTCAAAGTAAAATTTACAACTCTTGTGCAAGATGTACCTGCTCAGTCTCTTGTACCTAGGATGAGTGAGGGTGTAAAAAGAAAAAGAGAGATGAAAGAAAAGAGAGGTGAGCCTAAAAATGAGGGGCTGGGAAAATTCCAGGCAAAATGAGAGGGCCCTGAGCAAGGCCAAAATAAAAAACAAGATGTGGGAGCCCAAAAATCAAAGGCATTAGGCCTGGAGAGTGAGTTGGTGAGAAGTGATGAGATCACTCATAAAAAACCAGAGAGTGTGAGAACCACCACAGCCTCCAAATCATCCAAACAAGCTGATGAAAGGTTGAAATCCCTTTCACAAAAGGTTACTAAATTATCAAAGAACTTGGACACAGTGGGCAGAAATCAGGTGAAGCTGGTGAACAGGATGTCCAGTTTGGAGCAGGCCATGAATGAAGGGTTCAAGGCTATCTTTGATAAGCTTCAGGCAGAGAGACCTAAGCCTCATTCAGGTAGGAGGCCTAGCAGAAAAGGGTGGAAGCTTATGTCTGAAATTCTACATGAGGATTGTCTGTATGTTAGGAGGCCAACCATCAATAACATAGCAGAAGCAAAAGCAGAATCCTTGGTGAATGTGAAAGTTGAGTGGTCTGGAATGAATACTCTAAGCAAGATAATTCTCTTGTATTCAAATGGAACAGTTGAAGAATTGAGTTATGAGATGAGAGAAGTAAACTATTTTCTGGTCAGAAGAATGCTGATTATAACACCATGATCAGACATGAGAACACAGTTAATAAGAAGTTTGTTGATAAAGAAGCTCATGGAGTTAATGGATTCTTTCAAACCTCATCCTTTAGATTTCAATGATGTTGAAGAACCTGAAACAGTTGTTTACTCTGATGGAGTAATGTTTGAGGGTAAAGATGGAATCAAAGAATTTTGGAGCACAGAGTCTCTACAGGATAAAAATTTAGATCTACTTGAAAGGTTGGTAAAGCAGTTGGAATGATATCCTTATCTTGAGGAGAGCAGATACATGTCAAATGTTCTGAGAGTTATTCAAGCCAAAAAGAAGAGTGAGATTGAGAAGAAGTTTGAATATGAGAGGACACAAAAATGTCTTCTCAGGAATCCTGACAGAATTATCTTCTACAATATTGGTGGTTCTGCAGAAGAAATCACTTTTGAGGAGTTAAAGAAATTGGCTGTCAATGACCCACACATCATTGAGCTCATCAAGAAGCAACTGCTAAATATCACAAACTATGAGATTTTTTATCTGAAAAATAGAGTACTGGAGATCTGTGACTCTAAAAGGAAGGAGGAGAAGGAGAAAAGAAAGAAGTTTGATGATGAAGTTGAAGCTGCAAAAAGGAAAGTTGAATAGATTTCCAAAAGTATCAAGGAGGCTGAGATTGACATGAAGCATGCTTTGCTGAATGATCAATTCTCCAAAAGGTCCAACTTTGTTTCTCCAGTCCTGTGTGGGTCCCTGAGAATCATTGTTGATAACATTGAAGTGGAGGATGTCAATTTTAGGGTGCTCAATAATGAAAATTTAAGGAAGATATTCAGAATGATTACAGGCTCATTCCTTGAGTTTGAAAGAGATCTGAGTAAAGTTGTCTGGGAGATCATTGAGTCCAGAGAAGAAGAGGATGAGTCCATTGACAAGCTCAGGGTGAAACAGATCTACTCTTCTATAAAGAAAAGATTTGTCAAAGACATTTTTGGGATAAAGTTCTTATGCATATCCAAGGGGCCATCTGACAACTACTACAGCTACAAGGAGCTGAGGAGTCTTTCTCATAAAATGGTGAAGCTAGTCTTAAATTGTGTTGCTGATCATGCCAAGACAGAAGAAGAGAAGAGGGAACTGAAAGCCCTTGAGGGATTGTATGGAAGGATGACAGCAGAGAAGAAGTAGTTACTGCAGCTCAAGTTAAAATTAAAGATTTGCTCAGTCTAGAGGAGCTAAATTTGAGATAGGAGTGTACTTGTAATTTCTTTTATTTCCTGTACAAACACTTCTATTTTTGTTAGTTGAGATAGCATCTGCAGTTTTCTTTGAATTTGTCTTTATTCATCATAAAAACAAATTTGGGGAGATTGTTAGGGATTGTGGTTCTATCAATGTAATCAACTAATATTTACTTAGATTAATTAATAATTAACTAAGTAAAAATATATTGTCATATATAGTTTGACAGTATATTTAAAATGTCACTTATAATAAAGATGCTCAAATAGTCAAATAGGTGACAGTAAGTATCAATAGTTACTTTCATATGTAAATAGAATAAATGATCAATGAGGTAGAAGTTCACAAAGTGTTCATGCACAGCATAAATCAAATTTCTGACAGTAACATTCTACATTCTGGAGCCTATGACAGCACCTTTTGGAAACAGACGACAGCAACTATTCCTTGATAGTAAACTTGGCGGAGAATGAAGATTCTATGACAGCAAGTTTTACTTGTCTGTTGTTTTGATACTTAATACATTTGCTTTTGTTTTGTTGTTAGCAAAAGTTTTAAAATTTATTAAGTTGCATTCAACCCCCCCCCCTTCTGCAACACTCATACTGTTTAACAAATTCAAATACTCTTCTACTTGTTTAATTTGAGAGAGAAAATTGTAAAAGCAAGTAGAAGTACATTGTAAGTAGTTATATCAAGGATGCATGATAATTTTCAGGAGCAATATAAAACCTCTGGTGGATCCACCTTAGACCACCAGTAATTTAAATATTTTTCTTGTTATTATTGTAGTTTAATATTCTATTTTAATAGTTTCATTCTGTTGTTTATTCTTTACATATAATTTTACTAAGTTAGATTTTGAATACAAACAAGAAAAAATTTGAGTTTATATTCAACCTGTATTCTACAAACTCAATGTTGTATTAAGGGCATAAACAATAGTTACTATGCTAATGGAAATTGTACAGGTCTTAATGGAGCATGTGAAGCATAATGTAACGTAGTATGTAATAGTGATAAGGATAACTCAACTAAGAAACAAAGACAAATAAATAATACTAATATGCAGCACAGGAATCCAGAAGGACATGCAAACAAAAATCAGTCATACATCACTGCAGAGCATTCTAAGATGTAAAGCTTACTGAACGACAACGAGAGAAGTTCATTAATATGTTCAGGTCTCAGCAACAAATAAGTGTTCAGTAGATTTCAGACTAAAGACAGTGCAATGATTCAAGTATAGTTGTCAAAAGGTTTCAATGATCAGAAGCAATGGAACAGTCAAAAGTTAGTCAGCTGAAACAGAACAAAAGTCAAGGGAATTCAATTCAGTGTGAGTCGTTTGTGAACCAGACCAGTGCACTAAGCGTCAGCACAACTAGAAAAGAATTATCTTCATTAATCAGGAAAAAATCAGTTGATCAAGTCAGAAGAGTGAAAACCAAGTAGTAATTTCTTCAAGAATTCAAAATATATGATAAGGTAAGTAATATTGCATTTGGTGGCTTCTACACTCATGAAGTACCCTAGAGGCGCTACCAACTTTGTACAGGAGCAATAAACCAAGGATAAAGCTAAGTGGAGTGCAGGCGCAACAAAAACCTAAGTGAATGATTTTATGGCGCCTACACACTAAGGTGGAAGGTTTGTGGCGCCTACACACTGCATCCAGTGTGCAAGCGCAATAAAAGATGTAATGGCATAACAAACATCACAGGCGCTAGGAAATGTTGAAAATGATAAGGCATTTATGGCGCCTATACAGGGGAACCACTATATAGGCGCAACAAAAGCACCTGGTGGCGCAATAAACTAATTTAGGCGCAACAAACATTTTGTGGCGCCTATACACCACTCTTCATGATCAAGGCACAAAAAAGGACTTGTACAATTGTGGAAATCAATTTCTAAAAGGCTATAAATTATATATGGGTGAAAATCAATAAAAAATAATAATTCATTCATCTTCAACAAAAGAGATACAGACGAGAGTACCATTAAAGACAGTCATTTATATCACTCAACTGTATTTCTATTGTAACCTTGATTGAACCCATTGAAGCTAATCATTTGATTAGAAGTGTAGCACCTCGGGGATTTAATAATACATTGTTATTTCCCCGAATCTTTGTGTTTCATTAACTGCCATTTTTATATCTTAAAAACGCAAATACTTAATCTGTAATTAAATAAAAAAATCTACCACATCATATTCAACCCCCCCTTCTATGATGATTTTGGACCTAACAGAGCACGTCTTATCACATCATAGTTCATATTTAAACGTATTTCTATCGTACAAAATGTGGTAATTATACCTAATATGTTGATCAATGTATATGGATGGATAATTACTACTGTATTCATCAATTAGGGGGTCTACGTGAGTTAGAACACCTTATACACGTCACATATCATCAAGATAGTATAAAAAACACAATTAAACAGCCAACCATATTCAAGGGAATACAATTATTATGCTCGATCTGGTAGTCGTGTACCTCGTTATTTAACAAATCTCTACACTAGGTGTTGTTACCAATTTCCTAGATCAATACATACATATAATAGAAACAAGTGTACCATAAGTGACCCCCAACGTGTATCTTCAGCTCTTTTCAAAGTTGTTTCTTGATGTAGCACGTATCCACTTATAATTTTTCCAAAAGCGAATGCCTCCGAAATATGAGCAATATAGAATTCTCGAAGCATATCTTGTCTCTAACAAGAAGCTTGTTAGGTATGAGTTACACAGAAACTATACAGAGTCTTGTCTCTAACAAGAAGCTTGTTAGGTATGAGTTACACAGAAACTATACAGAGGCGGGGTGAATGTATAGTTTGATTCTTTTTCATTTTTAAGCTTTTGCTTTGATGAATTGATTTTGCTGAAACTTGTAGCTTATGTTATCTTACAGTATTTACAAGAGAATTGCGGATAATAAATACAAAAGTTTAACTTTCAAACTAATATTGTATTAGATTGAATTGCTACAAATCTGAGATTCTTTAATTAAATCTCAGCTTCTTGTTCTTGAAAGATACAAGGAGTGAATACAATTGTAATATTCAACTTGTTTTTAACTTGTGAAGCTGTGCATTGGCTATATAAACAACATGTCTTATTGGCACATGCTTTCACAAGTCAGTTAGCTAAAACTAGAAATAGAAAAAAGATGTTTTATATTTGAACACTGTTATTTCCCATAATAATGTCAATATTTGTAGAAGGGGGGTTGAATACAAATATGAAACCTTTTTACTTGTTTTAATATTTGTTCTTGATGTTTGAGTGTTTAAGAGAATATTTATAAACAACAATGTGACTAAAAAAAAATTAAACAAAGAGATTTTAAAATTACTGATGGATTGATTTTTCCATCAGTGTATATTTTTGCTCAATGTCCCTAGGTTAATAAAACATAGCTTCGTTTTTACAAGGTTAGAAGATAAATCAACTTCTCTTGCAAAGTGCTCTAAGGCTGAACAGTTGATTCAAGAAATATTGTCTAACTTGTACATTTTCTAACACTGCTACCACTCTTGTTTATATACTACAAGAGTGTTTTTACAATACCTATTCTATGATTGTTTCTACCTATCTTCCCTTTTTACCTTTTTCTCTTTTTGAAAAAGGTTTGAAAGACAGCTTCAGATTGAGTCTTCATAGCCATCATAGACTGTCTTTCATAGGTGTGCTTTTGTCCTTTGAATCTTCAACATATAGTCATTCTGTGTTGTCACAATCAATTGATAATTTGATGTTCAGTATATCAATTGATCCTTCCTTTTATCCATCAACTGATGTTCTTCTTCGATTGATCTTTATATCCATCGATTGATAAATAATGACTTATCGATTGATAGATGTTATAAATCGATATATCTATCGATGGGTCATCACATCAGTTGATGGTATTCAATACTTGACTTGGTTTCTTCAATTGATCTTCTATCCATCGATGCTTCAATATCAATTGATCATCCTTCACTTGTATAATTTCCTATCTTCAAATATTTACAATTTGACAGTCTAAGTTACACATCAGTTGATGACCTATATAAATCGATTCTAACATCAATTGATGAGTGTAATATCAATTGAGTTACACCTTATCGACTGAAATAGACTAAGTACACCTATGTTACAATCCAAATTATCAGTTGATTCACATAAACATTTCAACTGATAAATGGTTACCTGATCAATTGATATTTATAACTTTCATATCAATTGATCAGTTACATCAGCTAAATTTCTATGATTCTAAGTTTAAATTTATCATCAAATTACATGTAGATTCCTAACAACTCCCCCTATTTGTGTCTGTGACATGAACATGCATAAATCTACTTGATGATAACAAAACCCTTAATAATTTTCATTTAGATAGAATCAAGAAATTTAAATAGCACTTTGAATTTTGGAAGTACCAGTTTGATGAATAACTTCTGCAAGCTGCTCCAATGTCTTCATAATCTTCATAATCCAATTTCTTTTTCTTTTTTCTCTTCTCAACATTTTCCTTTAATTGTCTCATGAATGAACTCCTCAAAATTGCTTCATCTCTGTCAGTCTCTCCAAGTTGCCTCATAAGGTAGTGAATTTCTTCATCTGTGACTTTGTGTTTTCCTCCACATCTGTAAAAATCATTCCATACTTTGGCTCCAACACTACCTTTTTGACTTGAGACTTCCATAGCTTAAGGGGAGAATCAGGTTCAGCTTCTGCCTTTGATCTCCTTAGCTTTGAGATTTGATGTTGAATTTCCTGAGCAATTGTTGTATTGAGTTTGTAGTTTCTATTGAGTAGAGGTAGAATGGTCTTCAGAACATTGTAGCTTTGCTTCATTATCACATTTATTGAATAAGTGATTTTAGCTCCATTTTCATACTCCAACCTCATTGATTCTTCTTGGTTAGAGGTTGTAGGGTGAGTTCTTACTCCTATTAACCCTTTTTCACTTATGATTGGTATCCCTTTCATGTTATCTCCTTCAACTGTTACCTCCTCCTTGATTTCTTCTTGTTGAATTTGGAGGTTTTCCTGAACCACCTTTTCTTGAGTAGAACTTGTCTTTTTCTTAGTCATGGCTATTTTACTCCTTTTCCTTAGTGGTTGATCTTCTTGTTTCTCTTCCATATTCCATTGAATTTCCATTTGCCTTGCAATTTCTTTATTCTCCTTTTCTCTTCTTACAGCATATGAAAATCCTGAGGAAATGGCTCCTTGAAGAAGCTTCTGGCCACTTGGCTTCTTCTTTTCTTTTTCTTCTTCCATCATTATTGTTTTTCCCTTCTTCTTTTCTTCAATGGCTTCAATATTAATTAGAAAGGCTTGTGCATTTGAGTTGTTTTCTCTGACAGCTTCTTTGTTTCGAAGAACTTTAATATTATACCTTAATATTTAATATTGTAATATTTAAAAACACTTTAAAAAAACTTTATACATTATAATATTTTAATATTATATGTGGACACTTTTATGAACTTTTAGTCAACACCTCAAAAAAATTTAATATTATAATAGTTTATTATTATAAGTGAACATCTTGAAGAACTTAAATATTAAAACCTAATATTTAATATTGTAATATTAAAAAATACCTAAAGTCGTCAAAGTTTTTTAATATTTTAGTATTATAAGCAGACGCTTTGATGAACGTTTAGTAAATAAATTACTGAAATACAAATTATTATTATTATTATTATTATTATTATTATTATTATTATTATTAAACTTAATTAAATCTAGATTTAATATTATAATACTAAAATTAACACAAATTCTCTAAATTGTACACTAAAGTTCTTAAAGTTTTTTTACTAATATTTAATAGCAAAAAACTTTAAATCTAAAATATTATTAAAATATTAGTGAACATCCCAAAGAAGTAAATATTATAATATAAAAATATTAGTGAACACTTTGATAAACTTTTAATGAACATTTCAAATTCTCTAATTTGTACACTAAATTTCTTAAAGTTTTTTACTAATATTTAATAGTAAAAAACTTTAAATCTAAAATATTATCAAAATATTAGTGAACATCCGAAAGAAGTAAATATTATAAATAAAAATACTAGTGAATACTTTGATGAACTTTTAATGAACATTTCAAAAAAACTTAATATTATAATATTAAAAAATTAAAAAATTTCAAATGGCTCTAGATATGAATTGAACTCAAGACCTCAACTCGTAACTTTAATGCTAGTAGTTAATCGTTGGGCATTGAATGTCACGTCTGCTAAATAACTGTTGTAAAAATAGATATTGTATGAAAGTTTTTCTAATATTTTTTTATTTATTATTAAGTGGATTTAATATTATAAGTGAACACTTTTAATAACTTGAAGTGAATATTTCAAAAAACTTTAATATTTTAATATTATAAGTTAATATTTTAAAGAACTTTAATATTATTCTTTAATATTTAATATTGTAATATTATAACCACATTAAAGAACTATAATATTATAATATTTCAATATTATAATTGGACACTTTAATGAACTTTTAGTGAACCTCTCAAAAAATCTTAATATTACAATATTATAATAGTTTAATATTATACATGAATATTTTGAAGAACTTCAATATTAAACTCTTATATTTAATATTGTAATATTAAAAAACATTTGAAATAATTTTAATGCTATAATATTTAAATATTATAATTGAATACTTTGATGAACTTTTAGTGAACAAATTAATGAACTACAAAATAAGATTATTATTTTTAAAATTAATTAAAATTTATATTTAATATTATAATATTAAAAATAATTAAAATTCTCTAATGCGTTCACTAAAAGTCTTTAAAGCGTTCACGTAAGTAATTATAATATTAATTTCAAGAATATAATTTGCACAACATTTTAAAAAATCTTAATAAATACATTTGCATATTGAATATTACAATATATAAAATCTCTATAAACGTGATAAAGAACTTCTTAAGTTGTTTACTGATATTACAACATTATAATATTAAATATTAGTAACACATTAATTTTTAACTAAAGTTGTTGAATGTATTTATTAAGTTGTTTAGTGAACTATTATTGAATACCTCAAAGAAATTTAACTAATATTGTAATTTTTAACTTTTGAGTAAGAACTTCTTAAGTTGTTTAGTGAACTATTATTGAATACCTCAAAGAAATTTAATATTATATAGTAAATATTAGTTAACAATTTTGAAAATTTTATATTATAATATTAAATATCAGTGAACATCTTAAAAAACTTAAAAGAACAACTTATAGATTGTTAATATTATAATATTAAATATTAGTTACACATTAATCTTTAACTAAAGTTGTTGAATGTATTTATTAATATTTAATATTATAAAATTTTAATATTAATATTCTTTATTATAACTAATTAGGTAAAAATCACTTAATTATTGTCAATAAATTATTCCCTTGTTTACAAAGATGTTGGTCATTCAATTATAAAAATGTTTCCATATTTAATCATATTAGATCTTTTTTAAATATAAATTTTTAATGACAAACTTGTAAATATATACAATATCTCCTACATTCACAAAAATATCCTTAATTTATACATTTTTCCTTTTAATCTTAGGCAGGTCTCAAGAGATCATCCGCAGACCCAGCAATCCCAATATATATAATATTTAAGTTTGTAGTTCAAACTCCAAAGCCACTGTTACAGTGATAGTTGTATTCCTAATCATAGTTATATGCACTTTTTCACTGCCTGAACCAAACAGTACATTCCACAGATTCTAATATATCACACACACTTCTAATCTTTCAACTCAGAGATGATATTTATATCAGAGATCTGGTACTTAGCCCATAAACTCTGGTGAATAACAAACTAAATATTTAGCCAGCTTAGAGCAAAAGTATACCTAGTATTTGCCTGAATCAATGATATACGGTGCCCTGTCCCTGGCTATGAGGTACACTTGTTTCTTACATTCCCAAATGATTAAACACAAGGTGGCACAAAATACTTTTATTATTCTACGAAAAACTTCGGAACTATGCGAATGAAATTGTCCAAACTCAGTCCTAACCAAGTACTTAGCAAGTCTAAAGGTGAATTACTATAACAAATTGTTGGTAGAACAATTGGTAGATGGAGATGAAACCTTTCTTCAACACCAAGACCTGAAAATAACTAGAGACAAATTGCTGCTTTGAGGCGTGATATGATAACTTTCTTTAAGGATTTATTCCGCCCCAATTGTATCACAATTTGCTACGAGGTTACTGGCGAAATTATTCCTACAGGATACAACAAAGCATGAAGGATAGCAACTAGCAATGTTGATAACCTTCCTGAATTACTTAAGAACAAATATATTAAGTGTGTATATATTTTTAGAGAGAAAACTAAGAAAGCTGTGTGTCTTTCACAATACTCATCACACAGATATGTATATCTTTATAATGTGTTTTTCAATAAAGTAACTCCTCCAAATTTTTAATTCACTTTATGACCATAAAATTGAGTTTTAAGGCCATTAAGTTTAGGAGTTTCTTTTCAAAATTCACACACAATAATTACTTTCTTATTTTCTCATCTCCTTTAAATATAATAATATATTTAAAGATATAAAAAGATTTCACAAATATCTTTTTAATTTTATTGGTTTTATAAACAAAACTCCAACAATCCCCCACTTTTGTTTATAGAAGCAATAATCTCAACACACTTAATCCACACATAGATAATATACATAATAGAGGTATCTTTCGATTTAAACCTATACTTAGTACTAGCAACTCAAAGTTTATCAGAATTCTAGTTGCCTTGGCATTAAACTAGTCATCTATAAGATAAACCGAAGAATACCGTACATATGATTGTCTTAATGTTCCAAGTAGTAATTCTCACAGGTTTCTGCACTATTATGGCCATGTGCTAATAATCCTATTCTCATGAACTCTCTTGAGAGTAAACTCATAACTCCCTTAAGAAGCGGCACCACTTCTAAGTTCACATAGGTGAAATGTTTCAATGTGTCTCCGTTATTTTCAACACACTACCAATACAGTCAAAACATTTCATTAAGAGTCTAACTCAACCTCCTCTCATAACGGACGATATTGACACCACATGTTGGGACCCTATACGTCAATATCCACAATTATCTTAGTAACTTGTTATTACCCATTAAACCTTTAAACTAATAACTTATTAGAATAAAGGTTGGGTTACCATTACCAAATAATTTAATCAATGAGTTTTAGTCCCATTTCACAACTAGTTGTCTTCACTACCTCTCTTGAAAGAGGTTTAGTAAAAGGATCCGCAAGATTTTTACATGATTTCACATAAACAATTGTTAAGATACCATTCTCTAACAATTGTTTCACATACCCATGTCTCAAGCTTATGTGTCTAGACTGCCCATTGTACGTACGTTTATAAGCATTAGACATGGTATTTTGACTATCACAATTTATTGAGATAGGAGGCATTGGACTAGGCCATAACTTAATGTCCAACAATAAGTTTCTAATCCATTCAGCCTCTCTCCCACATGCTGCAAGAGCAATAAACTCCGACTCCATAGTCGAATGAGATATGCATGTTTGTTTCTTGCTCGACCAAGAAACTACACATCCTCCCATAGTAAATAACCAACCAGATACAGATTGATTATCTCCCACACTTTGAACCCAACTTGCATCGGTGTATCCCTCTAATACAGCCGGATAATCATTGAAAACTAAACCAAGATTTTTGTATTTTTTCAAATAACCAAAAATCCTAGTCACACATTTCCAATGCTCCACATTTGGATTACTAGTGTATCTACTCATTTTGCTTACTGCAAAAGCAATATCTGGTCTTGTGCAACGCATTGCATACATTAAAGAACCAATGGCACTGGCATACTCAAGTTGTGCAACAGCTCTTCCTTTTTTTTCACACAACTTCACACAAGAATCAAATGGAGTATTTACCTCTTTAAATCCTAGATGATTAAATTTATTTAACATCTTCTCAATATAATGAGCTTGATTTAAAGAGTAACCTCCACTATGTTTTCTCACTTTAATTCCCAAAAAAGTATCCACTTCACCCAGATCTTTCATTTTAAAAATCGAGGATAAATACTCTTTTACTTTATTTATGCCAATAATATTAGTTCCAAAAAGTAACAAGTCATCAACATATAAACAAATAATTACTCCATACTCATCTAAGAATTTAGAATAAATACATTTGTCCGCACCATTATGCACAAAACCATTACACAAAATAGTTGAATCAAATTTCTCATGACAATCCTTAGGTGCCTGCTTTAAACCATAAAGAGACTTCACAAGTTTATACACTTTATTCTCATTACCTTTCAGAATAAATCCTCCAGGTTGTTCAACATAAATCTCTTCGTTTAAATCACCATTCAAGAATGCTGTTTTAACATCCATCTGATGCACATGCAAATGATATATAGATGCCAATGCAAATAAAACTCTAATCGAAGTGATACGAGCTACCGGTGCATAAGTATCAAAATAATTCATTCCTTCTTTTTGTTTATAGCCTTTGGCTACTAATCTAGCCTTAAAAGAGTGCACCTTATGATTAGTATCATATTTCCTTCTAAACACCCATTTACATCCAATAGGCTTAGAGCTTTTGGGTAGATCCACTAAAACCCAAGTATTATTCTCATTTATTGAATCCATTTCATTATCAATAGCTTCTTTCCAAAAGGAACTATCTCTAGATGACATGGCTTCACTATAGGTTTTTGGATCATCCTCAATGTTTAGAACTACGTTGTGCTTATTAACAACATTATTATGCTGATCTCCTTCTACTAAACAGACTATAAATTCTGAAGAAATAAAATCAGGATGTAGTGACTTTTCTTTCCTTGGTCTAACACTTCTTCTTGGCTCCACCACATGAGAATCATCATTATTCTCTATAATTTTATTTAAACCATTAGAAGTGCTAGAGCTAGGAATATTTGAATTATTTCCCCCCACTATTTCATCATTATAATGAAATTTATTTTCAAAAAATATCACATCCCTTGATTCCACAATTACATTTGCACTCATATCTAGAATTCTATATGCCTTACCAGCATAGCCAACAAAGACACCTTTTAGAGCTCTAGGCCCAAGTTTAGTTCTTTTAGGATCAGGCACTCTATAATATGCCAAACACCCCCACACTTTAAAATATGAAAGATCTGGTTTTCTTTCCTTTATAATCTCATAAGGTGACATTTTTGTTTTCTTTGAAACAACTCTATTATGAATATAGCATGCAGTAAGTAATGCTTCACCCCATAAATTAAATGGTAATTTTGACTTATTAAGCATACAATTAACCATTTCCCCAAGTGTTTTATTTTTTCTCTCAGCAACTCCGTTTTGTTGAGGAGTATAGGGTGCACTAGATTGATGAATAATTCCATGTTCTTCACAAAAATTATTAAACTCATGCATAAAATATTCACCACCTCTATCAGATCTTAAAACTTTAATCTTTTTACTAAATTGATTCTCAACCTCAGCTTTATAAATTTTAAACATCTCAAATGCTTCACTTTTTGTTCTTACCAAATATACATGCAAGTATCTACTACAATCATCAATAAAAGTAATAAAATGTTTTTTTCCTCCACGAGTAAGCATGTCATTAAATTCACAAATATCAGAATGAATTAAATCTAAAATTTTAGAATTCCTTTTTACACTTGGAAAAGGCTTCTTCACCATTTTAGACTCTACACATGTCTCACATTTATCAAGTGCATCGGTAAAATTTATTAATCCCAATTTTTTCATCAATTTCAAAGAATTAAAATTAACATGTGCTAAACGATTATGCCACAAATAAGAGGACTCAAACATATAAGCAGAAGATTCAATCTCATTATTAATAGAAACCTTATACATACCATCACATGCATAACCTTTTCCTACAAACATACCATTTTTTGACAAGATAACCTTGTCACTCTCAAATACAACTCGAAATCCTTTCTTACAAAGCAAATCAACAGAAATTAAATTCTTCCTCATATCAGGAACAAACAAAATATTAAGAAGAGTCAACCTTTTGCCACTTGTGAAATTAAGTTCCACAACTCCTTGGCCGGCAACGTTAATGCATGCAGAATTACCCATTTGTACATCTTTAACAAATGAGGTCGCGTCAAATGTCTTAAACAATGACCTATCTTTGCATACATGAACAGTTGCTCCAGAATCAAGCCACCAGCCCGGTTTCGTCGAAGTTAAATTAACTTCAGATATCATGGCAACCAAATTCTCTTCCTCAACAATATTTGCAGTAGCCTTTTTTATTGTTTTCCGAAAACGACAATCTCTTGCAAAATGCACAGGCTTACCACAAACAAAGCAATCTCCCTTTTTCTTGAGATTATTACCCTTCTTTTTGAATTGTTCCTTATTCTTTTTAGTTTGTAAAGAAAGGCTTTTCGCTCTAAAATTATTTCCCTCTGTGATATTGACTTTGGAATCAAATTGATAAGAAATTCCCACATCTCTGTTAAGATATTCTTCTTCAATTCGAAGAATTTTCTGCAATTATTCCAAAGAAATATCCTCACTTTTTCTAATCAGCTTCTTTCCGAATTCTTTCCATGATGGTGGTAATTTTGCAATAATAGCACCAACTTGGAAAGTTTCTGGAATTTCAATTTTGAGAGAAATAAGTTTAGATACAATCACTTGTAATTCATGTACTTGCACCAACAAAGGTTTTGCATCAACCATTTTAAAATTTAAATATTTGGCAATAAGAAATCTGTTTGTACCTTCTTCCTCAGCCTGATATTTAAATTGAAGTGCTTCCCAAATCTCCTTTGCCATTTTCATTTGTTGAAAATAGTCATAGAGACGATCCGAGAGAGTATTGAGAATATGTCCACGACATAATAGTTCATTTTCCTCCCTCTGTTTACGCTGCTTCCGCACTTCATCAACCGTGGCTTGATTCGGAAGTGTACCATCTTCACTCGGTTTTGGCTCCTCGGAAATAGGTGGCAAATCCGGGTCCAAGATATAGAAAATTTTCAACGCCGTGAGAAGGAACTTCATCTTATCTTGCCAACGCGAAAAGTTGTTTCCATCAAACCTATCGAGTTTCACCATGTCTTGATTCATCAATTTGAGAGACTCCATATCCATCACTAGCGAAGAATAAATCCTTAAAATTGTTGGTAGAACAATTGGTAGATGGAGATGAAACCTTTCTTCAACACCAAGACCTGAAAATAACTAGAGACAAATTGCTACTTTGAGGCGTGATATGATCACTTTCTTTAAGGATTTATTCCGCCCCAATTGTATCACAATTTGCTACGAGGTTACTGGCGAAATTATTCCTACAGGATACAACAAAGCATGAAGGATAACAGCTAGCAATGTTGATAACCTTCCTGAATTACTTAAGAACAAATATATTAAGTGTGTATATATTTTTAGAGAGAAAACTAAGAAAGCTGTGTGTCTTTCACAATACTCATCACACAGATATGTATATCTTTATAATGTGTTTTTCAACAAAGTAACTCCTCCAAATTTTTAATTCACTTTATGACCATAAAATTGAGTTTTAAGGCCATTAAGTTTAGGAGTTTCTTTTCAAAATTCACACACAATAATTACTTTCTTATTTTCTCATCTCCTTTAAATATAATAATATATTTAAAGATATAAAAAGATTTCACAAATATCTTTTTAATTTTATTGGTTTTATAAACAAAACTCCAACACAAATCTCTAATTTGTAATATTTGTCAATACAAAGATGCATGTTCTTGAATCCGCGCCCATTTCACTATATAACTAAATTGCAAGGTACTCGTATCAATTTACAAGCTTATTAAAGGCCCCAACTCTTTGTAATAACTCTTATCATTACAACAAAGGGGAATAAACCATAGTTGCAGGGTTCGTGGGTCAGTCTATGGAACCCTGATCCAGTTCCCACGTTCCGGAACACGATTCCTCTTCGACCCGGAACGTTGGAGATCACGTTCCAGTTCTCCCCTCTAACGAACCACCTTTAACACCGGTGATTATTATGTGAAAAGGAGAAAGAATTAAAAAAAAAGATAACTTGATACCATGTAGATTGAAATTATTTTTGAAAGATAAACCTGTAATAGGAATAAAAAAATGAAGGAGTTGGGAAGATGATGTAGATGGAAGAAAAGACACAGCAAGACACACAAGACATGAATGTTAATTATGTTGTAGTCTCCTACTAAATCGGTTTATGCTTAAAATATGAGATGAAACCTCTAATTCAAACTTCAGAGTGATAGTAGTAGCATAATAATCATTGTTTATGTTTAATATATATATATATATATATATATATATATATTAAAAAGGGATCCCCATATCGATCCACGAACCCGATTCATAACTCATCGTACCCGATTCACTCAAGCTAATGTTTCACGTACCCGTACTCGAACCACGTACCCGATCGATCCGTGATCCATGCAACTATGCAATAGACTTCCAATTATGTGCAGGTCTGCAGGATGAAAATTAAATGCCGTGTATTGTGATTATTCTTTTGTTTTAAAAAACTTAGACCCTAGATACTTTACTAATAGGCAGTCTCCACATAATTAGTTTAATATTTAATAGCACAAGTTTCATGCATCGTTATTAAGTATCCAGAACTAACAAACCGGTTAAATAAAATAATACTGCTGATAAAAAAACATATACAAGATCCACAAGTGGTTGTCAAGGGTGTTTAACATATAAAAAAAGTGAACTAATCACTAAAGGTCATTACTTTTAGTGTCAGTTATACTCTCTGTATCCTCATTGTCCCATCCTATGTAACAAGCCATATTTATACCATTTTGAATTGCTTCTGCAGCAAATCAAAGTGATTTATCAATTCCTAATGAATGTCAAAGAAACAAATCAATAAATCAGATGTGAGCTAGAACTAGATCAATTCAAATTATTCAGAAATACTTCTGAATGAGAAGATGACAATAGGTAATGTATTAGAGTCCTAAAAATTCAGTTTACCATTATATTAATTTCGCTCTTTACAAAATTAAAATGATATTACCCTCGTGATTACAAAGTTAAATAGCATTTCGACATATACAATAGAAGCTTTTGCACACTGAACATACAATATTAATCATTCTGTTTGATAAAATGGCTTACATTCATATAATGAGGCAAAGAGTTTCCTATCAGTTGAATTAAGTTGAAACATTAATTAAAACAAAGACACTCAACAATACTAAAATCAATTGGAAAAAAAAAGAGTAAAGAGGTAAAAACATAAAGCAGGGAACCATACCATACATAGCATAGTGGTCAAACTGTGTGTCATTTCTTTGAGTCACCTAGCTCTGTCTCTCTACACTGCCGCAAAAGCCCAAACAAAAATAGATGTAAAAAATCCATTTCATCAGTTTGTAAGCTAAAATCAAACAGAAATTGCAAACTGAAAAACAATGTTTTGTGAAGAAAGTAAGGTGTCCGAGTTCACAGGTATAATAGGTAAACTTATATAGTTAGCATGCAATTAAGAAATTTCTTACATTAACAAGACACCAGATTTATGCCTACGGGGACATGTTTGTGAAGAAAACATGGTACAAATAAGTACACATGAAACAAATATAGCTATCGTGGAAAAAGCTTTCTTACATGGGCAAGGCTCCACAAATTTTCCACATCAAATCAGACTTGTAGGACTTATAGCCCACACGAACAACCTGCAGAACCCCTTCACCAGATTTAAGTTTAGACTTGGTAACTTGTAATTTGATGCACTCCACTAATCCATCTGTTGCACCATAAGAATCCGAAAGGCTAAAAATGGTGAACATGTTGAACAGGTCGCCTTTTAAGTGCACCAAAACAGGCCCCTGCATTGTGTTTGTAAAAAAGCTATCGAAATTAGGAAACATGTCATGCATGGACACTTGGTAGTGAACGTGCGTGTCCAATTCATAGGCTCTCAAAAACATGCCATCAATCCAATACATAGTCTTAGTACTCAAAGTAGTAACAGGGGCTGTCACACAAGCATCTGACATAACTGCATTAAACTTGTAATAACTTGGTGAAGACTGATCAGCCACGTTGTAGATAACAGCACCCTGCTTCATGTCGCAACTGCTGCCAATCAAGATGGTTTGAGCCTCATATTGGACGGCAAATGGCTCTGATAAGCGGAATGGAGGTTCCTTCAGTGGTTTCCATTTTTGATCACTCTCAGGCTCATTTGTGTCTAGGAACTCGGCCCATGGACAGTCATTGCCATTTGCTTCACAATATGAAAGCCCCCCAAAGACATATATCTTTCCGCAAATTGAGACCACAGCAGGAGAGGCTCTAGGCTGTATCATATCACAGCAAGACTCGAGTTTGAATGTTGGTTGATATAAGTGGAACTTGGTGACCTCATTTTTAGGTTGGTGCACCCCCGGCTTAATACATTTAGATCCTCCAATACAGTATACGTATTATAATATTAGAATATTAAATAATTGGACACTTTAATATTATAATATTAAATAACTTTAATATTAGAATATTAGAATATTATAATTGGACACTTTGATGAATTTTTAGTAAACTTCTCAAAAAAATTTAATATTACAATATTATAATAGTTTAATGTTATAAATGAACATTTTGAATAACTTCAATATTAGACCCTAATATTTAATATTGTAATATTAAAATTATTAAATTATGCCTTTAATTATTAATATCCTTATTAATATCCTTTCACATCACTAGCGTCTGATGGATTAACAGTTAGACATAATTTAAACTCATGGGGGGTGAGGGTATAAATATAAATTTATCCGGATTAAATTGGCTCATGTTGGAGTATTAGATATACAATAGATTATCATTCTCTATATGAACGCTATTTGGACGATCTCTATGGATATCACCCTACTCAGGTCACAATAGGCATATTCTCTACACAGGAACACTACCATAGCCGAGTCACAATAGGCCTAACTCTCTACGAGAGAGCCCACACTTTACAAATCCATGATAGTCCTCCACGCCTGAATGAGCTTGGGCCATGTCAGTTAAAGGGCCTTTGGAAAGCTTGCCCTCCACGTCCATAAACTTGGGTCAAGGCTCTCCACATTTAACGGACTTGGGCTTGATGGACCAAGGAAAAACCTAGCCCGTCTAGGTAACCTACCTTATAAGAACTACGTATGACTTGAATCCATATAAATAATGTATGTAGTCCTCTTGTTTTAGTGATTGACAATTTGCAGCAAGAGACTCTCTCTAGCAGACAAACGAATCGCTAGCAAGATCAGCACCAAAATACATCACTTTCTATCGTGTTTTTTGTGTGTTCTTCATAAAAAACGGGTGCAAATCTATATTATTTGCTCCGTGATTCCAGCAACTTCCAAATTCGTGTTGTTACAAATTTCTCCCAAAAATAATTAGCGTTAGAATGAGGGGATTTATATTTAAGGGAGAAGGATGTCTAATGGTAGGAGCAGTGAAAACACACAGGCTCATGAGGGTGATGCTAAGAAGAAGAGTGAGACCCCGAAGGACAATGAACAGACTTCACTTCAACCATCACCACCTCTACCTCAGATTGACCCGAGGGTCATCTACTGTCTGGAACATATGAATGTCCAACTCATTCAGGTCCAAGAGAAGCTAGCACGGGTGGAGAAGAAGAAGAGAGCCCCAATGAAGTTTGTTGATAGCAGTGCTAGGCGGAGATCTAGAAGGTACAAGGCGAGGAGGCGCCTCAAGGATACTGTAGAGCCCCGGGATCTCATGCATGACTTTGATCATGAAAGAGATAACCACTAGAAAGATGAGTCACTATAGATGGATGAGATACCCCACAATCAGGTAGAGTGTGGTCGCGGTCTGATCACTTGATCCCCGTCCAGGCACGTTCCCTCTGAGGCGAGGTCTACTAGCGTTCTTGATAGGTTCAGAAAGAAGCTAACTGAGCATGACTTAAGATTGATGTTAGATGGAACTCAGGCCAAGAATGTTAGTAGGAGACCCATTAGCCCGCCTCGCTGTAAGGAGAGACCTGCTGCAATCGCGAGACAGACCAGTCCCCTAGGCGTGCCCATAGGTAGGAGAGGTCCCCACCCTAGAGTGAGATGAGAAGTGGTAAACACCGGGAGGAACATGAGGCCCACTCTTCGGTTAAGACTAAGGGAGGGTACTGCAAAAAAGGTCTTATCCCATTTCAAATGGGTAGCAATAGAGAGCATAATGGAGATAAGAAACTAGGAGACCTCAAGCTAGACGATCTTAGAAAGATCATGGACAAGATAGAAAAGGAGAAGAACACCTCAGTTGTTCTGTCCACTCAGTCTCCTTTCATTGATGATATAAGGACTGCTCATATCCCACACATGTTCTGCAATAATCTCAGCCTCACTTATAGTAGTGAGACTGATCCGGCAGAATATCTAATCCACTTCATCACTGAGATGGAGGTGTACCGAGTCTCCTCACAAGCCCGTTGTCGGCCCTTCACCGCCTTATTTCTGGAGAATGTTGAACTGTTAGAATTTCTTTATTGCTGGGTTGAAAGAGGGGACTGACTTCTGGAAAAGCTTGCACACAAAGACCCTCGAGAAATTATCTGAATTTTACAAGCAGGCTAAACCCTTCAAATGGGTAGAGAAGTTTAAGCTAGAGCTGAAGAGTAATAGTGAGGGTAACAAGACGAGAAGCGGCAATCGCATACGATTCCCTAGCCCTGTGGATTGAAGGAGGGATCGTAAGATAGAAGTCCTAGCCTAGTCAGGTCGGATAGATGAAGGAGAGGCAGGTCTCCCCTCACTAGTTGGGAGGACGACAAGAAAGGTTACACCCATCTGGTAACGTCTATTGAGCACATCTATGCAATCAACTCTAATAAGGGGATCTTTAAGAAGCCATCTCCCATGAATTCATACGGAAAGAAGGATGTTAGCAAGTATTGGTTTTTCATTATTAGACCGGGCACGAGACTACCGATTGCAGGTAGCTCAAAGATCATATCGAGGATCTCATCAGAGGTGGGCAGCTCACAGAGTGGGTTGTCCGAGAGGTGAAGAAGTACATGGGCTCAGACTATAGAAACATGCCTCCGCCTAGCAGCACAAATGATAAAGATCATGATGAGAGACTACCGGGCATGTAGTATTCATGTGATCATGGGAGGCCCTCACCTTGAGGGAGATAGTAAAAAAGCAATGGAGAGGTATGCTAGATAAGCTAAGGAACGGTCTCTCACCAACATACACCACATCACTTCGAGGCCCTGCAAGCTTTTTAAGGGGGAGGAGACCGGCATCATGTTTATTGAGGAAGATACTAAGTGGGTTCACCATCCCCATAACAATGCACTGGTCGTGAAGGTGAATATTGGAGCTATTAGTGTGCACATAGTACTTGTTGGTAATGGGATCTGTTAAACAGAATGAGTGTTGCAGAAGGGGGGGTTGAATGCAACTTAATAAATTTAACAACTTTTGTTAACAACAAACAAAAGTAAATATATTAAGTTACAAAACAAAAGAAAAATAAGCTATGGACACACAGTGTTTTACTTCAAAAATTAATTTTATTACTTTTTGTTGCTACAACTGACTGGAAGGAGTTTCTAGCTTCAATAGATACAATAACAAGAGATTGCTAGAGTTTCTATGCTTGAGAAAAATTAAGCTCAGTTTTGTGTGTTGTTAAGGAAAGTGTTTGTGAGATATGTGTATTTGTACTACAACACCTATCTCACTTACAAGTACACTTTCCCTTGTGTTGTGGACAATATTCAAAATAGTAATATCACTTTTTGTTCATGAGTCTTGTCCTCATTCCAAATATAGATAAAGGTGCTCTGTGAGGACTTGACATTCTTGACACTATGAGCACGCTTCACCTTTTTGCTTACTTTATCTTAAGTTGCAGTTGTAGACTTGACAGACTAGGTAGAAATGTCAAGATCAATCTGTGAATGACTTCACCTAGTCTGCTACTTGAAATAGACTGTCAGCTTCCATGAAAGTTATTGTCAACCTTCAGTTCACTTTGGTGACAGCATCTTTGTTACCGCATACTTTACTGTCAGGATCACTAGTCTTCTAAAACATGCTGTTATCTAAAGGTACTGTCAACTATTCCGCCAAACATGTTGTCGATCATCCCACCAAACATGCTGTCAACTCTCCCCGCCAAAGCTACTGTCAGGAAACTTGTTGTCTTGAATCTTCAATCTCCGCCAAGGTTACTGTCAAGGGATAGTTGCTATCAATAAAACTTGCTGTCATAGAATCTTCATTCTCCGCCAAGTTTACTGTCAAGGAATAGTTGTTGTCGTCTATTTTCAAAAGTTGCTGTCACTTGAACATGCTGTCAGAGGCTCCAAAATATAGAATGTTACTGTCAGAAATTTGATCTATGCTGTGCATGAACACTTTGTGAACTTCTACCTCATTGATCATTTATTTCATTTACATATATCAGTAACTATTGATACTTACTTTCACCTACTTGACTATTTGAGCATCTTCATTACAAGTGACATTTTAAACATACTGTCAAACTATATATGATAGTATGTTTTACTTAGTTAATTATTAATTAATCTAAGTAAATACTAGTTGATTACATTGATGGTACCACAATCCCTAACAATTTCCCCCAATTTATTTTTATTATGAATAAAGATAAATTTAAAGAAAACTGCAGATGCTATCTCAACTAATAAAAATAGAAGTGTTTGTACAAGAAAAAAAGAAATTACAAGTACACTCCTATCTCAAATTTAGCTCCTCTAGACTGAGCAAATCTTCAATTTTGACTTGAGCTGCAGAACTACTTCTTCTCTGCTGTCATTCTTCCATACAGTCCCTCAAGGGCTTTCAGTTTCATCTTCTCTTCTTCTGTCTTGGCATGATCAGCAACACAATCTAAGACTAGTTTCACCATTTTGTTAGAAAGAATCCTCAGCTCCTTGTAGGTGTAGTAGTTCTCAGATGGCCCCTTGCATATGCATAAGAACTTCATCCCAGACACGTCCTTGACAAATCTTTCCTTTGTAGAAGAGTAGATCTATTTTACCCTGAGTTTGTCAATAGACTCATCCTCTTCTTCTCTGGACTCAATGATCTCCCAAACAACTTTACTTATACCTTTTTCAAACTCTAGAAATGAGCCTGTGACCATTCTGAATATCTTTCTTAAATTTTCATTATTGAGCACCCTGAAGTTGACAACCTCCACTTCAATGCTATCAACAATGATTCTCAGGGGCCCAAACAGGACTAGAGAAACATAATTGGATCTTTTAGAGAATTGATCATTCAACAAAGCATACTTCATATCAATCTCAGCCTCCTTGATTCTCTTGGAAATTTGTTCAACTTTCTTCTTTGCAGCTTCAACTTCTTCTTCAAATTTCTTTCTTTTCTCCTTCTCCTCCTTCCTCTTAGAGTCACATATCTCCACTGCTCTATTTTTCAGATCAAAAATCTCATAATTTGTGATATTGAGCAGTTGCTTCTTGATGAGCTCAATGATATAAGGGTCATTAACAGCCAACTTCTTTAATTCCTCAAAGGTGATTTCTTCAGCAAAACCACTAGTATTGTAGAAGATAATTCTGTTAGGATTCCTGAGAAGACATTTCTGTGTCCTCTTATATTCAAACTTCTTCTCAATCTCCCTCTTTTTTTTGACTTGAATGATTCTCAGAACATTTGACATGTATCTGCTCTACTCAGGATAAGGATATCCCTCCAACTGCTTCACCAACTTTTCAAGTAAATCTAAATTTTTGTCCTGTAGAGACTCTGAGCTCCAAAACTCCTTGACTCCATCTTCTCCCTCAAACATCACTCCATCAGAGTAGACAACTGGTACAGGTTCTTTAACATCATTGAAATCCAAAGGATGAGGTTTGAAAGAGTCCATTAACTCCATGAGCTTCTTTATCAACAGACTTCTTACCAACTATGTCCTCATGTCTGATCCTTGAGTTATAAGCAGTATTTTTCTGACCAGAAAGTAGTTTATTTCTCTCATCTCATAACTCAATTCTTCAACTGTTCCATTTGAATACAAAAGAATTATCTTGCTTAGAGTATTCATCCCAGACCACTCAACTTTCACATTCACCAAGGATTCTGCTTTTGCTTCAGCTATGTTGTTGATGGTTGGCCTTCTAACATCCAGACAATCCTCATGTAGAATTTCAGACACAAGCTTCCTCCCTTTTCTTCTAGGCCTCCTACTTGAATGAGGCTTAGGTCTCTCTACCCTTGCTTTCATGTACTTCTTGGAAAATGATACTTTCTTTGACAGTAACTTTTGAGAGGTTACTGTCAAGTCATGTTTGACAGCAGGTTCTGTGACAGTAAGTTTCTCTTTATTACTCATGACAGCATCTTTTTCATCCATTTCAAAACCAAGAACTACTGTCTTCATCACTTTCCCTTCAATACCATCTTTGTACTCCTTCTCCTTCTTCTCCTCATCTAACTCCACCTTATTTCCAGTTCCAGATGATCCTTCACCGGTGTGGTATTGGCTGGAGCTACCTGCACCTCCATCAGGCTTTTTATTATCATCTCCGTCCTTCTTTTCCTGAGATTTCTTCTCACTCTTTTTCAATCTCAAATCTTCAAGTCTCCTCAATTCTTCTTCTAACACTCTCAACACTTCATCCCTTTCTTCATTCATTGGAAGTTTCTTGAAGTAGTCAAAGGCTTCCTTCACAGACCTTGGCCTACACATGCTCACTCTCTCCAAATTCATAGATCTGTACTTTCCATCTGTGGAGCTAATGAACTTGGGATCCTGAGTTACTTCTGGGAGCTTTTCAACTATTAGCTTCTGCAGAGTCCTTTTCAGATTTTCATTCAGCCATGACTTATCTGTTTTGATCTTGAGTTTAATTACTTCTATAACTGCAATTTCTTGCCTACTCAGATAAGCCATGCTTACATACCAACTGAAACCTCCTTCAGTTCTAACAGATATTACCCATTTGTTGCTCCTAGACACCATCACAGCTGCTCCCACTATTGATTGTCTCATTGAATCAGAAAATTTCTTGGGGTGTCTGCTAGATTAGGCTCTTAGATCATTTATCCTTTTGTTAAACTTGGCATCTTCAAACACTCTGCTATTTTCATTATCTACCATCAGGATTGCAGCTTGTTCATCATCAAGATCTTCTCTTTCTTCTAAAATGAAATCATCACCTTCATCTTAAAAAAGCTTCTCCTTTCCTTTTCCAGCTACATTCACCACAGAATTTTTCTTCACAACTCCTTCCTTTATCACTACTCCTTTCTTCATTGGTCGCTTATAATATTAAATTCATTTAATAGTAAATATAAAAATTATTTTGCGGGTGTAACATTAATAGCCAAAATAGAATGTATTTGACACCAAAATAGTTTAGTAATTTGGTGTCAAACGTACTCTGGGCACGTGTCCCATTGAAGTATATTTACTTGGAGTTGCCTAACGATCAATCCTAATCTCGGCACCGTAACTGAGAACCACCGCCTAGGCCTCTCTCTCAGCCCCTAACAGTATCAAATCACAGGTCAGTAATCTATACATACACACATCTGTATCTGTATTAATCTCTATATTATCACTCGATTACTTTAGAATTTCACACACTCATGCATATGTATATTCATCTTTTTTTAATTACAAAATGTTATGATTCGTGTGTGAAAATCTGTGTGTATATGTAGATTCTTTGTGATTATATCTATTTTTTTCCTTTTATGATCTTGTGTTTACATAAAATGTTGTATATACTTGCAAGGGTTTGCATGTTTGTTTGATTAAGTGTTCATTTCTGCCCGTTTATGATTTGTTGTGCTTTGTAGAAGATGATGATTTTTAGTAGCTTTTCTGTGTGCTTGTGTGTGTGCAGCCTCTCTCTCTCCCCCTCTCCCCTTCTCTCATTAGTTGGATAATTAAGTGCAGTGAAATTGTTTAAAAAAGCGAAAGTATATGTTTACAAATAACTAGCAACTGCGTACTTGATTTGGTTCATATCGCTATTAGTTGTAGCTTTCAATATTTTTTTCTCTAGTTTTATTAACAAAGTATAGTCATATAAATTATTTTTGGATTGTTGGAAGTGTTTGTGTATTTTGAGGATATAAAGCATATGTCCGTGCACTTTCTAAAATGTTTTTCTTGGGTTTGTGTAATGAATTTGTTCTCCGATTAGTTCATTTTTGTGCTTATATACAGATATTCTCTTTTGTTTTGATTGCGTTTTGTAGAAGATGATGATTTTTAGTGGCTTTGTTTTGTGTTATTTGTGTATACTTCTTCTTTCTAAACCTTTTGGAGAGCATGCTGATTTATAGCCCCCCCTCCTGTCTGTCATTTGTAATTTCTATTACCCCATGACTTATTTGGTTGGGTTATTGCTTTTGGGTATTTGAGTTTAGTTAACTACTTAAATGATTAAGTTTTCTTTTGTTGTAGTTTTGTATACTTGTATTATATATAGCTGATCTTGTTTAACAATTTGAGTGTTTCAGTGTTTATGTTCCCACCAGATTAATTGCTTTGTTTTTTTTAATAATTATTCTGTTTGCATGCTTTTATTTTATTATTTGCCTTTTAACTTGTGAATGTCAAAAACATCATTTGGCTTAAGAAGGTATGTTGATATCGGAAAAACCCATTGCGTGCAGGCTTGAAACACCATGGCTAACATCGAAAAAGAAGGGCAAGCCATTTTGGAACAACCTATCCCTAGTAAGATGTTCTGCCTTTATGATCTCGACTGGTTTATGCTGATTCCTGTATCAACCGAGATGACCCTTGAGGAGTTCAGAGCCCTTTCCCTACCTGAAGACCATGTACCTGATCAAATTATCAATCCACTTGCCATGCTCCCAAGAGATATAAGAAGATCAGTGGTTTCAGTGGCCTCTACGGTATACTGTATTGGAGGATCTAAATGTATTAAGCCGGGGGTGCACCAACCTAAAAATGAGGTCACCAAGTTCCACTTATATCAACCAACATTCAAACTCGAGTCTTGCTGTGATATGATACAGCCTAGAGCCTCTCCTGCTGTGGTCTCAATTTGCGGAAAGATATATGTCTTTGGGGGGCTTTCATATGGTGAAGCAAATGGCAATGACTGTCCATGGGCCGAGTTCCTAGACACAAATGAGCCTGAGAGTGATCAAAAATGGAAACCACTGAAGGAACCCCCATTCCGCTTATCAGAGCCATTTGCCGTCCAATACGAGGCTCAAACCATCTTGATTGGCAGCAGTTGCGACATGAAGCAGGGTGCTGTTATCTACAACGTGGCTGATCAGTCTTCACCAAGTTATTACAAGTTTAATGCAGTTATGTCAGATGCTTGTGTGACAGCCCCTGTTACTACTTTGAGTACTAAGACTATGTATTGGATTGATGGCATGTTTTTGAGAGCCTATGAATTGGACACGCACGTTCACTACCAAGTGTCCATGCATGACGTGTTTCCTAATTTCGATAGCTTTTTTACAAACACAATGCAGGGGCCTGTTTTGGTGCACTTAAAAGGTGACCTGTTCAACATGTTCACCATTTTTAGCCTTTCAGATTCTTATGGTGCAACAGATGGATTAATGGAGTGCATCAAATTACAAGTTACCAAATCTAAACTTAAATCTGGTGAAGGGGTTCTGCAGGTTGTTCGTGTGGGCTATAAGTCCTACAAGTCTGATTTGATGTGGAAAATTTGTGGAGCCTTGCCCATGTAAGAAAGCTTTTTCCACGATAGCTATATTTGTTTCATGTGTACTTATTTGTACCATGTTTTCTTCACAAACATGTTCCCGTAGGCATAAATCTGGTATCTTGTTATTGTAAGAAATTTCTTAATTGCATGCTAACTATATAAGTTTACCTATTATACCTGTGAACTCGGACACCTTACTTTCTTCACAAAACATTGTTTTTCAGTTTGCAATTTCTGTTTGATTTTAGCTTACAAACTGATGAAATGGATTTTTTACATCTATTTTTGTTTGGGCTTTTGCGGCAGTGTGGAGAGACAAAGCTAGGTGACCCAAAGAAATGACATACAGTTTGACCACTATGCTATGTATGGTATGGTTCCCTGCTTTTTGTTTTTACCTCTTTACTCTTTCTTTTTCAATTAATTTTAGTATTATTGAGTGTCTTTGTTTTAATTAATGTTTCAACTTAATTCAACTGATAGGAAACTCTTTGACGTCATTATATGAATGTAAGCCATTTTATCAAACAGAATGATTAATATTGTATGTTCAGTGTGCAAAAGCTTCTATTGTATATGTCGAAATAGTATTTAACTTTGTAATCACGAGGGTAATATCATTTTAATTTTGTAAAGAGTTTAATTAATATAATGGTAAACTGATTTTTTAGGACTCTAATACATTACCTATTGTCATCTTCTCATTCAAAAGTATTTCTGAATAATTTGAATTGATCTAGTTCTAGCTCACATCTGATTTATTGATTTGTTTCTTTGACCTTCATTAGGAATTGATAAATCACTTTGATTTGCTGCAGAAGCAATTCAAAATGGTATAAATATGGCTTGTTACATAGGATGGGACAATGAGGATACAGATAGTATAACTGCCACTAAAAGTAATGACCTTTAGTGATTAGTTCACTTTTTTTATACGTTAAACACCCTTGACAACCACTTGTGGATCTTGTATATGTTTTTTTATCAATAGTATTATTTTATTTAACCGGTTTGTTAGTTCTGGATACTTAATAACGATGCATGAAACTTGTGCTATTAAATATTAAACTAATTATGTGGAGACTGCCTATTAGTAAAGTATCTAGGGTCTAAGTTTTTTAAAACAAAAGAATAATCACAATACACGGCATTTAACTCCGAGTCACATATGAAAAAAAATGAGAGACTAAGCTTTTCTGGATTGTCCTTTGTCTAGTTTGACAGTTTGATAATGTAAAGCATGCTTGAAGCTAATCATCTATATTTAGTTTAGATGTAAATTTTTCATCCTGCAGACCTGCACATAATTGGAAGTCTATTGCCCCTTTGTTGTAATGATAAGAGTTATTACAAAGAGTTGGGGCCTTTAATAAGCTTGTAAATTGATACTCTATGTTTTTTGAGTACCTTGCAATTTAGTTATATAGTGAAATGGGCGGGGATTCAAGAACATGCATCTTTGTATTGACAAATATTGCAAATTAGAGATTTGTTATAGTAATTCCCCTTTAGACTTGCTAAGTACTTGGTTAGGACTGAGTTTGGACAATTTCATTCGCATAATTCCGAAGTTTTTCGTAGAATAATAAAAGTATTTTGTGCCACTTTGTGTTTAAAAAATAAATTATGTAACTATATGGATAACTATTGGTTGGGATGAATGGTTGTTGTAATATTTATCTCCTAATCCCCGATAAATAAATTTGGAAATTTTCTAGTGATTGACCGAAATAAATTATTATATATATTGAGATTGTTGTGTCTGAGGATGATCTCTTGAGACTTGCCTAAGGTTAAAAGGAAAAATGTATAAATTAGGGATATTTTTGTGAATGTAGGAGGTATTGTATATATTTACAAGTTTGTCATTAAAATTTTATATTTAAAAAAGACCTAATATGATTAAATATGGAAACATTTTTATAATTGAATGACCAACATCTTTGTAAACAAGGGAATAATTTATTGACAATAGTTGAGTGATTTGTTACCTAATTAGTTACAATAAAGAATATTAATATTAAAATTTTAAAATATTAAATATTAATAAATTCTTTCAACAACTTTAGTAAAAATTAATGTGTTACTAATATTTAATATTATAATATTAACAATCTATAAGTTGTTCTTTTAAGTTCTTTAAGATGTTCACTGATATTTAATATTATAATATAAAATTCTCAAAATTGTTAACTAATATTTACTATATAATATTAAATTTCTTTGAGGTATTCAATAATAGTTCACTAATATTTTATATTTTAAATTATTTAATATTAAATATTAGTGAACAACTTAAAGAACTTTAATACTATAATCTTAAATATTGAACACCTTAAAAAACTTTGATATCATAATATTATTTAGTAAACACCACAAAAAAATTTAATATTTTAATTTAATATACTAATGTTGTAATATCAGTAAACAACTTAAGAAGTTCTTTATAACGTTTATAGAGGTTTTATATATTGTAATATTTAATACGCAAATGTATTTATTAAGATTTTTTAAAATGTTGTGCAAGTTATATTCTTGAAATTAATATTATAATTACTTACGTGAACGATTTAAAGAATTTTAGTGAACACATTAGAGAATTTTAATTAATTTTAATATTAAATATAAAATTTTAATTAATTTTAAAAATAATAATTTTGTTTTGTAGTTCATTAAGTTGTTCACTAAAAGTTCATCAAAGTATTCAATTATAATATTTAAATATTATAACATTAAAATTATTTCAAGTGTTTTTTAATATTACAAAATTAAATACAAGAGTTTAATATTGAAGTTCTTCAAAATATTCATTTATAATATTAAACTATTATAATATTGTAATATTAAGATGAACTTCCTGGTGTCTTGGTTTGACTTGCAGTCCAGTTCTCAAGATATTTCAAAGTGTCAAATTCACATACAACACCTTGACCACTATCTCGAGCTACAACATCTTCAATTCAGCTTCTTGGATCAATTCGTTTATGTTCAGAGGTTCTCAACCTTGACGTCAATTAAATTTGGTTCTTGGGTCACAATTACAGTGGATATGCTAACAACCTTCTTTACCAAATATTATATTCTTCAGCTCTTGTTCTAGTTCATAGGCCTTAAGCACATACAATTCTTTTACAGACAATATGGTTGTATCCTTATATCCCTGTTGGCTGTAATTCTGTGTTCTAGATGATCTGTAGTGTTACCACGAACTTCTTGTAATCTCCCTGTAGAATTATCTTTAAGGCTTGTACTGAGATGCCAGGTAGTCCAGTCTGTTCTCCTTCACTACTTTAACCCCTAAAATTTTTCATCCAAAAATTCAACTCAAATTAACCAAAAACTGTACCCAAATTAATCTCTTCTTTTGCAGCTTCCAAAATATTAGTGGGATCCTACGAAGTAAACTTCTGAGGAAATTAATAGAACTATTTCTTCAACCTGTTCCAGAATTAACTTCATTGGATAATCTTTAATCAATTTTAGTTGTCTTTAATGCCCGAAAAAATTTTCAACTACAAACCCTTGAGCACCCTCGAATTAATATTTATGAAAAAATTAAATTTACAGAATTTTTATTTTTCTTAAAAAATAAATTAATCAAAAATAAAAATATACAACAAATTAATTTTCAAGATTTTCGAATTTTCTTAAAAATTAAAATATTGTAAATTAATATTTTAAAAAAAATAGTTTTTAAAAATTTTAAATTTTCTGAAAAAAATAAATAAATCTAAAATTAAAAATAAAAATTAAAAGGTACAAAATTTGGGGTACCAAATATAAGTTTGGGAGTTAGTGGCGCCAAGATTTTTTTAGTGGTGTCTGTACAGTTAACTCTCTGTGCCAGCGCAACAAAAAAAGAAAAAGTTTCCAAGTTGCGCTAAAATCTTGTTTGCGCTGCGCGTGGACAACTTGTTGAATTGCTGGTCACTAGCTGCCAGGTATTGGTTGTTGGCGCGTGTACTCAATTCAATCAACAGGTACCGTTGGTCGAGTACTACTGCTTAAAAGTGGACCAAATGTTTTATAAATTTAAACCTTAAACTTCATTAAATTTATAAAATAAACTAATTAAAATTTATAATATAACTAAATAAAAGTTTATAAAATAAATTTTATAAAAGTTTATAAAATAAATTTTATTTAAACTTTATAAAATAAACTAATTAAAATTTATAAAATAAACTAATAAAAGTTTATAAAATAAATTTAATATAAAATTTATATAATAAATTTAATATAAAATTTATATAATAAATTTAATATAAAATTTATAAAATAAAATAAATAAAATTTATAACATAAACTAATAAAATTTTATAAAATAAATTTTATAAAGTTCATAAAATAAACTTATTAAAAGTTTATAATTGAACTTATTTAACAAGGCCTCTAATCATTCTGAGTCCAACCAGATTCGACACCCTGAGCTTCACTGAGTTACGGATCTTGATCTGTATATTAATCAGTCGGCTCTGATACCAATTGTTGGGTCCCGAAGTATCATAGAAGGGGGGTTGAATACGATACTCATAATAATTTAATTTTTTTTCAGAATTTGCGGATAAATGAATTAGTGCTTCAGAGTGGGTTTGGCCATTTGTAGTGTTTAGGTGAACTGCCTACTAATTTTTTGTGTGTCTGGATAAATCAATTAGGTTCAAAAAAATTAGCAAATAAAATAAATGGGACAAGATTCCGGGAATATATCTTTTATATATATACCCGGAGGTTGCTACACATAGTTAAAAATATAGCTAGTTTCCAAAGAACAAATTAGTTTTTTGCTACAAACACAAAAATATAAGGCTCAATTCCTATACAAATATATCTTAATTAGTACAAGGAAAAATTGAGTCCGTAGGGAGTGATATCTAAGAGTCCTGAGTATTTTTCATTAAAGAATCGGGTCCTAATATCTGACCAAGAGCAAGGTATGAGTGTGTATAAATTGTTTCTTCTTGCTTCGGCCATGACAGTAGCACTCTATATTTTTTATGTTGAAGAAGACGACTCATTGAATGAGTGTGTAGACTTTTTAAATCAATAAAGTAGGCTATTGTAATTTGATTGGTTGAGGGCTAAGTGTGTCCATTTTTGTTGCGCCAAGGACTTTTGTTGCGCCCTATAAATGTAGTACACAGGGAAGACACAATATAAAATGGGTTAATCAATTTAACCAAGTAAGTGACCCCACTTATGTTGCACTTGAATTCTTTTGTGGCGCTTTGGTTAATCAATTTAACCAAGTAAGTGACCCCACTTATGTTGCGCTTGAATTCTTTTGTGGCGCTTGCACTCTAGATGCCCTGTTGTGGCGCCACTAAAAGCTTGAATAAGAAACTAACACATTAGTTACGCTTGACACTTTTATTGCGCTTCTGAATTTATGTGGTCAAAGTGCAATTTGACCCTCTTTTCATTCCTTAACTGAAGTTTACCAACTTCCATTTCTTGTACCAAAGTATTGTCACATTACACCCTGTTACACCCTGTACCCTGAGCTATTTCTGTTCTTCGACTGTAGTTCAGAAATTTTCACTTTTCGTACCAAGGTTGTGACACTTTGCACCCTGTACCCTTTGAGTTGTTTAACTGTTTGGTTGTAGCCTCTACAAATCACTTTTCGCACCTTAATAAATAATCGTTCTTTCCAAGTATGCTATTCAACTTAACAATTCTTCTATAATTAATACTCAGATCCCTTTCACAAACTGCTGACGCCTAGTGCAACTGACCTGGTTCAGAGACGACTAACTTTGATCCAGGTCTTCGTATTATAACATTACGTACATTGTTAAGTTTGCAGCAACTTCATTGCTTCGAACATTGAATGTCAATAAACACTGTAACTTCACTGGAATCTTTTCTGGTACTTAGACAACGTCTCCATTACTACCATAATCTTGAATACTTCATTCTATATTCTTCACTAACGCTTGAACATATAACTGAACTTCTTTCAGTTAGTATAGCTTCGAGACTGCAGCTGTCTTATTTAACATTTGTATTTACCTTGTCTTCAATCTATCTAGATTCCCATGCTTCGAACACTATCTATCTTCAATCAATGCCTTTACACTGAAATCTTCTAGTGACACTTCTATAATGAATTTTCAACACTTCTGAAACCCTGAAAGTTTTCAACCATTATTCTTCATTGAGGTATGAACATATTAATGAACTTCTCTCAGTGACCTGTAATAGACTTCAAAACTTCTTCTAATGTCTTCATTTCTTCCTGATTTTTGTGTAGGCGTAGTATTATTTACATGTCATGTTCTAGTGTTGAGTTGTCACGATTACTATTCATACAGTTTCATAATCTTTCCAACAAAATATCAAAAGATGATTTTATTGGTTTGTTTTTGAATTTATTTCATACTTCTTTAATCCAACTGAGACGAACAACCCTATATACATATAGGGGACACAAGGACTATTTGTCTATGTGATAGGAGTTTGATGGGACGCCGTCGCTTGTGAGTTGTGTTGGTGTAGGTGCCCTAGAGGCAATACAATGTTTATTTTGATAAACCTTTATGTCAATTGATTATTCAATAAACATATTTATTATGACTTTAATTACTGCGATATATTTGTTAGCATAATAAATATCCTTAGAATCATGATACATATTGTATAGTTTAGTACATGACTTGAACTTGAGATTATATAATATATCATATTCTTAAATGTCCCTAGTCGAGTATTATTATAGGACAATAATAATACATAAATAGACTCGTATGTTGTTTGACAGATAACCACATCTCATTGGTTATAAGTATGGGGATACTAAAGTCAACACATAGGTACATGCAGGAGTACATGGTACTAGACAGACCCATAGTGAGATTCTTCATGTTTAATAAAGTCATAAGAAAGACTCACAGTGATAATGGTGTAATGATCCTCTGACTTGAGATCATTATATTTTTATACGAGGATTAATATACTTTGACTACATTAAAAGTTACCTTTGATCGGGTAATGATAAAAGTGGACATCGGGTATATCATGAGTCGTATGAGAAATATGAATGATAGATAAAGGATTTAACCCTCCTATAATTAGGAGAGATATTATTGGCCTCTTGATTGAGTGAGACTATAAAATGCATGGCTGTGCTCAAATAATGATTTGTTTTCATAGTCTACTCATGGATCAAGTAAACCCGGATTAAATGTTGAAGAGGATGACTAAATACATGCCTCGAGTTTAATCTATAATATATATGGTTAAAAGGATTATATTACACGGAAACATTAATCACGAAAGGTTTTATCGAATCACGATTTAATTATTGTTTAATTGGGTAGCAATGATGTATTACTAGATGCCGCTCATTGTTTATAATTTTATTGGAGAATAAAATTATTGCCAATTAAATAATAGCCTATAGGGTCACACGCAAAGAGCACTTAGAGGAATAGTTAATTTAAATTATAGATTTAAATTAATTGATAATTATTTGAATTTTTATTATATTAATTAAGTGAGACTTAATTAATTAAGATAATATAAATTCAAATTAGAATTGTATTTCTGCCCATAATAATTAAGTATGACTTAGTTATTAATTAAATAATAAAATTCGTTTTATTATTTTCCTAGACCTACATGGGTTAGGTTTTGCTGCTATGGGCCTGTTAACCAAACATTATAAATAGATAATGTAGGGTTAAGAGGCACAACACGTTTTTTGATAGAAAAACCCTAGAAGAGGCAGCAAAGAGGCAGGAAGACAATTCGAATTATCAAAGGTTTGCTAGTACATCCACTCCGTAATCAAGATCGTCAGACGCTCTTGAAGGTGCTCGTGTGGATACCATAGAGGTGTTTTCGAGAGGAAGACACAAGTCGTGATAGCAAGGATCTCCGTTGAGTTCGTGACATTCAAGATCGTAATAGGTATGATTCGATTATCACCATAATCCGTCCAATCTTATACATGATCCTGCGTTAGGGTTCCGAAATTTTTCGTTATATTTACATTTATCCGCTGCGTTTTATGCCTCGGAACCCAACAAGTTGTACATCATAAGGAGGGGAAACACCCCTTTATATGTTAGTGTCTTATTAAGGCATGCAATGCTAAGTTCTTTTGATCATATTGATCTCTCGGTCGTTCTTTTATTTTAAATGATGGCTACTTTAAAACTCAAAATCTTATGTCCATAATTGTGTACTACCTATTTTATATGAAATCGTTTCTCTTCGGAGTTCAATGATTCTTGTAATCTTAATAGTTTCAAAGGTATGCTAACCTGGTCGGAATGAGTAAACCTGTCAATAGAATTATAGCACTTTGAGAGGTTTTAAAGAAACGTTTTAGAGAAACCAGTAGGTTGTAAAGTCAACTTATGTATAAGTAATAGAAGTTAGCAGAGGGAACCTCTATGATTTCCTCAGTAGATTCCGAGGACGAAAACCTTATAAGGTAGATTCCTCAGTAGATCAGAGTCTATAGACTATCAGAATCTATGATCTGGAAGAGTCTACAAATGATCAGAGTCTATAGATCATCAGAGTCTATAATCTGTCAGAGTCTGTAGATTCCAGAGTCTATACAGTTGAAGTTATATTTAGAAGAAGATCACAAGAATGGAAAGTATTCGAAGATAAAGATAAATATATTGCAGATATGCTATGGGAAGGAAAGATAATTTCAGAAGGAAACTGTCAACTAATAATTCTGAATTATATTCCTATTGTAATTTGTCTTTCTATTATTAGTTGATAGGCAACTCTCTATATAAACTCTATGTAACCTAATTGTAAAGGTGTCGAAGCATAAATTGTCTAAGTGAATTTTATGAGAGCATATAAATATAGAGAGTTGTTGTGATAAATACAGAGAAGCTGCTAGGGTTTGTGTACACCCTATGAGAGTTTTATATTTACAAATCAATAATACAAACCGTACTTATTCATATCTTTGTGTTTGATCTTTGTTCTTAATTCATATATGTTAATTCATATATGTTAATTCATATTGAGTTGGTTTTAAATCAGGCAAAAAAAGAACACAAGTATTCAATGCTCCTTCTACTTGTGCAACTGGGAAAACAATTGGTATCAGAGCCTAACGTTTAAAATCAATCAAAGATGTCTGGAAACAAAGATGGAAATTCTAAGATTCCTATGCTTAAGAGAAACAAGTTTACCCACTGGAAGGTTAAGATGTTGCACCATCTAGAAGCTACAGGATTCGTCTATCTTTACGGGATTCGTCAAGGACCTTGTGTGCCCTCAAAGATTGTGCCTCAAATCAATGAAGAAGGTAAAATAACTAAAGAAAACCTCATTAAGAAACTAAAGGCTGAATGGACAAAAGAGGACAAGGAGAATGTCCTTAAGGAGGCAAAGGTCAAAAACATTCTGTTTAACAGTTTAGATTATGTTCTTACAAACTGTGTTATATCATGTCAAACTGCTAAGGACATGTGGACAAAACTTAAAGTGCACTGCCAAGGGACTAAAGATGTCAAGAAGAATGTTAGGTCTTTGTTAATTCAGGAGTATGAGTACTTTGAAGCCAAATCTGGAGAATCTATTACTGTGATGTATGATAGATTTACAAAACTCCTGAATGAGATGGCTATGCTTGGTAAGGTTTATGATTCTGAAGATACAAACACCAAGTTTCTGAGAGAACTTCCTGAAGAGTGGGACAACAAAACTACAGCTATAAGGGAAGCTAGAGATTTGGATGAACTAACTCTAGAAGAATTGTATGGCAGACTCAAGACATATGATTTAGAGATGCAACAGAGGAAGAATAAGAAGTCTGTGAAGACAAAATCTGTGGCACTCTTAATGGAGTTTGAGAAAGAACAACATGAACAACCCACAGAAGCTAGAATCAAGGATTCAAGGAAGAAGGGTAAAGTTTTTATGGAGTCAGAGTCTACTGACACAGACTCTGATTCTGATGAAGAGATTGATCTAAGTCAAATGATGGCTATGTTTGCAAAAAAATTCAAAAGAATGAAATTTAACAAAAGAACTGACAAATTTAGCAAGAGGCCATCATTCAAGAAGGAAGATGAGAAGGTTGAGAAGAGGAAGGACACTATAATCAAACTTGACAAAGCAAATGCCAAATGTTTCAACTGTGGAATATTGGGATACTTTGCCAGTGAATGCAGAAAGTCAAAAAGTCAAGGAAAAGGAAAAACACTTCTATCAACAGGAAAGGATTGGGCAGATTCAAGCTCAAAGGATGAAATTGATTATGAAAATATAGCATTGATGGCATCCTCCTCAAGAAAATCACAATCTCCCAAAGAACCTTCATCTCCTAAAACTCAGGTATCAACCTACACCCCTGAATCCCTACTTAATTTAGACTCTAATGGTATAGAGATTGTGCAAAGTGAGGTTAATAAAATAATGATAACATGCAGGTCTCTCACTAATGAAAGTGAAAGGTTAAGAGAAGAAAACTTAACTTTGACAAACAGAAATAATCATATACAGTCTGAATTAATATTAATGGAACAATACAAAAAGGATTATGAGAAATATAGTCATAACTACTCCGAGATCTTGAAAGCCTATGACCATGTTAAGAAAGAACTAGAGGAAGAAAGACTTAAGTTTAGAGTCTAGACAGACTCTGGTAGAAAAGTTCAAGAAATTCTCAATAATCAAAATGTGTGTCAAACTGCTGGTTTAGGCTATGACAAGAGTCAAGGCAAAAGGCCTATTATTGAGGATGATAACAATGTAGAAGCTAGCCAAGTTAATAAGACTAAAGACAAAAGTACCTTTGTTCCTGTTAAGTTTGTGACCCCTAAAGAAAAGAATGAAATCACAAACTCATCTGTCAATAGTCCCCCTGTTGTTGACAAAAAGACAAATGAAACATGATTAAATAAGTCTAAGAAAAACATTAAGATATGGTACTTGTCTAAGTTTAAGTTAATGGAAAGGATAGAGAACTTACCAGAGTCTACCAAATCGAGGAGAAATAAGAATGGTAAGGAAGACATTAATAAGACCAATAATTATCAAAAAGATCCTAATGCTCCTAGAAAGAAATGTTTTAGATGTGGCAACCACAACCATTTAGCTATAGATTATAAAGCAAAAATTGAGAAGAAATCAAAGTCTAGTCCTTCACAGACTCTGAAAAGTCACTACATTTCACAGAAATCTTGTTATCACCGTGGTAGCATATTACATTCTATTTATATGTGTAGGGACTATCATGATTTGTATTACAATTTTTATGAGCTAAAATCTTCTATTGACAAGAGTTGGTATGACACTGTTAAGACTCCACCAGAGTCTAAAGCAACAAAGGAGACAGGTAAACCAAAAGTGACAATTGTTAAACCTGTTTCACCTAAATTTAGTAGAAAAGGATCCAAAACTGTTTGAGTCCCTAAAATAACTAACTAGTTGCTTTATGTATGCAGGGAATAAGGGTAAAGAAAGTAACCCTAATCCTGGACAGTGGATGCTCAGGACACATGATTGGAAAGAAATCCCTGCTTACAAACTTTGTGGAAATGGCTGGCCCAGAAGTATTCTTTGGAGATGGCAATAAATAGAGCAGTGTTATAAACTTGTCTGACATCATAAACACTAATTCATAAACTCTGATAGCAAATATTCTGACATCAACTTTTCTAACATCAACTTGTCTAACAACAACTTTTATGACAACAACTATTCTAACTAACTAGACTCTGATTATACAATTTCAGAGACTAGAAATACTTGTTACAAATAGACTATGCTAGACCCTATTCTAGTATTTTGTACATCATCAAATGAATATATTCCTAACAGTGTGGTGTAGAAATTCCAGATTTAATTGGAGGTTTTAAAGAAACGTTTTAGAGAAACCAATAGGTTTCAAAGTCAACTTATGTTAAAGTAATAGAAGTTAGCAGATGGAACCTCTACGATTTCCTCAATAGATTCCGAGGACGGAATCCTTATAAGGTGGATAGACTATAACAATCCAGATTTTTTTGAATTTGATTTTTATTAATATTAAAATAATTTTTGATTTTTTGAAATATTTGAGGAATAAAATTTAATATTTTATTCTAGTTGGATGAATTTTCAAAATTATTTATTTTTTTAATTCTCAATTCGTAGAAATTTGGTTTGTTTAAAATTTTTACTATCCGAGTTGGTATCTCGAGTAGGTATATTATTCGGGTGAAAAATTTATTTATTTAAATGGTGAAATTATTCAATAAAAGTTTTAATTTTTTTAAAGTACTAAATAATTTGAAATTTTTAAATGGTGGAAAGTATTTCTTAAAATTGTTGGAGGGTTACAAAATTGTTTGAAAATATCTTTCAATTTTATTTGAGGATTTATAAAAATTTGTAGAGATTGAGATTTTAAATATTTATTAAATGGTGGTTGGAGAAATATTATATGGAAGAAATAAGTGATGTTATTCATATTCTCGATAGTATTAGTGCTTTAGAGTTATTGAACATTTGAGTTATAATTAGGGATTCAATAAAATGTGTATCTTTATCAGTAGTTGAGGATCCATCTTTTCCTAGTGGATCGTTAAGGAATAGTGACTTCGCTATTTAGTGAAATATATGTCGTGCCACCTATGTTATATGATCCAGAAGGGTATTCGAAATCCATATTAGTGATCCATACTATAAATAAGTGTATGTAAGTCATGTCAGATCTCAGATATTCGCAACTTGTATTTTGACCAAAAATCGAGCTGTTTCGATAACCAGAAAAGTGTAAGAATATTTATTTCCTAAAAATGGATTTACAAAGAAATATTCTTGATCTAGGAATTAAATGAACGTAAATTGGTTTAGTCAGAATTTAGAGATGAACAACTTGAAAACGCGCGTATTATACATTTTAAATAGGCAAATGAATAGTAAATTTTTTCGGTGAATGAAAGATATCATATTTCAACGGAAGCTTAAGAATATTAAACAGTGACTATGTGTGATCAGAATTTACAAACAAGATTAAGAACTTGAGGAATTATAGAAAAAAATAAAAACGTAAGAGAAATGAAATGTACGGGATCAGTGGTGGAAGACTTAGCCTCGTAGGAGCCTTGGTGGCTCGTTGTGAGCCAAGGATTCCACCAACCTAATTATACATACACATCACCACAAATCACACAAAAACATTTTCATATGAAACGGGGGGAAGAAGAAAAGGTTGTAACTTTGGATTGCCTTGGTCGTCTCGCGCGTTCTACCACTCAAAATGAAGCTCTTCTCGAGCTCTACGCACCTAGGATAAGCCCTCCCCTCACATCTTATCTTCTCTATTTCGTTTTTTGGTTTGTTTAAACTGATATTTTGAGATTTTGAAAAGATTTGGCTTAGAAATCAAAGATAAATGCATGGGTAGTTAGTATACGTGTTAGATTTTGTATGTAGTTGTTTGAGTTGTTGCTTGAGTTTTGGAGATGTTTTTTGATTTTAGTAGAACTGGATATTGTTGTTAAAAGAGTATAATGATGGTGTGAGTTAGTTGACGGGTTTGGGTGATGATTTGAATGAGATACAGTTCTCGGAAACGATATGTTTTAAGCCGTCGTAATGCCCGATTCACATTAACCATAAACACTGCCAAGAATCCGAATATGAAATTATTTTTTTTGCTTCTACTTGAGAGTGTATTTCTTGATTTCTAGTTTATATGGGCGCAAGAATCGTGTCCATAGCATTTACGGATTGAAAGTTATGACTGATTTAGTAAAAGTAGTGCAAATAGTAAAATTCCGTAGTTGAATCAATTTTTAAAATATATTTCACCAAGTTAAACTCTTTTTTTCAAATCAAATTTTTATGATAAATATTTCAAATACTCAAGATAAGTTTAGAGTGTTTTCGTATTTAAATTTTATTTTTATGATTTTTTAAAAATGATAGAGTAAAAGTCACGTAATAGTAATTAACCGAATAAACAATTCTAGGCCCCTGTTTTGGAGCCCTGTTCTTAGATGGTTATTTCACTTTTTTTGAGCAAGGGCTAAATTGATAATGAATTTGGGAGTCTCTAGTTTATCCATGTGAAAGAATCGCATTGAAAGAGTTAACGGTTAAGGAGTTATGGTCATTTGAGTCTAAGTACCGCAACAATGCACTTACCTAAAATTGAGATGTTTTTCACTTTGCTAAGTTTCTTATTTTTTACTAGAAACTTTTATGGGAGATTGAGGAAAGGTTCAAGATGATTCCAAAGAAGAGTTTGAGTCAAAAGGTTCATTTTTCAATTTATTAAAAATATTAAAAGATGAAAATTTACTAAAGAGTCCTTAAAAAGACTATCTTAGGGAAGTGTTTTGGGACGTAAATTCGAATGAGTTAGAGGACTCGTTTCTAAATGTTTAGAATACAAAAGTTGTTTGTTTCGGTCTTGTTTAGTTGTATATGCCCAGTACGTATGAATTGAATTGGTGTTTAGTATTTTGACTTATAATTTCAAAGGTGTAATAGTTTAAAATAATAGATGAATTGAGATTGGAGATGAATGAGATACTGAGATGAATTGTGGATTGTTTGTGAATTATTTGGGATTGTAATTGAGGTGTTTTTACACCAGGCAAAGTCCATTTTACGAATAGGTAATGCCCAATTTTCTGTAGAAAATACATTTACTTAAGTTTATTAAACATTTAGAATTAACAAGACTTGTAAACAAAATGTTTAAGTGTAAAATGTAGTAGTATGACCTATATGATATGGCCATCTATATATGAGATAATATTGAGGATATAGATGGATTAAAACCCGTAATGAAATGAACATGCATGACTTGAGGAATATGAAAGTCTATAATGAGATAATATCGGGGAATAGTTTTAAAAGGACATTTTGAGGTATAATTGGTAAAACAAGTCTATAATAAGAAGTGGTTAGTTTCCCAATGGGGATTAGTTTGGTTGGATGGGTTCGACGTTGGGTTTTAATAATTAAATGTGTAGTGAGATTATGTTTGATTAAGACATGAGATTGAGCTAAAATATATTTCTGTTCCGCTAGAACGTTATCGATTCAGAGTATTGTGACATCATGCGAAGAGAGAAGAGTTATCGTATATTGTGAGCAAATGAGACTTAATGGGATTTTCTAGCCATTGTTAAGGACCAAAGACAAGTTTTCGAACCTTTTTACATTTTTGACGATTACTAATGCATAAAGAGGTTTTGTTATATTTTTGAATTATTTTCTTATAAACATACATATATGTCTGAACTATTTACTATTCATTACTTTATGACATACATATAAGTAGATGGATGATTTGTTATTCGAAGAGTTGAGTTACATGTTTCATACTCGAGGTTTTGACCGGGAGTTAACTTATTCATTTTTGACTTTCTGTCAATAGAATTCAGAGAACTTTACTTCAAAAATGTTTTGAATATTCACAAATATTAATTAAATATTTTGTTAAATATTATTTAAGTATTTAAAAATTTATTCAATTATTTAAATATTATTTAATATGAGATTAAATATTATTTAAATATTTATTAAATACTTTTAATTATTCTGACTAATAAATTCCGCACTAGGGAATGAATAAATAACCTTGACATTATTCTCATATATGTATAGTGATATAGTAACGAGTAATATCTCATTTTATTCGAGATTTAGCCGCTAAAGAGACTTTGATGATTTTAAAAGAACTCCTCGGTCGCGTTCTTTTAAAACTTTTGTCGAAGTTGTATTTTAATAAATTGAGATCATTTGACTAATTGTCAACGTGCATATATAAGGTTGCTTCCACAAAATTCCGGGAGTTAATCAATTATCTGATGTTGAAATCTTAGAAGAGATTGTTGTATACTCTGGAACTTGAATTCAATTTCTTTCCAGACAATATTTTTTTACAGTTTGAGAATTTTTTGAAGAAACTGTTAGGAATTATGTACCTTTGATGATAACAATGTACTTAAAATCATAAAATTCAAGAATTTATTTATAAAACGTCAATGGATGTAATCATATAAATATCAATTGATTATGGAACCATATATCAATTGAAAGTGTTTTTTAATCACCTGATAAATTGGATTTTATAACACCTTAATTAGGTCTCTTGTATTATCAATTGACTGGAATCGATAGATTTAATCGACTGATGTTTATTAACTTCAATTGATAGCAATCAACAGATGTGAAGAATGGCTGATCAAGTGTAAATATTCTAAGTCAGAATTCTAACATATGAAGTGATCAATGGATGTTCAAGTCAACAGATAAAAGTCGATGAATGATGGTCGATGGATGTTAATCAACGGATATGTCCAAGCATCAATGGGTCTTCATCAACGGATAAAGTCTATGGAAGCAGTTGATGGATAAAATAGCAGTCGATGGATAACAATCGATGGATTAGTAAATATCCATTGATAATAAAGGAATCAACTAATAAGCTATCAATCGATGGATAACGACAAAGAACATCAACTGATAAAGCAATACAACAATTATCAGTTGAGTAGGGTTTCCCAGAATGTACACAATCAAGATTGATGGAATCTTTACAGAGGCCTATTTTAGGTGGAAGACAGTCTAGGTCACAGATTGTGAAGACTTTCAAACAACACAACCTTCAAGGAAAGAAACAAGACCATCATCTTTCCAGGAAAAGCAAGTGCACATGAAGAGTTGTGAAAGCAACTATTTCTAGTTTTAGTATGCATTGTAAAGAGTGTTTTATTCATTGATCAACTAGAGATAGATTTTGTATCAGTATAAATACTAGGAACATTGTAACTAGAAAGGAGTAAGTAAGTAATATCAGTTGAGAGAGTAAAAGCAAAGTAGAAATTTTCATATCCTGTAAAGTGCTTTAGCTCTCTAACTTACTTATTTTATTATAAGCAACTTGGTTTTTAGACCAAGATTTATTGAAAGAAAATTACTTTACTTGTGGATCAACAAACCACCAGTGAATTTTTAATCTCTATTTTCAATTTTACATTCTATGTTAATTGGTATCTAAACAGTCTAGAAATCATAAACACTCAACAAATAACAAACTCTATTATCCGCAAAGACAAAGAAAAAGTTTTTGAGTTTGTATTCAACCCTACAAACATTCCACTGCTTTAAGGGCAAACAACAATTGGTATCAGAGCAAGCTTTCAATAAACAAAAAGTTTAAAGATCAAAGAACTAAAAGCAGTATGGGTCACAAAGACACTGGAGTGAAAATTCTTTTCCTTGGAAAGGAAAGCTACTTTCACTGGAAAGTTAAGATGCATATGCATTTGCTGTCTCTTGACACATCCTATGTGCACTGCATAAAGAAGGGTCATCATGTTCCTATGAATATAGTAACAAGTATAAATGTTGATGGCACTTAAGCTCCTGACAAATTGATTTCAAAACCCATTAGTGGATATACTGATGAGGATGAGAAGGAAGTGCATAAGGACAAAAAGGCTATAAACATTCTGTTTAATGGTCTTGATAAAGATATGTTTGACAATGTTATAAATTGCATACCTCAAAGGATGTTTGGGATACTCTTCAAACTCTTTGTGAAGGCACTAAGCAAGTCAGAAAGAACAAGATGCAACTCTTAATTCAAAGATATGAGGCTTTTCACTTCAAGAGTGGTGAATCAATCAATGAGACCTATAGTAAGTTTCAGAAGTTATTGATTAAATTCAAACTCTATGGAAGAGTATATGCCAGTGAGGACACTAATCTAAAGTTTCTAAGGTCCTTGCCTAAAGAATGGAAACCTATGACTCATTAGGCAATCTGTTAATTTCAAAGATTATACTCTTGAAAAGCTGTAGGGCATTTTAAAAACATATGAATTGGAAATACATCAAGATGAGGAGATGGAAAGAAGTCAAAAGAAGGACAATGTAGTTGGATTGGTAGTGAATGAGAAGCAAGTTGCTGAATCTGGTAAAGATGTTGCTTAAAAAGAAGAAGGAAGTAAGATGGTTCATGGAAAAGTCATGAGCAGTAGCTGGCATGAAGAGTCCAAAGCAAGCAAAGGAAAGGTTGTGGCTGGGGATGATGATTCATGCACACAGGATGAAATAAATGAGATTGATGAACACTTGGCCTTTTGTCCAGAAGGTTTTCCAAGTTAAAGTTCAAAAGGAATCTCATGCAAAGGCCTGGATCCCAGTTCAGAAAGGATAGTCAACAAAACAAAAACCTTGTTGACAAAACCAACTTTAAATGCTTCAACTATAGATTGGCTGGTCATTTTTCAAATGAATGCAGAAAATGATTTGTTAAGAAGAAGTACTTTGATTTGTTAAGACATAAAGAGAATGCCTTTATGACAGAAGAAAATGATTGGGCTGTTGAGGAAAATTTTGAAGATAAAGAGTTCATCAATCTAGCTCTCATGACAAATCATGAAGATCAAGAAGCTTGTTCTTCTAGTAATTAGGTAATTTCTACCAATCTATCCGAGTTATCCAAAGATGAATGCATTGTGACAATTACTGGAATGTCAAATGAACTATACAATTTATATGTCACCCTAAAATCTTTATCAAAAGAAAATACTAGACTCAAGAATTCTATAGATTCCTTAACTGACAGGAATGTTTCCCTAGAAACTTAGTTAGTATCAATGAATAGACTTAAGATGGAAAACAAAGATTTCAAATAAGAATTAGTTGAGTGTAAGAAGAAGATTGAATTATTGTAGAAACAATTAGCTGATGAATTAAAAGTAATTGACAAGTGGAACAGATCTACCAAAGCTTCAAAAAGGATGACTGATTTTCATGGATCAAACTCATTCACCATGATATCCAAATCATCTAGGGATTCATCTGTTGATAATGAGCAATTAATGGATAACTATAAGTAAACTGATAATTCCAATCAACAGATAAGAATTATCCATCGACTGCCAAGTCTGAATCAACTGATAAAGTTGAGTCAACTGATAATCATCCATCGATTGAGAAAGTATCAATGGTTAAATTTGTTGGGTTCCGAGGCATAAAACGCAGCGGATTAACGTAAATATAACAAAAAATTTCGGAACCCTAACGCAGGATCATGTATAAGATTGACAGATTATGGTGAAATAGAATTCTTCCTTTCTGGTCTTGACTTTCACGAACTCAACGGAGATCCTAGCTTTCACGACTTGTGTCTTCCTCTCGAAAAACACCTCTATGGTATCCACACGAGCACCTTCAAGAACGTCTCACGATCTTGATTATGGAACGGATGTACTAGCCTCCTTTTGATGATTTCAAATTTCTGCCTTCTTTTGCTACTTTGCTGCTGCCTCTAGGGTTTAAGGTCTCAAAAACGTAATAGCAATTTAATCTATCATTATCTATTAATAATGACTGGTTAACGGGCCTATTCAGCAAAACCTAACCCATGTAGGTATAAGATTAAATAATAAAAACGTATTTCTATTATTTAATTAATAGCAAAGTCATACTTAATTATTATGGGCAGAAATCCTCTTCAAATTCAAATTTATATTATTTCAATTAATTAAGTCTCACTTAATTAATATAATAAAATTTAAATAATCATCAATTAATTTAAATCTATAATTTAAATTAACTATTCCTTTAAGTGCTCTATGTGTGTGACCCTATAGGTTATTATTTACTTAGCAATAATTTTATTCTCCAATAAAATTATAAACAATGAGCGGTATCTAGTAATACATCATTGCTACCCAATTAAACAATAATTAAATCGTGATTCGATAAAACCTTTCGTGATTGATGTTTCCGTGTAATATAATCCCTTTAACCATATATATTATAGATTAAACTCGAGGCATGTATTTAGTCATCATCTACAATATTTAATCCGGGTTTACTTGATCCATGAGCAGACTATGAAAACAAATCATTATTTGAGCACGACCATGCATTTTATAGTCTTACTCAATCAAGATGCCAATAATATCTCTCCTAATTATAGGAGGGTTAAATCCTTTATCTATCATTCATATTTCTCATACGACTCATGATATACCCGATGTCCACTTTTATCATCACCCGGTCAAAGGTAACTTTTAATGTAGTCAAAGTATATTAATCCTCGTATAGAAATATAATGATCTCAAGTCAAAGGATCATTACACCATTATCACTGTGAGTCTTTCTTATGACTTTATTAAACATGAAAAATCTCACTGTGGGTCTGTCCAGTATCATGTACTCCTACATGTACCTATGTATTGACTTTAGTATCCCCATACTTATAACCAATTAGATGTGGTTATCAGTCAAACAACATACTAGTCTATTTATGTATTATTATTGTCCTATAATAATAATACTCGACTAGGGACATTTTAAGAATATGATATATTATATAATCTCAAGTTCAAGTCATGTACTTAAACTATACAATGTGTATCATGATTCTAAGGACATTTATTATGCTAACAAATATATCGCAGTAATTAAAGTCATAAATACGTTTATTGAATAATCAAATGACATAAAGGTCCATTAAAAGGAACATTGTATTGCCTCTAGGGCACCTACACTAACAAAATTTCCTGTTTTGAAAACCAATTTTAACAGATCTTTTTCATTCTTAAAAGAAGGTACACAACACAAACCAATGACAAAGTTGATAAGGATAGCATAGGACATCTATCCAACAAGAAATTGAAGAACGGAATTGAAAAGATAGAAATAAGAAGAAAAATAGAAATGGTAAAGTAGGTGTAAACAAGTATAACAATTACACACCTGATATGTATGCTCCTAGGAAAGTGTGTAAAATGTGGGAGTGTTAATCGTTTATATGTTCACTGTAAAAAGTCAAATGCCATGAAAAAAAATGTTAACATAACACATGCCATGCCTGCTAATGTCAAATCTGCGCATATCAAGTCTGTGAATGTATGTCTTCAAAGTTAGTTACTCCAAACATTCATATACCATATGCATCTATTCCTTATATGTTCAATCCATTCTTTGCATATGCTAATATGAATTTACCTGGAATACCATGGAATATGCCCAACATGAATGTTGTAAATATGAATGAAAGTGCCTCTACTCATGTTGATGTTTCAAAGATCATGGTAAATGAAAATGTCATGGATTCCAGGGTACCTGTGTCAAAGAAACCAACCCCCAAGGTCAATGTGAATTTGAATCCATTAAAACCAAAGGAACCAAAGTTGGTAGCCAAGGCACATGTTACAACTAATAAGAAAAGACCCAAGGGAACTTGAGTACCAAAATCAACTTGATTGTTTTTAGATGAGTGCAGGGAAAAAGAAGAAATATGTGGTATCTTGACAATGGTTGTTCAAGATACATGACTGGAGATAGATCCTGAAGGGTTTCGAGGCACAAACGCAGCGGAATAAATGCGAAAAATTAATCAAAATAGTGAAACCCTCCGCAAGATCCATGTGAAAACACAATATTTAATTCGGAGATCATGATGTATTACCTTTTAGAGCTTTAAAGAATTAAAGATAGAGATTATGGAGGTCCAAAGCTCGTACGATCACAGCGTATCCCGCAACACACGATCTACGCTCTAACGATATCCACACGAACACTTAATCTTCGAAGGAGGAAGGATGTACTAGCACCCAAGCTGTTTCTCTCAACCTCTATCTCTCTCTCTATGCGGCTAGGGTTTTCCCAAAACTGAATTAGGTTAACTCCTAGAGAAAGAGATGTATTTATAGAGGAAATAAACAAGTCTTTTAACCCATCATCTGATTGGGCCTTATATTTAATTAATTTATTTAAAATTCAAATTTTAATTTAAATAACTAATTAAGTCAAACTTAATTAATATTTAAATTTAATTCAAATTATAAATTAATTCAAATTTCTAATTTTATTAATTAAGTCAAACTTAATTAATATCCAAATTAAATTTCAATTACCATTAATTCTCCTTCAAGTGTTTTTTGTGTATGACTATTTAGGTTATTATTACGTTAACAATAATTTTATTATCCAATAACAAAATTATAAACAATGAGCGGCATCTAGTAATATATCATTGCTACCCAAGTAATAATAATTAAATCGGTGATTCGATTGAGCCGTTCGTGAATAATGTACAATGTAATATAATCCCTTTAATCTTGATATTATAGATTAAATTCAAGGCACGTGTCGTGTCATCCTCTTCATAAATTAATCTTTATTTTTCTTGATCAATGAGTAGACTATTAAAATCAAATCAAAATTTGAGTACGGCCGTGCATTTCATAGTTTCACTCAAACAAGAGGCCAATAATATCACTCGTAAAATTAGGAGGATTAAATCTCATATAGATCATTCATATTTCTCATACGATTCATAATATACCAAATGTCCACTTTTATCATCACCCGGTCAAAGGTAACTTTTAATGTACTCAAAGTATATTAATTTTCGTATAGAAATATAATGATTTCAGGTCTAAGGATCATTACATCATTATCACAGTGAGAATTTCTTATAATACTTATTAATATGTAGAATCTCATGGCGAGTCTTTCCAGTGTCATGCATTGAGACATGCAATTATGTTCTTGATTTTAGTATCACCATACCAATAACCAATGAGATGTGGTCATCTATCAATAAATATACTAGTCTTGTTGCATTATTATTGTCTTTAAATAATAATAAGACTCGACTAGGGAATTTTAGGAATAAAATACTATTCATATAATCTCATTTTTAAGTCACATACTTAAAGATATATAATACGTATTAATATTCGAAGGACATTTATTATTCTTTCAATTTATAACGCAGTAAATAAAGACATAATAAATATTAATTAAATAATCTAATAAAATATAATCATTAATTGTTTTCTATAAAACATAAAAGTATTGTCTCTAGAAAACCAATACTAACAATCTCCCACTTGTATTAGAGCCAATCTTTCATGTATCTAATACCCGTGGAACTAGTATGACCTTCATGCTTCTGCTGCGACAAAGCTTTGGTCAGTGGATCTGCAATGTTATCATTTGTATGCGTTTTACATATATGTATATCCTCTCGATTATTAATCTCTCGAAAAAGATGATATCGTCTGAGTATATGCTTTGTTCAGGAATGAGACCTTGGTTCCTTAGCCTGCGAAATAGCTCCATTATTATCGCATTATAAATCTATTAGATATGCGACTAAAGGAACCACACCAAGACTTGCAATAAATTTCCGAATCCAAACAGCCTCATTGGCTGCTTCACAAGAAGCTATATACTTAGCCTCTATTGTAGAATAGGCAACCGTCTATTGCTTCAAACTTTTCCAGCTTATAGCACCTCCATTTAGACAAAACACAAACCCAGACTGAGAAATCGAATCATCCTTGTCTATCTGGAAACTAGCGTCGGTGTAACCTTTTACAACCAGATTTTCTTCTCCTCCATATACCATGAAATTCGACCTAGATGGACAAACGATCTTTATTCGAGCTCAATCTAGGTCGATTCAACCTCAATATGTTAAAAACGACCTGGTCTCCCAAATGAGGTCTATTCAACCTCAAATGAGGTTGACAAGGTATGTCACTATGGAAATCGACCTGGTCTTCCAAATGAGGTCTATTCCACCTCAAATGAGATCGACCAGGTATGTCACTACGGAAATCGACCTGATCTATTTTCCCAGTTGCACAAGTAGAAGGGGGGTTGAATCTTTGTGTGCCTAATTTAAAACCAAATCACTATGAATTAACATATATGAATTAAGAACAAAGATCAAACACAAAGGTGTGAATAAATATTGTTTGTGTTATTGATTTATAAACACAAACTCTCCTAAGGTGTACACAAACCCAAGTAGCTTCTCTGTGTTATCACAACAACTCTCTCTATCTCTATGGTCTCACTAAATTCAACTAAGACAATTATTCTCGGTTCTTTTATAATTAGGTTACATAAAGTTTATATAGAGATCTTCCTATCAACTAATAACAAAAAATCAAATTACAATAGGAATAAAATTCCTAATTATTAGTTGACAATTTCCTTATGAAATTCTCTTTCTTTCCCATAGCATATCTACAATATATTTGTCTTTATCTTCGAAGACATTCCATTCATGTGATCATCTTCCAAATTCAGCTTCATCTAAATAGACTCTGGAATCTTCAGACTCTGGCAGATTATAGACTCTGATAGTCTATAGATTCTGATCATGTGTAGACTTTGACAAATCATAGACTCTGATCACCTTCCAGACTTTGATCTTCATGCAGACTCTGGTTTCACTTCCTATAGAAATTCTTCCAAGGATAATTACAAAGAATGTTGACTATCTAGACTCTGATTATACATTTTCAGAGACTAGAAAGACTTATTACAAATGGACTATGTTAGATCATGTTCTAGTATTTTGTACATCATCAAATGAATATATTCCTAACAACCCCCTATTTATGCTTTATAAAATATAAGCGTGAATCAATGTTTGATGATGTCAAAACCAAAGAATAAAATAATTAATCTAGAACATTATAAAAATATATAAGGGAAAAAAGAATTATATCTCACTTGATCTTCTCAAAGGTTGGATTATTCTTCAAAAAATGAATTTAACATATTTTCCTCAATAATAGCAAGAGCTTCACCAACAAATTTCTTCAGTTTCTTCATTTCTTCATTTGAACATTTGATTTGATAATAAGCTGCTATTAGGTCATTTGCACTACCTTCTTGATCTTTTAAATCCTTTAACATCAGAACACTAACTTTCCCACTCATAGGTTGAAATCCAAAGTAATGACTCACACCTTCTTGGAATTTGATTTGCTTTTCTTCTAATGGCATGTCTTGATCATTTCCTTCAACATCAACATATTTTAAAAAAAAATTGTCCATCTATCGATTAGTCTGTCTGTGCAGAGTCAGCTTCCTGGCAATCTCCTTGAACCATTTGTGTATAGGGTTAGACTGGAACCTAGCACACAAGCATGTAGAAAACATAATATCTAGCCTACTTGCAGTTAGGTAAAGTAATGAGCCGATCATACCTCTGTAGCTTGTGATATCTACCTTCTTACCAGGTTCATCTTGATCAAGCTTAGTGGCAGTTGTCATTGGAGTTTTAGCTGTTGATGCATCTTCAAGACCATACTTCTTCAAAAGATCTTTGATGTACTTGGTCTGGCAAATGAAAATTCCATCTTTCCTTTGGTTTACTTGGAGTCCAAGGAAGTAATTCAGCTCTCCCATCATGCTCATTTTATTTTATACCTACTATGTATTAGCTTAACAAATCTACTACACAACTGATCATTAGTAGAACCAAATATAATATCATCCACATATACTTGTACTAATATCATGTCATTTTTATGCATTTTATGAAACAAATTTTTATCTATGACACCTCTAGTGAAACCATTTTTAAGTAGGAATATAGATAGAGTGTCATACCATGTCCGAGGTACTTGCTTTAGGCCATAGAGTGCCTTAAAGAGGAAGTAACCAAAATCTGCAAATTCTGGATCTTCAAACCCTGGGGGTTGTTCCACATACACTTCTTCTTCAAGCTCTCCATTCAAGAATGCACTTTTGACATCTATTTGATAGACTTTAAAGTTGGAATGTGCTGCGAATGCCAGAAACATCCTGATAGCTTCAAGCCTTGCCACTGGTGCATATGTTTCATCATAATTTATTCCTTCCTCTTGAGAATAACCTTTAGCAACCAGTCTGGCTTTGTTCCTCGTAACAATGCCATCTTCATCTAGTTTATTTTTGAATACCCACTTTATGCTAATTATGGACTTGTTCTTTGGCCGGGGCACCAGCTTCCAAATCTTTTGTCTCTGAAACTGATTGAGTTCTTCTTGCATATCTATTACCAAAACTGGATCTTCTAATGCTTCTTCCATTTTCTTTGGCTCTATTTCAGAGATAAAACCAGAGAAAAAACAATCATTTTGAGAAGCATATCTAGTTTGGACTCCAACATCTGGATCTCCTAGTATCAACTCAAAGGGATGAGCTCTACTCCATACCCTATGTCTTGGCAGATTTGCCCTAAAAGATTCAGACTGATAATCATTAGTGCTGAGTCCTGCTAGTAGATCCTTCTGTTGCTCCCCCTGAGCTGCTGTTTGGTTGAGAATGTGATTCTCTTCCACTACTAGTAGTTTCTATGAATCTTCCACTGTTTCTACTACTAGGGTCAGAATCATCATTATTGATATTTCCATTTGGTACTTGATTTTCTGTTGCAGCTTCAGGTTCCATTTCACCTTCATCTGAGTTCAAATTTTCAAACTGAGAGTTTCAGTGTCGTCTGTTCTTTGTAGACTTGGGAGCTTGAGATCATCAAAAGTTACATTCATGCTTTCAACGACCTTCTTGTGTTGAATCACATAAACCCTGTACGCCTTAAATTCCAGAAAGTAGCCAAGAAATATGCCTTCATGAGCCTTGGATTCAAACTTTCCTAGATGCTTATCATCTTTCAATACAAAACACTTTGCTCCAAACACATGAAATTATTTTAGTGTTGGTTTCTTGTTTGCCATTATCTCGTACGGAGTCTTGTCATGATCTTTATTAATCAGGGTATGATTCTGAGTGTAGCAAGCTGTGTTGACTGCTTCAGCCCAAAAGTATAGAGGTAACTGAAGGGTTTCGAGGCACAAACGCAACGGAATAAACGCAAAAAATAAATCAAAATAGCGAAACCCTCCGCAGGATCCATGCGAAAATAAAAGATTTAATTCGGAGATAAAGAATAAATACCTTTAGAAGCTTTAATAGTTCATTAATGGAATTAATGGAGGTCCAAAGCTTGTTTAATCACCACGTATCCCGCTCTTGCGATCTACGCTCTACGGTATCCACATGAACACTTTTCATGAAGGATTGATGTGTACTAGCACCCGAAAACCGCTTCTCTCTCTCTATCTTCCTGTTTTCTCAAAACTGCTAGGGTTTTAGTAAAAATATGCCTCTCTTATTAAATCAGCCCATAAAAAGATTATATAGAGAGAGGAATAAGTTTTCTAATTATAATTCAATTATAATTAATATTAATCCAAAATTCTAAATTATTTAATTAAGTGTCACTTAATTAATTAATTATTAATTTTGGAATTAGTTTAAATAATTCATTTATTCTATTTATATAATTAATTAAGTCATACTTAATTAATATCATAAATAAAATAAATTACTTATTTATTTTAAATTCACAATTTAAATTATTTCTCCTTCAAGCGTTCTTTGTGTGTGACCCTGTAGGTTATTATTACGTTGGCAACAATTTTATTATCTAATTAAAATTGTAAACAATGAGCGGCATCTAGTAATACAACATTGCTACCCAAGTAATAATAATAAATCGGTGATTCGATTAAGCCTTTCGTGAATAATGTTCCATGTAATATAATCTTTTTAATCTTGATATTATAGATTAAACTCAAGGCATGTCTCGTGTCATCCTCTTCATAATTTAATCTTTATTTTCTTGATCGATGGGTAGACTATTAAAATCAAATCAACATTTGAGCACGGCTGTGCATTTCATAGTCTCACTCAAACAAGAGGCCTATAATATCACTCCTAAAATTAGGAGGATTAAATCTCATCTAGATCATTCATATTTCTTATACGATTCATAATATACCCAATGTCCATTTTTATTATCACCCGGTTAAAGGTAACTTTTAATGTAATCAAAATATATTAATTCTCGTATAGAAATATAATGATTTCAGGTCTAAGAATCATTACACCATTATCACAGTGAGAATTACTTATGACACTTATTTAACATGTAAAATCTCACGGCGGGTCATTTCAGTGTCATGCATTGAGACATGCACTTATATTCTTGACTTTAGTATCACCATACCTATGACCAATGAGATTTGGTCATCTGTCAAGAAACATACTAGTCTTTGTGTATTATTATTGTCCTTAAATAATAGTACTTGACTAGGGAATTTTAGGAATAAGATACTATTCATATAATCTCATTTTTAAATCACATACTTAAAGATATATAATACGTATCAAAATTCCAAGGACATTTATTATGCTTTCAATTTATTACGCAGTAAATAAAATATAATAAATAAATAATAATCAATAAAACATAATCCTTAGTAATAAATATTTTCCTTAAAATATAAAAAGTATTGTCTCTAGAGCACAATTACTAACAATCTCCCACTTGTACTAGAGTCAATTACCCAAGTATCCAATACTCATGGAACTAGTGTGACTTTCGTGCTTCTGCTGCGACAAAGTCTTAGTCAGTGGGTCTGTACTATTATTATTAGTATGCACTTTACATATATGTAAATCTCCTTGATCATTAATCTCAATAATTAGGTGATATCTCCTAAGTACATGCCCAAATAGCCTCCTTGGCTGCTTCGCAAGCATCAATATACTCAGGCTCTATTGTAGAATCAACAACTATCTCTGCTGCGAACCATTCCAGCATACAACATCTCAATAAAAATAGATAAAACACAAATCTAGACAGAAACATTAAATCATCGTTGTCTGTCTAGAAACCAGCATCACTGAAACCTCTTATAGCTAGCTTCACATCTCCTCCATATAACAAGAATGAATCTTTAGTCTTCTTCAAGTACCTAAGAATATTCTTGACAGCCGTCCAGTGACCTTCACCTAGATTAGACCGGTATCAACTCGTCATGCTTAAAGCATACGAGACATCAGGACGAGTACATATCATTGCATAGATTATAAAACCAATTGCTGACGCATATGGAACTTTACTCATGCGGTCCTTATCATCCAATGATTTAGGACAAATTTTATTCTGAGATCACTATCCCATAAGACATTGGGACATATCCATTTTAGCCTCTTTGCATTCGAAATCGATGTAAAACTTTGTCAATGTATGTACTCTAACTTAGGCCGATCAATCTCCTTGATCTATCTCTATAGATCCTGATCCCTAATATATAGGTCGCATCGCCTAAGTCTTTCATTGAGAAATTATTTCTCAACCAAGTCTCCACAGTCTATAGAGAAGGAATGTCATACCCTATTAGTAATATATCATCAACATATAATACTAGGAATGCCACATGGCTCCCACTAAACTTCTTGTAAACACAAGTTTCATCTTCATTCTGAATAAAGTCAAACTCTTTTTGACTATTTCATCAAAATGAATCTTCCATCTCCTCGAGGCCTGATTTAATCCATAAATGGATCGACGCAACTTACATACCTTTCCAGCATCCTTTAGATCAACAAAACCCTCAAGGTATGTCATGTACACATCTACATCTTCTTCAAGGCTCTCATTTAAGAAAGCAGCTTTGACATCCATTTGCCAGATTTTATAGTCATAGTAAGCAGCTATAGCAAGTAAAATCCTGATGGACTTGACCATAACTACTGGTGAAAAGGTCTCATCATAGTCAATACCATGAATTTTCTTGAAACCTTTTGCCACTAATTGTGCCTTATAGGTCTATACATTACTATCCATGTCGGTCTTCTTCTTGAAAACCCACTTGCACCCTATAGGTTTTACCCCTTCAGGTGGATCAACCAAAGTCCATACTTGATTAGTATACATGGATTCCATCTCAGATTTAATGGCATCCAGCCATCTCTTAGTATCTGGAGTGTTTATAGTGTCTAGGTATGTGAGAGACTCATCTTTTTCCACAAGCATCATATCACCATCTTGAGTCAAGAGAAATCCATAATATCTCTCGGGCTCATGACGAATCCTACTAGACCTATGAATAACCTGTGTTTCTTGAGCAATATTATTTTCTTGTACATTCTGCTTAGGTTCCTCCATTAGTTCAATGTTATCATGTGGGTCTCGAACTTCATCGAGATCTATTATCCTCCCACTGTCTTTCTTAGAGAGCAACTCTCTCAAGGAACATAGCAGTTCAAACAACAAACACTTTGTTCTCGGAAGGATTATTGAAAGAATAACCCTCGTTTCAGTTGGGTATCCCATAAAATTATATTTGTTTGATTCTGGTCCTAGCTTGTCAGAGATTAGACATTTGCTTCACATCCCTAAATTTTCATAACTGACATGCTGTGACGTTTTTCAGTCCATATGTCATAAGGAGTCTTTTGAACCGTTTTAGTAGGAACACGGTTAAGTGTATGTAGAGCCGTTTCCAGGGTGCAACCCCAGAAACTAATTGGAAGATTCCTTGACTCAACATTGATCGTACCATGTCCAACAAGGTATGATCCCTTCTATCAAAAAAACTTTATTGATATTTTCTACTTCATCTTTATAGTCTTTGAACTTTTCAAATGATTCAGATTAGTTTTTCAAAATATACATATATCTGTATCTACTAAAATAATTAGTAAATTTTATGAAGTTAATAAAATCTACCTTTTGTCATCGTACACATATGACCACATACATCACTATGTATAAGTCATACCCGTTCAATGACCCCTTCACCATGTCCGGTAAAAGGAGCTTTAGTCATTTTGCCAAATAAACCAAGATTCGCATCTTTTTGTATAATTAATAATCAAACTTATCCATTGAATGCATCCTTATGTATTCTGGAAATGCGTTTATCATTAATATGGCATCAACAACAGTGTCAAAGGTAATATTTGATTTGAGTCACTTTAGAACATATAAATTGTTAATTAGTTGTGCAACATTATAAGCATCATCATCAAAATAGAATAAACAACTATTGTTATTTAATTAAAATGAAAAAGCCTTTCTTGTCCAAAGAAACTGAAATAATGTCTCTGTCAATTGCAAGCACGTTATAACAATTATCAAGTTCTAAATTTTCCTTATAGGCTAAAAGTTAAGTAACGAGTTCCTCTAACTAGAGCAACTACTTTTACTCCAATTCCAACCCGATACCTGAAGCTTGACCCTTATTGATCATCTTTTTCAGATCTTCCAAATAAGCATGATAGTTTAATTACCAGTCTCCAAATTTTCCATAGAAGCGATAATCGTCTTCTTTATCAACACCTCATTCAGACTTCAGAGTGTGCTTTAGGAATTGGACTTTGGTTTGACAACGGAACTAGATCAAATCTTCTCCTTGCCTTTCAATTTTCCTTTCTCTTTTGCATTCCCTATGTTTACCATCAATATAGTAGTAGTTCATGCATTTATCATATTGCTTTCAGCAGTTTTCAACATGCTTAGCAACTCAATGGGTGTTTTACCAATCTTATTCATTTTATTGATCATAGCAAACTAAGAATAATATTTGTCCAAAGATTGTAAGATCAAATCTAACTAAGTCTCCAGACCAATCTGGAAACCCAAAATATCAAAGGTACTCATTATACTCTATAATCTTTAGAACATGTGGTGTAACCGGGTCTCGCTCTCCCTACTTGTAAGTATATAATACCCTTTTATTTTAAAATATATCTTGTGCTTAATCGTCTCATAAGCATCTATATGCTCGTGTTTCTTCTTAAGCTCAGCACACATATTTGCGAGTATGAGACATGAAACATCAGTCGCAACATCAATTTGCTTCCAATAAGCACTATGATTTGCACATGTTACATTCTCAACTTTAAGAGCAGGGGAAGAGATTTGACTAACATCGTGGTGTCCGAGGACGATCCTCAACCTCCTATGTCAGTCAAGGAAATATATTCTCGTCAACTTGTCCTTCTCAAGAACTGATCGCATTGAGAAGTTGTTTGTGTTTATCATTTGATATCTATAATATTAAAGTGTATAAAATAAACTAGATTGCAAATTTAATATTAATTATGTTTAAGTGATTATGGTATATCACCATATACCTCCCACTATTTTTATCAAACTAATAGCCCTAACTATTAATTCGGAAAACATTTCTTTAAATCTTTCTAGTGAGCCAAGATCCATATTTCATCCATATTTTAAGATAGCGTTGGCTAATACACTCAAAACATGACTATTTAGGTAAACAACATTTGTCGATTATATCAAATATAACTCTTGGAAAGTTTGGTGGAACAACCCTTTGTACACATTTATCCAATAAATCTCACTAAACTCTATGCCTCTAAACCCACAATCCTATTGTGATGATTTAGTTAAGTTAGACCCAATGTTTCAACAAACTAAGTACACTTATCACATCTTCCGATGATTGATAAAAGCACCTTGCTTTGGCAAACCCACTCCTTCTCAATCTAGATCTTGACGAGTATTAAACATCGGAAGGCATCCGATTAACTTAATATGTATTTAGGGATTTTTATTGTTTATTTTAACGATCATGATCCCATCATAGAGAGATTCTCAATTTTTTCTTAATTTCAATATTCGTCAATGGATTGATTTTCAGGTCGTCGGAGAAGTCACAAGCGGTCTCACTTAAAACACAACTTCCTTACGAATTAAACTAATAATCCGCTTTTGACAAAATCTCCCCATATCAGAAAAAGAAAATTCATATTTAATACCGTGTTCATAAACACAAGAATCTCATGATCGTTTGTTCAATTTTAAAATCTTGAATCGTTATTGATTTTATCTTTTTTAAGCAAACATGGCATGGATGTCGTATCTAATACATACATGATTAATCAATATTAAGCATGCATCTCGATTATATCGACGCATACATACCAATACATGCAATCATATACATATATGTAATGTACGTAAATTAAACGTGTTTGGTTATGGCCCCATCCTATATGATCTTTCCAAGCTAATGAAAATATCAAGGTCAGTCTATTGTGGTTTTAAAAATACTATATATTACATGTCTTCTTTCTTCATTGCTCCATCATTCCCCTTTGGATCGCCTCCTTGCTTGCAAATCTTCATTGATAATTACATTGAATAATAAAAATAAAACTATTCTAATGAAATTACAAGAAGAACTCGAGTTACATTCGAGATAATTAAATGACAATGAATAAACGACATGCAAGTCATATTTAGAAACCAAAACCATAAATCAAAACCACTATACTATGGGTCTTTAGGCCATAACCATCCACCATGCTATCACATAACACATATAATATATCTCATATTATATAAACATATCATATAATCATATATAACAAATTTTGAAATTTCAGAAAATTAAAAACAGATTTCTGAAGACAATAAATCGCTGTTTCGAGGCCCTTAATGACGTCAAACGCCTTACAGACCCGTCGCAGATAGCAATGCTATCAGTTTTGTACATTGGGCCGATTCCAGTCAGAAAACACATATCGTTTACGAAAATCGGATACGACAATCAGATTTCACCAAATCTGACGGTGTTTTAGAAATCGTATCATATACAATCCCCATAACAAGAACAAGAATATATCATATATACATACACAGTGATACATACAATCATCACATGATTATACATCACATGAATATCATATATCCATAATATATACATACATATACTCAAAATTTTAGAAAATCAAATAATTTTCAGAAAATAATAAATCACCATTTTGGGGCCTGTAACGACATCTAATGGCTTACAGACACAGAGCTGACATAGTTAGTATTGCTCAGTGACCCGATTTCAGTCAAAAAACACATATCGTTTGCGAAAATCGTACATCAGACACAGATTTCAGAAAATCTACGGCAGCCGTTTTAGAATTTGTATCGAATATGATTACCATAATAAGAACAAATATGTATCATATACATACATCAATACACACAATCATCACATGATTATACATCATATGAATATCATATATTCATAATATATAAAAACATATACATATTGTATCAATACAAAATCATGATAGATCGCATACATGCTTACATATCGAAAACTATTAAGCACATAACCGAATTAAAACGTTTCGCAAGTAGCTCTGATGCCATTGAAGGGTTTCGAGACACAAACGCAGCAGAATAAACGTGAAAAATAAATCAAAATAGCGAAACCCTTCGCAGGATCCATGCGAAACCAAAAGATTTAATTCGGAGATAAAGAATAAATACCTTTAGAAGCTTTAACAGTTCATTAATGAAAGATTAATGGAGGTCCAAAGCTTGTTTAATCACCACGTATCCCGCTCTTGCGATCTATGCTCTACGTGTTAGTAATTGTGCTCTAGAGACAATACTTATAATATTTTAAGGAAAATATTTATTATTAAGGATTATGTTTTATTGATTATTATTTATTTATTATGTTTTGTTTACTGCGTAATAAATTGAAAGCATAATAAATGTCCTTGGAATTTTGATACGTATTCTATATCTTTAAGTATGTGACTTAAAAATGAGATTATATGAATAGTATCTTATTCCTAAAATTCCCTAGTCGGGTATTATTATTTAAGGATAATAATAATGCACAAAGACTAGTATGTTTCTTGACAGATGACCACATCTCATTGGTCATAGGTATGGGGATACTAAAGTCAAGAACATAAGTGCATGTCTCAATGCATGGCACTGGAATGACCCGCCGTGAGATTCTACATGTTAAGTAAGTGTCATAAGTAATTCTCACTGTGATAATGGTGTAATGATCCTTAGACCTGAAATCATTATATTTCTATACGAGAATTAATATACTTTGATTACATTAAAAGTTACCTTTGACCGGGTGATGATAAAAGTGGACATTGGGTATATTATGAATCGTATGAGAAATATGAATGATCTAGATGGGATTTAATCCTCCTAATTTTAGGAGTGATATTATTGGCCTCTTGTTTGAGTGAGACTATGAAATGCACGGCCGTGCTCAAATGTTGATTTGATTTTAATAGTCTACTCATCGATCAAGAAAATAAAGATTAAATTATGAAGAGGATGACACGAGACATGCCTTGAGTTTAATCTATAATATCAAGATTAAAGGGATTATATTACATGGAACATTATTCACGAAAGGCTTAATCGAATCACCGATTTATTATTATTACTTGGGTAGCAATGATGTATTACTAGATGCCGCTCATTGTTTACAATTTTAATTAGATATTAAAATTGTTGCCAACGTAATAATAACCTACAGGGTCACACACAAAGAACGCTTGAAGGAGAAATAATTTAAATTATGAATTTAAATTAAATAAGTAATTTATTTTATTTATGATATTAATTAAGTATGACTTAATTAATTATATAAATAGAATAAATGAATTACTTAAACTAATTCCAAAATTAATAATTGATTAATTAAGTGAGACTTAATTAAATAATTTAGAATTTTGGATTACTATTAATTATAATTGGATTATAATTAGAAAACTTATTCATATCTCTATATAATCTCTTTATGGGCTGATTTAATAAGATAGAGATTTTACAAAAACCCTAGCCGCTCTGAGAGAGGAGGAAGATAGAGAGAGAAGAAGTTTTCGGGTACTAGTACACATCAATCATTCATGAAAAGTGTTCGTGTGGATACCGTAGAGCGTAGATCGCGAGAGCGGGATACGTGGTGATTAAACAAGCTTTGGACCTCCATTAATCTTCCCTTAATGAACTGTTAAAGCTTTTAAAGGTATTTATTCTTTATCTCCGAATTAAATCTTTTGTTTTCGCATGGATCCTGCGGAGGGTTTCGCTATTTTGATTTATTTTTCGCGTTTATTCCGCTGCGTTTGTGTCACGAAATCCTTCAATGGCATCAGAGCTACTTGCGAAACGTTTTAATTCGGTTATGTGCTTAACAGTTTTTGATATATAAACATGTATGCGATCTATCATGATTTTATATTGATACAATGAATATATGATATTTTATGATATATAATCATGTGATGATTATGTGTGTTGATGTATGTATATGATACATGTTTGTTCATATTATGGGAATCGTATTCGATACGAATTCTGAAACGGCTGCCGTTGATTTTCTGAAATCTGTGTCTGTTGTCCGATTTTCGCAAACGATATGTGTTTTCTGACTGTAATCGGGTCACTGAGCAATACTGACTATGTCAGTTCTTCATCTGTAAGCCATTAGATGTCGTTACAGCCTCCAAAACGGTGATTTATGATTTTCTGAAAATTATTTGATTTTCTAAAATTTTGAGTATATGTATGTATATATTATGAATATATGATATTCATGTAATGTATAATCATATGATGATTGTATGTATCTCTGTGTATGTATATATGATATATGCTTGTTTTTGTTATGAGAATTGTATATGATACGATTTCTGAAACACCGTCAGATTTGGAGAAATCTGACTGCTGTATCCGATTTTCGTAAACGATATGTGTTTTCTGACTGGAATTGAGCCAATGAACAAAACTGATAGCTAAGCTATCACCGACGGGTATTTAAGGCGTTTGACGTCGTTAAGGGCCTCGAAATAGCGATTTATTGTCTTCAGAAATCTGTTTTTAATTTTCTGAAATTTCGAAATTTGTTATATATGATTATATGATATGATTATATAATATGATATATATTATATGTGTTATATGATAGCATGGTGGATGGTTATGGCCTAAAGACCCATAGGATAGTGGTTTTGATTTATGGTTTTGGTTTCTAAATACGACTTGCATGTCGTTTATTCATTGTAATTTAATTATCTCGAATATAACTCGAGTTCTTCTTGTAATTTCATTAGAATAGTTTTATTTTTATTATTCAAAGTAATTATCAATGAAGACTTGCAAGCAAGGAGGCGATCCAAAAGGGGATGATGGAGCAATGAAGAAAGAAGACATGTAATAGATAGTATTTTTAAAACCACCATAGACTGACCTTGATATTTCCATTAGCTTGGAAATATCATATAGGATGGGGCCATAACCAAACACGTTTAATTTACGCACATTACATATATGTATATGATTGCATGTATTGGTATGTATGCGTAGATATAATTGAGATGCATGCTTAATATTGATTAATCATGTATGTATTAGATACGACACCCATGCCATGTTTGCTTAAACAAGATAAAATCTGTAACGATTCAAGATTTTAAAATTAACAAACGATCATGAGATTCTTGTGTTTATGAAATATGGATTTTTAAAACACGGAATTAAATATGGATTTTTGATATCTATAATTGGGATTTTCTGACAAAAGCGGATATGCGTATTCGTAAGGCTGATGGGTTTTAAGTGTGACCATTGGTATCCTCCATCTACCTGGGAAATGAACAATTTAAGATGTCGATTTGAAATATTTGGTTCAAGGAAAAATTGAGGATCTCTTTATGATGTGATCATGATCGTTATAAATTTTCTAAAACCCCTTAACAAAATATTAAGTTTTACTCGGATGCTTTCCAATGAATGAACACTCATCGAATCCTAGATCGATAAGGGGAAGGACTGTCAGTGGCAGGGGACTCCTATCTATCGTGGTGAGATGCGACGAATATAAACGGTTATATTCGGCCGTTGTATCATTGGGTCTAACTTAACTGAGTCGTCATAATAAGTGAAAATAAACGGTTATATTCAACTATTATGAACTTAGAAGCATAGAGTTTGGTTAAAAGTCTATTAGATAGATAAGATCAATCGTTGTTCACCAAACTATCCAAGAATTATATATGATATAATTGGCAACTGTTGTCTACCTAAATAATCATTTTCTAAGGACTTCCAGTGGTTGACTTAGGACATGACGAAATATGGATCTTGGCTCACTAGAAAGAATTATGGGATATACTTTCTAAATTAATAGTAAGGGCTATTAGTTTGATAAAAATAGTGGGAGGTATATGATGATATACCATAATCACTTAAACATAATTAATATTAAATTTGCAATCTAGTTTATTTTATGCACTTTAATATTGTAGATATCAAATGATAAACACAAACAACTTCTCTATGCGATCAGTTCTTGAGAAGGACAAGTTGACGAGAATATATTTCCTTGACTAACATAGGAGCTTGAGGATCGTCCTCGGGCACCACGATATTAGTCAAATCTCTTCCCCTGCTCTTAAAGTTGAGAATGTAACATGTGCAAATCATAGTGCTTATTGGAAGCAAATTGATGTTACGACTGATGTTTCATGTCTCATGCTCACAAATATATGTGCTGAGCTTAAGAAGCAATACAAGCATATAGATGCTTATGAAACGATTGAGCACAAGATATATTTGAAAGGGCACTATACACTTACAAGTAGGGAGAGTGAGACTCGGTTACACCACATGTTCTAAAGATTATAGGGTATAATGAATACCATTGATATTTTGGGTTTCCAAATTGGTCTGGAGACAGTTTGATTTGATCTTACAATCTTTGGACAAATATTATTCTTATTTTGTTATGAACAATAAAGTGAATAAGATTGGTAAAACACCCATTGAGTTGCTAAGCATGTTGAGAACTGCTGAAAGTAATATGATAAATGCATGAACTACTACTATATTGATGGTAAACATAGGGAATGCAAAAGGGAAAGGAAAATGGAAAGGCAAGGAGAAGATTTGATCTAGTTCCGTTGTCAAACCAAAGTCCAATCCCTAAAGCAGAATCTAAAGTCTGAATGAGGTGTTGATAAAGAAGACGATTGTCACTTCTGTGGAAAGTTGGGAGACTGGAAATTAAACTGTCATGCTTAATTGGAAGATTGGAAGATGATGATCAATAAGGGTCAAGCTTAAGGTATCAGGTTGGAATTGGAGTAAAGATAGTTGCTCTGGTTCGAGGAACTCGTTACTTAATTTTTGGCCTATAAGGAAAATTTAGAAATTAATAATTGTTATAGCGTGCTTGCAATTGGCAGAGACATTATTTCAGTTTATTGTTTGGACAAGAAAGGCTTTTTCATTTTATAACAATAGTTGTTTATTCTATTTTGATGATGAGCCTTATAATGTTGCACATCTAATTAACAATTTATATGTTCTAAAGTGACTCAAATCAAATATTACCTTTGGCACTGTCACTGAGGCCATATTAATGAGAAACCCATTTCCAGAATACATATGGATGCATTCATGGATAAGTTTGATTATGAATCATACCAAAGGATACGAATCTTGGTTTATTTGGTAAAATGCCTAAAGCTCCTTTTACCGGACATGGTGAAAGGATCATTGAATGGGTATGACTTATACATAGTGATGTATGTGGTCATATGTGTACGATGACAAAAGGTAGATTTTATTAACTTCATAAAATTTACTAATTATTTTAGGAGATACGGATATATGTATCTTTTGAAGAACTAATCCGAATCATTTGAAAAGTTCAAAGACTATAAAGATGAAGTAGAAAATATCAAAGAAAAGTTTTTTGATAGGAGAGATCACACCTTGTTGGACATGGTGCGATCAATGTTGAGTCAATGAATCTTCCAATTAGTTTCTGGGGCTGCACCCTGGAAACGGCTCCACATACACTTAACTGTGTTCCTACTAAATTGGTTCAAAAGACTCCTTATGAGATATGGACTGAGCAACGTCACAGCATGTCATTTATAAAATTTTGGGGATGTGAAGCGTTTGTGAAACGTCTAATCTTTGACAAGCTAGAACCAAAATCAGACAAATGTAATTTTATGGAATACCCAACTGAAACAAGGGGTTATTCTTTCTATAATCCTTCCGAGAACAAAGTGTTTGTTGCTCGAACTGCTGAGAGACAGTGGGAGGATAATAGATCTCAATGAAGTTTGAGACCCACATGATAACGTTGAACCAGTGGAGGAACCTGAGTAGAATGTACAAGAAAAATAATACTGCTCAAGAAACACAGGTGTTCGTAGGTTTAGTAGGATTCGCCATGAGCCCGAGAGATAATATGGATTTCTCTTGACTCAAGATGGTGATGTGATGCTTGTGGATGAAGATGAGCCTCTCACCTACCTAGATACTATAAACACTCCAGATTCTAAGAGATGGCTGGATGCCATTAAATCTGAGATGGAATCCATGTATACTAATCAAGTATGGACTTTGGTTGATCCACCTGAAGGGGTAAAACCTATAGGGTGCAAGTGGGTTTTCAAGAAGAAGACCAACATGGATGCTAATGTACAGACCTATAAGGCACGATTGGTGGCAAAAGGTTTCAAGAAAATTCATGGTATTGACTATGATGAGACCTTTTCACCAGTTGTTATGGTCATGTCCATCAGGATTTTGCTTGCTATAGCTGCTTACTATGACTATGAAATATGGCAAATGGATGTCAAAACCGCTTTCTTAAATGAGAGCCTTGAAGAAGATATGGATGTGTACATGACACACCCTAAGGGTTTTGTTGATCTAAAGGATGCTGGAAATGTATGTAAGTTGCGTCGATCCATTTATGGATTAAAGCAGGCCTCGAGGAGATGGAACATTTGTTTTCATGAAATAGTCAAAAAGAGTTTGACTTTATTCAGAATGAAGATGAAACTTGTGTTTACAAGAAGTTTAGTGGGAGCCATGTGGCATTCCTAGTATTATATGTTGATGATATATTACTAATAGGGAATGACATTCCTTCTCTATAGACTATGAAGACTTGGTTGAGAAATAATTTCTCAATGAAAGACTTAGGCGATGTGACATATATATTAGGGATCGAGATCTATAGAGATAGATCAAGGTGATTGATCGGCCTAATTTAGAGTACATACATTGACAAAGTTTTGCATCGATTTCAAATGCAAAGAGACTAAAATGGATATGTCCCAATGTCTCATGGGATAGTGATCTCAAAATAAAATTTGTCCTAAATCATTGGATGATAGGGACTGCATGAGTAAAATTCCATATGCGTCAGCAATTGGTTTTATAATGTATGCAATGATATGTACTTGTCCTGATGTCTCGTATGCTTTAACCATGATGAGTAGATACCGATCTAATCCAGGTGAAGGTCACTGGACGATAGTCAAGAATATTCTTAAGTACTTAAAGAGGACTAAAGATTCATTCTTGTTATATGGAGGAGATGTGAAGTTAGTTGTAAGAGGTTTCAGTGATACTGGTTTCTAGACAAATAACGATAATTTAATGTTTCTGTCTGGCTTTGTGTTTTATTGAGATGTTGTATGCTGGAATGGTTCACAGCAAAGACAATTGTTGATTTTACAATAGAACCTGAGTATATTGATGCTTGTGAAGCAGCCAAGGAGGCTGTTTGGGCATGTACTTAGGAGATAACACCTAATTAATGAGATTAATGATCAAGGAGATATACATATATGTAAAGTGTATACTAATAATAATATTGCAGACACACTGACTAAGGCTTTGTCGCAGCAGAAGCACGAAAGTCACACTAGTTCCATGAGTATTGGATACTTGGGTAATTGGCTCTAGTGCAAGTGGGAGATTGCTAGTAATTGTGCTCTAGAGACAATACTTATAATATTTTAAGGAAAATATTTATTATTAAGGATTATGTTTTATTGATTATTATTTATTTATTATGTTTTGTTTACTGCGTAATAAATTGAAAGCATAATAAATGTCCTTGGAATTTTGATACGTATTCTATATCTTTAAGTATGTGACTTAAAAATGAGATTATATGAATAGTATCTTATTCCTAAAATTCCCTAGTCGGGTATTATTATTTAAGGACAATAATAATGCACAAAGACTAGTATGTTTCTTGACAGATGACCACATCTCATTGGTCATAGGTATGGGGATACTAAAGTCAAGAACATAAGTGCATGTCTCAATGCATGGCACTGGAATGACCCGCCGTGAGATTCTACATGTTAAGTAAGTGTCATAAGTAATTCTCACTGTGATAATGGTGTAATGATCCTTAGACCTGAAATCATTATATTTCTATACGAGAATTAATATACTTTGATTACATTAAAAGTTACCTTTGACCGGGTGATGATAAAAGTAGACATTGGGTATATTATGAATCGTATGAGAAATATGAATGATCTAGATGAGATTTAATCCTCCTAATTTTAGGAGTGATATTATTGGCCTCTTGTTTGAGTGAGACTATGAAATGCACGGCCGTGCTCAAATGTTGATTTGATTTTAATAGTCTACTCATCGATCAAGAAAATAAAGATTAAATTATGAAGAGGATGACACGAGACATGCCTTGAGTTTAATCTATAATATCAAGATTAAAGGGATTATATTACATGGAACATTATTCACGAAAGGCTTAATCGAATCACCGATTTATTATTATTACTTGGGTGGCAATGATGTATTACTAGATGCCGCTCATTGTTTACAATTTTAATTAGATATTAAAATTGTTGCCAACGTAATAATAACCTACAGGGTCACACACAAAGAACGCTTGAAGTAGAAATAATTTAAATTATGAATTTAAATTAAATAAGTAATTTATTTTATTTATGATATTAATTAAGTATGACTTAATTAATTATATAAATAGAATAAATGAATTACTTAAACTAATTCCAAGATTAATAATTAATTAATTAAGTGAGACTTAATTAAATAATTTAGAATTTTGGATTAGTATTAATTATAATTGGATTATAATTAGAAAACTTATTCATATCTCTATATAATCTCTTTATGGGCTGATTTAATAAGATAGAAATTTTACAAAAACCCTAGCCGCTCTGAGAGAGGAGGAAGATAGAGAGAGAAGAAGTTTTCGGGTGCTAGTACACATCAATCCTTCATGAAAAGTGTTCGTGTGGATACCGTAGAGCGTAGATCGCGAGAGCGGGATACGTGGTGATTAAACAAGCTTTGGACCTCCATTAATCTTCCCTTAATGAACTGTTAAAGCTTTTAAAGGTATTTATTCTTTATCTCCGAATTAAATCTTTTGTTTTCGCATGGATCCTGCGGAGGGTTTCGCTATTTTGATTTATTTTTCGCGTTTATTCCGCTGCGTTTGTGTCACGAAACCCTTCACTACGGTATCCACACGAACACTTTTCTTGAAGGATTGATGTGTACTAGCACCCGAAAACTGCTTCTCTCTCTCTATCTTCTTTTTTCCTCAAAACGGCTAGGGTTTTAGTAAAAATATGTCTCTCTTATTAAATCAGCCCATAAAGAGATTATATAGAGAGAGGAATAAGTTTTCTAATTATAATCCAATTATAATTAATACTAATCCAAAATTCTAAATTATTTAATTAAGTCTCACTTAATTAATTAATTATTAATTTTGGAATTAGTTTAAATAATTCATTTATTATATTTATATAATTAATTAAGTCATACTTAATTAATATCGTAAATAAAATAAATTACTTATTTAATTTAAATTCACAATTTTAATTATTTCTCCTTCAAGCGTTCTTTGTGTATGACCATGTAGGTTATTATTACGTTGGCAACAATTTTAATATCTAATTAAAATTGTAAACAATGAGCGGCATCTAATAATACAACATTGCTACCCAAGTAATAATAATAAATCGGTGATTCAATTAAGCCTTTCATGAATAATGTTTCATGTAATATATTCTCTTTAATCTTGATATTATAGATTAAATTCAAGGTATGTCTCCTGTCATCCTCTTCATAATTTAATCTTTATTTTCTTGATCGATGAGTAGACTATTAAAATCAAATCAACATTTATACCCAATATCACTCCTAAATATCACTCAAACAAGAGGCCTATAATATCACTCTTAAAATTAGGAGGATTAAATCTCATCTAGATCATTCATATTTCTCATACGATTCATAATATACCCAATGTCCTCTTTTATCATCACCCGTTCAAAGGTAACTTTTACTATAATCAAAGTATATTAATTCTCGTATAAAAATATAATGATTTCAAGTCTAAGGATCATTACACCATTATCACAGTGAGAATTACTTATGACACTTATTTAACATGTAAAATCTCACGACGGGTCATTCCAGTGCCATGCATTGAGACATGCACTTATGTTCTTCACTTTAGTATCACCATACCTATGACCAATGAGATTTGGTCATCTGTCAAGAAACATACTAGTCTTTGTGTATTATTATTGTCCTTAAATAATAGTACTTGACTAAGGAATTTTAGGAATAAGATACTATTCATATAATCTCATTTTTAAGTCACATGGTTAACGATATATAATACGTATCAAAATTCCAAGGACATTTATTATGCTTTCAATTTATTACGTGGTAAATAAAACATAATAAATAAATAATAATCAATAAAACATAATCCTTAATAATAAATATTTTCCTTAAAATATAAAAAGTATTGTCTCTAAAACACAATTACTAACAGTAACTTAGCTTCATTCAGCATTGTTCTTACCGCTTCAACCAAAGTTATGTTCTTCCTTTCTACTACTTCATTTTGCTGTGGAGTTCTGGGCGCTGAGTATTGTCTTGAAATCCATTTCTCAATGCAAAAATCATTCAGGGTTATATGTTGGACTTAAATCAAGCCTAACCTATTTAATTATCTGTCTTGCTGTAACCTAGTTTGTACTTCTGTAATAGTTTAGTGACTTAGATATTCTTGTATAAAATTATAGATAGAAGTCTACTCAGTTTGTCTTTAAATTGTAAATAAAGTCAAAAATAAAGTATGTTAGAAGATTCAAGTTGAATCATGCAACAAGACAAAGAAGACTGTGGAGAAATAAGGAAAGTCATCTGAGAATTCTACTAAGGCAATTACTCAGTCGAGAAGTCTACTATTCGAGAAGTCAGAACTGTGGGAACATTTCGAGAAGTCTCAAAACACACTCAACTACTCAGTACTCGATCGAGAAGTCAGCCATCGACAAGTCAAGTATTGAAGTCATTCGAGTAGTGTCAATTGTGAATCATTCGAAAAGTGAGAAAAGAAAATCAATTTGAGATGTTGGCAAAAGGAGCATTCGAGAAGTGGTAAAGCTGAGGCATTCGAGAAGTCATAATTTCAAGTTTCTATTTGAGAAGTCTAGCTTAATCGAGAAGTCCAGTTATTCGAGAAGTTAGACATTCATAGTTCAATTGAGTTGTTATAGCAAGTACTCAATCGAGAAGTCAACCTCTATGACTTCTCGAAACATTTTGAACAGAGTACTCGACTGCACCAAGGAGCTATTTTCAAGGAAAGTTGCAGAACAAGTCAGATAATTCTGAAGCTCTGTTTTTACAAGATAAGTCAAGTCTGCAAAGATAGAGACAAGTTTACAATGAAGCTGGGAAGTCAGTCAAGACAAATGATAGAAGGTATAAGGCTGGATGTAGCAGACTATCACAATAGTGTTAGCTAGAAATAGATATCAGTCAAATGTAAAGGATATCTTGTCTTTTTCTAGTTATAGCTAATCTGTCTTATGTGATCATGTGTACAAGACATGTTGTCTATATATTTTATGCACAGCCTCATTTGATAGAAGTCTTGTGAGTTTTACAATTGTAAATTCTTAGAACAAGAAGCTGAAGTTCAATTTAAATTTCAGATTGTAGCAAAAGTTCATTCTAATAAAATTAGATTGAAAGTTACATCTAGTGTCTATTATATTCATTATATCTGTTTAATGTTCTAAGTTAAATCTGGTGAACCTGTTCAATCTTGCAATCAAGTTAACAGTTGAACTAGCTCACAAGAATCAAAAAGAAGGAAAAAGGATTGAATTATACATTCACCCCCCCTCTGTAAACTTCTAGGACTCATAATTCCTAACAAGTGGTATCAGAGCAGGGTGTTAACATACATTCAGACAAAAGATCAAGATGAGTTCTCAGAAGCTAAGCAACATAAAGATTCATACATTTGACAGGGAAAATTACAATCTATGGAAGAGGAAGATGCTAATGTTCATAAGGGCTGTAAACCCCATGTATCCTGAAATATTAAAGAATGATCATTTCATGCCAGTAACTCTAGTTCCTGAAACTACTAGTGGGTCTGAAGTTATTCCATCAGCATGGAAACCTAAATATCCATCTCAGTACACAGATTCAGAGAAGGAAAAGGTGTCTCTTGACAATAGCTTAATGCTAATACTAATTAAATCTCTAGATCTTGTAATGTACAACAATATTGTCAATTGCACATCTATCAAACACATATGGGAGACTTTAGAAATTCTGTGTGAAGGAACTGAGGAGGTAAGGGAAAATCAAAGGCAGCTCCTTGTCTCTCAATATGAAGTTTCATGTCAAAACCAAATGAAGGAATAACTGAAGTATTTGAAAGGTTCAACAAACTGATCAATGACCTTCAACTTCATGGAAAGTACTATGAGACAAAGGAAAAGAATATGAAGTTTTTGCTGACTCTCCCAGAGCATCTGGAGCACAAAATCTCTGCAATAAGATAAGGGAGAGATCTAATAAAACTTTCACTTGAGACCTTGTATGGAATCCTAAAGACATATGAACTTGAGTTCTATCAGAAGAAAGCCATACTGGGAAATAGAGGAAAAATGGCAAATGTCTCAAATGCCTTGGTTGTAAAGGAACCTTCTATAACTAAAAAGACTGGTACAAGCAAAAAGGTGAAAACTGAAGAGTATGAAGAGCAGGAACATGAAGAAAAGGACTCTGTCAAAAGTGAATCAGAAGAGGAAGAGTTCTATAACATTGAAGAACTTGAAGGCATGGACAACAAAACTATGGCCTTCATGGCAAAGAAATTTGGAAACTTGAGATTCAAAAGAAACAAAAGTTTCAAAACAAGACCAGCCTTCAAGTCTTCAAGCAAAGGAAAGAATCCAGCAAGGAGCACTAACAATGGAGGATACAAAACTGGAATAGTTTATAGATCTAAGATAAGATGCTATAACTGTAATGACCTTGGATACTTTGCAACAGAGTGTAGAAAACCTAAAACAATAAAGAAGGATAAAGATTACTTGGAATTGGATGCCAAGTATGAAGCTCTCCTCAAAAAGCAGACAGGAAAAGCTTATATTGTTGAAGGAAAATGCTGGGATGACACAAATGAAGATGAGGAAGAAGAATATAGAAATCTGGCACTCATGGCCAACTCAACTAGTGGATCTTCATCCTCAAATTCTCAGGTACCCACATTAATCCCTCTTGACATGTCAAATTCACAATATAAGAAAATTGTGGAAGAATTGAGCATTGAAATGTTTAACATTCACACTAGCATGACTGCTGTTATGAGGAAATTGCTAGGCTGGTAAGAGTCAATGATGAACTAACTGCAAGGAATGAAACGTTGGAATTATCTGCAGTAACACTAGAAAATTTGAAACAGGAAAATGAATATCTAAAGAACAAGGTTGTTTGTTCTGAACAAATTGAAAAATTTCTTAAAGAACAAATTTCTGAAAATGAGTTAAAAATCAGATCATATTAAAACCCAGCAACTGTTGTTCAAGAGTTTCATGAGAAGAACAAAGAAAGTACTAGGATTGGAGTTGGTTTTGATTATGAGAATCTTAAGAAGAAGAAATATATTTTAACAAGCGGCAAAAAGGTTGAAATCCAAGGAAATCCTCATATTTTGAAAAATGTCAAAGAACCAATATTTAAGAAAGCAACTGTTGAGTTTGATGAAGTCAGTATGGTTATCAAACAACAGTTGAATGATGAGGATAAGGAAGCAATTGAAAGGGAAGTGCCCTCTGTTGAAAAAGTAGAACCCACAATCAAAACCAAGACCATTCATGTTCAAACTGAAAGAAAATAGAATGCTCAGAAAAGTGATGCTATGCATGCTAAAAGGAAAAAGGCAAATAAAAATGGAAAATTAGGCATCAAAAAATACAACTAAACCTGTTCATAATGCTCTAAGAAAGATTTTTAAAGACTGTGGTTCAACAAATCATCTTACTCACTTGTGCAAGAAACCTGTTGTTGGAAATGATGAGTTTGCCTGTGGATATGTTAAACCATTAATGCATGATAATCATAAATTTTGTGAAAAATTTGATTGTATGCCATGCAACTTGAATGTCATGAATACTTGTTTTAGGTTCAGAAAACAGTTTGTTGATGGTTTGCATAAGTTAGAATCTGAACACAAATCCTATGCCTAAATCTGTCAGTCCTGTAAAATATAGAAAGCATTCCATGTCACCTAAGCATGCATCTAGTTCTGAAAGTATTAGTCAAGCAAAATGTCAGAAGAGCAAAAAGGATAACAAGCATGTATAGACAACTACAAATGCTAAAAATAAGAATGGAACTCATGTAACTAAGCATAAAGGACCCAACCTTGTTTGGGTACCAAAGAAAACTTGATTTGTATTTCATTGCAGGGTATAGGTAAAAAGAAAGTCATGTGGATTTTGGACAGTGGTTGTTCAAGGCATATGACTGGTGACAAAGCCCTGCTGTCACAATTCAAGGAGGGGACTGGCCCAATGGTAACCTTTGGAGACAACAGCACTGGTTTCACTATGGGATATGGCAAATTAATTCATAGAAATGTTGTCATTGAAGATATAGCTCTTGTCAATGGTTTGAAACACAACGTTCTCAACATCACTCAGTTCTGCAACAAAGACTTAAAGGTGGAATTTGAAAAGGACTTGTGTCTCATATCACACAAGAAGACTAAGGAAATTGCTCTGCAAGGAATGAGGAAGGGAAGCCTATTTGTAGCAGATTTGGACTCTGTAAATAAGGAAAGGATTTGTTGTTTTTACACTAAAGCCTCAGAGAATGAATGTCTGCTTTGGCACAAAAGACTATCTCACTTGAATATCAAAAACATTAATTCTTTAGTCAAGAGAGAATTAGTGAAGTATTTGCCTACACTTGAATTCTGTATAGAAGGATTGTGTGAGGCATGCCAGAAAGAAAAAATGAAGAGATCAAGTCACAAAAGTAAGGAATTCACCTCAATAACCAAACCACTGCAACTAATCCATATGGATCTGTTTGGACCAGTAAATGTGATGTCCATGTCAAAGAAAAGATTTGCTCTAGTCATGGTTGATGACTTTTCAAAATATACTTGGGTAGAATTCTTGCATTCAAAAGATGAAGCTCCTGAAATTATCATTGAGAACTTGAGGAGACTGGATAAAGGCCCTACTCCAGTAGTTGCCTTAAGAAGTGACAATGGTACAGAATTCAAAAATGCAACACTCAGTGAATTCTGCAAGGAGAAAGGTATCACTCACCAATTTTCTGCCCCAAGAACTCCTCAACAAAATGGAGTGGTTGAGAGGAAGAATAGGACTCTCATTGAAGTTGCAAGAACTATGCTAGCAGAAGAAAATCTACCAACCAGTTTTTGGGCTGAGGCTGTTAGAACTGCTTGTTACACTCAAAACATAACTCTCATCACAAAACCAGTTGGAAAAACTCCTTATCACATCATGACAAATAGAAGGCCATCTGTGAAATACATGCATGTGTTTGGAGCAAAGTACTTTGTTCTTAAAGGTGATGTCAACAATCTTGTAAAGTTTGAAGCAAAGACATATGAAGGAATCTTTGTGGGATAGTCCTTGGACAAGTCTGTCTATAGAGTATACGTAATTGATCAATATAAGGTTATGGAAAGCACAAATATAACATTTGATAATTTCAAGATCCCCACTATGAGTTTGGAAGGTGAAGAGTGTGACACTCTAAGATTTGAAAATGAAATAGAGTCTGAAACTTCTGCAACTGAAAAGGTTATAAGTACTCTTGAAGACTCCCATGTAGACATTTCACATGGAACAAATGTAGAAAGAGAACATGAAAATTTCAGTCATATCCAACTTGAGAATTCTCCACATGAGTCTAGCATGAACTCAGGGGGAGGTTCTCAAGAATTTGCAACAAATGGCAATCACTACAAGCAGGAAGAAACATGCTCAAATGACAAAGATGGGACTCATCAAACTAAATGGAATAGAGCTCACACAGCTGATCAAATCACTGGAAATCCTGAAGAGGGTGTGAGGACAAGAAGAGCAACTATGAATGAATGCCTATTTGCCTGCTTTCTGTCTCAAAATAAACCTAAAAGAATTGAAGAGGCCCTGTTGGATCCAGATTGGATAATTGCCATGCAAGAAGAATTGAATCAATTTGTGAGAAACAATGTTTGGGAGCTAGTGCCACCTCCAAAGGACAAATCTGTGATAGGCACTAAATGGGTCTACAGGAATAAAATGGATGAACATGGGATTGTAATAAGGAACAAGGCAAGGTTGGTTGCTAAAGGCTATTCACAAGAAGAAGGCATTGACTATGATGAGACCTTTGGTCCTGTTGCAAGTTTAAAAGCAATCATAATTTTTCTAGCCTTTGCAGCACACTCAAACTTTAAGATCTATCAGATGGATGTCAAAAGTGCTTTTCTCAATGGTGAGTTGGAAGAAGAAGTATATGTACAGAAACCTCCTGGTTTTGAAGATCCAATTTTTCCAGACTTTGTTTACAGACTCATCAAAGCATTGTATGGACTCAAACAAGCCCCTAGAGCATGGTATGGCACCTTGTCAAAATTTCTTTTAGAAAATCATTTTACTAGAGGAACTATTGACAAGACTCTCTTCTACAAAAAGCATGGTGAGGATATCATACTTGTTCAAATCTCTGCGGATGATATCATTTTTGGTTCATCAAATGAGAAACTATGTCAAAGATTCTCCAAGCTTATGTAAAGTGAGTATGAGATGAGCATGATGGGAGAACTCAATTACTTTCTAGGCCTTCAAATAAGTCAAAGGGCCGATGGCATTTTCATAAGTCAAATAAAGTACATAAATGACCTACTCAAAAGGTTTGACATGCAAGATTGTTCAACTGCTAAAACTCCAATGTCTACAGCTACAAAACTGGATGAAGACAAGAAAGGAAAAAGTGTTGATATGAAGACTTACAGAGGAATGATTGGATCCCTTCTCTATCCCACAGCAAGTAGACCTGACATAATATTCTCTACATGTCTATGTGCTAGGTTTCAAGCAAATCCAAAAGAATCACATCTCATTGTTGTTAAGAGAATTTTGAGATATCTCAAAGGAACATCCTTTATAGGATTGTGGTATCCTAAAGAAACAGGGTTTAACCTAGTTGGAGACTCAAAAGCTGATTTTGCTGGTTACAGAGTGGATAGAAAAAGTACTTCAGGTAGTTGTCAATTTCTTGGACAGATATTGGTATCTTGGTTCAGTAAAAAGCAACAGTCTGTGTCAACCTCTACAGCTGAGGTTGAATACATAGCTGCTGGAAGTTGTTGTGCTCAATTGCTTTGGATTAGGAATCAACTAAGGGACTATGGATTGGTGTTGGAAGGAATACCTATCATGTGTGACAACACTAGTGCCATATCAATTGTTGCAAATCCAGTCAATCATTCCAAGACAAAGCATATTGATGTAAGGTATCATTTCATAAACAAGATATCAATCCTAAGGGGGAGAAGGCAAGAAGAGAAGAAATAGAGGCTGAAAGGCAAAAAGCAGTCATGAGGAAGCTTAGGAGTGAAATTCTAAAGCCCAATTCTGACAAAAACTTTCTAGACCTTCTGCATCATATCAAAAAGAAAGTCAAGGGAAATCATTGGAGTTATAAGAAGATGCTTGACAATGTTATTGTTGTAGTGAGGGGAGTTAAGTTTGAACAGAATGGACAAATGTTCAAAGAGCCACTCATTCAAATGGAGTCTAGATATTTTAAAGTCTCAGTTGCACTTTTTCAAAGACTTTCATATACTGAGCTGGAATGTTTGTACAAGGCAGTGGAGTAGGTAACCCAGGAGGATGAAGAATTGAAGAACCAAATTTTGGGGCCTCTCCTACCTCATGCTCTGCCTGAATCCTACTGCAATCCTGATGGAGTGATGTATATGGCTAGAGGAGAAAAGCTTGCTCATTTCAAAATTCCTCAACATCTCATCTCAGGAAATAGAAGTCAAATCATAAACCTGATTGAGTTGATTAAAAAGAAGAAGGTAAAGCAGGTTGAAGACAATGAGATTGTGGAGAAGATGAAGAAGTTCATAATTGGCCAATTATCTAATTTTGCAACTGAGGAGTTAAAGAATAAAAAGAAGGATGATGATGATAAGGATCAGGACAAGAAGGACAAAAAGCCTTAATCCAGGAGTGATAAGGAAGAAAAGAAAGAGAATAAGAAAAAGGAGAATGCAGAAAAGAAGAAAAGAGATGATTCTGAAAAGGAAAAACAATATCAAAGGAGAAATCCTTCAAAGCAGCAAGCTGTTGGTACTCACTCTAGTACACCTACAAAATCTCAGGGTACTAGTATGATGTCAACAATTTATGAAACTGCTACTGCCCTCAAATCCAAGTCTCCAAGAAGGATGTTCACGAAAGTAACATCACATGGAGTGATAAGGAGGGAAATTAAAAGGGATCAATCAAGGAAATTGAAGCCAAGTCAACATCTCAAAGTCAACACTGCCACAATAACTAAATTTAAGAATTCTACTAGCTCATTGCTAGTAAGATGTCCTAAGTGGAGAAAAAAACTTGTTGTTACAGATAAGGGTCTGCAAGTTAAGCCTATCCAAGATATTGTAGAAGTCAACAAATAGATGTTAAAACAGTGGAAGGCTAACAGGATTGCTAAAGCTGAGATCAGGGACAAAAGGATGTTTATCACAACTGTTGATGGAGAGGAAAGAGGCTTTCACCATGACAACAGTAATGCTACCACTCATGACATCATGAGAGTGATAAGCCTTTTTGATAAAAGAAGAATGATTAACAAGTTGAGAATGATGGAAATGGTTCAGTACTTGGAAAAGAAGTATCAGAAAAAGATGTCAAAAGAAGCATGATTAACAAACATTCATTCTGAGAAGCACATCTAGTTTGGACTCCAACATCTGGATCTCCTAGTATCAACTCAAAGGGATGAGCTCTACTCCATACCCTATGTCTTGGCATATTTGCCCTAGAAGATTCAACCTGATAATCATTATTGTTGTGTCCTGCTAGTATATCCTTATGTTGCTCCCCCTGAGAAGCTGCTTGTTTAAAATGTGATTCTCTGCCACTACTAGTAATTTCTGTGAATCTTCCACTGTTTCCAGTACTAGGGTCAGAATCATCATTATTGATATTTCCATTTGGTACTTGATTTTCTGTTGCAGCTTCAGGTTCCATTTCACCTTTATCTGTGTTCAAATTTTGAAACTGCAGAGTTTCAGTGTCGTCAGTTCTTTGTAGACTTGGGAGCTTGAGATCATCGAAAATTACATTCATGCTTTCAATGACCTTCTTGTGTTCAATCACATAAACCCTATACGCCTTAAATTCCAGAGAGTATCCAAGAAATATGCCTTCATGAGCCTTGGATTTGAACTTTCCTAGATGCTGATCATCTTTCAATACAAAGTACTTTGTTCCAAACACATGAAAGTATTTCAGTGTTGGTTTCTTGTTTGCCATTATGTCGTACGGAGTCTTGTCATGATCTTTATTAATCAGGGTACGATTCTGAGTGTAGCAAGCTGTGTTGACTGCTTCAGCCAAAAAGTATAGAGGTAACTTAGCTTCATTCAACATTGTTCTTGCTGCTTCAACCAAAGTTCTGTTCTTCCTTTCTACTACTCCATTTTGCTATGGAGTTCTGGGCGCTGAGTATTGTTTTGAAATCCCTTTCTCAATACAAAAATCGTTCAGGGTTATATGTTGGACTTAAATCAAGCCTAGCCTATTTAATTATTTGTCTTTCTGTAACATAGTTTGTACTTCTGTAATAGTTTAGTGACTTAGATATTCTTGTATAAAATTGCATATAGAAGTCTACTTAGTTTGTCTTTAAATTGTAAATAAAGTCAAAAATTAAGTCTGTTAGAAGATTCAAGATGAATCATGCAACAAGACAAAGAAGACTGTGGAGAAATAAGGAAAGCCATCTGAGAATTCTACTATGGTAATTACTCAGTCGAGAAGTCTACTAAGTTAGTTGCACCAGTACATTGTCTACACTGTGTAGGCGCCACTAAGGGTGTATTTTGGGCCTTCTTTCCTTTTGTTGCGCCTGCACACTAGTTGCAGTGTGTAGGTGCCAAAACATTCATTTCACTTTGTTGAACTTTGATCAAAGATATGTTGTGCCTAATAGGTTTTGTGGCGCCTGTACACTGAATCCCTTGTGCAGGCGCCACTAAATCCTTCCCTTAGTAGATTTGTTGCTCCATACTAATTTGTTGCGCCTCTAGTTATTTTATGGCGCTTCACACTATGTTTCACCTGTGTAGGAACCACCAAATGAATTAATACTTGCCTTGGTCATTTTCTTGAAATGATTGAAGTAATTACTACTTTGGTTTTCACTCTTCTGGCTTGTTCAACTGATTTTCTTCTCATTAAACAAGACAATTCTTTTCTTGTTGTACTGACGCTTAGTGCACTGGTCTTGTTCCCAAACGACTAACACTGAATTGAATTCCCTTGACTTTTGTTCTGTTTCAGCTGATTAACATTGGACTGTTCCATTGCTTCTGATCACTAAAACCCTTTGACAATTATACACAAATCATTACACTGACTTTAGTCTAAAATTCACTGAACACTTATTTGTTGCTGAGGCCTGAACATATTAATGAACTTCTCTCGTTGTAGTTCAGTAAACCTTTCATCTTGAATGCTCTGCAATGATGTATGTATGATTCATGTTTACATGTTTTTCTGGATTCCTGTGCTGCATATTAGTATTATTTATCTATCTTTATTTCTTAGTTAAGTTATCGTTATCACTATTACATACTATGTTACTTATGCTTTACAAGATTTGCACCCATTTTTTATGAAGAACACATAAAAAATATGATGGAAAGTGATGCATTTTGGTAGCTGATCTTGCTAGCGATTCGTTTGTCTGCCAGAGAGAATCCCTTGCTACAAACTGTCAATCACTAAAACAAGAGACCTACGTACACTATTTATATTGGTTCAAGTCACATGCAGTTCTTATAAGGTAGGTTACCTAGATGGGCTAGGCTTTTCCTCGGTCCATCAAGCCCAAGTCCGTTAAACGTGGAGGGCCTTGACACAAGTTTATGGACGTGGAGGGCGAGCTTCCCAAAGGCCCATTAACTGATATGGCCCAAGCCCATTTGGGTGTGGAGGTCTGTCATGGATTTGTAAAGCGTGGGTTCTCTCGTAGGGAGTTAGGCCTATTGTGACCCAACTAGGGTAGCATTCCTGTGTAGAGAATATGCCTATTGTGACCTAAGTAGGGTGATATCTATAGAGATCATCCAAATAGCATTCAGATAGTGATGGATTATCAGTTAGGCTAGTTAGCTTTAGAGTGATAATCCATTGTATATCTAATACTCCAACATGAGCCAATTTAATCTAGATAAATTTACATTTATACCCTCACCCCCTCATGAGTTTAAATTATGCCTTTAATTATTAATATCCTTATTAATATCATTTCACTTCACTTACAACCTTAATGAATATTTTTATTAATATTCATTTGATACTCCATTTTAACCTTCTTTTCCTTATTAAAATCTATTAATTGTTATATATTTAATTAATTATAATTAAGTCTAATTCACATATATTTTAGTTACTGTAGAGTCTTAGGGCAATAATGGAGTTGAATAATATCATGTTCGAGTTTGAACTCGAGTAAATAGTTCATACTTGAAATCGAGTCATAAATTTAAGTCTGAAGTTCGGCTCGACAATAGTTTGATATGTTCGAATTCGACTTAAAATCTTGAATTAATTTTATTAAATATTAGTACTAATTTTAGCTCCGAAGTTGACTAGAGTTTGACTGGATTTAATATAATATATATATAATACATATTTATATATAAATATACATAAATTTATAAAAATAATAAAATAAATATAAATTCGATTAGACTCACAAGTCTTGCGATTTTAGTAATTACACTCAAGTTCAGTAAGCTACACTATTTAAATAACTCGAGCTCAAGTTCGATTTTGACTTATTACATCCCTATGAAAACGGATAAATACACTGCATAGAGTAATCTAACCAAGAAAAATGATAATATAGAATAAACTCATGCCACACACGGGTAATAGAGCTAGTTTTAGTAGGATTCCACCCTCGTTGGGTCTTTTGCAGTCACCATATGCTTATACTTTGTAAACAGTAATTTAACGTTTGCCCTTCTAAAATGTTGAGAAATCCATTAAATACCTCCGAATAGCATTTGTTCAGTTAGTTGTCAGAGATCCCTGCTAAATATCCCCGGATAGCGTGTTAGGTCTAAAATCATCATAGAAGGGGGGGGGGGTTGAATATGATATGGTAGATTTTTCGTTTAATTGCGGATTAAGTGTTTGTGTTTTAGAGATATGAAAATGACAGTAGTTGAAACACAAGATTCGGGGAAATAACAATATATTATTAATCCCTGAGGTGCTCCACTTCTAATCAAATGATTAGCTTCAATGGGTTCAATCAATGTTATAATAGAAATACAGTTGGGTGATATAAATGTATGTCTTTAATGGAGATCCTGTTCGTATGTCTTTTGTGTTGAAGATGAATGAATTCCTTACTGTCTATATTGATTTCACCCATATATATTATGTAGGCTTTATGGAAATTTATTTCTAACAATGTATAAGTCCCATGTTGCGCCTGTAGAGTGTTGGTGGTGTGCAAGCGCCACTTGAATCTTTGTTGTGCCTTGGATATGTTTGTTGCGCCTGTATAACTTTGTTGCGCCACTAAGTAAGTTTAGTTGCGCCTGTACACCATTCACCTAGTGTAGGCGCCACTAACTTACTTAGAAACATTCCACATTTTTTTTGTTACGCCTATTGATGTTTTGTTGTGCCTGCACACTTGTTACAGTGTGTAGGCGCCACAAAACTTATGTTGCGCCTAGTTGTTGCGCCACAACTGTTTTGTTGCACCTGCACTCCCATTCCCTTGTGCATGCACCACAAACATTCTCTTTGACTTCACTTAGCTTCAATCTTGGTTTGTTGCGCCTTTACAAAATTGGTGGCGCCTCTAGAGTACTTCAAGAGTATAGGAGCCACTAAATGTAATATCACTTGCCTTAACATATTTCATGAAGTGCTTGAATTAATTACTACTTATTTTCACTCTTCTGGCTTGATCAACTGATTTTCTTTCGATTAACCAAGACAATTCTTTTCTTGTTGTGCTGATGCTTAGTGCACTGGTCTGGTTCACAAACGACTAACACTGAATTGAATTCCCTAGACTTCTGTTCTGTTTCAGATGACTAACTTTGGACTGTTGCATTGCTTCTGATCACTGAAACCCTTTGACATTCATACTTAAATCATTACACTGTCTTTAGTCTGAAATCTTCTAAACACTTATTTCTTGCTGAGGTTTGAACATATTAATGAACTTCTCTCGATGTCGTTCAGTAAATCTTTCATCTTGAATGCTCTGCAATGATGTATGTATGATTCATGTTTACATGTCCTTCTGGATTCCTGTGCTGCATATTAGTATTTTTATCTGACTTTGTTTCTTAGTTGAGTTATCTTTATCACTATTACATACTATGTTACATTATGCTTTACAGTCTCCCCCTATTTGGTTATTAGAGTTCGACAAACAAATCCTGTGAGAGGATAACTCAACTGATACTTACAAGAAAAAGTAAAGTGCGGAAAGACAGTAAATAATATTAATTATATTCTGTATTAGATTTTACATTTCCATATTTCTTTGAGTACAATAGAAGTTTGTTCCTCTAGCCTGAACAAATAATTCTATGATCTTCTGCTTCTTTGTACTGTGTATTACCTGTTCTTGGATCATGTCTCTGTTAGTAATTGTGCTCTAGAGACAATACTTTTTATATTTTAAGGAAAATATTTATTATTAAGGATTATGTTTTATTGATTATTATTTATTTATTATGTTTTGTTTACTGCGTAATAAATTGAAAGCATAGTAAATGTCCTTGGAATTTTGATACGTATTCTATATCTTTAAGTATGTGACTTAAAAATGAGATTATATGAATAGTATCTTATTCCTAAAATTTCCTAGTCGAGTATTAGTATTTAAGGACAATAATAATGCACAAAGACTAGTATGTTTCTTGACAGATGACCACATCTCATTGGTCATAGGTATGGGGATACTAAAGTCAAGAACATAAGTGCATGTATCAATGCATGGCACTGGAATGACCCGCCGTGAGATTCTACATGTTAAGTAAGTGTCATAAGTAATTCTCACTGTGATAATGGTGTAATGATCCTTAGACCTGAAATCATTATATTTCTATACAAGAATTAATATACTTTGATTACATTAAAAGTTACCTTTGACCGGGTGATGATAAAAGTGGACATTGGGTATATTATGAATCGTATGAGAAATATGAATGATCTAGATGGGATTTAATCCTCCTAATTTTAGGAGTGATATTATTGGCCTCTTGTTTGAGTGAGACGATGAAATGCACGGCCGTGCTCAAATGTTGATTTGATTTTAATAGTCTACTCATCGATCAAGAAAATAAAGATTAAATTATGAAGAGGATGACACGAGACATGCCTTGAGTTTAATCTATAATATCAAGATTAAAGGGATTATATTACATGGAACATTATTCACGAAAGGCTTAATCGAATCACCGATTTATTATTATTACTTGGGTAGCAATGATGTATTACTAGATGTCGCTCATTGTTTACAATTTTAATTAGATATTAAAATTGTTGCCAACGTAATAATAACCTACAGGGTCACACACAAAGAACGCTTGAAGGAGAAATAATTTAAATTATGAATTTAAATTAAATAAGTAATTTATTTTATTTATGATATTAATTAAGTATGACTTAATTAATTATATAAATAGAATAAATGAATTACTTAAACTAATTCCAAAATTAATAATTAATTAATTAAGTGAGACTTAATTAAATAATTTAGAATTTTGGATTAATATTAATTATAATTGGATTATAATTAGAAAACTTATTCCTCTCTCTATATAATCTCTTTATGGGCTGATTTAATAAGATAGAGATTTTACAAAAAACCCTAGCCGCTCTGAGAGAGGAGGAAGATAGAGAGAGAAGAAGTTTTCGGGTGCTAGTACACATCGATCCTTCATGAAAAGTGTTCGTGTGGATACCGTAGAGCGTAGATCGCGAGAGCGGGATACGTGGTGATTAAACAAGCTTTGGACCTCCATTAATCTTCCATTAATGAACTGTTAAAGCTTCTAAAGGTATTTATTCTTTATCTCCGAATTAAATCTTTTGTTTTCGCATGGATCCTGCGGAGGGTTTCGCTATTTTGATTTATTTTTCACGTTTATTCCGCTGCGTTTGTGTCACGAAACCCTACAATGGCATTAGAGCTACTTGCGAAACGTTTTAATTCGGTTATGTGCTTAACAGTTTTTGATATATAAGCATGTATGTGTTTTCTGACTGGAATCGGGTCACTGAGCAATACTGACATAGTCAGCTCTGAGTCGGTAAGCCATTAGATGTCGTTACAGCCTCCAAAACGGTGATTTATGATTTTCTGAAAATTATTTAATTTTCTAAAATTTTGAGTATATGTATGTATATATTATGAATATATGATATTCATGTAATGTATAATCATATGATGATTGTATGTATCTCTGTATATGTATATATGATATACGCTTGTTTTTGTTATGAGAATTGTATATGATACGATTTCTGAAACACCGTCAGATTTGGAGAAATCTGACTGCTGTATCCGATTTTCGTAAACGATATGTGTTTTCTGACTGGAATCGGGCCAATGAACAAAACTGATAGCTATGCTATCACCGACGGGTCTGTAAGGCGTTTGACGTCGTTAAGGGCCTCGAAATAGCGATTTATTGTCTTCAGAAATCTGTTTTTAATTTTCTGAAATTTCGAAATTTGTTATATATGATTATATGATATGATTATATAATATGAGATATATTATATGTGTTATATGATAGCAAGGTGGATGGTTATGGCCTAAAGACCCATAGGATAGTGGTTTTGATTTATGGTTTTGGTTTCTAAATACGACTTGCATGTCGTTTATTCATTGTAATTTAATTATCTCGAATGTAACTCGAGTTCTTCTTGTAATTTCATTAGAATAGTTTTATTTTTATTATTCAATGTAATTATCAATGAAGACTTGCAAGCAAGGAGGCGATCCAAAAGGGGATGATGGAGCAATGAAGAAAGAAGACATGTAATAGATAGTATTTTTAAAACCACCATAGACTGACCTTGATATTTCCATTAGCTTGGAAATATCATATAGGATGGGGCCATAACCAAACACGTTTAATTTACGCACATTACATATATGTATATGATTGCATGTATTGGTATGTATACGTAGATATAATTGAAATGCATGTTTAATATTGATTAATCATGTATGTATTAGATACGACACCCATGCCATGTTTGCTTAAACAAGATAAAATCTGTAACGATTCAAGATTTTAAAATTAACAAACGATCATGAGATTCTTGTGTTTATGAAATATGGATTTTAAAACACGGAATTAAATATGGATTTTTGATATCTATAATTGGGATTTTCTGACAAAAGCGGATATGCGTATTCGTAAGGCTGATGGGTTTTAAGTGTGACCATTGGTATCCTCCATCTACCTGGGAAATGAACAATTTAAGATGTCGATTTGAAATATTTGGTTCAAGGAAAAATTGAGGATCTCTTTATGATGAGATCATGATCGTTATAAATTTTCTAAAACCCCTTAACAAAATATTAAGTTTTACTCGGATGCTTTCCAATGAATGAACACTCATCGAATCCTAGATCGATAAGGGGAAGGACTGTCAGTGGCAGGGGACTCCTATCTATTGTGGTGAGATGCGACGAATATAAACGGTTATATTCGGCCGTTGTATCATTGGGTCTAACTTAACTGAGTCGTCATAATAAGTGAAAATAAACGGTTATATTCAACTATTATGAACTTAGAAGCATAGAGTTTGGTTAAAAGTCTATTAGATAGATAAGATCAATCGTTGTTCACCAAACTATCCAAGAATTATATATGATATAATTGACAATTGTTGTCTACCTAAATAATCATTTTCTAAGGACTTCCAGTGGTTGACTTAGGACATGACGAAATATGGATCTTGGCTCACTAGAAAGAATTATGGGATATACTTTCCAAATTAATAGTAAGGGCTATTAGTTTGATAAAAATAGTGGGAGGTATATGATGATATACCATAATCACTTAAACATAATTAATATTAAATTTGCGATCTAGTTTATTTTATGCACTTTAATATTGTAGATATCAAATGATAAACACAAACAACTTCTCTATACGATCAGTTCTTGAGAAGGACAAGTTGACGAGAATATATTTCCTTGACTGACATAGGAGCTTGAGGATCGTCCTCGGGCACCACGATATTAGTCAAATCTCTTCCCCTGCTCTTAAAGTTGAGAATGTAACATGTGCAAATCATAGTGCTTATTGGAAGCAAATTGATGTTGCGACTAATGTTTCATGTCTCATGCTCGCAAATATATGTGCTGAGCTTAAGAAGCAATACAAGCATATAGATGCTTATGAAACGATTGAGCACAAGATATATTTGAAAGGGCACTATACACTTACAAGTAGGGAGAGTGAGACCCGGTTACACCACATGTTCTAAAGATTATAGGGTATAATGAATACCATTGATATTTTGAGTTTCCAGATTGGTCTGGAGACAGTTAGATTTGATCTTACAATCTTTGGACAAATATTATTCTTATTTTGTTATGAACAATAAAGTGAATAAGATTGGTAAAACACCCATTGAGTTGCTAAGCATGTTGAGAACTGCTGAAAGTAATATGATAAATGCATGAACTACTACTATATTGATGGTAAACATAGGGAATGCAAAAGGGAAAGGAAAATGGAAAGGCAAGGAGAAGATTTGATCTAGTTCTGTTGTCAAACCAAAGTCCAATCCCTAAAGCAGACTCTAAAGTCTGAATGAGGTGTTGATAAAGAAGACGATTGTCACTTCTGTGGAAAGTTGGGAGACTGGAAATTAAACTGTCATGCTTAATTGGAAGATCGGAAGATGATGATCAATAAGGGTCAAGCTTAAGGTATCGGGTTGGAATTGGAGTAAAGATAGTTGCTCTGGTTCGAGGAACTCGTTACTTAATTTTTGGCCTATAAGGAAAATTTAGAACTTAATAATTGTTATAGCGTGCTTGCAATTGGCAGAGACATTATTTCAGTTTCTTGTTTGGACAAGAAAGGCTTTTTCATTTTATAACAATAGTTGTTTATTCTATTTTGATGATGAGCCTTATAATGTTGCACATCTAATTAACAATTTATATGTTCTAAAGTGACTCAAATCAAATATTACATTTGGCATTGTCACTGAGGCCATATTAATGAGAAACGCATTTCCAGAATACATAAGGATGCATTCATGGATAAGTTTGATTATGAATCATACCAAAGGATACGAATCTTGGTTTATTTGGTAAAATGACTAAAGCTCCTTTTACCGGACATGGTGAAGGGATCATTGAATGGGTATGACTTATACATAGTGATGTATGTGGTCATATGTGTACGATGACAAAAGGTAGATTTTATTAACTTCATAAAATTTACTAATTATTTTAGTAGATACGGATATATGTATCTTTTGAAGAACTAATCCGAATCATTTGAAAAGTTCAAAGACTATAAAGATGAAGTAGAAAATATCAATGAAAAGTTTTTTTTGATAGGAGTGATCACACCTTATTGGACATGGTGCGATTAATGTTGAGTCAATGAATCTTCCAATTAGTTTCTGGGGTTGCACCCTGGAAACGGCTCCACATACACTTAACTGTGTTCCTACTAAATTGGTTCAAAAGACTCCTTATGAGATATGGACTGAGCAACGTCACAGCATGTCATTTATAAAATTTTGGGGATGTGAAGCGTTTGTGAAACGTCTAATCTCTGACAAGCTAGGACTAAAATCAGACAAATGTAATTTTGTGGAATACCCAACTGAAACAAGGGGTTATTCTTTCTATAATCCTTTCGAGAACAAAGTGTTTGTTGCTCAAACTGCTGAGAGACAGTGGGAGGATAATAGATCTCAATGAAGTTTGAGACCCACATGATACGTTGAACCAGTGGAGGAACCTGAGTAGAATGTACAAGAAAAATAATATTGCTCAAGAAACACAGGTATTCGTAGGTTTAGTAGGATTCGCCATGAGCCCGAGAGATAATATGGATTTCTCTTGACTCAAGATGGTGATGTGATGCTTGTGGATGAAGATGAGCCTCTCACCTACCTAGATACTATAAACACTCCAGATTCCAAGAGATGGCTGGATGCCCTTAAATCTGAGATGGAATCCATGTATACTAATCAAGTATGGACTTTGGTTGATCCACTTGAAGGGGTAAAACCTATAGGGTGCAAGTGGGTTTTCAAGAAGAAGACCGACATGGATGCTAATATACAGACCTATAAGGCACGATTGGTGGCAAAAGGTTTCAAGAAAATTCATGGTATTGACTATGATGAGACCTTTTCACCAGTTGTTATGGTCATGTCCATCAGGATTTTGCTTGCTATAACTGTTTACTATGACTATGAAATCTGGCAAATGGATGTCAAAACCGCTTTCTTAAATGAGAGCCTTGAAGAAGATATGGATATGTACATGACACACCCTAAGGGTTTTGTTGATCTAAAGGATGCTGGAAATGTATGTAAGTTGCGTCGATCCATTTATGGATTAAAGCAGGCCTCGAGGAGATGGAACATTTGTTTTCATGAAACAGTCAAAAAGAGTTTGACTTTATTCATAATGAAGATGAAACTTGTGTTTACAAGAAGTTTAGTGGGAGCCATGTGGCATTCCTAGTATTATATGTTGATGATATATTACTAATAGGGAATGACATTCCTTCTCTACAGACTGTGAAGACTTGGTTGAGAAATAATTTCTCAATGAAAGACTTAGGCGATGTGACATATATATTAGGGATCGAGATCTATAGAGATAGATCAAGGTGATTGATCGGCCTAATTTAGAGTACATACATTGACAAAGTTTTGCATCGATTTCAAATGCAATGAGACTAAAATGGATATGTCCCAATGTCTCATGGGATAGTGATCTCAAAATAAAATTTGTCCTAAATCATTGGATGATAGGGACTGCATGAGTAAAATTCCATATGCATCAGCAATTGGTTTTATAATGTATGCAATGATATGTACTTGTCCTGATGTCTCATATGCTTTAACCATGATGAGTAGATACCGATTTAATCCAGGTGAAGGTCACTGGACGACAGTCAAGAATATTCTTAAGTACTTAAAGAGGACTAAAGATTCATTCTTGTTATATGGAGGAGATGTGAAGCTAGTTGTAAGAGGTTTCAGTGATACTGGTTTCTAGACAGATAACGATAATTTAATGTTTCTGTCTGTCTTTGTGTTTTATCTAATTTTATTGAGATGTTGTATGCTGGAATGGTTCACAGCAGAGACAATAGTTGATTCTACAATAGAGCCTGAGTATATTGATGCTTGCGAAGCAGCCAAGGAGGCTGTTTGGGCATGTACTTAGGAGATATCACCTAATTAATGAGATTAATGATCAAGGAGATATACATATATGTAAAGTGCATACTAATAATAATATTGCAGACCCACTGACTAAGGCTTTGTCGCAGCAGAAGCATGAAAGTCACACTAGTTTCATGAGTATTGGATACTTGGGTAATTGGCTCTAGTGCAAGTGGGAGATTGTTAGTAATTGTGCTCTAGAGACAATACTTTTTATATTTTAAGGAAAATATTTATTATTAAGGATTATGTTTTATTGATTATTATTTATTTATTATGTTTTGTTTACTGCGTAATAAATTGAAAGCATAGTAAATGTCCTTGGAATTTTGATACGTATTCTATATCTTTAAGTATGTGACTTAAAAATGAGATTATATGAATAGTATCTTATTCCTAAAATTTCCTAGTCGAGTATTAGTATTTAAGGACAATAATAATGCACAAAGACTAGTATGTTTCTTGACAGATGACCACATCTCATTGGTCATAGGTATGGGGATACTAAAGTCAAGAACATAAGTGCATGTATCAATGCATGGCACTGGAATGACCCGCCGTGAGATTCTACATGTTAAGTAAGTGTCATAAGTAATTCTCACTGTGATAATGGTGTAATGATCCTTAGACCTGAAATCATTATATTTCTATACGAGAATTAATATACTTTGATTACATTAAAAGTTACCTTTGACCGGGTGATGATAAAAGTGGACATTGGGTATATTATGAATCGTATGAGAAATATGAATGATCTAGATGAGATTTAATCCTCCTAATTTTAGGAGTGATATTATTGGCCTCTTGTTTGAGTGAGACGATGAAATGCACGGCCGTGCTCAAATGTTGATTTGATTTTAATAGTCTACTCATCGATCAAGAAAATAAAGATTAAATTATGAAGAGGATGACACGAGACATGCCTTGAGTTTAATCTATAATATCAAGATTAAATGGATTATATTACATGGAACATTATTCACGAAAGGCTTAATCAAATCACCGATTTATTATTATTACTTGGGTAGCAATGATGTATTACTAGATGCCGCTCATTGTTTACAATTTTAATTAGATATTAAAATTGTTGCCAACGTAATAATAACCTACAGGGTCACACACAAAGAACGCTTGAAGGAGAAATAATTTAAATTATGAATTTAAATTAAATAAGTAATTTATTTTATTTATGATATTAATTAAGTATGACTTAATTAATTATATAAATAGAATAAATGAATTACTTAAACTAATTCCAAAATTAATAATTAATTAATTAAGTGAGACTTAATTAAATAATTTAGAATTTTGGATTAGTATTAATTATAATTGGATTATAATTAGAAAACTTATTCATCTCTCTATATAATCTCTTTATGGGCTGATTTAATAAGATAGAGATTTTACAAAAAACCCTAGCCGCTCTGAGAGAGGAGGAAGATAGAGAGAGAAGAAGTTTTCGGGTGCTAGTACACATCGATCCTTCATGAAAAGTGTTCGTGTGGATACCGTAGAGCGTAGATCGCGAGAGCGGGATACGTGGTGATTAAACAAGCTTTGGACCTCCATTAATCTTCCATTAATGAACTGTTAAAGCTTCTAAAGGTATTTATTCTTTATCTCCGAATTAAATCTTTTGTTTTCGCATGGATCCTGCGGAGGGTTTCGCTATTTTGATTTATTTTTCGCGTTTATTCCGCTGCGTTTGTGTCACGAAACCCTACAGTCCCGGAGTAATGCTTTCTTAACTCTTCTTCCTTCTGCTCCAACCTTGCCTTCACCAGATCTCTAGCTTCCACTTCAAGAGTGTTGACATGAGATGGTTCTTCTAATTTCTTCAAAACTTCAGTCAGAAATGCTGTTGAATTTGTCTTAGAGATTGATTCGAAAGCCAGAGATTGTCTCTTTGAAAACACGAACACTATTATTCTCTTCAGAAAACCTTTTACTCTGTCAGTGTCATGCATCAACTCTTCTGCCAGTTTCTCCATCTGAACATCTTGAATCATCTTCAAAGCTTTCTTGTCTGATTTGACAGTGGATCTCTTTACCCTTGAAAAGACTTTTCAGATAGTTTCAGAATTGTTTCTCCTTCATTTTGATAGATCCTTTTTCTTATCCACTTCATCCTTCTTGAATAGGAAGTATTTTGTTCCATTCGCTTCCGTCTGAATGCAAGGTTCAGAATCTCTTATGGTTTCGAGTACCTCTGTGTCATCCTCTCTTATAATAAACACTGGATCTTGGTAATATCTGGTTGTCTCCATTAGATATCTACCTGATGTTTTGATTGCTCTGTTTAGCCTGAATGCGTAGATCAACTCAGCAGCCTTTAGATCTTCTTCTGTTCTATTCTTCTTACTTCTGAGCTTCCCTTCTACATACTGCATGAACATTACATGGCTTGAATCCATACATTCATCAGGCAAAGTTAGGTTATGAAGTGTTGTTGCTTTGTAGTGCTTGATCACCAGAGGCTTCTCAAATGTTTCGACACCAATCTCTATTATTTTCTTCTCTATCAGATCTCTCAGTATCTCATTTGCTTTATGTCCCCCAAAGATGGTTTTCTTCTTCAGCACATACAACTCCACAATGTTCATCTTCTCAAAGCTCTTTGTTGATAAAATTCTAGATCCCGGTGATGTTGAATTGATGTACATTTTTCATCCGTTCTTGAACGCACTTATTGACACGCTTGTGATTTCTTCTGATAGCATAGCATAGAATTCATGAACATCTTCGAATTTTTCCCTCATGGTTCTGAAGAGATCAAGGACTTCTCTGTCTTCTGAGTAAGAGATAACTCCTTCTTTTTGAGCAAATTCCTTGCTTCATCCCAACCAAGACCAACTTTGGCTTCAATGTACTTAATTACATTCCTCCTTTCCATTGCGTGCCGAACTCTCTTCCATTTTCTTTTCATTAAATCTTAAGCATGAACTATGTCTTGAGTAATAACTTCATCTATACTAACTAGAAGACAATCATTATCAAAAGCATATTCTTCTGCAAACTCCTCTTCAACATCTATTCCTGCAGCCTTTGTTGTTTCCTCTATTTCAGTCTCTGTTGCAACATCCATTGGCACATAAGGCTCAAATATTTCTCCTTCTTCAAGTTTCCTTGCTCCTGGCCTATAGAAAATATCTAACTCCACCTGAGTTGTGTATTTCATGATCATTTCAGCTCTCACTTTTTCTTATTCTAATCTCTCCCCCTCAGTTGGGTTATCCTCCCTTTTGACCGGGGTAATATGAGCTGTTGAAGTTGATTGAGTAGAAATAGAAACTTTCTGAGCCAATAATTGTTGGACTAATTCTTTGATTTCTTTCATTTCAGTGCGCTGCTGCTCTTGCACTTCCAAGATTTTCCTTAAAGAATAGTGAATTTCAGTGACTTAGGCCTCCAGATTTAAAATCCTTTGGTTGTGTGCAGTGTGTGCAGTGTGTGGGGTCTTTTTTTTGTTAGTAGGTGTCTCACTCCTCACTGTTTTTGTTTGAGCATGACCCTCAACACTCACTCTCAGCTGATAAGGGTCAGGAATAGAAGATCACTAAGGTTAAGTGTTTCACTCATTTCCATGATAACATTGAGATCTTCTGTACCTGTAATAAAATCCATATCCCTTCTATGGGTAGGTTGCATCTCCGCCGGACCACTTTGGGTGAGGAGAACTCATTTTTCAGGAACTTGGGGGGTTAAGACCGAGTGTGGTCACCACTGTGGATTTTGTAATGATTGGCAAGTTTGTAGAATCCGTGATGCCAGCTGAAGCCATTAAAGGCATTACCTGCTCAGAGACACCCTGAACAGGTTCTACTATTGAAGCAGCATATACTCTATGAATAGAGTCTACATCCCTTCTATGGGTGTGTTGTCCCTCCACCCGACCTGATAAGGTAGGGATTACCTTCTGTGTATGAGCTAGAATTTGAATCTCAGAGGGGGTCACCACCTCAGGCAATGTAGTGATTGACAAATGAGAGCCTATGGTGCCCCGCGATGCCTGTGACGGCATTTCCACTTGACATGGTGATGCTGCTAACACAACTACTCCTTGAATGGAGACCTCTTCCCTTCTATGGGAGAGTTGCCTTTCCACTTCACCCACTTGGGGAGGGAAAACATCCTGAATAGGATCTGGAGATGTTAAGTCCAGGGGGTTAACACATTTGACAATGTAATGAATGGCTCGTGAGAGTCAGTGATGCCCCCAACTGTTTGTGAAGACAAGTTCTGAATTGGATCAACCAAAACAGTACTAGCGACTGAAGTAACGAATATTATTAAAATCTCTGTTTCTGTTCCCGTACCTTTCAGGATTTTATCAATTTCAGAATTGAGGTTACAAAGAAAAATAATGTTGTCAGAGATTGGAGAATCAGTTTCCTGGCCCACAGTTGCCATAGGTTTAAAATTTATTTTATGACTTTTTCAAGAGGGCAGAGCTGTAGGGGATATTTCAATAATTTCCTGATTCGATAGGGACTCACTCCTATCATCTAAATTAAAGGTTCTTTTTCTGGTTTTGGGAAATGAAGGAAATGTTTGTTATTCTCTGGCAGTGGTTAGAACCGGTTGGTCTTGACCAGCTTCGATGGCCACTGAGGGCTCTTGTGTGTGCATTGTCATTTGAGGCACAGTAGGAGATATTGTGACAAATTCATCTTGTAAGAACGTAGAAAAGTCAAAATTTAGAAGTGTACCTTCTTCCATTTTCTCATCAAAGAGATCAGGAATGTACACTTCTGTAGTCTGAGGCTCTTCCACTATTTCCTCCACAGCTACCTCCTTTGTTGTAGTCTCAAGGCTTTTCCTTTGTTCTTCTTCTTCAGGAATTGGTTCTTGCTCATGTTCAGAACTAGCTTCTTCCATAATTTCATCTTCTTTATCTCTGCCTGGTTCTTCTTCTTCAGTTGCTGCTGAGTTTCCAGATTCACTTGTAGTTTCAGCTTCATTGTCCTCTTCAGATATTGTTGTTTCTACTTCTTCTTCTGCAACTTCTTCTTCTTTTTCTTCTTCTTCTTCTGCATCTTATTCATTAACCTGTCTAAGAAGAGCAAAGTAATCTCTGATAGTGTCTGTCATTGGAGCAGGTGTATACATGTTAGGATAATCATCCTCATTTTGTAGCAAAAAGATTGTCTTGAACTGAAGTGAGGGTGACTCTTCCAACTGAATGTTCTGAAACCCTTGTAGTTGATCATCTCTCAGCACTTGATTCAACACCAGCTGCAAAAATCTAGGATACAAATAAAAGTTTTCCATTTTTGCCTAGTTCTTGAGAATCTTTGCCATGATCAACTTCGTAAACTTTATTCTGGACCCAAAAACCACTGCATACCCAACCACTTTATTGAATTTTGTAATTCCATGGATGCCACATGTCTTTGGTGCAAATCCATGAGACATGATGTTGAAAAATAAGTTCCACTCCTTAGGTAGGTGATTCTTGTAAATCATCTTCGGAAGATTATTATTTACTCTGGTGCAGTGCATGAACATGAAGAAATTGTTTAAGTCTGCTTGAGATGGCTCATCTTCAAAATTCTCAGATGGCAGATGAAGTGCTCTATTGATGTCATTCTCAGTTATTCGCACCTTCTTTCTTTGAATCTTGCAAGTAAAGACCGAGATTCCTTCTGTAGATGTGTCTTGAGCAGACTTCTATACCTGTCTTAATAAATTTCTATTCAAAGGAACAGAAGTCGTTAGTGCATATCATACTATAGAATGTTCATTTAAAAACCTATCCCAGTTATCTAACTCTCCTGCTTCAGTCCAATTATCTACTAAAATTGACAAATAATTAGTCTTTTAAATCTCGAAATGACCTGCCATTTAATTAAAATGAAAGATAAATTTTATGAATTAAAAATTACTAATAAATGACGAATTAATTAAGTAAATTATGAACTAAAACCCTAATATTAAAATTACTTAGATTAACTAGAAATTAAAAATATGAAGAACTCCTAGTAATTTTAAGCACACTTTAATTTTATTACAATTTTTAATCGATTTAACAGTTAATAACCCTAGCCAATCAGTTCATTTTTTGGTAAAAATGAGAATTTTAGAAACTTGACCACAATCAAAGGGACCACTTGCCAATGATAGAAATGATTGTGGGATTCACAAATCTGGTCTTAGATTAAAAAATGGACAAAATTGACTGAGTTTAGTTCGATTAAAAGTTGCAGATCTGAGTATTTTTGTTGCGCCTTCAATGGTGTGTCTACTGTGTATGTATAAAAGAAACGCAACAAAAACCTTGGATTTAATTTATAGGCGCCACAACATGAAGAATTTTTTTTATAAGTATTTATGTTGCGCCTGTATAGTGCTTGCACTGTGTATGCGCCATTAAACAAAACTGGTGCAACTAAATTACTAGTAAAATTTTTGTTGCGCCTCCACAGTGTGTTCACTGTGTTGGCGCCACAAAAATTAACTAGCGCCACTAAAAATAAAATCAAAATCTTCATGTATTTTATTGCGCCTTTACAGTGGTATCACTGTGTAGGCCTAACAAAATCCTATAGGCTTCACTTGACTTTTCAACATTAATTTTCTAAGTACAAAGTTCATTTTATGTTGCGCCTATACAGTCAAACAACTATATATGCGCCACTAACCATTTTAAACGCCACAAAGTACTTGTAAAATCTCAAGTTGCTCCTAGATTTTGTTACATTGAAATAAATAATATTTACGAATAATTTGTATAATTAATCAATAATAATTAATTACTCACAAATATTATTTCATAAAATATTTATTAATAACAATAATAACATTAATTGTTAAAATTATTATCATAAATAAATTACGCTTCTTATTATTTTAATTTTATTTTAAATAAGAGAATAAATATAAATATTTATCCTTTTTATTTAAAATGAATTCAAATAATATTTAAATATATAAGTGCCAAGAATTTATCAATTAAATACAAGCACTTAAATATTTTCTAAGATCAAAATTAAATAAATAACAAAATAAATTAGTATGTATGCACAAAATATTTATCTAATTTAAAATCCTAAGTACTGAAAAACAATTTGGTAAATAAATTCACAATTCCTAAAAATATTGAAATTAATTAACTAGTGAATTTATCAGCTTCAAATTGCAGTTTTTGATTACTAACTAATTAGTTAGTAGAATTTAAATCTCAAGTTCACAAACCAATCTAGTGAAAGTGATTTCATCCAGTGGTTTAGTGAAGATGTATTCAATTTGCTACTCTGTAGGTACAAAATATAACTCTACAGTACCATTCATGACATGCTTTCTAATAAAATGATACCTGATATCAATGTGCTTGGTCCTTGAATGTTGAACAGGATTGTTTGTAATGGTTATGGCACTTGTGTTGTCACAGAATATTAGAATTTTGCTCAACAACAGTCCATACTCTTGAAGTTAGTTCCTTATCCACAAAATTTATGCACAGCAACTTCCAGCAACAACATATTCAGCTTCAGCTGTTGACATTGCAACTGAGTGCTGCTTCTTGCTATACCAGGACATCAATCTTCTACCAAGGAATTGACAACTCTCTGATGTACTTTTTCTATCAATCCTACAACCTGCATAATCAGAATTTGTATAGACAATAAGGTCAAAACATGTATCTTTAGGGTACCAAATTCCTAGATTCAGACTTCCCTTAAGATACGTAAAACTTCTTTTAACAGCTATAAGATATGATTCTTCAGGATCTGATTGAAACCTAGCACACAAGCATGTAGCAAACATAATATATGACATACTTGCAGTTAAGTAAAGTAATGAGCCGATCATACCTCTGTAGCTTGTGATGTCTACCCTCTTACCAGGCTCATCTTTACTAAGCTTAGTGGCAGTTGCCATAGGGGTTTTTGTGACACCCCCAGATTCAGGGTCAGGGATCCAGGCCATCACGGTCCACTTCCAACAATAAATTACTCACATGTCTAACAATTATATCAACAACATATACTACTGACCCCAATCCAATTGCACAACTCGAGCCATAGTATCAGAAAATGAACTTAAAATAATAACCGTTATTATAATCCAACCGTAATAAACTCAGGATCTCATGCTACTAATATAACCTCTTTCTGAAGTTACATTAGAAGTTAACATTGTTTCAATATTTATTATTACATTGCATATTTTACAACAAGTCTTAGGATTCTAAACTGAAATTCTATCTAGCTTACACCACCTGTAGAAGCCTTGAACCTGACTAACTCAAGCTCGGGCCTCTCATTTCCTTTGCATCACATGGACACGTCTTACTGCAAGATTTAAAGTTTACAAAAAACAAGAATAAGCCAAATATTGCTCAGCAAGATATATATTAGAATATTTTTGTAATTTGCACCAAGAAAAGGGTGGTAACCAATATTAATTAAATTAAGTAAAATTAATTTATTATAAAAGATATGACTTAATATGACTTTTAATATAATTCAACTGACTTGTTAAATAAGTCATACCGAATATTAATTAAAATTCATACCGAAATATTGAAGAAAAAGTCTTACCGAGTGGTTTAATTAAAAGTCATACTGAGATAAATTTTAATTAATTGATTAAAAGTCATACCGAACTTCTTGATCAAAAGTCATTCTGAAGAATGGAAAGGTCATACCGAGCAAAGGGATAAAAGGTCATACCGAGATATTTTTTTATTTAATTAAAAAGTCATACCGATTTTTTAATTAATAAAAAAAGTCATACCAATTTTTTAGAAGTCATACCCAGCCTTTTGAAAAGTCATACAAGTGTGAAAAATGTCATACATACTTAAATAAAGTCTGTAAAATGTTATGTGCTAGAAAGTAATACAAGCTTTTCTACCTCTATAAATATGAAGCTTTCACTTCATATTTTAGTGTCGATTGAAAACATTCAAATTTATAAATTTGTATGCATTGTAATATTCACAGATCTATGTGCTCATGTGTCTCCTTTCCTACTACACACCTTTCATCAACAAGAGTGTGTTCTTGTGATCGTGCAGACTCTTTACAATGTAGAGTGGGATGACTCCCAATTTGAATAAATACATTCTGTTGAGAGAATGCATCCAGTAATATGTTTAATCCTTTTTTAACATCTGCACCCTGTTGGGAGGATGTAGAGTGGTCTAGAGAGGTCCCTTTCTTTTTCTTCCTCCTGGTCAGAAAACCTCAGGAGACTCAGGTTCAATATTTGTATCTTCTACTATTACATTAATTTTCTTAGCAGCTGTTTTCCACTTTCTCTTTTCAACTACATCCTATTGAGAGGATGTAGAGGTTGGTTGACTATCATCTAGTGGATTTGAAGAAAGGTCAGCAGTTGGGTAAAGAGTCCTTGGATTAGGTGCATTAGGTACTTCTTCCATCTTGGGACCCTCTATTGCTTGCAAGTAACCATGTGTAGGTTGCACAAGTGGATACCCTTCAAATACACTTCTCATATGAGGTGTGATTTGAAGAGGTATATTCACTGTGGTTCTCCTGTCCAATGTAGCAACAATGATTTTTGACATGGACTTAGAATAGCCAATTCTATTTTTTGTTCATCCTAGGCAGTTCAATCACATTAGCATTCTTATAATTTAAAATTGATTGAATGAAGCGAGAGAAGAAAATCTCATTACCTCTCTTGGGAATTTTGGTTATGAGTTCCCCAAGGATGAGCCTGCCTACATTGAGCTTCTAATTGTATGCCAAGGAGTAGGTCAGCTTCAAGGCAATGGAGCTGATTTGATCAAACCCTGTCTTCCTGTAAGTGAAGACCCTTAGTAGAGTGTCATACAGAAATGACCACTCCTTTCGAACAAGTTTTTTGTCGAGCTTTCCCAGTTTGGTTTCATCAAAATATCTGATGAACTCCATAAAGTCCACCAGGTCAGTGTCACTTGGCACATCATCAAACTTTTCAGTTGGGAGTGAGAGGCTTGCATTGACATCATCTTCATTGAAGCTTATTTTCTTTTCTTGAATCTTGCAGGTTACTAGCACTTTGGAACTCCCATCTTCAAGTGCATTTTCCTCCCATTTAGCAGTGTTCCAAAATTGCCCTAATATGTCAAGATAGAGAGTGGGGTTTGACAGTAGAGCTTCTTTAAAGTAGGAATCGATGAGAAACCAAGTGAAACACTTGTACTGCGGATTGGCATCAGCATCTCTTGCAATTGCTAGAAAGTTCATCTCAAGGATGATGTACACCTCAGTTGCAGGGTTGGAACTAGAAGAAGCCATTAGAATAGTGTGTAGAAAATAGAAATGAAGAAGCAAAAGAGTTTAAAAGAAAACAAGAGAGAATTCGAGTGTAACTGTTGAGAGAAAAAGTTCTTTGAGTTTGCGATTAAGCGTAGAAATGAATTGTTAGATATACTTTGCTATTTATATGACTTAGACAACTCGACTAGAATTGTAATCAATTTTCAATGATCGAGAACTCAGAAAATGAATAAAGTAAATTTAGTAGAGAACTGTCAGAAATTGATTGAGAACTCATGTATGTATGCATATTCGAGAACTTTATTTTATACTCAATCGAGAACTCTATGACACAAAGCTGATCGAGAACTCTATTAATGACTATCCGAGAACTCAAGGATTGTAACTAGTCGAGAAGTCAGAAAAAAGTGGCAACTTAATTACAAACTTCAGTTTTGAAAGTTTACTCTATTTTACTTGGAAAATAAAATAAAAATTTATCAAACACATTTTTCAGCCTAAATTTAAATTAAATTAATTTAATTTGAGAATAAAAATGCATTTGTTAAATATTCCTATAGAATTTAATATCACACTTGTTATTTAAGGATGCACAGGTATAATAATTCTTTTCAGGTTTACTTAGAACGTGAAAATAGTTCCAAGCTACAATTTTGATTTTTCAAAAATAATGTATAAAAATATGACCAATATATTTATAAATATATACCAATTTATTTCACTTAGATAATCATTGAGCATTCATGTCTGTGAAATAATTATTTTAACATTTAGGTAGATATATTTATTTGGCTACTTAAATAAAAGAATTTAGCATTCCAATCTCACTAACGAACCTGTTGAAGGTGGCTTCATATAGTGATTTAGTAAATATATCAACCAACTATTTTTGTGTAGGAACATAGAATAATTCAATCACACCATTTTCTGCATGTTCCCTCATGAAATGGTACCTTACATCAATATGCTTTGTCTTTGAATGGTTCACTGGATTTGTAACAATGGATATTGCACTAGTATTGTCACGCATGATAGGAATTCTCTCCAAAACTAGTCCATTTACTAATTTCTTATCCAAAGCACTTGAGCACAGCAACTCCCAACAACTATATATTCAGCCTCAGCTATGGAAGTTGAAAATGATTGTTGTTTTTTGTTATACCATGACACCAATCTCTATCCAAGGAACTGACAGCTTCCAGATGTGCTCTTTCTATCCACTCTGCATCCAGCAAAATCAGTATAAGAATATCCAACTAGGTTGAATCTTATTTCCATTCCGTACCACAATCTCATTTGTGTTGTTCCTTTCAGATATCTCAGAATTCTTTTGACAACAATGAAATGAGTTTCCTTTGGATTGTCCTAAAATCTTGCACACAAACATATAGAGAACATAATGTCTAGCATACTAGCTGTTAAATAGAGTAGAGATCCAATCATTCCTCTATAACTCTTCATATCTACACTCCTGCCATTCTTATCTTCATCAAGTTTGATAGCTGTAGACATTGGAGTTTTTGCAAGTGAGAAATCTTGCATATCAAACCTTTTGAGCAAGTCATTAATGTACTTGGTTTGACTTATGAAGATGCCATCTGTTCTTTGACTTATTTGAAGGCTTGGAAAATAATTGAGCTCTCTCATCCTGCTCATTTCATATTCACTTTGCATGAGCTTAGAAACTCTTTGACACAACTTATCATTTGTAGAGTCAAAAATGATATCATCCACATTAATTTGAACTAAGATGATATCCTCACCATGCTTCTTGTAAAAGAGAGTTTTATCAATTGTTCCTCTAGTAAATTGATTTTCTAGTATAGAAACTTTGACAAAGTGTTATACCATGCTCTAGGGGCTTGTTTGAGACCATACAATGCTTTGAGAAGTCTGTAGACAAAATCCGGAAATTTAGAATCTTCAAAGCGAGGTGGTTGTTGTATATAAACCTCTTCTTCGAATTCACCATTTAGAAATCCACTTTTGACATCCATTTGATAGCCTTTGAAATTTGAATGTCCTGCAAATGCTAGAAAAATTCTTATTACCCCTAGTCTTGCAACAGGAGCTACACATCTTGCAGTTGAATTTGTTTCTTCCTAATTTGAGTTGTTTGCATTTATTTTAGATCCTTGAGAAGCTCCCCCTGAATGAATGCTAGGGTTGTGTGGAGAGTTCTCAAGTTGTATGTGACTGAAATCATCAGTATGTCTCTCTTCATTTACCATGTAAAATTTCTACATGTGAGCCTTCATGTGCATTGTCATCTTTTTCATTTTTAGATACTTCCACTTTAATTTCATTTTTAAATCTCAAGGTATCACAGTTTTTTCTTTCAAGACTCATGGCAGGAAACTTGAGTCATCAAAAGTCACATTTGTGCTTTCCATCACTTTTTGTTGATCAATCACATATACTCCATAGACAATCTTATCCAAGGAGTATCCAACAAAGATTCTTTCATATGCTTTGGCTTGAAATTTTCCTAGATTATCAGCATCATCTTTGAGAATAAAACATTTTGTTCCAAACACATGCATATGACTGACAGATGGTCTTCTGTTTATCATGATATGATAAGGAGTCTTTCCAATAGGTTTTCTGATAAATGTCCTATTTTGAGTGTAACATGAAGTCTTGACAACTTCAGCCCAAAAGTTTGTTGGTAGACTGGATTCTGCTAACATGGTCCTTGCACCTTCAATTAAAGTCCTGTTTTTCCTTTCAACAACTCCATTTTCTTGTGGAGTTCTTGAAGGGTTTCGTGACACAAACGCAGCGGAATAAACGCGAAAAATAAATCAAAATAGCGAAACCCTCCGCAGGATCCATGCGAAAACAAAAGATTTAATTCGGAGATAAAGAATAAATACATTTAGAAGCTTTAACAGTTCATTAATGGAAGATTAATGAAGGTCCAAAGCTTGTTTAATCACCACGTATCCCGCTCTCGCGATCTATGCTCTACGGTATCCACACGAACACTTTTCATGAAGGATTGATGTGTACTAGCACCCGAAAACTTCTTCTCTCTCTATCTTCCTCCTCTCTCAGAGCGGCTAGGGTTTTTTGTAAAATCTCTATTTTTTATTAAATCAGCCCATAAGAGATTATATAGAGAGAGGAATAAGTTTTCTAATTATAATCCAATTATAATTAATACTAATCCAAAATTCTAAATTATTTAATTAAGTCTCACTTAATTAATTAATTATTAATTTTGGAATTAGTTTAAGTAATTCATTTATTCTATTTATATAATTAATTAAGTCATACTTAATTAATATCATAAATAAAATAAATTACTTATTTAATTTAAATTCATAATTTAAATTATTTCTCCTTCAAGCGTTCTTTGTGTGTGACCCTGTAGGTTATTATTACGTTGGCAACAATTTTAATATCTAATTAAAATTGTAAACAATGAGCGGCATCTAGTAATACATCATTGCTACCCAAGTAATAATAATAAATCGGTGATTCGATTAAGCCTTTCGTGAATAATGCTCCATGTAATATAATCCCTTTAATCTTGATATTATAGATTAAACTTAAGGCATGTCTCGTGTCATCCTCTTCATAATTTAATCTTTATTTTCTTGATCGATGAGTAGACTATTAAAATCAAATCAACATTTGAGCACGGCCGTGCATTTCATAGTCTCACTCAAACAAGAGGCCAATAATATCACTCCTAAAATTAGGAGGATTAAATCCCATCTAGATCATTCATATTTCTCATACGATTCATAATATACCCAATGTCCACTTTTATCATCACCCGGTCAAAGGTAACTTTTAATGTAATCAAAGTATATTAATTCTCGTATAGAAATATAATGATTTCAGGTCTAAGGATCATTACACCATTATCACAGTGAGAATTACTTATGACACTTACTTAACATGTAAAATCACACAGCGGGTCATTCCAGTGCCATGCATTGATACATGCACTTATGTTCTTGACTTTAGTATCCCCATACCTATGACCAATGAGATGTGGTCATCTGTCAAGAAACATACTAGTCTTTGTGCATTATTATTGTCCTTAAATAATAATACCCGACTAGGGAATTTTAGGAATAAGATACTATTCATATAATCTCATTTTTAAGTCACATACTTAAAGATATATAATACGTATCAAAATTCCAAGGACATTTATTATGCTTTCAATTTATTACGCAGTAAATAAAACATAATAAATAAATAATAATCAATAAAACATAATCCTTAATAATAAATATTTTCCTTAAAATATAAAAAGTATTGTCTCTAGAGCACAATTACTAACAATCTCCCACTTGTACTAGAGCCAATTACCCAAGTATCCAATACTCATGGAACTAGTGTGACTTTCGTGCTTCTGCTGCGACAAAGCCTTAGTCAGTGTGTCTGCAATATTATTATTAGTATACACTTTACATATATGTATATCTCCTTGATCATTAATCTCATTAATTAGGTGATATCTCCTAAGTACATGCCCAAACAGCCTCCTTGACTGCTTCACAAGCATCAATATACTCAGGTTCTATTGTAAAATCAACAATTGTCTTTGCTGTGAACCATTCCAGCAATAAAACACAAAGCCAGACAGAAACATTAAATTATCGTTATACATATCATTGCATACATTATAAAACCAACTGCTGACGCATATGGAATTTTACTCATGCAGTCCCTATCATCCAATGATTTAGGACAAATTTTATTTTGAGATCACTATCCCATGAGACATTGGGACATATCCATTTTAGTCTCTTTGCATTTGAAATCGATGCAAAACTTTGTCAATGTATGTACTCTAAATTAGGCCGATCAATCACCTTGATCTATCTCTATAGATCTCGATCCCTAATATATATGTCACATTACCTAAGTCTTTCATTGAGAAATTATTTCTCAACCAAGTCTTCACAGTCTGTAGAGAAGGAATGTCATTCCCTATTAGTAATATATCATCAACATATAATACTAGGAATGCCACATGGCTCCCACTAAACTTCTTGTAAACACAAGTTTCATCTTCATTCTGAATAAAGTCAAACTCTTTTTGACTGTTTCATGAAAACAAATGTTCCATCTCCTCGAGGCCTGCTTTAATCCATAAATGGATCGACGTAACTTACATACATTTCCAGCATCCTTTAGATCAACAAAACCCTTAGGGTGTGTCATGTACACATCCATATCTTCTTCAAGGCTCTCATTTAAGAAAGCGGTTTTGACATCCATTTGCCAGATTTCATAGTCATAGTAAGCAGCTATAGCAAGCAAAATCCTGATGGACATGACCATAACAACTGGCGAAAAGGTCTCATCATAGTCAATACCATGAATTTTCTTGAAATCTTTTGCCACCAATCGTGCCTTATAGGTCTGTACATTAGCATCCATGTCGGTCTTCTTCTTGAAAACCCACTTGCACCCTATAGGTTTTACCCTTTCAGGTGGATCAACCAAAGTCCATACTTGATTAGTATACATGGATTCCATCTCAGATTTAATGGCATCCAGCCATCTCTTAGAATCTGGAGTGTTTATAGTATCTAGGTAGGTGAGAGGCTCATCTTCATCCACAAGCATCACATCACCATCTTGAGTCAAGAGAAATCCATATTATCTCTCGGGCTCATGGCGAATCCTACTAAACCTACGAACACCTGTGTTTCTTGAGCAGTATTATTTTTCTTGTACATTCTACTCAGGTTCCTCCACTGGTTCAACGTTATCATGTGGGTCTCAAACTTCATTGAGATCTATTATCCTCCCACTGTCTCTCAGCAGTTCGAGCAACAAACACTTTGTTCTCGGAAGGATTATAGAAAGAATAACCCCTTGATTCAATTGGGTATTCCACAAAATTACATTTGTCTGTTTTGGTCCTAGCTTGTCAGAGATTAGACGTTTCACAGACGCTTCACATCCCCAAATTTTCATAAATGACATGCTGTGACGTTTCTCAGTCCATATCTCATAAGGATTCTTTTGAACCATTTTAGTAGGAACAATGTTAAGTGTATGTGAAGCCGTTTCTAGAGTGCAACCCCAGAAACTAATTGGAAGATTTATTGACTCAACATTGATCGCACCATGTCCAACAAGGTGTGATCCCTCCTATCAAAAACCTTTCTTTGATATTTTCTACTTCATCTTTATAGTCTTTGAACTTTTCAAATGATTTGGATTAGTTCTTCAAAAGATACATATATCCGTATCTACTAAAATAATTAGTAAATTTTATGAAGTTAATAAAATCTACCTTTTGTCATCGTACACATATGACCACATACATCACTATGTATAAGTCATACCCATTCAATGATCCATTCACCATGTCCGGTAAAAGGAGCTTTAGTCATTTTGCCAAATAAGCCAAGATTCGCATCCTTTTGTATAATTCATAATCAAACTTTTCCATGAATGCATCCTTATGTATTCTGAAAATGCGTTTCTCATTAATATGGCCTCAACAACAGTGCCAAAGGTAATATTTTATTTGAGTCACTTTAGAACATATAAATTGTTAATTAGATGTGCAACATTATAAGGCTCATCATCAAAATAGAATAAACAACTATTGTTATAAAATGAAAAAGCCTTTCTTGTCCAAACAAGAAACTGAAATAATGTCTCTGCCAATTGCAAGCACGCTATAACAATTATTAAGTTCTAAATTTTTCTTATAGGCCAAAAATTAAGTAACGAGTTCCTCGAACCAGAGCAACTATCTTTACTCCAATTCCAACCCGATACCTTAAGCTTGACCCTTATTGATCATCATCTTCCGATCTTCCAATTAAGCATGACAGTTTAATTTCCAGTCTCCCAACTTTCCACAGAAGTGACAATCGTCTTCTTTATCAACACCTCATTCAGACTTTAGAGTCTGCTTTAGGGATTGAACTTTGGTTTGACAACGGAACTAGATCAAATCTTCTCCTTGCCTTTCCATTTTCCTTTCCCTTTTGCATTCCCTATGTTTACCATCAATATAGTAGTAGTTCATGCATTTATCATATTACTTTCAGCAGTTCTCAACATGCTTAGCAACTCAATGGGTGTTTTACCAATCTTATTCACTTTATTGTTCATAACAAAATAAGAATAATATTTGTCCAAAGATTGTAAGATCAAATCTAACTGTCTCCAGACCAATCTGGAAACCCAAAATATCAATGGTATTCATTATACCCTATAATCTTTAGAACATGTGGTGTAACCGGGTCTCACTCTCCCTAATTGTAAGTGTATAGTGCCCTTTCAAATATATCTTGTGCTCAATCGTTTCATAAGCATCTATATGCTTGTATTGCTTCTTAAGCTCAGCACATATATTTGCGAGCATGAGACATGAAACATCAGTCGCAACATCAATTTGCTTCCAATAAGCACTATGATTTGCACATGTTACATTCTCAACTTTAAGAGCAGGGGAAGAGATTTGACTAATATCGTGGTGCCCGAGGACGATCCTCAAGCTCCTATGTCAGTCAAGGAAATATATTCTCGTCAACTTGTCCTTCTCAAGAACTGATCGCATAGAGAAGTTGTTTGTGTTTATCATTTGATATCTACAATATTAAAGTGCATAAAATAAACTAGGTTGCAAATTTAATATTAATTATGTTTAAGTGATTATGGTATATCATCATATACCTCCCACTATTTTTATCAAACTAATAGCCCTTACTATTAATTTGGAAAGTATATCCCATAATTCTTTCTAGTGAGCCAAGATCCATATTTCGTCATGTCCTAAGTCAACCACTGGAAGTCCTTAGAAAATGATTATTTAGGTAGACAACAATTGTCAATTATATCATATATAATTCTTGGATAGTTTGGTGAACAACGATTGATCTTATCTATCTAATAGACTTTTAACCAAACTCCATGCTTCTAAGTTCATAATAGTTGAATATAACCGTTTATTTTCACTTATTATGACGACTCAGTTAAGTTAGACCCAATGATACAACGGCCGAATATAACCGTTTATATTCGTCGCATCTCACCACAATAGATAGGAGTCCCCTGCCACTGACAGTCCTTCCCCTTATCGATCTAGGATTCGATGAGTGTTCATTCATTGGAAAGCATCCGAGTAAAACTTAATATTTTGTTAAGGGGTTTTAGAAAATTTATAACGATCATGATCACATCATAAAGAGATCCTCAATTTTTCCTTGAACCAAATATTTCAAATCGACATCTTAAATTGTTCATTTCCCAGGTAGATGGAGGATACCAATGGTCACACTTAAAACCCATCAGCCTTACGAATACGCATATCCGCTTTTGTCAGAAAATCCCAATTATAGATATCAAAAATCCATATTTAATTCCGTGTTTTAAAAATCCATATTTCATAAACACAAAAATCTCATGATCGTTTGTTAATTTTAAAATCTTGAATCGTTACAGATTTTATCTTGTTTAAGCAAACATGGCATGGGTGTCGTATCTAATACATACATGATTAATCAATATTAAGCATGCATCTCAATTATATCTACGCATACATACCAATACATGCAATCATATACATATATAAAATGTGCGTAAATTAAACGTGTTTGGTTATGGCCCCATCCTATATGATATTTCCAAGCTAATGGAAATATCAAGGTCAGTCTATGGTGGTTTTAAAAATACTATCTATTACATGTCTTCTTTCTTCATTGCTCCATCATCCCCTTTTGGATCGCCTCCTTGCTTGCAAGTCTTCATTGATAATTACATTGAATAATAAAAATAAAACTATTCTAATGAAATTACAAGAAGAACTCGAGTTACATTCGAGATAATTAAATTACAATGAATAAACGACATGCAAGTCGTATTTAGAAACCAAAACCATAAATCAAAACCACTATCCTATGGGTCTTTAGGCCATAACCATCCACCATGCTATCATATAACACATATAATATATCTCATATTATATAATCATATCATATAATCATATATAACAAATTTCGAAATTTCAGAAAATTAAAAACAGATTTCTGAAGACAATAAATCGCTATTTCGAGACCCTTAATGACGTCAAACGCCTTACAGACCCGTCGTTGATAGCATAGCTATTAGTTTTGTTCATTGGCCCGATTCCAGTCAGAAAACACATATCGTTTACGAAAATCGGATACAGCAGTCAGATTTCTCCAAATCTGACGGTGTTTCAGAAATCGTATCATATACAATTCTCATAACAAAAACAAGCATATATCATATATACATATACAGAGATACATACAATCATCATATGATTATACATTACATGAATATCATATATTCATAATATATACATACATATACTCAAAATTTTAGAAAATCAAAAAATTTTCTGAAAATCATAAATCACCGTTTTGGAGGCTGTAACGACATCTAATGGCTTACAGACGCAGAGCTGACTTTGTCAGTATTGCTCAGTGACCCGATTCCAGTCAGAAAACACATATCGTTTGCGAAAATAGGACAACGGACACAGATTTCAGAAAATCAACGGCAGCCGTTTCAGAATTCGTATCGAATACGATTCCCATAATAAGAACAAACATGTATCATATACATACATCAACACACATAATCATCACATGATTATATATCATATAAATATCATATATTCATAATATATATAAACATATACATATTATATCAATATAAAATCATGATAGATCACATACATGCTTATATATCAAAAACTGTTAAGCACATAACCGAATTAAAACGTTTCGCAAGTAGCTCTGATGCCATTGAAGGGTTTCGTGACACAAACGCAGCGGAATAAACGCGAAAAATAAATCAAAATAGCGAAACCCTCCGCAGGATCTATGCGAAAACAAAAGATTTAATTCGGAGATAAAGAATAAATACCTTTAGAAGCTTTAACAGTTCATTAATGGAAGATTAATGAAGGTCCAAAGCTTGTTTAATCACCACGTATCCCGCTCTCGCGATCTACGCTCTACGGTATCCACACGAACACTTTTCATGAAGGATTGATGTGTACTAGCACCCGAAAACTTCTTCTCTCTCTATCTTCCTCCTCTCTCAGAGCGGCTAGGGTTTTTTGTAATATCTCTATTTTTTATTAAATCAGCCCATAAGAGATTATATAGAAAGAGGAATAAGTTTTCTAATTATAATCCAATTATAATTAATATTAATCCAAAATTCTAAATTATTTAATTAAGTCTCACTTAATTAATTAATTATTAATTTTGGAATTAATTTAAGTAATTCATTTATTCTATTTATATAATTAATTAAGTCATACTTAATTAATATCATAAATAAAATAAATTACTTATTTAATTTAAATTCATAATTTAAATTATTTCTCCTTCAAGCGTTCTTTGTGTGTGACCCTGTAGGTTATTATTACGTTGGCAACAATTTTAATATCTAATTAAAATTGTAAACAATGAGCGGCATCTAGTAATACATCATTGCTACCCAAGTAATAATAATAAATCGGTGATTCGATTAAGCCTTTCGTGAATAATGTTCCATGTAATATAATCCTTTTAATCTTGATATTATAGATTAAACTTAAGGCATGTCTCGTGTCATCCTCTTCATAATTTAATCTTTATTTTCTTGATCGATGAGTAGACTATTAAAATCAAATCAACATTTGAGCACGGCCGTGCATTTCATAGTCTCACTCAAACAAGAGGCCAATAATATCACTCCTAAAATTAGGAGGATTAAATCCCATCTAGATCATTCATATTTCTCATACGATTCATAATATACCCAATGTCCACTTTTATCATCACCCGGTCAAAGGTAACTTTTAATGTAATCAAAGTATATTAATTCTCGTATAGAAATATAATGATTTCAGGTCTAAGGATCATTACACCATTATCACAGTGAGAATTACTTATGACACTTACTTAACATGTAGAATCACACAGCGGGTCATTCCAGTGCCATGCATTGATACATGCACTTATGTTCTTGACTTTAGTATCCCCATACCTATGACCAATGAGATGTGGTCATCTGTCAAGAAACATACTAGTCTTTGTGCATTATTATTGTCCTTAAATAATAATACTCGACTAGGGAATTTTAGGAATAAGATACTATTCATATAATCTCATTTTTAAGTCACATACTTAAAGATATATAATACGTATCAAAATTCCAAGGACATTTATTATGCTTTCAATTTATTACGCAGTAAATAAAACATAATAAATAAATAATAATCAATAAAACATAATCCTTAATAATAAATATTTTCCTTAAAATATAAAAAGTATTGTCTCTAGAGCACAATTACTAACAGTTCTTGGAGCTGAGAATTGGTGAGTAATTCCATTTTCTTTGCAGAATTCACTTAATGTTGCATTTTTGAACTCTATTCCATTGTCACTCCTTATAGCCATAACAGATGTTGGGCATTTATCCAATCTCCTTAGATTTTCAATGATAAACTCAAGAGTTTCATCTTTTGAGTGCAGGAATTCCACCCATGTGTATTTGGAAAAGTCATCAACCATGACAAGTTCATATCTCTTCTTAGACATTGACATAACATTTACTGGTCCAAATAGATCCATGTGAATTAATTGTAGAGGCTTTATGATTGAGGTGAATTCTTTACTTCTGTGACTTGACCTCTTCATTTTTCCTTTTTCTCATGCCTCACACAATCCTTCTATGTAGAATTCAAGTGAGGGCAAGTCTTTTACTAATTCTTTTTTAACTAGAGAACTGAGATTCTTGAAGTCAAGTGAGACAGTCTCTTGTACCAAAGCCAACTTTCACTTTCAGAAGCTTTGGTGTATAAACAACATATTTTATCCTTGTTTGCAGAGTCCAAGTCAGCTACAAACAGGCTTCCTTTCCTTACTCTTTGTAGAGCAATTTCTTTGGTTTTTTTGTGTGATATGAGGCACATTTCTTTATCAAACTCCACCTTTAGGTCTTTGTTACAGAGTTGAGTGATGCTCAACAAATTATTCTTCAAACCATTTACCAAATTCAATGTCAACATTTTCATGAATCAATTTGCCATATCCCATAGTGAAACCAATGTTGTTGTCTCCAAAGGTCACTATTGGGTCAGTCTCTTCTTTGAATTGTGACAATAGGGCCTTGTCACCAGTCATGTGCCTTGAGCATCCACTACCTAAGATCCACATAACCTTCTTCTTTTTACATGTGCCCTGCAATCAAAACAATATCAAGTTTTCTTTGGTACCCAAACTAGGTTGGGTCCTTTATGCTTAGTCATATGAATGCCATTTTTGTTATTAGCGGTCCTAGTCACTTTATCATGCATAATTTCCTTTTTCTAGTTTTGATCCCTAGCTTGGTTAGTGTTTCTTGAGCTAGATGCATTTCTAGGTATAATGGAGTGTTTTCTTCCTTTGATTAGACTAGCAGATTTAGGCCTAGCAGTTTTGTTGTTTAAATTTTGACTGATACATCCTTCAACAACCTGTTTCATTAACCTAAAGCAAGTATTCATCACATTCAGGTTACATGGCATACAATCAAATTTGTCACATAATTTTTGATTATCATGCATCAAAGGTTTAACATATCCACAAGCAAATTCACCATTATCAATAACAGGTTTCTTGCACACATGAGTAAAGTGATTTGTTGATCCACAGTTTTTACAAATCTTCTGAGGAGCATTGTGAACATGTGCATAGTTTTTATGTTTGTTAATTCCTACTTTACCATTTCTATTTGCCTTTTTCTTCTTAGCATGAACAGTTTCATTTTTCTTGACAGGTTCCTTTCTTTCAAGTTTAACAGGTGTGGACTTGGTCTTGACAATTGTTTCTTCTACATCAACATAAGGCACATTCTTCTTAGCTTATACCTCATATTCATCCTTCAACTGTTGTTTGATGACCATACTTGCTTCATCAAACTCAACAGTTGCCTTTTTAAAAATTGGAGCTTCAATATTTTTCAAAATGTGAGGATTACCAGGGAATTCAGTTTTCTTGTCTTTTGTTGACATAGACTTTTTCTTTTTAAGAGTGTCATAGTCAAACCCAAATCCAACTTTGGAACTTTCCTGGTGTTTCTTATGAAACTCTTGTAAAACTGCAGATGAGTTTTGATAAGATTTTATTTTCAGTTCATTCTCATCAATTTGGTCCCTTAATAACTTCTCAATCTATTCTAAGCAAGTAATCTTATTCTTTAAGTACTCATTCTCTTGTTTCATGGATTGCATGTTTACCAAGGATAGTTCTGGATGTTCATTCTCAACAAACAATTCATCATTAGCTTTCAACAGTCTACTAATTTCTTCAGAAGCTGTAGTCATGCTGGTATATATATTAAACATCTCAGTGCTCAATTCTTCAACAGTTTTCTTATATTTAGAGTTTGACATGTCAATAGAGGTTAGGATTGGTACCTGACTTGTTGAAGTTGATGCTCCTTCATCTGATTTGGCCATGAGTGCCAAGTTTCCATACTCTTTTTCTTCATCCTCATCAGTGTCATCCCAACACTTCCCTTCTACAATGTAATCTTTACCAGTTTTCTTTTTTAACAAGGCTTCATATTTGGCTTCCAACTCCAACTAGTCTTTGTCCTTCTTGACTGCTTTTGGCTTTCTACACTCAGTGGCAAAGTGTCTCAGTTCATCACAATTATAACACCTTATTTTTGATATTTCAACAGTTCCAGTCTTATAGCCTCCTTTGAAACTGCTTCTAAGAGTTTTCCCTTTGCTTGATGAGCCAAAGTTTGGTTTTGGCTTGAAGCTTTTGTTTTTCTTGAATCTCAAGTTTTCAAAAAAATTAGCCATAAAAGCCATGGATTTGTTGTTCATGCTCTCAAGCTCCTCAATAGTGTAGAACTCGTCTTCATCAGATTCACCTTTGACAGATTCCTTATCATCTTCTATAATCTCTTCAATTTTTAGCTTTTGGCTTGTACCAACCATTTCCATCTTCACAGGTTCTTTGATAATCAATGCACTAGAGACATTTTCTATTTTGCCTCTGTTTGCTTGAATGGGTTTCTTCTTAAGAAACTCTAATTCATAGGCCTTTAATATTCCATACAGAGTTTCTAAAGGAAGTTTTATTAGATCCATTCCTTCTCTGATAGCAACAATTTTGTGTTCCAAGTGCTCAAGAAGAGTCAACAAAAACTTCAAGTTCTTTCCTTTTATCTCATAAATTTTTTCATGTAACTGTAATTCATTGATTAGTATTTTGAACCTTTCAAAGACCTCAGTTATGCCTTCATTTGGTTTTGACATAAAAGCTTCATATTGTGAGACCAATAGTTATCTTTGGTTTTCTCTCACTTCCACTATGCCTTCAAATAATAGCTCTATGCTTTCCCAAATGTTCTTAGAAGTGGTGCAATTGACAACATTGATATACATGACCATATCTAGAGAGTCAGTCAGTATGAGCATCAGACTGTTGTCAAGAGCAACTTTCTCTCTTTCAGTGTCAGTGTACTGAAATGGATCTTTTGGTACCCATGTTGCTGGTATTACCTCTGAGCCACTAGTTGTTTTAGGAACTAGTGTCACATGCATGAATGGTCCATTCTTCAAGATCTCAGGATATATTTAGTTTGCAGTCTTGATGAATGTGAGCATTTTCTTTTTCCATAGTATGTAGTGTTCTTTGTCAAATGGAGGAATCTTGATGTTGGTAAGTTTCTGGGAACTCATTTTGATCTTTCTACTATTTGTATGTCAACAGCCTGTGCTCTGATACTACTTGTTAGGTATGAGTTACGCAGAAACTATACAGGGGGTGAAAGTATGGTTTGATTCTTTTCATTTATATGCTTTTGCTTTGATGAACTGATTTTACTAAAAATTGTAACTTATGTTATTTTACAGTGTTTACAAGAGAATTGTGAATAATAAACACATAAGTTTTGTTATTTCCCAGAACTATGCCAATATTTATAAAATGGGGGTTGAATACAAATATTAAAACTTTTTGTTTCTTTTAATATTTGTTACTGATGTTTGAGAATTAGAGAGAATATGTTTTAACAACTTAAAACTGAAAATAAATCTGAACAAAGAGATTTAAAAGAAACCTATCTACGGTTTTTACAAGGTTAGAAAATAAATCAACTATTCTTACAAAGTGCTCTAAGGTTGAACAGTTGATTCAAGAAATATTTTCTAACTTGTATATTGCTAACCATGCTACAACACTTGTTTATATACTACAAGTGTGTTTTTACAATTCCTATTCTAGGATTATTTCTACCTACCTTCCTTTTACCTTTTTCTATTTTAAAAAAAGGTTTGAAAGACAACTTTTGATTGAGTCTTCACAGCCATCCTAGAATGTCTTCCATAGGTGTGCTTTTGTCCTCTAGATCTACAACAGATAGTTTTTCTGTGTTGTTATAATCAATTGATAATTTATTGTTAATCATATCAATTGATCATTCCTTTTATCCATCAACTAATATTATCTTCAATTGATCTTTATATCTATCGATTGCTAATTGATGACTTATCGATTGATAAATATTATCAATCGATGTATCAATCGATGGGTCTTCATATCAGTTGATGGTTACTTGACTTAGTTTCTTCAATTGATCTTCTATCCATCGATGCTTCAATATCAACTGATCATCCTTCACTTTTATAATTTCATGTCTTCAAATAATTACAATTTGATAGTCTAAGTTATACATCAGTTGATGACCTATATCAATAGACTCTAACATCAATTGATAAGAATAATATCAATTGATTTACACCTTATCGATTGAAATAGACCAAGTACACCTATGCTACAATCCAAATTATTAGTTGATTCATAAAAACACTTTAATTGATAAATGGTTTCCTGATCAATTGATATTTATAACTTTCATATCAATTGATCAGTTACATCAAATAAAATTTCTATGATTCTAAGATTAATGTTATCAATAAATTATATGTAAATTCCTAACAATGTCCCCATATTTGTGTCTGTGATATGAACAGGCATAAATCTACTTGATGATAACGAAACCCTTAATTATTTTCATTCAGATAGAATCAAGAAATTTAAACAGCACTTTTGAATTTTGAAAGTACCAGTTTGATGAGTAACTTCTGCAAGTTGCTTCATTGTCTTCATCATCTTCATAATCCAGTTAGTTTTTCTTCCTTATCTTCTCAGCATTTTCCTTTAATTACCTTGTGAAAGAACTCCTCAAAATTGCTTCATCTCTGTCAGTTTCACCAAGTTGCCTCATAAGGTAATGTATTTCTTCATCTGTGATTTTGTCAAGATATTTACAGATATCAAAGAATTTTGTGTTGCCCTCCAAATCTGTAAAAATCATTGCATAATTTGGCTCTAACACCACCTTTTTGACTTGAGACTTCCATAGCTTAAGGGGTGAATCAGGTTCAACTTCTGCCTTTGATCTCCTTAGCTTTGAAATTAGTTATTGAATTTTCTAAGCAATTGTTGTGTTGAGTTTGTACTTTCTGTTGAGTAGAGGAAGAATGGTCTTCAGAACATTGTAGCTTTGCTTCATTATCACCTTCAATGAATAGGTGATTTTCACTCCATTTCCGCACTCCAACCTCATTGATTCTTCTTGGTTAGAGGTTGCAGGGTGAGTCCTGACTCCTATCAACCCTTTTTCACTGATCAATGGTATTCCTTTCAAATCATATCCTTCAATTGTAACCTTCTCATTGATTTCTTCTTGATTAGCCTGGATATTTTCCTGAACCACCTTTTCTTGAGTAAAATTTTACTTTTTCTTAGCCATGGCTATTCTCCTCCTTTTCCTTAGTAGTTGCTCCATTAATTGATCTTCCATGTTCCATTCCATTTCCATTTGTCTTGCAATTTCTTCATTTTACTTTTCTTTTTTTTGCAGCATCTGACAATCCTGATTAAATGGCTCCTTAAAGAAGCTTCTGGTCAACTGGCGCTTTCCTTCTCTTTTCTTCTTCAATCGTTATGGCTTTACCCTTTTTCTTTTCTTCAAGGGCTTCAAGATCAATTTTTAGAAAGGCTTCTGCATTTGAATTGCTTTCTTTGGCAGCCTTATGTGAATCTTCATTTATTTTTCTTGCTTGGGCAATGAACTCAACCAAGTTTCCTCTTTCTACTGCCTTTGTCACCAACTCAATGCTTTTTTCAAATCTTCAATTCTTTTCCATTCTCTCTCAGTCATTGATTGAGTTTATTTTTCCCTAGAAATCCTTCTAGCTTCTAGATCATCTTCAAACTTCTAGGATTCTTTCTTTTTCTGGTCTAAATCATCTTGGGGAGACTTAGATGTCTTTGAAGATTGATTATCTCTGTTACTTCTATATTTAATCTTTGTTGCTGCAGAACCACCAATGCCACTTGACTTGTCCATACCAGAACCACCAAAACCACCACTGCCACTGCCTTTGCCATCACCATCACCATCATTCTTCTTCTTTGTATTCTCCCCCTTTTTGTTATCATCAATTGGAGGAGGTAGTTGCATTCTGTTAAGAAACTTCTGAAGAATGGAAGCATGCAGATTCTGGCCTCTAATAATATAATCCATTTTCTTTTCTAGAGACCCCACTCTAGTTTTCAAAGATGCAAAATTCTTGGATTCCTTGACAAGCTTGTCCCTGATTTGACCCATGGTGTTAGTTGGTAGCTTCTCATCCAACCTTCTCTCCAATGCATCCTTGTTAGTATTGATAAAATCCTTGCTAGTTTCCAAATCTCTCTTCACTCCTGTCACTGTGATCTTTTGAATTTTCAGTGACTCCCTCATATAGTGAGCAATTCTCCTTTGATTATGATCTTCAATTTCTCCCTCCATCATTGCCCTCCTATATTGAGAAAGAATCTCAGTTTTAGCAGCTTCTAAGGAACCATAAATTGTGCTCATCCATGGCTCCTCATCAGAATCTTCTTCTAACTCTTCAGGTGCCATATAACATGTGTCTGTTGTATTGGTAATGCTCTCCTTCAGATTCCTGGTCCTTTGTTCGGTATGCTCAATTCCCAAAAGTTGTTCTGCATCCCTGTTACTTGAAGCAGCCAAGCCTTGATATTGTGGATCAGGATGAATGAAATTCTGTGGATCCAAGTCACCAACATCAACTTTCTCTTCAATTTCCTTATCAATTCCACTCCCACTAGCTTCTGCATTTGATATTCCCCTATCTCCTTGACTCCTTCCTCCTCTGTCATCAACTCATTTTCCAACTCCTGTACATAAAGTAGAATTATTTTATCTCTCTCACTCATCTCTTTATTTTGCATCAGGATCTCATCCTGGAATCTCACATCTCCCTCACTCATATCCTGTACACCTTCTAAGGTGGGCCCCTCAAGTGTTTCACTCTCATTCCTGGAAGAAATAGCAATGTCCTTACTCACTTCCTCTCTTTTTGCCAGGTTACAATCATGCCTCTCACTCAACTCACTCATTCCTAAGAGTGTTTGTGCAACATCAATTGATTGAGCATCAATTGATGTAAAGATGTTATCAGTTAAAGTGTTTGGGATATCCATCGATTGATGCATACCAATCGATTGATCTTGAGTAATGATCGATGGCTTATCAGTCGATGGTTGAATATCAATTGATGAAGGATCATCAATTGATAGAGTAGAAACAATTGAGGAATTGATTTGAGAAGTAATATTTGAAATGACATAAGATATGGAATCCTGAATTTCCTGAGAAGAAAATTCAAGAGAGAGTGTTGGCTTCTCCTTGAAAAATAAAGAAGAAGAATATAAAAATGTATGATTATCTATCAGAACATTTTCTGAAGATATTTGGTGAGAATGGGAAGGAAGAATAAAAGGGATTGGAATTGAGAGGGAATGGGGTTGCATCTCATATTTTATATGAGATGCATCAAACTGACTTTGTGAAGGCTTCACCACAGTTTTTTGTGATTTTGCAATGTGTGATTCCCCATGTGCAAAGGTGACTTTCTTCTTTCTTCTTTTATATGGTGTTATTGCTTTGGCATGTGTGTCCCCAATTTGGTTATGTGCCCCTGGTTGTGGGCTATTTTCAATAATGTCATCCTTTTGAGAGGATGTCAATAGAGATGTGGTATTTTCCATATTAACATCCACAGTCTTTTGAGAGACTGTGGAGTGGCTTGGATTAGGTTTCACACCCTCACTCACCTTATTCTTCTGGGTTCTTTGATGTTCCCAAGTTTTCTCACCACCTACATCCTCCTCTAATCTATCTACCGCAGTAGGTATTTTTCTTTTCTTTGATTTTACAACATCAGGTTTTTGGGAACTTGTTAAGGTTGGCTTTTTAGATTTCAATTTAGAAATTGGATGTGTGGCTTGGGTATGAGGGTTGGGGTCATTGCTAACCTTTCATGGCCACAGAAGGCAAAGAAGATTGGGAATTGGAAGAAGTTAGGGTTGAGATAAATACCTAAACAAAAGGTGGATAAATCAATTCCACAATACTGTGAAGATTGATTCTTACCAAGTCTTTGAAGACCCTTTTGTTTTGAGTCTAGCAATCAAAGGTTTCTATACTCCTGTCAATCTCAATATCCTTGACAAAACGGTTAATAATAATCATGATAAATCTAGCATAATAAATATGATTAGATCTATTAACCTTGTTTCCCAATTTTGCAGACAATTCATTGAGTAACAGGCTTCCTAAATTGGGATATCTATCTTATAAAATGATATAACCTACTTGTTGCAAACTTGTTGTTATTGCGTCAAAATTACTAACTTTACCAGAAAAACACTTTACTATAGCATCAAAGAAATATGACCATTCTTTTCTTAGATTCTTTCTAACAATACTACATAGACTAGCATCAAGAGCAGTGTAATTGATTTCTCTAAGCATGCTTCTTATCTCTGTGTCAATGGGTGCATTTTTTGTATTATTTGCAGGAATGTTTAAACACTCACCCAAGACCACAGTGGTTAGAATATACCTTTGTCCTTTGCAATCAAAGAAGATTGAAGAAAAATCATCTGCTACTTTTGCAGTTGTCCAGAACTCTTCAACTAGATTGCACACCATTTTTTGTGCTTCCGAGAGGGCCTTTGAAATCCTTGAACTCCTTAAAAATTCTATTAGAGGATGGAATTCTGTTGGGGCTTCCTCCACCATAGTGCAAGCAACGAAGTTGTTGAGCTCATAGTAGAATCCAGATTGTGAGACATTCTTTGATGATGCCATAATCGAGTTTAAAGATATAGATAAGAATTAACTGGCAAACTTGTTAGTAATAAAGAAGAAACCATAATTTGACAGTAGTAGATTAGGTTTCTTAGCAAGAGATGGATACAGAGTGAGTTCGAAGATAGAGAAAGAGAAAGAGATAGAGAAATCGTTAGTAAAATTGCAAGTAAAAATTAAAAGATGTTTTAATCTCACTATTTATATTTACTGAGTTCCCAATCAAATTCTTACTCAAAATAGAAGTTAATCGACCGTTGGAAGAAAAGTGAAAAGTAAAAGTTACCAATTTTGACAATCGACTGTTATACATACAGGAATGTATATATTAATCAATTAACAAAATAAGTAACCAGCGGCTAGATTTTGTACAGTTCGATTGATGACATGGACCCTTAAATTCCAGGTCATCGATTGATAATTAGATTATCCATCGACAGGTACATTTATCCATCGATAAATAAATATATCATCAATTGATATATTTATCTGTCAATAGCTACAACTATCCATCGATAAGTAAATATATCATCAAGTGATATATTTATCTGTCGATAGCTCCAAATATCCATTGATATGTAAAATGTTTATCAGTTGATTATTGAAGAATCAATAGATTAACAAAGTCAATGGCTACAATTAATATAAATACATAACTTGTCAGACATTTAATGGATTAAATATAATAAAGCATACCTAAATCACAGACTAATCTATTGAAAGTAGATTCATCTAATGGTTTGGTAAAAATGTCTGCAAGTTGTCTTTTACTAAGGATAAAATATAATTCAACTGTACCATTCATTACATGTTCCCTAATGAAGTGATACATAATGTCAATGTGCTTGGTTCTAGAATGTTGCACAGGATTTTCTGTTATAGCAGTTGCACTTGTGTTATCACAGAAAATAGGAATCTTGTTCATGTTGAACCAATAGTCAAGTTGTTGATTCCTCATCCATAAAATTTGTGCACAGCAACTTCCAGCTGCAATATATTCAGCCTCTGCAGTAGATGTAGACACTGAATTCTGCTTCTTGCTAAACCAGGATACAAGCTTATTTCCTAGAAATTGACATGTGCATGTAGTACTTTTTCTGTCAATTCTGTAACCTGCATACTCTGCATCTGAATAACCAATTAGATCAAATCCAGAATCTCTAGGGTACCAAATTCCAAGATTTGGGGTTCCTTCGAGATATCTGAATATTCTTTGTATTGCAATCAAATGAGATTCTCTAGGATCATCCTGAAACCTAGCACAACTTTGTTTTCTCCACCTTTCTTTCTTTTGTTGTTCTCTTTTGTATACTGGATCATGTAACTGTTTCCATCGAGCATTCAACAGATTTACTGCTTCCATTTCTAGAGGATTGTTGGATTCTGGATAAGGATGTCTGAAAAGTCTCCTGAGTTTTTCCACCTCCTGAGTAGTCCTGATCTTTGGAATATCCTCAAAATTCTTCATTATGAGCTGTGATTTCCAGTGAGTTTTATCAGCCTTAAACTGACAGTAGATCATTTTGGGGTAGCCCTTGACACGGTTAGTATTGTAGACACTAGCCGCATCTAATTCCATTCTTCTTTTCTCCTGGACTATCTCAACCAGGTACTTCAGTAGTCTCTGCTTCTCATCTACAAACGTATCCTCTACATCACCCCATTTTAACTCTTCCAGTACTTTGTCTAGAAATACAGCATCTTGAGTCTGTAGCAGCCATTTCCTACTCATATGCAAGAATGTCTGTTTCTGATCTGCATCAATGAATACCAAGGCATCAGCTGTATCATCAGCATAGGAGTGAATCCAGTATATACTTTCTCTTCCTGGAACACCAATTGCCTCCCTTATTTCTCCGTGTTCCAGCGGTCTAGAAGGAAGAGTCAAAGCTTCATCTACACTTTTTATAGCTTGTAGAATATTCCATTAGCTCTGGCTCAATCTTCACGTTGTCTAGAGGATTTGGAGCGATAATATCACATTTCCATATTTCGTTGCTTTTCTTGAATATTATCTTCTCAATGAACTCCACTGATTTTTCTTTAACATCATAAGTGAATCCCTTGCTCATCATTTGTCTACATATCGCTTTTAAGGATTCCACTAATAGAGCCATCAGATCTTCTTCCTCCATACTAACCCTCTTCATTTTTCCATCCACTACCATACGAACAACATCTGGATTGGCTGAGAATTTTGGTCCCTTGTCCTCTACTAGCTACATTAATTGATCTCTATATAGAATGCTAAGTTCCTCGGCTTGAGAATATTAAATTTTAGTTGTTAGCAAGAACAACTCTGACGCAGATCTTCTCGTGATAAATTGATCATCCACGTATAGGAAAGACTTTGGGGCACCTTCAACTAAGGTCAGAATGACTTGTCACTCCTTCACCACTGGTTTATATCCAACACGGACTTTTGAGATCATTCTTTTCAATGCATTTATATAGTCCACCGTCATTGGATTTTTCAGGTTCAAGTTATAGAAAAGATCATCTGCCTCCTTGTTATGAACTCCATTTGTACAAGTCCCCATTAGTATCTTCCTTGCATCATCCCATTTCTGTCCAATCCTCTGTTTGTCCAATTCAGTCTGTGGATCAGCTAACCTTGCAAGCTCATATTCATAATGCTTCTCCTTGAGTTCCACTTTTTTCTCTAAGAAAACAGCCTCTTCTTGCATCATTTTCATTTTAAAGAACTGAGCTTGTTCCAAAGCCAACTGTTGAGCTTTCAGGGTCTCTTCATCAACAGGTATCTCTTCTGTCTCTCCAGTAGACATCCCAGCACCTCCACCTTGTTCCTTCAAAGATCTTTTAATTGCATGTGCTAGGGGCAGGTCTTCCATATCAGAGTCTTAATCAACAACATGTACTTCTTCCTGTCGACCGCCAAAGTCAGCGAATGGTTCTTCTTCTTCAACCACCACTGCTTTACCCTTTTTCTTTCTTTGAGCCTCCTCATCAGTCACTAGCTCATTTTCCTTCATTTGCTCCTCTTCAACCAGAGTTGACTATTGTCTCGTCTCAGTCTCTCTCTCCCCCTTAGGTGAGTTATCCGGAACATCACCCTGAGCCGTAGTTCCTGCAGCATGCTGAGAATCACCATGTGCAAATTCAGAAGGTCCAGTACCAGCGCCACCAGCTCCACCAGCACCACCATCATCTAGGGGAGGTTGATTGTAGTGTTCGTCAAAGCACTCCGGTGGTACCAAATGGCGAATTGCATACATCATTCAACTGATCTCCGTTGCCATGATATGCATAACACTTTCTACGCTCCCCATCCGTTCATACAGAGTACTGCCCAATACGCCACCAGCATGGCCCAAGTCATTCACCTTATTTGTGACATCGTTTAATGCTTTCGATTGACTTGCCATTCGTGCTGTGTAGTCATCAATAGCTCTCTAGTTGTCTCCAACATTACCCCTAACTGCTCCATTGTCTGCCCAAACTGCTTCACCTAATTTTCAATTGCTGTCATACGAGTATTAAGATTATCAAGAATAAGGGACGGTGTTTGGCTTAGGTGTTCTCACTCTAAAAATCATTCTGTTAGTGTTTGTCGCTCAGATTCGGGCCTTAAAAATGAAGGTCCCTCACTCCCTAAACGCTCACACACATTCCCTGTGTCACGCTCGTGTATATCTTCAACAATATCACCAAGAGTAAAACCAGTACCTGCAGAAACTGGATAAGAAAAGTGTAGAGTAGTTATGGGATGTAAAGATCCTGTCTGTTCTTGAGGTGGAATCTCAGGCTGAGAGGCTGCAAAGTGTTCAAGTACAACATCTGAACCGATCCTCTCTGCAGCATCAGTATGTACCGGTGAAGGTACGGTGGAAGTAAATAAAACTTCTGGCCTCTCTGTAGCAACATGCTCCTCAGAGGGCATAAAATCCTCACCAAAAGTCCTATGTGTAGAATGTGCAAGGGGAGAACCACTCAAGTGAGGTGGAGTGGTTGTGATAGACACACTAGGTTTGGACTGGGCTTGTGAAGTAGCAGCTTGAGAAATTTTGGCTCGCTTCCTTATTAGTGGCTGCACTTCAGGGTTACTCTCATCAAAACTCTCACCTAATTCTACAGGTGTCGGCCTTTTAACTCCCGTCAACAAGGGTGAAAGTGAAGAAGTCAGGGAATCAGACTCAAAAATATGGCTATCACCCTGGGCTAGATCTTGCGGGTTAGCAGAATCTTGGGCCACGAAATCAGAATTAGATGAAGAGGAAGTATTGGTAGTGTGAACAGAGGGTACCTCATGTTCAAAGAAATTAACTCCTTCATTACCTTGGTCAGCAAAGGGGTCAGATTCAGTAGGAGGTGACCTATGAGATGGTTGCTGCTCCCTTTGCCCGGTAGATTACTGACTGAGAGAATGACCCTCTTTTTCTTCATCATCAAGTTGCTCGTCAGGAATCCCTTGAAATGCGTCAGTATGAGCAGATGGATTCTGAGCATGTGATGATAGTTGTGAAGTCCCCGCCAGAGTAGTGACACCTGCATCATAAGAAAGCCACACTCGAATATTCTCAGGAATAGACATAGGTTTACCCTGATGCTTATCCTGGTTAGCAATTGTGGTTAGTGACTTAGTGCCCATGCCGAGAGATGTAGAAGTGGGACTCCTAACAAATGCCTGCCTAATTGATAATGCATTAGATGGTACAAGATTATTAATTAGCATTTGTAAAAAACGGGGATACCAGCAGATAACATAATTGGTTGCAATGTCCCTGGTATCCGGTGATCCCATCATGGCCACAATTTCAGAAGGAACAATTCTTCCATAATTGATGTTGAGTTCACGGGCCAGGGAAACACCACAGATTTGCATGGGAATGAGAATTTGATGAAAATCTCTTTCACGTGCGCGAAAACATCTAGTGATAGCTTCGAAAAAGTAATTCCATTTCACATGAAAAAATTGTTTTTGAATAGAGGAAGTGGATATTTTACTAGTTGGAGGATAACATCCAATTTCCTCAAAAAAACTGTAGGCGCTCGGCCGCTGTAGGTACAGGGTCATAAGAATCCCTGACTGGGAAACCAAGAACTCTATTAAAAACGGCCTCTGTAACCTCAAATTCTTGACCTTCTATGGTAAACTTAAAACCATAGGGGGTCGATTTACTCCCATAAGGAACCGCACTGGTCCATAATTGCTGCAAAGCATCATGAACCAGTGTTGGTTTTGCAGTGAAGGTAGTACTAGCTTTGGAGTACAAATTGAGAAATCGTACCCAAAACTTGGATCGCGGGAGTTGATCACCAATTTCTGTAGAGATATTATAAAAATTGTTTTTAGCAAATGAAAATTGGTGAGACATTTTATTTGAAAATTTTTCCTTGAATTAAATGGATGTGTATGGAAAATAAAAAACAATGCAGACACTTTAAACAAGGAAAAAGAACGTAAGCAGATTAATCCCTTTTAATTAAACAAATTAAACTACGGAATTAAATGCAATAAGACGAAATCAATCACAACCAGAAGCAAACCACTGCGTAATAGATTCAAACCAAGTCGGCAAATTCTAGCTAAGTGCCCCTCCATTGTGTCAAAACTCGACATGCGTTGTTAGTGTCGATTTTTTTCTTTCAAACTCGACACCTGCTTGCCTTCTTTTTTTTTTTCTCAGCTGCATTGACTTCTAGTAAATTGGACCATGTAATAGATTTACGTATAAACTTTATTTTATTAAAATTTATAAAATAAACTAATTAAAATTTATAACATAAACTAATAAAAGTTTATAAAATAAATTTTATGAAAGTTTATAAAATAAATTCAAGTTAAAATTTATAAAATAAACTAATTAAAATTTATAACATAAACTAATAAAAGTTTATAAAATAAATTTTATAAAAGTTTATAAAATAAATTTTATTTAAAATTTATAAAATAAACTAATTAAAATTTATAACATAAACTAATAAAAGTTTATAAACTAAATTTTATAAAGTTTATAAAATAAACATATTAAAAGTTTATATTTAAACTTATTTAACAAGGCCTCCTTCTGAGTTCAAACAGCTTCGGCACGGTGAGCTTCACTGAGCTACGGATCCTGATTTGTATATCAATCAGCGAGCTCTGATACCAATTGTTAGGTCCCGAAATATCGTAGAAGGGGGGGGGGTTGAATACGATACTCACTAAATTAAAAAATTATTTCGAATCTTTTGCGGATAAATAATTTAGAGTTCGGTTAGTGGTTCGAATTCATGAGATGAATAGTGTTTAGGAGACTGCCTTACTAATTTTCTGTATTTATGAATAAACATTAAAGTTCTAGAAAATTAGCAAGTAAAATAAATGTGACAAGTTTCGGGGAATATATCTTTCGTATATAAACCCTGAGGTTGCTACACCTAGTTAAAAATATAACTGGTTTCCAAAGAACAAATTAGTTATTTGCTACAACAAAGAGATATGACTGATTCCTATTACAATGTATAGATCTGTGAATGAACAAAAAGGAAATCAATCTAACAGAGAGTGTTTTATAATAGCCCTATGAATTTACAACATAATGAACTGGCTAGATTATAAAACTCCGGTGAAGAAGGTATGTGTATAGCTTTGTGTCTCTTCTTCTCCGACTTCTGTCTCTCTCTGTATCTCTTTGTTTCTGTATGTATATTTTCACACACATACACACACACTAAATGAATTAGATTCATTTATTTATAGTGTAGACTTTTCAATAATTGAACTGCAGTTGAGTGTCGAATTCTTCCCCCCCTGTATGTTGACTTGAGTTGACTTTGAGAAACCCGTGTACATTTTCTAGGTGTCAAATATTATTTCCATGTACTGTACCTTAGAAAAGATCTAGGTGTCGAATTCCTCATGTTGCATTCTTCCATTGGTCACAAAATAGGTGGGCGTCGAATTTCACTTCCATGTAAGCTAGGTGTCGATTTTTCCTGCCTTAGAATATAAATTCTATGTGTCGAATTCTATCACCTTGTACAAGCTAGGTGTCGAATTCATTCAAGTACATGAATATACATCAGATTCTTTTCTAAGCAAATCTAGGTGTCGATGTTTTCACCCGTGTTGAAATTAATTTCACTTGGTCAAATTATACTTTGATCACCAACCTTTTATACTTCTTGCACTTGGTCAATTGCGGTTTGGCTGTTGAGCTGTTCAGCTGTTTGACTATTGAGCTGTTCAGCTGTTTTTCTTTGAACCCTTGAACCTTTATAAGCGCTTCAATCCTTGACCCTTTTCTTCCATTTCCTTCACTCCACACACTTAGTCAATGCTCTACTTCATAGATGTAATTACCATTATCTTTTGTGTTGACGTTTAGTGCAGTAGTCTGGTTCACAAACGACTAACACCGATCCTGATCTTCACATCTCATTTAATTCAAATGACAAGAGTGTTGCAGTTTTTTATTGCTTCGAACACTGATTATAAATAAACACTGTACTTTCACTAGAATCTTTTCTGGTACTTAGACAACGTCTTCATTATTACCACAATCTTGAATACTTCATTCTCTGTTCTTCACTGACACTTGAACATATAAATGAACTTCTTGCAGTGAGTATAACTTCAAGACTGTAGATGTCTTCTTTAACCTTTGTCTTTACCTTGTCTTCAATTCTTCTAGATTCCTATGCTTCGAACACTGTCTATCTTCAATCAATGCCTTTACACTGAAATCTTCTAGTGGCACTTCGATACTGAATCTTTAACACTTCTGAAACCCTGAAAGTCTTTAACCATTATTCTTCACTGAGGCACAAACATATTAATGAACTTCTTTCAGTGACCTGTAGTAGACTTCAAAACTTCTTCTAATGTATTAATTTTGTCTTCATTTATTCCTGATTTTTGTGTAGACGTAGTATTATTTACCTGTCCTATTCTAGTGTTGAGTTATCACGATTATTATTCATACAAATTCGTAATCTCACCAACAATCTCCCCCTATTTGATTGTTAAACTTAGCAAACAAATCCCATAGAGAGGATAACTCAACTAACAACTAGAAAAAGTAATCGTCCGGGACTTGTAAATAATGCTACTGGTTTTTCTGGATCAGATACTGCATTTCCAGAATTCTTGAGTAACTGAAATGAATGATGTATGTTCCTCTAGCACTGAACTGATATACATGTAGTATCATCTTCATTTCTGTCTGTTTGAGCTTTCTTTGCTTCAAAATCCTTCATAGTTTGAACATAAAGAACTTATCATGAACAGAGCTTCATAAGAATCAATATTCCTGGGAACGTCTTCAATAGAATACAGAACATAGCTCAAATAATGTTCTCCCCCTAAGAATGTGATTCTTCTTCTTATTCTTCTTCTCCCTTTAGAAAATCAATGGAAGTGTCAATTATTCTCTGTTCTTCCCACTTGGATGAGGAATCCTCTTCTGACAACTCCTTTCAATTATATGATACAGTTTCTTGATTCTCCCATATTTCTGTTGTTTCCCCTCCGGATCCGAAGATAAGATTTTCTTCTTTTTTTTGTCTAAAATCTACTCCTAAGGATATTAACTTCTCCCAAGGATACGAACCCTTTTTTCTAAGGATCTTCCCCTAAGGATCCAGGATATGAACCCCTTTAGGATATTAACTTTTCCCAAGGATACGAAGATAAGACTTTATTAACTTCTCATTTTTCTTCCTATAACTTCTCCCCCTTAATTGAAGAATCCTCCAATGGCCCACTTTTGAATGGTTTGTCTTCCAAAGAAGGTTCTCGTCTGTCGTTGATCGGGAAAAATATAGTAGCTTTTCTTTCAGAAGTAGCAAGTAGCAAGGGTAAGTGTTTGGTCTATGGTTTCCTCACTTCTACTACGTGTGTTTACACTTAAGTGTCGAGCACTTTGAAGTGTTTCACTCTTTCTCTCCCTATCTCTCACTCAAGTGTATCTCTCCCTCACTTTCACTTAAGTGTTTCTCTCTCTCACTTTCACTCTGCATTCCAAATATAGCCTTCTATACCTGCAAGTGAAATCCGTCAATTCATATATTCCCAACACCTGATTCATCAGAATGAACTGAATCACTATCAAGTGGAGAATTGTCTCGTTGAGGTGTTCTTGATCTATCATGCATAAGCACTGTCTCAGCACCAGACTCAATAGCAATTGCTAAATCACTGTCTAGTGGAGCCTCACCTCTTTAAGATGGGTTATCCCAAGATATTAATATCAGTTAGGGAATCCTGCCTTGTTCTATCAAGGAGTTGCCTCACACCTTCTCCGTAAATGGGAGGTGGACATTCCTTTTCAGGATCTGGAAATGTTCCTTCCAGGAGGGTCAACGTAGTAGACAATGTAATGAATGGCAATTTAGAGTCTACGTTTCCCTCGTAATCCTGTGACGGGAATTTTGTATAAATAACCTACTTGACTCATCCGAAGAATTCTTGTCAAGCAGTTGCCTCTCAAGCCCAGATAAATCTGAACAAGTGATCTCCCTTTCGGAATGCAGAAGATTAACTTCTGTTTGAGGTAGATACCCTGGACAATGTAATGTATGGCTAGAGTCTGTATCTCCTCTGAATGCATATACCTCACCCTGTGCACGTCTTGCAATGTATTCCTAGAATTTATCTATTTAGGCTTACAATCAGCGTGAGTGCCAGTGGTGTGCTTGACTCATTACAAGATGCTCTGGCTGACGAGCGAATTTCAATGGACTCATCCTGTTGAGAGAATGATTCCAGAGACGGTTTAATTGCCTTTTCAGCTCTGCATCCTTTTGAGAACATGCAGATGAGCTTACAGTTACCTCAATTATATACTACTTTACTTCTCTGGAGGTAGAGCTGTGGGTGCACTTCCGACTTCATCCTTATTTGTTACATCAAGTGCACTTTCTCCCTTATTAACCTCTAATTAATATAAGTTCCTTATATCTCCAAGGGTTAATATATGGAAGTAGATGAATCAGTGTTTGGTATTATGGCCTAGGTAAGAGATTGATGGGTTTTCAACCTCCTGGCCAGCTCCTGTAGCCACTGGGGGCTAAACGGATAAAATCAATTAAATAAGATAAAACGAAATAATCACTTTAACATTCCAAAACATATTTTTCATCTCAAGGAGAAGGAAAAATATAAGAAGGAATGGTAAACGATTGCATTAAAGCACTTTTAGTAAAAGAGTTTTTTCGGTTTTAAAGATTTATCATTTAAGAACATGATACCAATAGAAATTTTCTTTAAGATACTTATCCCGTAATAAAACGCGGGAAAGTGTATCAGAGAAAAATTCTATCCCTTATGAATTTCTTATAAGGCAAACTTCCCATAATAAAACGCGGGAATTTATACCAAAGAAGAAATTCAACTCTCTTACCAAATTCTATCTCAATAAAATGACTCTTTTCCTTTAAAACCTAAGTACTGTAAGTTTTGAAAATAGTTTTGCAAAACATCCTTATCAGATGTGAAACATCATTTTCGTCCACCTGATAGTATCCCCGACTTCAAATAAAAACATGACAATTGGGGTGAATAAATGCTTAACAGTACAACACTAGGCCTTCAAAGCAACAATCACTGTTTAGTTACTCAAAATCAATGTGAAACATACATTGACACAAGTATTTAAAAAAAAATCATTTTACAAGTGATTGGTACCTCGAAGTTAAAAAAAAAATCCAAATAAAATAGCAGTCACAAAGTTTCTGCCACTTTTAAAAAGAAAAATTTAGAGAGAAAAAGCTTTTAAAGTTAAAACTTTTAAAAACTAGCTTTTGGGAGAGGATAATAAATTCTGAGATTGGAGAAAAATTATCCTTAAGAAAAATTTAATTCACACCCTAGGTTTGCGAAAATAAAGTAGGGTTGTAAATCAAACGATTTTCAAAGAGAAGTTTTGAAAAAGAATTTGATGTTTTCTTCTCTAAGACTGATAGAAAAATGAATGCATCTTTGAATAAAGTATTTTGAAAAAGAAATAGACAAGAGTTTCTTTTTAATACATTCAAGTTTAAAATTCAGTCGAAAAAAGAAAACTAATATAAATACTCATGTAATACTAAACAGTTACCACAAATATGCATATATAAATCAAATAACATGTGGCAATTATTCAGTAGAACAATAAGCATTTAAACATATTTTTATTATTAGTGATTTTAAATAAACAACTTGTGTTATCATTAATATTAAAAATATCACAATTAATTGCACGCTGATACCAATTATTCGATATTTATCAATAATTTCAAGATGCAAGCAATTGTGCTTCTTATATTTTATCAAATCAAAATTATGAAACTGATAATCATTGTATTGCTTCAATCCATAATTTTAATAGGATAAAATAATTTCGCTAAATACTAAAATATAAATAAGGTTGAATATTAGCATCAAACTTCCTACACTATATCTAATAATTGTCACTCTAGCATATTACAATTATATTCATAACAATTATTATTGATATATGTAAGCTCGAGAAAATAGTTGAATAGAAATTCACAAGTCCTTTAAATATAGACATTTAACACTTGTGTTCCTAATAGCAACTTCTCGCAACAAAAACAAATTTAGAAATATTTTCTAAGTATATAAAATATTGAGAATTTTATACACATAACTTAGAAAATATTTTGTCTTCCAATATTAGTGAGTTTTGAAATATGCATTAATTACCCAGAACAGAAATTCTAAATACTGTCACTAATATCAAAAGTATCACAAATATTTATAACAAAATATTTAAGAATATCATAGCAAAATATCAGAGCAATTAAGCAAGACATCTTGACTAATACTCATCAAATATTTAACATGCAAATAATTATGCTTCTAACTTATGCTAAATAATTTAACTACCACTTATGTATATTGCATTGTAAGCATGATAATTAAACTAGTAGCAATAAGCATGATGAACTGAATTTAAAATAAATTCACAAGTCCTTTAAATATGGAAATTTAAAACTTGTGAACTCATTCGAGACTTCATTGCAGATGGGATATTCAATAAATATGCAAATAAATAATATCCCAAATTCACTAACCAACTTAGACAAAATGAATTCATCAAGTTGTTTAACAAATATCTGCAATTTATTCTACTGAGGACAATCTCAAAAGAAATTATACTTGGTGTCCATGCGCTTGTTCCATACGTGGTGTGAAGAGATCAACAGAGTTGCTGGAAATAATGACAGCTTCTAGGAATGACTTCCCTGTCTTTCTTACAACCTGCATTATCTATATCTATATAGCCAATTAGGTTAAACCTAGTATCTTTAGGGTCCCAGATTTCAAGAATTGGTGATCCCCTAAGATATCTAACAATTCATAACTTAGCTATAAGATAAGATTCTCTAGTATCCACTTAGAAACTTGCACATAGGCATATCGAGAATAAAATATATGGTCTTTATGCACTTGAATAAGTAATGAGCTGATCATACCTCTATAGCTTGTCACTTCAGTTCATATACCTGATTCGCACTGATCAAGCTTAGTGGTCTGTTGGCAAGAGGTCTTGGCAGGTCTAGAATCTTCCAAATTGCGCATCTTCAAAAGATCCTTGACTTATTTTAATTGCCATTATTCTTTCGAATTACTTATAATCCAGAAAGAATTGTAACTCTTCTAACATGCTCATCTTGTACCTACTCTGCATTAACTTAGCAAAAATATCTTGCCATATTTTCGTTAGTAGACCCACATATAATATAATCATGGTATATTAGCACATATATGACATTGTGTGTGTCTAGTATTCTAGAGAGATATATGTATAACGGCTCTATTAAAAATTATTTTCAAGTAATTAACAATTAGAGTGTCATACCATATCCTTGACGATTTGCTTCAATCCCTAACTCCATTCAAGAGAGCACTTTGTTCACATTCATCTGATAGATATCCATGCTTGAATGCTCAACATGTGCTAGGAATATCCTATTGTTAGGTCCTTATCTTGTTAGGCCCAAAAAGGATCAAATCTTGTCCCTGGTGCTTACTGTTTGATCTTGAAAGTCCCGAAGATTATGTTTCCATCATCGTCGATACCTTCTGCTTTATAGTAACCTGTAGTAACCAGTTTGGCTTTGTCCCTCATAACAATGCCAATAATTATCCAGTCTCTGAGAACCCTTACTGTACCAATTTCAGCTTCGACTTTAGTGGTCTGGGTTCCAGCTTCAGTAAATTCTGCCTTAGAATTGATTGAGATCATCTTGCATTGCAATCACCCAATCTGGATCAATCAGTACATCTTCAGTATTCTTTGGGATACCAAATGTTGATTATTGGGTCCCGAAAAATATATGGTTCATTTTGATTAGCACTTTTATATGAAGTAGTCATGTCACCAATTTCATCTTTATCAGAGAATCCATTGTCTTGTAGACTAACAAGTGTGAGAGCTTCCTTTGCCATAGCTAACTCTTCATTGATGAAGCTTTACTGAAAAGTTCATTTCACCTTTGTATCGAAATTCCATGTCAGCTACGAACGAACTTCCTCACTCTCAGTTGAGTGAGCTTCCAACCTTCTTGTTTGAGATCAAACACTTCTCCAGAAAACCCTTGACAAAGAATTCCCTAGTGCCCTTTAAATAGTGCTTAATTCCTTCAACAAGAAAGATGCTTCCATTGATGACAGTTCTTAAATCATGATAGCCATATCCCTTGTACATCCTTTGCTGTCATCTCCAAAGGTTACCATCGGGGAGGCCTTCTCAACCAACTGTGATGTCAGAGCTTTAATCTATGTCTTTTGTTACCTACTCTGCAATCACAAATGATTAAGCTTCTTGGTACTCAATTTTAATTGAGTCCAGATGGGTTAGAGATATTATCAGAGGTAACAACAGCTTCAATATGCATAAAAGCACATGGATAGAACAACTAACAAATTAATTACTAATTCTGTCTAATCCATTTCTGTTGTTGTCTAACATTTTTAACTATCTCTAATTACCTAAATCAGTTTTAGATTAATCCTCGAATCAACAAATGTTACTGACTACCTAGATAATTCTACCATCATATTCCTAACAAGCAATACATGATTTGATATATCATTTAAGTGCAACTATGTGAGTGGGAGCAAATTATGTGAAAATAAGCACATAAACAATTTTAAGAATATGCAGAATATTTGAATAAAACATTATAAGCAATATCAAATTCCACATATACTTATCAAGTCATTTATCACAATAAAAGAAAATATAAAATATCTAATATATGACCTGTTTATCTATTTAGCAATTTTCACAACATTAGCAGAGGTATTAAATCACAGAAGATTTAACTCAAGTTTCAGCAAATATTTTAGGGATACACCTAACCGTCTAGAACACCCTATCTAATTCTAGATATTCATTTTACTGCATTGACCATCAAGTATGAAATGTACTTATTTAAACTCATGAATCCTAGCATGCAATCTTATTCTTAGCAATCAATTAAGCATTTAAGTCCTAAGATGCTAACATGCTGTCATGAATATAATACATTCCAAAACTTAATAAACATACAGTTCTGAATTAGATAAACGTATACTAGTTAGAATATGTACCTGTGAAGTGCTTAGTGATTCATCTCCAGTGTTGGTCATTGATGTCAGATATCCATTTGGTTCATCACTGTCACTGATAGAATCAGCTTTGCATTTAACTTTATCAACAAATATTTTCCCTTGCTGCATCCTCACTAATGTTTGAGATTCCTGTTTTAACCCAACATAGTGTCTGCCATCTTTTACTTGTACAGGCTTCTTCAAACTATGTAGCAAACCCTGATCTTGTCTTTCAAATATAAACCATCCCTATCTTGCAACCGCCTCTTGAACTGATCTTGAAAATCTCCTTCATGGAATCTCTAGGTAAGGACCTTAGATTTAGAATTGTGATTCCGTCTAAATCTGATGTTACTGAACTTCCTGTTGCCCTGCAGGCTTGACTTGTAGTACAGTCTGTTCTCCTTCACTACTTTAACCCCTAAGATTTTTCATCCAAAAATTCAACTCGAATTAACCAAAAACTATACCCAAATTAATCTCTTCTTTTGCAGCTTCCAAAATATTAGTGAGATCCTATGGAGTAAACCTCTGAGGAAATTAATACCACTATTTCTTCAACTCGTTCCAGAATTAACTTCATTGGATAATCTTCAGTCAATTTCAATTGTCTTCAATGCCCAAAAAATCTTCAACTACTACCTCCTTGAGCACCCTCGAATTAATATTTAAGAAAATTTTAAATTTACAGAACTTTTAATTTTCTTAGAAAATAAATTAATCAAAAATAAAAATTTATAAATAATTAATTTTCAAGAATATTTGAAATTTCTTAAAAAATTAAAAATCCGAAAATTAATATTTTAAGAAAAATTTTAGTTTTCAAGAATCTTAATTTTTCTATAAAAATAAATAAATCTAAAATAAAAAATTAAAGAGTACAAAAGTTGGGGTACCAAACTGCAATTTTGGGGTGGGTGTCGAATTTATGTACTACTGCCTTGGACAATTCAAGTACGACCTAGGTGTCGATTTTTGCCGACTTTTATTAGGTGTCGAGTTTTGTTGTGGACTTAGGTGTCGAATTTTGAGTTACTGGCTGGCTGTCGATGTTTACTTGATGTACCAACACTTAACCAAAACTGAATGAAATAGCTAGGTGTCGATATTAACCCAACCTTAGGTGTCGACTTTTTTTTTCAAGACTACTGCCTTTCAAATTCTAGCTAAGTGCCCCTCCATTGTGTCAAAACTCGACATGCGTTGTTAGTGTCGATTTTTTTCTTTCAAACTCGACACCTGCTTGCCTTCTTCTTTTTTTTTCTCAGCTGCATTGACTTCTAGTAAATTGGACCATGTAATAGATTTACATATAAACTTTATTTTATTAAAATTTATAAAATAAACTAATTAAAATTTATAACATAAACTAATAAAAGTTTATAAAATAAATTTTATGAAAGTTTATAAAATAAATTCAAGTTAAAATTTATAAAATAAACTAATTAAAATTTATAACATAAACTAATAAAAGTTTATAAAATAAATTTTATAAAAGTTTATAAAATAAATTTTATTTAAAATTTATAAAATAAACTAATTAAAATTTATAACATAAACTAATAAAAGTTTATAAACTAAATTTTATAAAGTTTATAAAATAAACATATTAAAAGTTTATATTTAAACTTATTTAACAAGGCCTCCTTCTGAGTTCAAACAGCTTCGGCACGGTGAGCTTCACTGAGCTACGGATCCTGATTTGTATATCAATCAGCGAGCTCTGATACCAATTGTTAGGTCCCGAAATATCGTAGAAGGGGGGGGGGTTGAATACGATACTCACTAAATTAAAAAATTATTTCGAATCTTTTGCGGATAAATAATTTAGAGTTCGGTTAGTGGTTCGAATTCATGAGATGAATAGTGTTTAGGAGACTGCCTTACTAATTTTCTGTATTTATGAATAAACATTAAAGTTCTAGAAAATTAGCAAGTAAAATAAATGTGACAAGTTTCGGGGAATATATCTTTCGTATATAAACCCTGAGGTTGCTACACCTAGTTAAAAATATAACTGGTTTCCAAAGAACAAATTAGTTATTTGCTATAACAAAGAGATATGACTGATTCCTATTACAATGTATAGATCTGTGAATGAACAAAAAGGAAATCAATCTAACAGAGAGTGTTTTATAATAGCCCTATGAATTTACAACATAATGAACTGGCTAGATTATAAAACTCCGGTGAAGAAGGTATGTGTATAGCTTTGTGTCTCTTCTTCTCCGACTTCTGTCTCTCTCTGTATCTCTTTGTTTCTGTATGTATATTTTCACACACACACACACACACACTAAATGAATTAGATTCATTTATTTATAGTGTAGACTTTTCAATAATTGAACTGCAGTTGAGTGTCGAATTCTTCCCCCCTTGTATGTTGACTTGAGTTGACTTTGAGAAACCCGTGTACATTTTCTAGGTGTCAAATATTATTTCCATGTACTGTACCTTAGAAAAGATCTAGGTGTCGAATTCCTCATGTTGCATTCTTCCATTGGTCACAAAATAGGTGGGCGTCGAATTTCACTTCCATGTAAGCTAGGTGTCGATTTTTCCTGCCTTAGAATATAAATTCTATGTGTCGAATTCTATCACCTTGTACAAGCTAGGTGTCGAATTCATTCAAGTACATGAATATACATCAGATTCTTTTCTAAGCAAATCTAGGTGTTGATGTTTTCACCCGTGTTGAAATTAATTTCACTTGGTCAAATTATACTTTGATCACCAACCTTTTATACTTCTTGCACTTGGTCAATTGCGGTTTGGCTGTTGAGCTGTTCAGCTGTTTGACTATTGAGCTGTTCAGCTGTTTTTCTTTGAACCCTTGAACCTTTATAAGCGCTTCAATCCTTGACCCTTTTCTTCCATTTCCTTCACTCCACACACTTAGTCAATGCTCTACTTCATAGATGTAATTACCATTATCTTTTGTGTTGACGTTTAGTGCAGTAGTCTGGTTCACAAACGACTAACACCGATCCTGATCTTCACATCTCATTTAATTCAAATGACAAGAGTGTTGCAGTTTTTTATTGCTTCGAACACTGATTATAAATAAACACTGTACTTTCACTAGAATCTTTTCTGGTACTTAGACAACGTCTTCATTATTACCACAATCTTGAATACTTCATTCTCTGTTCTTCACTGACACTTGAACATATAAATGAACTTCTTGCAGTGAGTATAACTTCAAGACTGTAGATGTCTTCTTTAACCTTTGTCTTTACCTTGTCTTCAATTCTTCTAGATTCCTATGCTTCGAACACTGTCTATCTTCAATCAATGCCTTTACACTGAAATCTTCTAGTGGCACTTCGATACTGAATCTTTAACACTTCTGAAACCCTGAAAGTCTTTAACCATTATTCTTCACTGAGGCACAAACATATTAATGAACTTCTTTCAGTGACCTGTAGTAGACTTCAAAACTTCTTCTAATGTATTGATTCACTGTATTTGCCTTGTCTTCATTTATTCCTGATTTCTGTGTAGACGTAGTATTATTTACCTGTCATGTTCTAGTGTTGAGTTATCACGATTACTATTCATACAACTTCATAATCTCATCAACATAGGTGTTAACTCGAAGTTTTAGTCACTTAAAACATTTTAGACAGTCAAAACCCTCAAGGGAAACCTATCTCGAACATCATGTCGATATTCGAGAGAAGGTTCGAGATAATGTTCGAGATAGAACTTAAGTCGAGCATCAAGTCGAATTTCGAGATAATGTTCGAGATAGAACCTAAGTCGAACATCAAGTCAAATTTCGAGATAATGTTCGAGATAGAACTTAAGTCGAACATCAAGTCGAATTTCGAGATAATGTTCGAGATAGAACCTAAGTTGAACTTCAAGTCGAATTTCGAGATAATGTTCAAGATAGAACCTAAGTCGAACATCAAGTCGAATTTTGAGATAATGTTCGAGATAGAACCTAAGTCGAACATCAAGTCGAATTTCGAGATAGAACCTAAGTCGAACATCAAGTCGAATTTCGAGATAATGTTCGAGATAGAACCTAAGTCGAACATCAAGTCGAATTTCTTCCCAGACTTAGAATTTTTAAAACTTCACTCCTGGAAGCCTCAAGTCGAATTTCGAGATGAGTTTCGAGATATAACATATCTCGAAATTTTGAAGATACTTAGTAAAAGTTGGCAATTTTTCATGAAAAACAATAATTAAATTTTGCCAAATTAAAATAAATACCAATTCAAGGATTTTTTTTTAAAATATAAAAAATAGTCCTTGACAATTCTAAGGCCTCTCATTGCATAAAAATTACATGAAAAACATATAAAAATCCATTTAAAAAATCATGACAAATTTAAAGATCTATGGATTTAACACCCCCTATGTTCATGCAATTTAAATGATCATAAATTCAAAGTTTTTACAAATAATTGCACTCAATGCACAATGAATTTATGAAAAATAACACAACATACACATATAATAATCATTAATGAAAAATTTTAAAGTCTAAGTCTATAATGATTAATTATCATGCAGAAGTGATATTTTTAGCAATTTTCTGGATTATTTATATATGTTTTCAAGTAGGCACAATTAAAATTGGGAAATTTCAAGAAGAAAAACATATGTACTTGATCAAAACTGGGATTTTACAGATAAGATGATTTACTAACTTGTGTTAAGCATCCCCAATTCACCAACCAACCTATTGAATGTGACTTCATCAAGAGGTTTAGTGAATATATCTGTAATTTGTTGCATTGTGGGTACAAAATGTAACTCCACAGTCCCATCCTCAACATGTTCTCTTATGAAGTGATATCTTATATCTATGTGCATGGTTCTTGAGTGATCCACAGGATTGTTTGTCATGGCAATGGCACTAGTGTTTTCACACATGATAGGAATCTTTTTGTGCTCCATGCCATAATCTTTCAATTAGTTCCTCATCCACAGTATTTGAGCTACACAGCTTCCAGCAACGATGTACTCATCTTCAACAGTAGAAGTAGATACTGTGTGTTGTTTTTTACTTTGCCAGGACACCAATCTTCTTCCTAGGAATTGACAGGCACCAGATGTGCTTTTCCTATCAATCCTGCAACCTGCATAGTCTGAATCCGAATAGCCTATTAGATTAAAACCTGTATCTCTTGGGTACCAAATCCCTAGATTTGACGTTCCCTTGAGATACCTAAAGATTCGTTTGACGGCTATGAGATGTGACTCTCTTGGATCCGTTTGGAACCTTGCACACAAACAAGTCGCGGACATTATATCGGGTCTACTTGCAGTTAAATAAAGAAGTGAGTTAATCATACCTCGATAGCTTGTGATGTAAACTGGTTTACCTGATTTGTCTTCATCAAGCTTCGTGGCAGTTGTCATGGGAGTTTTAGCTGCTGACGCATCTTCTAGATTGTACTTTTTGAGTAAATCTTTGATGTACTTGGACTGACAGATAAAGATTCCTTCTTTTCTCTGACTGCTCTGTAATCCAAGGAAGAATGACAGCTCCCCCATCATGCTCATCTCATACTTATCCTGCATTAACTTGGCAAATTTCTCGCACAAGCGCTCATTAGATGACCCAAAAATAATATCATCCACATAGACTTGAACAAGTATTAAATCACCCTTTACATTTTTATAGAACAATGTTTTATCAATTACTCCCCTAGTAAAGCCACTTTCAATTAAGAACAAGGATAGGGTTTCATACCATCGTCTTGGGGATTGCCTGAGGCCATAGACAGCTTTGAAGAGAAAGTATACAAAATCTACAAGTTCTGGATCAATAAAGCCAGGTGGCTGTTCCAGATATACTTCTTCTTCTAGCTCTCCATTCAGGAAGGCACTTTTCACATCCATCTGAAAAACATTGAAGTTCTTGTGTGCTGCAAAGGCCAAGAACATCCTAACTACCTCAAGTCTTGCAACTGGAGCGTAGGTCTCATCATAATCGATACCTTCTTTTTGAGAATAACCCTTCGCTACCAAACGAGCCTTGTTTCGTATTACAAGTCCGTCTTCATCCAGTTTATTTCTGAATACCCACTTAGTTCCAATTACTGATCTATTCTTTAGTCGGGGTACCAGTTTCCAAACATTCTACCTTTCAAACTGATTGAGCTCCTCTTGCATTGCAATTACCCAATCAGCATCACCAAGAGCTTCTTCTATTTCTTTAGGTTTAAGTTTGGACAAGAACCCAGAGTACAAGAAGATATTAGCCATGTCAGCTCTTGTAGATCTTCTAGTAGTCACACCGGCGTCTAGATCACCAATTATTAATTCAAACGGATGGTCTCTATTCCAAACTCGTTCTTTTGGTAAATGTCTTGATGATTCAATTTGACTTTCTGAATTGTTGTGTTGACTACTTGTGTTATTTCTAGTAACTCCCCCTGAGTTAGTGCCAGCTCCTGCAGAACTAGTGTCAACTCTTCTTGAGTTTTGAGCACTTGTCCTTCAGCTGCTATTTACTCCCCCATAGTTGTTGCCGGATTGTGCTGAAGAAGTTTCTTATGATCTTGTAGAAATCGATTGTCCACTAGACTCAGGTATTTCTTCACGAACACTTGGTATATTTGAAGTAACAATCAACTCAGGTTCATTCTCAACTTCATCCAAGTCCAGATTCTAAAATTTTAGGGACTCAGGTTCACTATTATCTTTAGAAATTGATGGGAGTTTGGTATCGTCGAATCTGACATTGTAGCTTTCAATCACTTTTCGATCATTCATTAAGAATACCCAATAAACTGCCACCGTATCTGTAGAATACCTAACAAATATCCCTTCACGAGCTTTTATGTAACATCCCGACTTTTCGGACAGTTATCTAATAGCGGAAAATTCAAAAACAAATCAAGATATCATTAACTGCAATAAGAAAACAACTGATAATCCTGATAAATTTTAATGTCTAAATATCTGAAATGAAAATACTGATAAGTCTAAAATCAATTAGCATAAGTCTTCCTAACGATCTAATTAAACTGAAACTACGGTCTGGGTAGCGCTCATCACTCTTTCCACTTTACCCCTGAATACTTGCGGAAAGAACATAATACGAGTGAGCCAAATGCCCAGTACAAATATATTTTAAAAGGAAGATATTTTTATATAACTGAATATATTGTGTCTTACCAACACAAATAAAGAAGCACAATAATAAGTACGGACAGAACAAAACGAAATAGAATATATGGCTGAATCACAATTAAGGTAGGTATCCTTAAGGGTCTCTTACAATCATATACTCGGACAAAGCAAGATATAAAACAGAGAATTCTTCCTCGGTAATCCATAAGAAGAAAACACATGAAATGCACAAAGCATTCATACAATACAGAGAATCCTTCCTCGGTAATCCAGAAGAAGAAAACACACAATAGCGATCATGATCAATACACAATCTCATACTCCAGAGATGTGCCCGTATACTCACAGCACCGATACGAGTAAGTGCCGAGTTCACCAGACCTCCAAACTCCATGAACTCGTCTGTGATTTGACCACACAGATAGGTTTAAGAGCCCATCACATAGGTTACAAAAGTTGCTGACTCTTAATCAGAATAAAACAGAACAATGTCGCAATAAAAATGTGAAACGAAACAAATATAGAAGAATCAAGGCAACAATAATTCCAAAAATAGGGATACGAAACAAAATTGAGAATGCATACTAGCGAGTATACATAGATTACGTGTTAGTAATTGTGCTCTAGAGACAATACTTTTTATATTTTAAGGAAAATATTTATTATTAAGGATTATGTTTTATTGATTATTATTTATTTATTATGTTTTATATACTGCGTAATAAATTGAAAGCATAATAAATGTCCTTGGAATTTTGATACGTATTATATATCTTTAAGTATGTGACTTAAAAATGAGATTATATGAATAGTATCTTATTCCTAAAATTCCCTAGTCGAGTATTATTATTTAAGGACAATAATAATGCACAAAGACTAGTATGTTTCTTGACAGATGACCACATCTCATTGGTCATAGGTATGTGGATACTAAAGTCAAGAACATAAGTGCATGTATCAATGCATGGCACTGGAATGACCCGCCGTGAGATTCTACATGTTAAGTAAGTGTCATAAGTAATTCTCACTGTGATAATGGTGTAATGATCCTTAGACCTGAAATCATTATATTTCTATACGAGAATTAATATACTTTGATTACATTAAAAGTTACCTTTGACCGGGTGATGATAAAAGTGGACATTGGGTATATTATGAATCGTATGAGAAATATGAATGATCTAGATGGGATTTAATCCTCCTAATTTTAGGAGTGATATTATTGGTCTCTTGTTTGAGTGAGACTATGAAATGCACGGCCGTGCTCAAATATTGATTTGATTTTAATAGTCTACTCATCGATCAAGAAAATAAAGATTAAATTATGAAGAGGATGACACGAGACATGCCTTGAGTTTTATCTATAATATCAAGATTAAAGGGATTATATTACATGGAACATTATTCACGAAAGGCTTAATCGAATCACCGATTTATTATTATTACTTGGGTAGCAATGATGTATTACTAGATGCCGCTCATTGTTTACAATTTTAATTAGATATTAAAATTGTTGCCAACGTAATAATAACCTACAGGGTCACACACAAAAAATGCTTGAAGGAGAAATAATTTAAATTATGAATTTAAATTAAATAAGTAATTTATTTTATTTATGATATTAATTAAGTATGACTTAATTAATTATATAAATAGAATAAATGAATTACTTAAACTAATTCCAAAATTAATAATTAATTAATTAAGTGAGACTTAATTAAATAATTTAGAATTTTGGATTAGTATTAATTATAATTGGATTATAATTAGAAAACTTATTCCTCTCTCTATATAATCTCTTTATGGGCTGATTTAATAAAATAGAGATTTTACAAAAACCCTAGCCGCTCTGAGAGTGGAGGAAGATAGAGAGAGAAGAAGTTTTCGGGTGCTAGTACACATCAATCCTTCATGAAAAGTGTTCGTGTGGATACCGTAGAGCGTAGATCGCGAGAGCGGGATACGTGGTAATTAAACAAGCTTTGGACCTCCATTAATCTTCCATTAATGAACTGTTAAAGCTTCTAAAGGTATTTATTCTTTATCTCCGAATTAAATCTTTTGTTTTCGCATGGATCCTGCGGAGGGTTTCGCTATTTTGATTTATTTTTCGCGTTTATTCCGCTGCGTTTGTGTCACGAAACCCTTCAATGGCATCAGAGCTACTTGCGAAACGTTTTAATTCGGTTATGTGCTTAACAGTTTTTGATATATAAGCATGTATGCGATCTATCATGATTTTATATTGATATAATATGTATATGTTTATATATATTATGAATATATGATATTCATATGATGTATAATCATATGATGATTATGTGTGTTGATGTATGTATATGATACATGTTTGTTCTTATTATGGGAATCGTATTCAATACGAATTCTGAAACGGCTGCCGTTGATTTTCTGAAATCTGTGTCCGTTGTCCGATTTTCGCAAACGATATGTGTTTTCTGACTGTAATCGGGTCACTGAGCAATACTGACTTTGTCAGCTCTGCGTATGTAAGCCATTAGATGTCGTTACAGCCTCCAAATCGGTGATTTATGATTTTCTGAAAATTATTTGATTTTCTAAAATTTTGAGTATATGTATGTATATATTATGAATATATGATATTCATGTAATGTATAATCATATGATGATTGTATGTATCTCTGTGTATGTATATATGATATATGCTTGTTCTTGTTATGAGAATTGTATATGATACGATTTCTGAAACACCGTCAGATTTGGAGAAATCTGACTGCTGTATCCGATTTTCGTAAACGATATGTGTTTTTTGACTGAAATCGGGCCAATGAACAAAACTGATAGCTAAGCTATCACCGACGGGTCTGTAAGGCGTTTGACGTCAGTAAGGGCCTCGAAATAGCGATTTATTGTCTTCAGAAATCTGTTTTTAATTTTCTGAAATTTCGAAATTTGTTATATATGATTATATGATATGATTATATAATATGAGATATATTATATGTGTTATATGATAGCATGGTGGATGTTTATGGCCTAAAGACCCATAGGATAGTGGTTTTGATTTATGGTTTTGGTTTCTAAATACGACTTGCATGTCGTTTATTCATTGTAATTTAATTATCTCGAATGTAACTCGAGTTCTTCTTGTAATTTCATTAGAATAGTTTTATTTTTTATTATTCAATGTAATTATCAATGAAGACTTGCAATTAAGGAGGCGATCCAAAAGGGGATGATGGAGCAATGAAGAAAGAAGACATGTAATAGATAGTATTTTTAAAACCACCATAGACTGACCTTGATATTTCCATTAGCTTGGAAATATCATATAGGATGAGGCCATAACCAAACACGTTTAATTTACGCACATTACATATATGTATATGATTGCATGTATTGGTATGTATGCGTAGATATAATTGAGATGCATGCTTAATATTGATTAATCATGTATGTATTAGATACGACACCCATACCATGTTTGCTTAAACAAGATAAAATATGTAACGATTCAAGATTTTAAAATTAACAAACGATCATGAGATTCTTGTGTTTATGAAATATGGATTTTTAAAACACGGAATTAAATATGGATTTTTGATATCTATAATTGGGATTTTCTGACAAAAGCGGATATGCGTATTCGTAAGGCTGATGGGTTTTAAGTGTGACCATTGGTATCCTCCATCTACCTGGGAAATGAACAATTTAAGATGTCGATTTGAAATATTTGGTTCAAGGAAAAATTGAGGATCTCTTTATGATGTGATCATGATCGTTATAAATTTTCTAAAACCCCTTAACAAAATATTAAGTTTTACTCGGATGCTTTCCAATGAATGAACACTCATCGAATCCTAGATCGATAAGGGGAAGGACTGTCAGTGGCGGGGGACTCCTATCTATCGTGGTGAGATGCGATGAATATAAATGGTTATATTCGGCCGTTGTATCATTGGGTCTACCTTAACTGAGTCGTCATAATAAGTGAAAATAAACGGTTATATTCAACTATTATGAACTTAGAAGCATAGAGTTTGGTTAAAAGTCTATTAGATAGATAAGATCAATCGTTGTTCACCAAACTATCCAAGAATTATATATGATATAATTGGCAACTGTTGTCTACCTAAATAATCATTTTCTAAGGACTTCCAGTGGTTGACTTAGGACGTGACGAAATATGGATCTTGGCTCACTAGAAAGAATTATGGGATATACTTTCCAAATTAATAGTAAGGGCTATTAGTTTGATAAAAATAGTGGGAGGTATATGATGATATACCATAATAACTTAAACATAATTAATATTAAATTTGCAATCTAGTTTATTTTATGCACTTTAATATTGTAGATATCAAATGATAAACACAAACAACTTCTCCATGCGATCAGTTCTTGAGAAGGACAAGTTAACGAGAATATATTTCTTTGACTGACATAGGAGCTTGAGGATCGTCCTCGGGCACCACGATATTAGTCAAATCTCTTCCCCTGCTCTTAAAGTTGAGAATGTAACATGTGCAAATCATAGTGCTTATTGGAAGCAAATTGATGTTGCGACTGATGTTTCATGTCTCATGCTCGCAAATATATGTGCTGAGCTTAAGAAGCAATACAAGCATATAGATGCTTATGAAACGATTGAGCACAAGATATATTTGAAAGGGCACTATACACTTACAAGTAGGGAGAGTGAGACCCGGTTACACCACATGTTCTAAAGATTATAGGGTATAATGAATACTATTGATATTTTGGGTTTCCAGATTGGTCTGGAGACAGTTAGATTAGATCTTACAATCTTTGGACAAATATTATTCTTATTTTGTTATGAACAATAAAGTGAATAAGATTGGTAAAACACCCATTGAGTTGCTAAGCATGTTGAGAACTGCTGAAAGTAATATGATAAATGCATGAACTACTACTATATTTATGGTAAACATAGGGAATGCAAAAGGGAAAGGAAAATGGAAAGGCAAGGAGAAGATTTGATCTAGTTCCGTTGTCAAACCAAAGTCCAATCCCTAAAGCAGACTCTAAAGTCTGAATGAGGTGTTGATAAAGAAGACGATTATCACTTCTGTGGAAAGTTGGGAGACTGGAAATTAAACTGTCATGCTTAATTGGAAGATCGGAAGATGATGATCAATAAGGGTCAAGCTTAAGGTATCGGGTTGGAATTAGAGTAAAGATAGTTGCTCTGGTTCGAGGAACTCGTTACTTAATTTTTGGCCTATAAGGAAAATTTAGAACTTGATAATTATTATAACGTGCTTGCAATTGGCAGGGACATTATTTCAGTTTCTTGTTTGGACAAGAAAGGCTTTTTCATTTTAATTAAATAACAATAGTTGTTTATTCTATTTTGATGATGAGCCTTATAATGTTGCACAACTAATTAACAATTTATATGTTCTAAAGTGACTCAAATAAAATATTACCTTTGGCACTGTTGTTGAGGCCATATTAATGAGAAACGCATTTTCAGAATACATAAGGATGCATTCATGGAAAAGTTTGATTATGAATTATACAAAAGGATGCGAATCTTGGCTTATTTAGCAAAATGATTAAAGCTCCTTTTACCGGACATGGTGAAGGGATCATTGAATGGGTATGACTTATACATAGTGATGTATGTGGTCATATGTGTACGATGACAAAAGGTAGATTTTATTAACTTCATAAAATTTACTAATTATTTTAGTAGATACGGATATATGTATCTTTTGAAGAACTAATCCAAATCATTTGAAAAGTTCAAAGACTATAAAGATGAAGTAGAAAATATCAAAGAAAGGTTTTTGATAGGAGGGATCACACCTTGTTGGACATGGTGCGATCAATGTTGAGTCAATAAATCTTCCAATTAGTTTCTGGGGTTGCACTCTGGAAACGGCTCCACATACACTTAACATTGTTCCTACTAAAATGGTTCAAAAGAATCCTTATGAGATATGGACTGAGAAACGTCACAGTATGTCATTTATGAATATTTGGGGATGTGAAGCGTTTGTGAAACGTCTAATCTATGACAAGCTAGGACCAAAATCAGATAAATGTAATTTTGTGGAATACCCAACTAAAACAAGGGGTTATTCTTTCTATAATCCTTCCGAGAATAAAGTGTTTGTTTCTCGAACTGCTGAGAGACAGTGGGAGGATAATAGATCTCAATGAAGTTTGAGACCCACATGATAATGTTGAACCAATGGAGGAACCTGAGCAGAATATACAAGAAAAATAATACTGCTCAAGAAACACAGGTATTCGTAGGTCTAGTAGGATTCGCCATGAGCTCGAGAGATAATATGGATTTCTCTTGACTCAAGATGGTGATGTGATGCTTATGGATGAAGATGAGCCTCTCACCTACCAAGACGCTATGAACACTCCAGATTCTAAGAGATGGCTGGATGCTATTAAATCTGAGATGGAATCCATGTATACTAATCAAGTATGGACTTTGGTTGATCCACCTGAAGGGGTAAAACCTATAGGGTGCAAGTGGGTTTTCAAGAAGAAGACCGACATGGATGCTAATGTACAGACCTATAAGGCATGATTGGTGGCAAAAGGTTTCAAGAAAATTCATGGTATTGACTATGATGAGACCTTTTCACCAGTTGTTATGGTCATGTCCATCAGGATTTTGCTTGCTATAGCTGCTTACTATGACTATGAAATCTGGCAAATGGATGTCAAAACCGCTTTCTTAAATGAGAGCCTTGAAGAAGATATGGATGTGTACATGACACACCCTAAGGGTTTTGTTGATCTAAAGGATGCTGGAAATGTATGTAAGTTGCGTCGATCCATTTATGGATTAAAGCAGGCCTCGAGGAGATGGAACATTTGTTTTCATGAAACAGTCAAAAAGAGTTTGACTTTATTCAGAATGAAGATGAAACTTGTGTTTATAAGAAGTTTAGTGGGAGCCATGTGGCATTCCTAGTATTATATGTTGATGATATATTACTAATAGGGAATGACATTCCTTCTCTATAGACTGTGAAGACTTGGTTGAGAAATAATTTCTCAATGAAAGACTTAGGCGATGTGACATATATATTAGGGATCGAGATCTATAGAGATAGATCAAGGTGGCCTAATTTAGAGTACATACATTGATAAAGTTTTGCATCAATTTCAAATAAATGCAAAGAGACTAAAATGGATATGTCCCAATGTCTCATGGGATAGTGATCTCAAAATAAAATTTGTCCTAAATCATTGGATGATAGGGACTGCATGAGTAAAATTCCATATGCGTCAGCAATTGGTTTTATAATGTATGCAATGATATGTACTTGTCCTGATGTCTCGTATGCTTTAACCATGATGAGTAGATACCGATCTAATCCAGGTGAATGTCACTGGACGACAGTCAAGAATATTCTTAAATACTTAAAGAGGACTAAAGATTCATTCTTGTTATATGGAGGAGATGTGAAGCTAGTTGTAAGAGGTTTCAGTGATACTGGTTTCTAGACAGATAACGATAATTTAATGTTTCTGTCTGGCTTTGTGTTTTATTGAGATGTTGTATGCTGGAATGGTTCACAGCAAAGACAATTGTTGATTTTACAATAGAACCTGAGTATATTGATGCTTGTGAAGCAGCCAAGGAGGCTGTTTGGGCATGTACTTAGGAGATATCACCTAATTAATGAGATTAATGATCAAGGAGATATACATATATGTAAAGTGTATACTAATAATAATATTGCAGACACACTGACTAAGGCTTTGTCGCAGCAGAAGCACGAAAGTCACACTAGTTCCATGAGTATTAGATACTTGGGTAATTGGCTCTAGTGCAAGTGGGAGATTGTTAGTAATTGTGCTCTAGAGACAATACTTTTTATATTTTAAGGAAAATATTTATTATTAAGGATTATGTTTTATTGATTATTATTTATTTATTATGTTTTATTTACTGCGTAATAAATTGAAAGCATAATAAATGTCCTTGGAATTTTGATACGTATTATATATCTTTAAGTATGTGACTTAAAAATGAGATTATATGAATAGTATCTTATTCCTAAAATTCCCTAGTCGAGTATTATTATTTAAGGACAATAATAATGCACAAAGACTAGTATGTTTCTTGACAGATGACCACATCTCATTGGTCATAGGTATGTGGATACTAAAGTCAAGAACATAAGTGCATGTATCAATGCATGGCACTGGAATGACCCGCCGTGAGATTCTACATGTTAAGTAAGTGTCATAAGTAATTCTCACTGTGATAATGGTGTAATGATCCTTAGACCTGAAATCATTATATTTCTATACGAGAATTAATATACTTTGATTACATTAAAAGTTACCTTTGACCGGGTGATGATAAAAGTGGACATTGGGTATATTATGAATCGTATGAGAAATATGAATGATCTAGATGGGATTTAATCCTCCTAATTTTAGGAGTGATATTATTGGCCTCTTGTTTGAGTGAGACTATGAAATGCACGGCCGTGCTCAAATGTTGATTTGATTTTAATAGTCTACTCATCGATCAAGAAAATAAAGATTAAATTATGAAGAGGATGACACGAGACATGCTTTGAGTTTAATCTATAATATCAAGATTAAAGGGATTATATTACATGGAACATTATTCACGAAAGGCTTAATCGAATCACCGATTTATTATTATTACTTGGGTAGCAATGATGTATTACTAGATGTCGCTCATTGTTTACAATTTTAATTAGATATTAAAATTGTTGCCAACGTAATAATAACCTACAGGGTCACACACAAAAATTGCTTGAAGGAGAAATAATTTAAATTATGAATTTAAATTAAATAAGTAATTTATTTTATTTATGATATTAATTAAGTATGACTTAATTAATTATATAAATAGAATAAATGAATTACTTAAACTAATTCCAAAATTAATAATTAATTAATTAAGTGAGACTTAATTAAATAATTTAGAATTTTAGATTAGTATTAATTATAATTGGATTATAATTAGAAAACTTATTCCTCTCTCTATATAATCTCTTTATGGGCTGATTTAATAAAATAGAGATTTTACAAAAACCCTAGCCGCTCTGAAAGAGGAGGAAGATAGAGAGAGAAGAAGTTTTCGGGTGCTAGTACACATCAATCCTTCATGAAAAGTGTTCGTGTGGATACCGTAGAGCGTAAATCGCGAGAGCGGGATACGTGGTGATTAAACAAGCTTTGGACCTCCATTAATCTTCCATTAATGAACTGTTAAAGCTTCTAAAGGTATTTATTCTTTATCTCCGAATTAAATCTTTTGTTTTCGCATGGATCCTGCGGAGGGTTTCGCTATTTTGATTTATTTTTCGCGTTTATTCCGCTGCCTTTGTGTCACGAAACCCTTCAGTACGAAGGGGTCACAACTTTAGAAAATAACTCGACAATAAATATAACGAGTAAATAATATTTAAAATTGAGAAAAGACGATTAGAATTTTATACTACCAATTATACTTTAAAATTAAGAAAAAAGATTAAAACTTGTACTAATAATTATAAATCAAAGTTGAGAGAGAGAATAAAAATTCGTACCTGAATAATAGTAAAAAGAGGGCTTCGAAAATATTAAAACTCTTGCCAGCAGGCCACCACTATACTTTGGTGTTCGAATCTAAAACCAATTTATTACCGTAAGCTTTGACATATAATTTCATGCAAGTCAACATATTAATATTTATACAACTAGATATGTTCATGCGTTAAATTAATCCTCACAATTACAAATAACTTATCTAGCAGCATGTACCCTGGTTACGCATATTTACAAAACTTTGGTTGTGTAAAACTTGTATCATAAAGAAAGTACATTATTAAACAATTATATAATCGATTAAACGAAATGCATGCACATACAAGTTATGTACTTATATCCCTAACCATGAATATAATTCTATTGTGCTATTTTTAATAAATAATTAACTCTAACTCTTTCATAAATTTAATGTACCGAATAATTACTGATTAATAAATTGAGAAAACCAAATCATCAATATATTCATTAGCTCGAATGAGATAACCAACTTTTATACTTATAAAATCACGTAAGCCGAATTTATATATAATCAAATGATAATATAAATAATGAATGGTACACTAAAGATAACCAATTAATAACTCTACATAATAAAATATTAATAAGCTGTTAAATTGCTCAACTCATACAAGCAATATATACACGCATGTGGCCCCAGGGAGAACATACAAGTTCTGCTAGCTTTTAATTAGTATATGTATTAAATTCTCAAAGTCATAGCAATTAAAGGAAAACTTGATTACACAGACATAATTACATAATTAAATACCTTGATTTGAATTGATTTTCAATGCTTTTGAAAGAATGGGTCTTCTTTGTTTCTCCTGCCACAGCGGCTATCACTCTTGTTAATCTTTTTTTTTTGTTTGTTTGTTTATATCAATAGCATACTTTAAAATAAACTATCATACGTAAGTGTTTTTATATACAAAATTGTTAACGCTGTTATATATTAAATTCCTAAAATAGAAGGATCATATACATATCCATATAACAATCCTATCGATGGTTGGCCACGTAATTCGTAATTAATACAGCTAATATTTAAATTATCTATGCACATTAATATTTGTAAACATACTTATAAAAATAATTACGAATTTTAATTCATACACCAAAGTAGCTGACACGACAAAGATGAATATCTAAATTCAAATAAACTCATATATCACCCAAGACAAATAATTAAATAAATATAATTTATAACACATATAATTTTATCAGATAAATATTAAATAACTGAAATAAATATGAGGGATTTTACATTTTACTTCGAACTTGCCTAGCTTTTCATCGTCTATTAGCACATAACATTTAGCTCCAAAGACAGGAAAGTATTTGATTGTTGGTCTTCTGTTATTCATTAGTTCACATGGTGTCTTTTCTTTATCTTTTATAATCAAGGTTCTGTTCTGAGTGTAATACACTGTGCTCACAGCTTCAGCCCAAAAGTATAGAGGAAGTTTTGATTCATACAACAAAGTTCTTGTTGCTTCAACCAATGTTCTGTTCTTCCTTTCAACTACTCCATTTTGCTGTGGAGTTCTCGGGGCAGAGTACTGACGACGTATTCCTTTAGAAACGCAGGAATCATTCAGTATTGCATTTTTAAATTCAGTGTCGTTGTCTGATCTAATCGTCTTCACAGTGAGTGTTGAAACATTCTCAATTTCAGTGATGTGATCAATGATTTGGAAAGATACTTCGTCTTTTGTCATAACGAACAATATCCATGTATACTTGGAGAAGTCATCCACGATTACCAATGCATATCTTTTCCTAGACAAAGATAGGACATTCACTGGGCCAAATAAATCCATATGTAGAAGTTGCAGAGGCTCAGTGATACTAGAAATTTCTTTAGACTTATGCGATGCTCGTTTTGACTTTCCCATTTCATAGGCTTCGCAGAGTCCTTTAGGAGCAAACTCCATTTGAGGTAGATCTTTCACCAATTCTCGCCTTGCGAGAGCATTCATCGTTTTGAAGTTTAGGTGAGATAGCTTTTTATGCCATAACTAACTTTCTTCATCTGAAGCTTTACTGTAGAAACAGGTGACTTCATTCTGGTTTGCCGAATCCATATCAGCAACAAAAAGATCTGCCTTTCGAACTCCTCTTAAATCCAACGAACCTTCCTTAATGTGAGTGATTGATACACCATTCTTATTGAAGACAATTTCGTATCCTTTGTCACAGAATTGACTGATACTCAATAGATTGTGTTTCAATCCCTCAACATAGGAAATATCTTCAATGATGACATTACCAGTTTTCAATTTGCCATATCCCTTTGTTACACCTATGCTGTCATCTCCAAAGGTGACATAAGGGCCAGCCTTCATAACCAATTCCGTAAGCAGGGACTTGTTTCCTGTCATATGTCTTGATGCTCCACTATCTAGCACCCATATAACTTTATTTCTTTTCTGCTTAATGCCCTACAATAACAGATTGATTAGGCGTTCTTCGGAACCCAAGATTGATTGGGCCCGGCTTTTCTATAAGATCGAGAATTATCAGATTTAACAACAGGAGATGCACTCTTTTTAACATTACTAGAGCTTTCGACTTTGTCTTTTCCTTTTTCAGACTTGACAGTTTTGTCAGTCTTAAGAGAAGCCTTGTCATTCCTAACTTTAGGAGGACTAACAGTCTTAGCTCTTACATGCTTCTTTTTGACATTAGAACTAGCAGAAGAATATAGACATGATTGGCTAGTTGCATTCATCAAGTTCATAAACGTTTGCATGACGTTAAAAGTGCATGGCATACACTTTGGTTGACCACATTGTGCATGATTCTGATGCATATTATTCATTGTGTGTGGTACAGGCATGGCATGTGCAACAGGAATATTCATGTTAGTTTTACATGCATAAGAAAGATGTTCAGTTGATTTATAGTGATAACATGCTTTCTTTATTCGTTCTGCCTTAACCTCCTTTAAGCCTTTTTCCTTTTTACTCTGTTGTTTGACAACCTTAGCTCCTAATCCTGGTCTAGACTCATCTCTAGGGGAATTGATTTTGACTGATTTAGTAGGAGTTATAGGTTATTCTTTCTTTCGATCTTCCATTTCAATCTCATATCTAACTAACAATTCAGTCTCTCCTTCTTCACGAGGAACGAAGTGTTTAAAGATAGGTTTGACAACAGATTTAAGAATTGTAGGTATTTCCTTATTAATCTCACTGGAACTAGTGTCTACAAGACTTTTTCCTTCTTTCTTAGATAAGTTAGAATAGTCAAGTCCTACACCGACTCCAGTTATCTTCTTAAATGTGTCACTATCAACATTCACTTTACTAGCTGCTAGTTTATAAGCTTCGCATTTAGTTTCTACCTCAGCTAGTTTATTCCTAAGACATGCTTCTATTTCATCTTTAAGGTTGAGCTTGTGTTCCAAAGATTTAATAGAGTCTCTTAGGGAAGTATCTATAGTGCAAGCAGCCTCTAATTCTTCTACTTTTGCCTCAAGCATTATGCATTTGGCAACAAGTGTTTTCTGTTCTTTTTTAGAAGTATTTATGCTTTTGCACAACATATAGATCTCTTCGCTAAGAGCCCCGTTCTGCACCTTATAATCATCAATAGACATTTCTTCTTTAAGGGTTAGAACTGGTACCTCTGGTTCATCTGAGGTCTCAGCCATGAGGGCAAAGTTTGCTGCATGGGTAACTTCTTCCTCATCTGAATCATCTCAAGCTATGCCTTATGTTATAACTAACGCTCTCTTTCCATGTCTTTCCTTCACCAGTGTTTCATACTTGCTTTTGAGGGCTTCATAAGTATCTTTGGGATATGTCTGTTTCGGCTTCTTGAAGTCTGTAGCAAAATGTCCAGCTTCACCACAGTTATAGCATTTGAACTTCATTTTGAAATCCAAAGGTGATTTGTAGCTGGTACTCTTGCCTTTCCCTTTATAACCTTGAGAACTACCACAATCCTTAGTAACGCGATAGTAAGATAAAGATTTTCTTTGTGGACGGTTACTCTTTCTGAATCTTATGTTGCTGAACTTCCTTGCCATGTATGCCACGACACTATCATCCATGTTGTCCAGCTCTTCTTGGTTGAAGTAGTCATCATCACTATTTGATGTGCACTCATCATTATTTTCAACTTGATGTGGTGCAGGTGATGATCTAGGTTTTTCTGCAGTCATTGCCTTTTTAGACTCTTCCTCATCAACAATTAATCCTGATGTCACTTCCTTTTCTCTTGAATCATTATCCCATGCTTGATCTTGAAGGGTCTCCAGCTCATAGGTCTTTAAAATTCCATAATATTCTTCCAGAGAAGTTGTATGCAAATCTCTGGTTTCTCTAACAGCATAGACTCTATGTTCAATGCTCTTTGGCTGGTTCCTTAGATATCTCGTGTTGACTTCAACCACGGGGAGAGTTACACCTCTCAGATTCAAATCCAACACTAACTGACTGAATCTTAGATAGACATCTGTTATGCTTTCTCCTTTTCTTATTCTGAAGGTGTCATACTCCATCTTGAGTATAAGTATTTTGTTGTTTCTGACCTCAGCGGTACCTTCCATGGCGACCTCTATTTTATCCCAAATCTTCTTCGCTGTAGTTAGTCCTTTTACTACATTAAACATCTCATGATCTAGGATTCCATTAATGTTTGTCGAACGGATGTATCGAAAGCTATTTGCTCCTTATCAGCATCTGAAAAGTCCACTGCCTTCTTAGGCTCAGACCGTTGTGGAACAATCACATCTCCTTCCATATGCTCAAGAAGAACAACCATTGGTACAAATTTACATTTGTCAAGGACTTCCAGATATTCAGGATTGTTGGACTCAAGGTAAAGTTTCATTCTTAACACCCATTCTTCATAATGATCTCGGTCGAACATTGGTATTTTGAAATTGTTTTTAGGTGCCATCTTAATGTAGATTTAAAGTAGAGATAATAAACTTTTCTTATTACTTGATTAGTAATTGAAAGAAAATCGAATTATCTCAGAATAAATCAAAGTTCAAATTCTGGTCACCAAAAATTTCTAAGTACTCAAGACTAGGCTATGTAGAATAATCTATGTAGAACTTTTGCCTAAGTCGAAATTTTACCAAGTAGAAAATCTATCAAGTAGAAATTCTCACTAAGTCAAAATTTTCACCAAGTAGAAAATCTGTCAAGTAGAAATTCTCACTAAGTCGAAATTTTCACCAAGTAGAAAATCTCAAGTAGAAACTCTATGTAGAACTTTTTTTCCTTAGAAAAAAAACTTTGATGCAGGTCACTTTTCACACTTTTTGACTTTTGTGTCTTTTCTCACCTAACTCGCCTACCAACCACGTGACAGGTACAGAGTAATCTTTAATATCTTTCTGTGCAGTGAGAAAGTTGTCCAATCAAAAGCCAATAACACCTTTTTTACTTTTTGCCTTTTGAAAAAGGAAATCAAAAGTTGCTGGGTTTGTCTTCTTTATCAAGAACAGTGATGACTTTTTGAAGAACACCAAGAATCAAAGTACCCAGATTAATTCACAAAAATTATCTAAAATCCACCCAAGCTAAATAATCACACCTGGAGTATTTAAATAATTTTTAGGATGAGTTTTCACTGATAAACGAATTAAAGCACACTTTTCAAGAAAAACTTGAAAAGTAGATCTGTTAATGAAAAACTCACAAATCTTCTACCAAACACAAGGATCTATGTTTTGTATATTAAACATAAAGCTTTGATACCAATTGTTAGGTCCAAATGTGTTATAGAGGGGGGGTGAATACAACTTTTTCAAATTAATGAAGCATTAAATACTTTGTAATAAATGAAAACAATGATTCAAGGAATATATGTTTTATATATAACTTGAAGGGGTTGCTACAACATTCATTACAATAGTACAACAAAAGTAAAGAGGGTAGAAAATGATACTAAGCTCTGTGAATACTCTCTCTCTCTTTTACAAGTATTTCTTTCAATATTGCTCACTTACTAAAATGTTACACGAGTAATTCTATTTATACTACTTGTAATCTATGACTTGTAGTCTTCAACAGATAAGATATTAGTGGTCCAATGTTGTCCACGTAAATCTTATCTTGTCTTGAAAGCTTGGAAATAGCCAACCAGATGATGCCATGTGTCATGTTGAAACTGTTCTCTATGTAGAACTTCTACTTAGGAATTTCTACTTGTCATGTCGAACATTTAAGTAGAACTTCTACATAGGAATTTTCTACTTGTCATCTAGAACATTTAAGTAGAACTTCTACATAGGAATTTCTACATAGGCTCTATCTCTAATATTCTAAGTAGAACTTCTACATAGGAATTTCGAGATAGAAATGTTCTACTTGCAGAATTTCTACTTAGCTCTAAGTAGAAACTTATCTAGAATTTCTAGATAGAATTTTCTACTTAGGTTCCCTTGTAAGTACTTAGAAAAATTATGGGCTTCAACTAGAAACTTCAATGCAACATCTTGAACTTGTGATTTCTTCTTGTCTTCTATATTCTTCAACAAGCTCTTGAACATGTATCTCTATTACTGACATAAACTTGCTATCAATGTCTTGATAGTTGATGCAATGGTCTGGTTCATAAGTGACTAGTCTTGATAGGGTTCTTGCTTCTGAATAGATTACCATATTCAATTAGTAATGTGGCTTTCCAACTGTCGCTTTCCTGCTTCTTCACTTGAAATCAATTAGTCTTATTGATACTGATTGTTATGATCTTGATTCTTTTAAGTTACACATCACTGAGGCATGAACAACTTTGACTTAAACTTCTTCCAGTGATTTCATATTTGATTGATCATAATTAACCATGTTAAATTGTATCAATTACCTTGTCTTCAATTTGTATTGATTTCTTTATGACTTCTTGTTCTTGATTGTCTTCCGGTTAAGTATCTTTTCTTTAGTTGAGTTACATTATATATAGTGTTACAAGTTTAGATACTCTGCCTTTTAAAATATCATGATTTATCTTCTATATTGCTATCTGAGATTGTTGCTAAGTTAGGTATACTATGCTAGATTTGCCATGATTTTTATTAACCACTTTGTCAAAGAAATTGAGATTTATAAGGAAACTGAAACCCTTGAGTGTTGGACTCAAAACAAAAGTGTTTTCAAAGACTTGGTAAGAATCAATCTTCACAGTAATGTGGAATTGATTTATCCACCTTTTGTTCAGGTATTTATCTTAACCTTAACTTCTTACAATCCCCAATCTTCTTTGCCTTATGTGGCCATGGAGGGTGTAGCAATGACCCCAACCCTCCTACCCAAGCCACACATCCAATTTCTAAATCCAAATCTAAAAAGCCAACCTCAACAGGTTCACAAAAACCTGTTGTTGTAAAATCAAAGAAAAGAAAAACACCTACCGTGGTACATAGATTAGAGGAGGATGTAGGTGGTGAGGGAATTAGGGAACATCAAAGAACCTAGAAGAATAAGGAGAGTGAGGGTGTGAAACCTAAGCCAAACCACTCCACAGTCTCTTAAAAGACTATGGATGTTAATATGAAAAATACCACATCTCTATTGGCATCCTCTCAAAAGGATAACAGTATTGAAAATAGCCCACAACCAGGGGCACATAACCAATATGGGGACACACCATCCAAATTTTCAAAAACCTATGGCAGGAGAGAAAAGAAAGTCACCTTTGTACTGGGGGAATCACACACTGCAAAATCACAGGAAATTGTGGTGGAGCCTTCACAAAGTCCGTTTGATGCATCTCATATAACTGATGAGATGCAACCTCATTCTCTCTCAATTCTAATCCCTTCTATTCTTCCTTCCCCTTCTCACCAAATTTCTTCAGAAAATGTTCTGATAGATAATCAGACATTTTCAGATTCTCCTTCTTTATTTTTCAAGGAGAAGCCAACATATTCTCTTGAATTTTCTTCTCAGGAAATTCAGGATTACATATCTCATGTCATTTCAAATATTACTTCTCAAATCAATACCTCAATTATTTCTACTCCATCAATTGATGATCCTTCATCAATTAATATTCAGCCATCGATCGATACTTAAGATCAATCGATAGGTATGCATCAATCGATGGATATCCCATACACTTCAACTGATAACATCTTTACATAAATTTATGCTCAATCAATTGATGTTGCACAAACACTCTTAGGAATGAGTGAGTTGAGTGAGAGGCAGGATTGTAACCTGGCAAAAGGAGAGGAAGTGAGTAAGGACATTCCTATTTCTTCCAGGAATGAGAGTGAAACAATTGAGGGCCCCACCTTAGAAGGTGTACAGGATATGAGTGAGGGAGATGTGAGATTCCAGGATGAGATCCTGATGCAAAATAGAGAGATGAGTGAGTGAGATAAAACAATTCTACTTTTTGCAAAGGAGTTGGAAAATGAGTTGATAATAGAGGAGGAAGGAGTCAAGGAGATGGGGGAGTATCAAATGCAGAAGCTAGTGGGAGTGGAATTGATAAGGAATCAACACAAATAGGGGGAGATTTTTAGGAATCAACATGTAATTTGATGATAACATTAATCTTAGAATCATAAAAATTTTATGTGATGTAACTGATCAATTGATATGAAAGTTATAAATATCAATTGATCAGAAAACCATTTATGAGTTGAAATATTTTTATGAATCAACTGATAATTTGGATTGTAGCATAGGTGTACTTAGTCTATTTCAATCGATAAGGTGTAAATCAATTGATATTATTCTTATCAATTGATGTTAGAGTCGATTGATATAGGTCATCAACTGATGTATAACTTAGACTGTCAAATTGTAATTATTTGAAGATAGGAAATTATACAAGTGAAGGATGATCAGTTGATATTGAAGCATTGATGGATAGAAGATCAATTGAAGAAACCAAGTCAAGTATTGAAGACCATCAACTGATGTGAAGACCCATCGATTGATACATCGATTGAAAATATTTATCAATTGATAAGTCATCAATTATCAATCGATGAATATAAAGACCAATCGAAGAAGAATATCAGTTGATGGATAAAAGGAAGGATCAATTGATATGCTTAACAACAAATTATCAATTAATCGTGACAACACAGAAAGACTATCTGTTGTAGATCTAGAGGACAAAAGCACACCTATGGAAGACAGTCTAGGACGGCTGTGAAGACTCAATCAGAAGCTTTCTTTCAAACCTTTTTCTAAAATAGAAAAAGGTAAAAGGAAGGTAGGTAGAAATAATCATATAATAGGAATTGTAAAAACACACTTGTAGTATATAAACAAGTGTGGTAGCATTGTTAGAAAATATATAAGTTAGACAATATTTCTTGAATCAACTGTTCACCCTTAGAGCAATTTGTAAGAACAGTTGATTTATTTTCTAATCTTGTAAAAACGAAGCTAGGTTTCTTTTAACCTAGGAACATTGAGCAAAAATATACACTGATGGAAAAAAATCAATTCATTAGTAATTTTAAATCTCTTTGTTCAGATTTATTTTCAGTTTTAAGTTGTTCAAACATATTCTCTCTAATTCTCAAACATCAGTAACAAATATTAAAAGAAGCAAAAAGTTTTAATATTTGTATTCAATCCCCCCCCCCTCTACAAATATTGGCATAGTTCTGGGAAATAACAATTCCACAGACTTCTCGATTGATCTCTTTTCTCAGACTTCTCGATTGCTTCCTTTGCTAACTTCTCGATTTGTTCTACTGGACTTCTCGAATGTATATTACATTTGACACTTCTCGAATGGCTTTGATTTCTTGACTTCTCGAATGAACACTTCTCGATCGAGTACTTAGCCATTAAGTATTTTAATATTTCTCTACCAGTTGCACATTTTGACTTCTCGATTATGGTGACTTCTCGAACAACTGTTTGCCTTAAAAGTATTCTCAGACTGCATTCCTTATTCTTGAAGAAGTCTTCTTTGTCTGGAGGCATGATTCAACTTGAATCTTATATCAGACTTTATTCTTTGACTTTAATTATAACTTGGAATTACAATTTGATCATACTTCTATTTACAATAGTATATTAAAGTATCCAAGTCACAAACCTAATACAGAAGTTCTAAATGTGTTACAACAAGACAAGTACATTCAATATAGTATGCTTGATTTCGTCCAACAAAGCTCTAACAACATTCACTAAAATTGCCAACATATTAAACATACTTCCTATATGAATGTCATTTTTGACAATCGCAACAAGTGTTAGCTGTAGCGGATGAGCAAAATAGTTAATATATAAGCTGATTCATTTTCTCTGAAGATTAAACTTTTTAATCCATTAAATTCATCTCTCATGTTACTAGCTCCATTATAACCTTATCCTCTTATTCTTGATATACTTATTTTGTGTTTGGAAAATAATGAATGAATAGATATCTTAAGTGATGAAGCACGTGTATTGTAAACATGCCCAATGCCGATAAATCTTTCAACTATACATCCTCTTTTATCAACATATCTCAAAATAATGATCATTTTTTCTTAACTGATATATCGCGAGACTCGTCAATTAATATGGCATATAAATCATTTCTCAAGTCATGAATAAAATTATTAATAGTTTCAACCGCAAAAACAATAAAAATATCATGTTGAATGTCCAGAGATGTTAACTTAATATTGCTTGGAGCATTTTTCCCAGCAACAAAATCAGTTTCTTTGTTATGAACTGCTAAAAAAAAATTAGAGCTTCAATTTTTTTTCTTAATTTGTTAACTCTTCAGATTTATCTTGACCACGTAAGGTAAGACCCTGTCCTAAAACAAATCGAACACAATCAACCGAGGCACCCAAACGAGTTCAGTATTTTTTTCTAATTTTCACTAAATGGCCTATTAAAAGTCACATTCCATACCTCATTAAATGTTCAACATTTAGACCATGCTTGATTATGAGTATTGTTAGGACCTCCTACATGCTTATCCAACCTCTTTTTTTTTATTCCATGCATCAAAACCTTCCTTAACCAAAGAATCCCCCCCTTCTTGTCTACCAACATCAAATTTAAAAAGACAGCAAACACTAGTAAAAAAAACTATTTCATTTTCAAGACTGTATTATAACCATCATTTATAATAATGAAACCAAGTAGGATTAAAACGACGAATTAAGTTTCTAATTTCTCTCTTCTTAAAATCATGATTATTGGGTTGACAAGGTGCTTTTTGTAAATATATTTTTCTTACCTAATTTTTAATATTATGATAATATTTAGAAATTGGAATCCTCCTTCTAGGTTTCACATGAAGATTGCTTAATTCAATTTATCCATTTTTTTACCATCATCTTCGATCCTTCTTACCTCTTCATTCGATTGTTGTACAAAGTGTATCTTTCTCTTGATTATAAATTTATCCATGATATATTTATAATTTAATATAAGAATATAATTTTCTCATTTTTTAGAAATGTAGTTTCATAGTGAATAAAAGCTTTAGAATTTTCTCTCAAAGCAAAAGCAAGAACAGAAAAATTTGTTATTGAAAGGAGAAGTAGATTTCAAATTATAGCATATTATTCTAATACAATATTAGAACAAAAAAAAATTTATTGAAAGGGGAAGTAGATTTCAGATTATAGCATATTATTCTAATACAATATTAGATTACGTGTTATTATACAACACGTAAATTTGCATCCATGTTTTTCATTTCATAAATTATGGTCATATTTTACTCTGCAAGTAAAGATCCTTCTTGAATTGATCCCTCAATACCCTTCTAAGTAGCTTGTTGGAAGCTGTGCGAGGGAACTCTGGAACTATCTTCACCTTGCTCACCTGTCAATTAACATATTGAATATATTAAATAAAAAAACACATATATACCGTAGTTTTGCAAGAAGTCGGAGAACTCTCTACAACGAATCTTGTAGTTCACCAAAAGTTGAGCTGTTTTTGTATATTCATAATGTATCATTCATGGCACAGTTCTAGGCTTTAAAGTATTTTGCACTAATTTAAAGGGTATTTCTGGGCATTTCTCAGAACGATATTTGTAGATAAACCCTAGGATATTTGCTACCGACATGTATTATGTTAAAATGTGAACTTTCTGACCATTCGGCTAAAAAGTAGTGAACATAACAGAATTTTCTTCCCAAACCTTATTCTCATTGCAACAGCATTGTAACATTATTGGTAAAAAAAGGTCCCAATAGGATCATTTGTTACGAAGGTGCTTGTGGCTGATACATACATTATTTCTCCAAAAGTCTTCTAATCTTTAGATCATTTAAAGAAACATCAGGCACAACTTCTTATTGTAGAGACATCCTAGTTTATTAGATTTGTCGCAACCATTTTGGCACTATATGAAAAGGAGTTGAGGCAGTGGAAAAATATCAAAAAATTGGAGCTGTCAGGATCGGAATGGGAGAAGGTGATGCGGAAAGAATGGAAGACGGAATGGATGTTTATGGAATCTGCATAAAGAATGAAGACGGAGTCACCTCCCAAAAAGCAGATATACTAGCAGAGAGAAGGGCCGAGAGTTGTTATGTTGAGTTTGAGTTGGTGGGGATGTCGATCAAAGAGAATAAACATGGCTGGTAACTAAAAGGGGTTGTGAAATAATTGGGAAAGAGGGTTCCAGGTCTGATATTGAGTCTATTTTAATTTTACAATCAAAACCTTGTCTGAGGTCTTAGTGTGTTGTAAGTTTTTGTTTGACAATATAAACTTCTACTTTCGTCAATTCATAAATGTACTGTTAAGCAAAAATTCGGTCTTCTGTATAAATATTTAGTTAAAATTTATGTAACTGTCTGCGCAATAAGTTGAACAGATATTAGGGGATGGAATTCAAATGTCACAGATCACACAAACAGATGATAGGATTGCCAATAAGATTATCTTTTATAGCCTGGACTTAAAAACACTTAGCAAGCTTAGCTAATTAAATGTCAAATAACTAATTGATACAAATTTGTTATTGAATAGAAGCAATGAAGTTGATGATAATGTTGCTATGTTAATTTAAATAAACGGTTGAATAGGTCATATCATAGGTTTTGCTCGTGCAAAGCTGCAAGTTATGGTTTTGCACCTGATCAATGTTCATGCAAAAGTTAAAATCTGGAAGACTGACACCATGTCATCTTTTTAGCATTTGATGGTTCAATATTTGAAATGATGGAACCTGAGGTTTCTTTAGTTAATGACTAGGTGTTGGATTTCACTTAATAAAATCGTGTACGTTAGACTGTCAAACTTAAAAATGGTTTCCAGACTAATTCTTGTATATGTCACACATTAACAGAAAAAGTAGTTTCTATATCTACGGCTCAAACAATTTTGTGAAATTATTTCTACTTGCAACAAATAGCCATTTCTTAGTCTTAGGATGATTAAAAACTGTCGTCCCAGATAATTGTTAGTGAACTTCAAATACGAGATGAATTATAAGGTGCAATAGTCCTATAACAGCATGATATACCAATTTATTAAAGGAACATAAAGTCTACTTACTACCTTGATGAACATAACAAAGGGTACAAACCTTGAACAATGGGTTAAGATTTGTCTGGATGGCCCTTGAAAATTTCAACCTTAAAATATCTGGTTTGCTGTTATACCCTTCCTTTAACACCACAAAAATGGCCAACTGTTCTGGACCACCGTTTGCTGGTGCAGCACTCACTGCCGCAGTTTCCAGTACACATTGATCTGCCTGATCACAAACTCTTTCAATCTCTACGGAACTTGTCTGCATCATATACAACATAAGAAAAATCTAGAATGTATTAATATTCATTGATCAGTTGAGCAAGAATCCATTTGCTTCTGTGTAAATGATACTTCTTCTGTTCCATAAAACAATTCTAATATGAAATTTCATCAGTAGTTGGCAAAGAAAAAAAATTTGGTTAAAGTAAATTATATGATACAGACTTATTTCAAAGTACATGTTTTACACCACTACACTAAATATGACGGAATATAATTACCAAACTTTCAATATTTTAACATCATGTGTAGCTCTTTCTTTTTAAATTTCTATATCAGGCTTATTATTGGTGCCAAGAAACAAAGGTGCTAAACCGCAAAATTTATTTATAATTTTCTGATAAACATCTAATTTGCTGCTTAATTCAGGTGTCTAATGGTGTGGTGTGGCACACATAAAAAGCAGTTAGATGGCGGGATGTAAAAGAATGCAATACCTTTATGCCACCAAGATTCATCGTGTCATCAGCCCTTCCCTGTACAACTATATAGCCTCCGATAGTTCTCTTGATGATGTCTCCATGTCTCCTCAAGTTCTAGAAATAATGGTGAATGACCAAGTTATTTTCTTCTTAGAGAAATATGACTGATTATGTTGTGTGCTTACTTGCGCCATTATAAACTCTATCCCTTCTCTTAAAATAAAATGTTGCCTTAACTGAGGGGATTTCCGGATTGCAATTATCTCTCTTTTTGTATACAACATTTTATATAATATAATAAAGATTTTCAGTGGAAGTGTTAGTATGAAGATTGAAATCATCTTAATCCATCTCTACTTCTTGGGATAAGTCTTAAAATCCTAATATTTTGACGAAATAATTTTGGTTGAAGGGTTATTCTATTAACATATTTTACTGAAGAAATAATATATTGCAGAACAGAAGAAGTTATGCTGAAACTCATCTTTTACTAACTGGGAACTTGAAGGTTACAACATATTGACTACTTAATATATAGAATTAGAAGCAGCACATTGTTGTGCACTACCCTGAAAATTAAAAACTACTAAACCACTAATCAACAACTAAATCTGAAACAAAAAAGTCAACTAACAGCTATTTTTGTGCATTGGGCTCTTTCATTAACTGATAGAAATATCAGCTAGTCCGCCATCTTTTTTTTGATAGAAAAATAGGAGATGGCTCCATGTGCTCTGAGTCATTATTTGAATTCTGATCCAGGAACACTACCAAAGTGTTTCAAAGGGGGTATCTTGATGTAGGTCTGCCTCTGGCCTAGATTAACCTAAGTTAGATGAAGTCTCTATCGCTTTGCTTAAAAATGAAATATGAAACTTCATACACCTTAAAGTTCATAGAGCGAAAAGATCTTTTTTTGAGGTCCTTATACTCATTATGCCTAGCATTGAATAGACATTTACCTTGTCAATATCTCAAATCAACGATGGGGCGTTTGTCACCTAAAAAGGGGCAAGACTGAACCCCTTGTCAGGCTATTGTTCTCTTGTTCCCTCAAAGTTATGGAGTAAGACATCGATTTCTCAATAAGATAAATTCTTTTGATTGCATGATGGACCCCCCGAAAAACATTGGCGCACGTGTAAACGAGGTGCTCTACCTAACTGAGCTATAGCCCTTAGTGCTTGTAATACCTATTTTATTATGTAGATAATTTCTTGTCAAGATGAATATTCCACGATCCAAGATCATAGTTCTTTGGTCTGTTTGCTGGTATTGCTTATAAGTAATATGATATTTATAATCCATCGATGGGATGAGTCCCATTTGGTTTTCTTTGTGATGATAAACGGCCTACTTAACTCAGTGGTTAGAGTATTGCTTTCATACGGCGGGAGTCATTGGTTCAAATCCAATAGTAGATAGAACTTATTAGATCTCACTGACTCTGGTCTCTAATAAGTTTTTATATCCATCTGCTTTTATTAAAATTTATGATATTTATTTTGTATCTTTTCTATTTCTTTTTTTTTGTTGGGTGAAAATAGAATTACGCCTAATTTGAGTCTGTCGAATGAATACAATCAAATAAAAAAGTAGACCAAACCTTTTTTTATTATTCGGACACACCAACTAGTTACGAAATCGCATTGATCGTCTCGACTCGTGTCCTAGCTCGTCGGAGAGCTAGATTTGCCTCAATTTTTTGTCTCTTTCCTTCAGCTTTTCTTAAATTAGCTTCTGCTATTACAAGAGTTTGCTGGGCTTCTTGTGAATCGATGTCACTGCCTTTCTCCGCATCATTTACTAAAACAGTGATCTCATTATTACCTATTCTAGCAAAACCTCCCATCAGAGCCATCGTTAACCATTGGCCGTCAAGACGTATTTTCAAAATACCTATATCGACGGCTGTAGCAACAGAGGCGTGATTTGGTAATACGCCAATTTGACCACTATTAGTAGATAAAATGATTACGTTCACTTTTGAATTCCAAACGGTTCGATTTGGGGTCAGTACACAAAGATTTAAGGTCATTTATTCGAATTGCTCTCCATTTCTAAGTTCATAGCCTTCGCGGTAGCTTCATCGATGTTACCTACCAAATAAAAGGCCTGTTCAGGAAGACCATCTAATTCTCCGGAAAGGATCAAACGAAACCCTCTAATTGTTTCTAATAAACCAACATATTTTCCTGGAGAACCAGTAAAAACTTCTGCTACGAAAAAGGGTTGTGATAAGAAACGCTCAATTTTTCGCGCTCTTGCTACGATTAATCGATCCTCTTCGGATAATTCGTCCAACCCAAGGATAGCTATACTGTCCTGAAGTTCTTTGTAACGTTGTAAAGTTTGCTTAACTCTTTGGGCAGTTTCATAATGGTCCTCACCAACAATCCGGGGTTGGAGCATAGTTGACGTTGAATCTAAAGGATCTACTGCTGGACAGATACCTTTGGCGGCTAATCCTCTTAATAGTACAGTAGTAGCATCTAAATGTGCAAATGTCGTAGTAGGAGCAGGGTCGGTCAAATCGTCTGCAGGTACATAAACTGCTTGAATAGAAGTTATGGACCCCTCTTTGGTCGAAGTAATTATTTCTTGTAACGTACCCATTTCGGTACTAAGGATGGGTTGATAACCCACAGCGGAAGGCATTCTACCCAATAAGGCAGATACTTCAGATCCTGCTTGGACGAAACGGAAGATATTGTCGATAAATAGAAGTACGTCTTGTTCATTAACATCTCGAAAATATTCAGCCATAGTGAGGGCAGTCAAACCAACTCTTATACGAGCTCCCGGCGGTTCATTCATCTGACCGTAAACTAGAGCCACTTTCGATTCTGCAATATTTTCTTCATTAATGACCCCAGATTCTTTCATTTCCATGTAAAGATCATTTCTTTCACGAGTACGTTCACCTACTCCGCCAAATACAGATACACCCCCATGAGCTTTGGCAATATTGTTAATCAATTCCATAATGAGGACTGTTTTACCCACTCCAGCCCCCCCGAATAGTCCAATTTTTCCTCCACGACGATAAGGGGCTAAAAGATCTACTACTTTAATTCCGGTTTCAAAAATAGATAATTTTGTATCTAACTGTATAAAGGCGGGCGCAGATCTATGAATAGGAGATGTTGTGCGAATATCTACAGGCCCTAAATTATCAACGGGCTCTCCAAGTACGTTGAAAATTCGTCCAAGAGTCGTTCCACCGACCGGAACACTTAGAGGAGCTCCCGTATCAATCACTTCCATTCCTCTCGTTAGACCATCTGTAGCACTCATAGCCACAGCCCTAACTCGATTGTTTCCTAGTAATTGTTGTACCTCACAAGTCACATTAATTTGTTGACAAGTATTATCTCGACCCTTAACTACCAGAGTGTTATAAATATTAGGCATCTTGCCCGGTGGAAAAGCTACATCTAGTACCGGACCAATGATTTGGGTGATATTCCCGAGGTTTTTTTTTCAAGCGTGGAAGCCATCGAACTAGAAGTAGTAGGATTAATTCTCATATAATAATAATAAAGAAAGTAAAATGGGTCGAAATTCTTTTTTGCGAAAATGATCGAATTCAAAAAGAAATGTCCGATAGCAATAGAAAATAGATGAAATTACTCTAAATAGTAGGACTTATTTTTCACTCAGTAATAGAAAATAGAAATTAGTCTAACATTCCTCCCTAAACTGAACATCTCCAGATTCAGTTGAGATACAACTACAGCCTTCCACAGTTCCTCTAACCTGAACCCTTTAATGTGCAGACTCCAAGTAACTTTCGCAGTTTCCCAAAAACAGCTGATTTGAGTGGCTTTGTGAATATATCAGCTACTTGATCTTCATTTCTACAGTAGATTAATTTAATGACTTCATCTGTTGACAGATTGCATAAGAAACGAAACCTTACATCTATGTATTTGCATCTTCCATGAAAAACAAGATTCATGGATAGTTTGATCGTGGAACTATTTTCACAAAATATTTGACTAGCAGTATGTTGCCTGCACTAAAGCTCCTAAACAATGTACCGCAACCATAAAGCCTGCTTCAACAAACTCGACTTCAGTAGTAAAAAGAGTAACTATTGGTTGTTTCTTTGAACACCATGAAACTGCTACAGAACCAAAAATAAGAGCATAACCAAAAGTGCTTTTACGGTCATCTAAGTCTCCTGCAAAGTCACTATTGGTGAAAAATAATCTTATCTATTGTGATAAGATATCGTTACAAAAGTCATGATTGCATTGTCTTGTAAGATTTCCACCAATCTAGTTGTCTTCTCCCAGACTACTATAAATAGGTATCCTTTGTAATCGTTTAAGGCATCTTAACCTTAGCCATATTTTCTAAGTAATAAACTTTGAGTGTTGTTACGGTGCCTTACACTTGTCTAAAGAGAGTATGCTCAATGGTTGCCTTAGAGATCCTCCACACCAGAATTCTGGCGACTAAAAACATGCTATGAAATGGTTGTTATAATCTTGAGTTGTGGCCCTAGTCACTGCTATGATGGTGCGGCTTTTAGGGATAGGCATCCTCCCCGACCCGCCCGACCTCGATCTGATCTCCGCACCCAACAGGACGGGGATTCGGGAATTTTTTCGGGTACGGGGCGGGGAAGGGGGGGATATTATTAAAATTTCTGGGATCGGGCAAAGACAGGGATTAGTTTCCCTCGATTTCCGATCCATATATTAAATAAAAATAACATATATTTGTACATATATTAAATAAAATATTAACGATAAATATATTTTGTATGTATTATTATACTTTAAATTTTTAATCCATTTTATTAATCTAAAATTTTCAAATTTGATATCACTATGTTATAATAATTTTATTTTTGTCCTTTATTTATATTATAAATTAAAAATAATAATTTAAAAATGGTATAAAATAAAAACAAATATTATATATTATAAAATTTCAAATTAATTTTTATAAAAAAATAAAGGAACGAATATAAAATATATTTTATTCAAAAAAAAATCCCCGTGAGATCTCATGGTTGTTTAGACGCTTTGTATGTTTGTAAGACACCCTAACACCAAGGGAGAATATCGAGATATAAGGATCATCTAATCCTAATAATCTTACTCCTTCCTTTTCATCTTACCGGAGTTCTTTTAATTCCTCTAAACCAAAAAATAATGATTTACTTTATACTCTAGATTACCATCGTTAAGATAGTAGAATCCCTATTATTGAACTTCCTTTACTTGATCCATACTAAACCTTTACCAAAAAACATAACTCCGTCTCCCGGGTTGTAAAACATTTCTTTCATCCAAGAAGGTACTAGAAGCTAGAAAACTAGTCTTAGCATCTAGACTAAAACAAATTCTAATTCCTTCGACTGAAGCAAAGCAGAAAATTCCTATTCAGCTAGGAGATTTATTTCCAAATCAGTGGCATATACAAGGTTACTCTTATCTTCACTTTGCATCAGTAAGAATGACTTTAACACTTTATGGAAGGAAAGGATTACCAATAATAGCAAGGATGACACTTTTGGATATACGTTTTCAACAGTATGCCCATGCAAGTATAACTACAATCCAAACTATGCTCAACGCTGGTACATTTCTCCTAACCCTCTTTCCAAACTTCGATGTAAGGCTTGATGACCCTCTTATCTATAACAATCTCAAAATTCAGGTTCGGATAGTTAGAGCGCCCCAGGAAACGACTTATATAGCCAATCTTCACTATCAAATGGTCTATAGGATCCAAAATCATTCATTTGATCTCAGTCTTCCCACAGACTTGGATGAACCACTATTTTTAGAGATAGATGTTCAGTCCATCTCATCCTATATTCATGTGCCAAAGCAGATACCTTAAGATGAGCTCGTCGAACTCCTTCTAGAATCACGAATGACCCAATACCAAAAGATTCAAAGGGAAAATTAGCCCATCCATTCTGTAAAATAATCATTCTTTGCAAAAAAGGATGGTGCTGTGGAAATTGTTGTAAAAAATGATGATTCTTCATCTTCCTTTAAACCATCTATTTTTTATTCAGAGATCAATATAATTGAGTAAGCTCCATTGAACGTTTCTATCCATTCCTTTTTTGACTCTAGTGGTAAACCCATCTATGAATTTGGCTAAGATGGTCATATTTTTTGAGATGTATGCAATTGTGATGCATGTCTCAGAGATAAATGGGATGACGATGATAATTATCCACCAAAAATGGGGAAAATAATAAAAAAGAAGACTATGCAAAAAAATTTCAAGAACGTTATTAAAAAGGTAATCCAAAAGTTGATCTTCTTGGAATCGTCTAGTAAATTTGATTATTATCTCCGTTATTCTAAAGGACCCGAGAAATGTAATATGATGCAACCAACATCATATGACGAGGATTTTCCACCACCAAATTTTGAGAATGATAGGACTTTTCATATATGGAAAATCAAAATTCCAATTGCGAAAAAGATTCATAAGAAGCAATGAGATTTGCATATGGTTCATCGTTATCTTGGGAGAAGGAAAAAGTAGATAATAGGTCCATATTTGAATATATTTTTAATACCTATTTTATATTAATTTTCATAATTTTATTAACTAATTAATTGTTTTTATTTTATTTTGTAGGAAATTAAATAATTATGGAATTCTGGAAGAAAAAGTCAACGAGATGAAGGGTACTTGCATCTCGTTACTTGAAGGAAATGAATTAAAAGATAAATACGAATATTTGTTGGAGAAGGAAAAGAAAAGAATGAAAGATTAAGAATCTGACTATGAATCAAAAATCCCAAAACCAACAATTTTTTCCCAATATTTATGGGGCTCCCATCTTGTATTTTGACAACCCCAAGAACACATTAGCTTTAGGTTTATTTTCTTGCTTTATTTATCAGACAATACTAATGTTTGCTTCGAATATACTACTTTATTTTTATATTCACTTGTTTTATCATTCAAGCACTAGTGTTAATCATTATAAATTCACGTGAGATATAATTGTTAGTTTACACTTAATTTTGTTTCTATCTATCTTGTCTGCATGCATGTTTTCATGTTTTAGTCTAATGGAACTTTAATAACATAATTTAGTTCACATGTTGTCCTCTGTCACTTGATTTCACACACATGCTTTTATATTTATAATCACATTAATCGCATTCATTATTGTTTTTAGTTTCGGCTAGTTTAGCTATTTATTAATTTAGTTTTGTTAAAATAACTGTTTCGTTCAATTCATATTATGTCTAGCTTAATATATTTCCTAAGGATAAAGATGAAGTTAAATAATTATTTTTGATATTTTCTTGTTCCGATTAAATGATTCTCATATTTTTTCTTGGTTCTTAATTATTTAATAAATATTATCTGAAAAAGTGATTTTGATATATTATCGTTACCGAATTTATTTTTCATAACCTATGTTTGCTAGGTTTTGATAGGTTATTGCTAGATAATAAGTTTCATTGTATATTCTTGTCTCATTAATTAATATTTATTATTTTTAAGGAAAAAGAATTGATTTAGGGCAAGGAGGATATTAATTATGATTAATTAATGGATTCAGATTCCTAGGTTTATTTTCATATTATTTGCTTATTATGTTAAACAAATCTCATCTAAAAATTATTTGTCCAGTCTGCATGATTTATTTATCAAATTTGATAGTCTTCATTGATCGATCTGTGATTGCTACAACCATTATACGCTTGCAGTTATTTTCAGTAGAAGATAATGATGAATAATCGTAAAGAAGGCAGAACTATATTGTGATGGTGGTCTTCTTTACGAAGATCCTGAAATTTTTTTAGGGACTGAAGCTCACATGATGCAAATACGATCATATTTCTGATCGATGCATGTTATTGTGCAGAAAGAACATGCTGACAATGAAGATGATGAGTGTCACAAGTTTGATTACAATGATAATAGTAGTGAGATTGAACTTAATTGGGACAAACTTGACGTTTGCGAAGATCTGAGTTTAGTTGAATACATTTTGAGCACTAATATAACAAAACCATATATATAGTAGAGATTTACAACATGTATGTTTTAAATTAATATAGCAATATTATTTTAGGGGAATGGCTATATTAAATAAATATGTCTTGCAATTGTGTATGTGTACCAGGTGAATTATAGACACAAAAGATGGCAGCACTCCATCAACGGAGTAAAGTTTTTCTGTGCAAAAAGGTTAAGAGGTAGGTCATTGAGAAGCTAAAAACATCAACGCATAATTTATCTTCCCCTCTCCCCATCTCTCTTCAAATATACCTTATTGCATGATTCAAGTCAACCTAGTGCTAGTGTATTTTGGGGTTCATTCTTTCATTGACCAAGTGATGTGCACGGTTTTCTAGAGGATCTAGTGATAAAATGAAGTGATGCTATTTGAGCAGGAACATAAACTACTGTTTACACAACATGAGGAATAGATTATTGTCGCATACCATTCCTTTGTACACTGGCATTCCCTTAAAGTACACTTCCTCATTGTCGGCATTAAGCAACTTATCTGTTGCTCCCATGTATAGAGGAAATAAGCCCACTTCACCGATGCAAGCTTGATCATCAGGCTGCAAAGTAAAAAATGTAAAGAATAAAGATACATAAATTTTATATTTAATTCAAATTTCTCAAGTTGTTTTGTCCTTCATTTACTTCTGTTTCTCCAAAAAGCTTATTATATAAAATTCATTTAGTTTTAAATCATATAAATACTCTGCTTTTCCTACCAATCTGACCTACAAACTTGTGCGTGTTCTGTTATGTTTTTTCCCTTCTATGTGATTCTTAGATCTGAATCATACAATTAGGGATTTTTGGGCACCAGTAAATCAGTCATGAAAATTTAACGAAAACGAGTATATATTTTTCTTACATATGGAAAACCATCTTCGTCAAGAATAACAAAGCCTGTTGTCATTGAAGCAGAGCTGAATGCTCCAAATGCTTGGGGTTGAAGAAAATTTCCTTGTATATAGGATGATGAAAGCTCTGTGCCTCCACAACATTCAATAATGGGTTTGTAGTAGGCTTTAGAAGAAAGCCAGAGGTCATCATCGATATTAGAGGCTTCCCCAGTTGAAGCAAATGATCTGCAGTTACTGATAATTAGTGGCATTTCTGGGGACTTTATACAAGAATGGCTTTGTCATTTAGCTAATACAGTACTTAATCTTTGTCCAATCTAGGCCTTCCATACACTTGGTGCTCTTCCAGGTCTTCACTAAGCTTGGTACAGTGCCCAAAACAGCTACTCCGGCATCCTAAATAAATGCAACTCAAGTCAGGCAACATGATAAACATCAAAATTGGTAGCAAAGAACTGGTAATCCCAAAGTATGGGAAACAAAAGTGTTTTTAATGTTAACTATTACTATAGGAGAAGATAAAGCCTTGTGTCTTTAACTATCATGCCTTACCAATTTTAAAATATCTCAACTTGAAAGATTATACATATAACTGTGTATTATGTAAAGTATGAAAAAGTACCTGGACAAATTTTCCGAACCCACGGCCTAGGGGAGATCCATGGTAAAGTGCAAGAGTTCCACCATTTAACAAGCATGAAAATAACAAAATCGGTCCCATTACCCATCCTAAGTTTGTGGGCCAACAATATATATCTCCTGCTTGGAGATTCATTTGTGCCCACGCTTCGCCAGCAGCTCGAATGGGAGAAATTTGAGTCCATGGTATTGCTTTTGGGTCTCCTGATATTTATATTAAAAAAAAACAAGATATATTAAGATTTCTTTGGGGGTTTAACAAGAAAAACTTAATAATAAGAGTATCAAAGAGAAGAAATAATGTACTGATTAAAGATAAATTTCACCTGTAGTTCCTGATGAAAAGAGTATAGCAATTGTTGAGTCTACAGGTAGATAGACTGCACTGCTGTATTTTTTTCTACCATATAATGAAACATTGTCAGATATGGCAGAATGAACTGCATTAACATTACTAAAACCTTAGCATATAAAATTATAAAATAAGAGGTCAAATTTTGGTGTGGGTACCTAGGTAAGGAGTTTACACTAGATAAAAAATCAATCCACAACACGTCCTGCTTTCTTAATTGAATTCTGACATCCTTCCCAGTAGCAGGAACCACTATTGCTTTACAAGAAGAAGCTTCAATAACTCGGCTGCAAGAATAAAACGATAAAGCTAGTTAGAATCTAAAAGCTTCCTACTTTATATTCACAGGACTTCATTATATGCTTTATCGTCTCTGAAAAAAGTCCTACCACTCTCGTTTAGCAAGTGATAGAAAATTATAGGTCACAAGTGATCTTGTGATGTCTTGGTTTGGCAGGGCACATAGTCCTTGCCAGTGAATAGTTAATACTTTACCATATTAATTTAATATAGCATATGTTTCAATGTTATTATTTTGTATATCTCACGTGATAGAGTTCTCACATATAATATTTTTTCATTTCTGTCATAAAACCCTATTTCCATCAAGCGTCTGGATTGGACTTGTTAATATATTCTTAAGATTACTATCAAAATACATAGAAGTTATAAGCACATACGTGACAGAGTGGTGAACTATGACAGACCAGTAGTTAAGTGAGCAGGGTTGTTACAGTACATGTAAGACAACTGTAAGAAAAATAATTATGATCACCCAGGTAACACCTAGACATCTTAGGCACAAACTACCTACTCCACATGCTAGATTAAAAAATGTTACTTACAGAAGCAAAATACTAGCGCTTCTAATCTCGTTTCACATGTTACTTGCAGGGTTGCAGATGTAAAGAATTCATAAGATGATAGTTTTGCCTAGAGTCCTGAAACATAAGACTTTTGTATAACGCATCCTCTAATGGAAATACTTCATTGCTATAAATTGCATTCATGTACCAAATTAATACGCTGATATATAAGATTACTTTTTCAGCATAAAGCATATGTGACAAAATCAATAGTTTATATAATAGGAAGGTTTCGGTTTTAATATCAATTCAATCCAAATACATTTATCATAATTTATTTATATTATAAGCGGGATTATACTCTAACAATCTTTTTCAATTTAAATAAAATTACTTTTACAATATTATCAAACCCTTAATACTATTAGGATTGTACTTTTTGTTGGTGATAATAATGAGCGGTAAATATTTTTCTATTTGTATATAAATTTTATTTTAAATTATTTATTATGAACATATATTTTCCTAATCCCGAATAAATTTAAGATAAATTAATATATTATATAATGTATAATTGTAAAATACAGGAAAAGTACAATAATAAGTGCCTGTTCGTCCCTCACAAGTTGCTTGCTTGAATCATGCTTAATATTAGGTCCATATTGTTCCATTCATTTGGTTTTCGAAACAAAATTGTAATAAGCCAGACATTTAGAGTTGGATAGCTATTTAATATTTTGGGTTGTTCTGCCCTCTCGTTTGCTTTTCCCTGATCATCCCAGCAGCTTTCTATTCTCAATCTTCCTAGTAGATTGACTACAGACAGTCCCTTCTGTGCCTTTCCGTGAGATAGGTTGGACCCATTATTTCTTTATTCTATTATAATATGAGATTAATACTCCTAAGGATGACCTTAGGTAATACCTAAGGTTAAAAGAAAAAAGAATAGCACATCAGGGGTATTTTTGTGAATACAGGGGGGTGCCCTCTATTATTACAAAAATGTCACTCAACTTTACATACAAAATTATTATAACCTTAGGTAACTTACCTAAGGTCATCCTTGGGAGAAGTTTTCTCTTATAATATATATGCAATCTAGCAAAAATAAAAAATAATAAAAGAAAGACAATGCCAGTGTATTGGAATGGGACGTCTGCTAGCATATAGTAACCGGAAGCATATGAACAGATTAAGGCACAAAAGTTGATATATTCCAATCCTCAATCTATTATATTATTCAGATATAACTTGTCAATGTGATGTGCAATCTTTACCTGTACAAAGGAAATTGTCGAGCTCCTCGAACAATATAATCCTGCATTCATTATAAAATGAGACCTTATTCAGAATGTAATAATCATATACAAAAAATTAACCAAGCCGGAGTAAATCAATTCAGTTCCCTAAAAATATAACCAAGATACAATAACAGTATGTTGCTCTAGCGGTATTGCTCTCACCCCCCCCCCCCCCCCCCCCTTCCCTGGAGGTTGAGAATTCAAGTTTTTTTAGAGGCAAAGAAGGTGGCGGGTGTGCTCAGTTAGCCAAAAAAAGAAGAAGAAAACGGTGGTCACACATGATTACTGAAAAGAGAAAAGAAAAAGAAAGTGGTCACACAAATTAACTGCATGCAGCATCACAACATAATGAAATATCAGCAGAGGTGTTTAGCTATTCTTCATACTTGTATAATAATTTATGGAATAACCTTACTCTAATAAGACAGTAAAATGACACAAAAGATGTTATCTGCTTTATTGCTTAATGTTTTAGCCTTATTTTTGTACTTCCAATTAAGCATATTCTACTTTCATGTAATTTATGAGAGCGTATTTGGGATTATGTTTTTTTACCTGAGTAAAGATGGCCTTGGCTTTAGACACACGCAAACGGGTCGCAATTTCCTTTGGGGCAAAGCTGTCAGCTATAGCCACCACAACAAGTCCAGCATATACAATTGCCAAGTATATGATGACTGCACTGACTGTCATTGGCATGTCAATTGCTATCGCATCTCCCTTTGAGAACATTGCATCTAGTGCACTTGCTACTAACCTATACGGTAGTAAATAGTAAGTTTGTTAAGAAATAAATTTATTAAAGCATCATAAGATACATTTAGATATATACATCATGTGTTTTCTAAAGTCTATACCATTCATAAGAATAAAGAAATATCTGAGAAAAATAAAACATTAAAAAGGAAAAAAATGGCGATAGTACTTGGAAACTGCATATTCTAATGCATACATCAGCATTCTCCCAATAGTTTGTCATATATTCTTCTGACCAGAGAGAACTACTTCTCTATTTTCTGATATGCTGTTGAAATTGCTGTTACTTCAAATTTTATGTCGGATATGCATGTTCCAAAGCTTTGATCAATTAAACTCTTCATGAAATCACTATTTTAGAAAAATCTTTTCGTTTAAAATGGTCTTGACTCTTGAGTAGTAGAAAGAAATTAGGAAAATAATAATGTTTTACGAGATCTGGCAGAGAAGATACAAAAGGAATAGGTAGAATTACAGTTACATGCTTGTGGGAACTACCAAAAGGGTAGAACCCATTCTAGAGCGTAATTTTAAACAAAAAAGTTTGATATTTTATTTAACATGAATATTGATGGAATGAGTATATTCAGACACCTAAAAGAGGCTATAGCTCATAAGTGGTGATATGCTAGCTTGCATCCCTATAGCTCAAGTGGCTTAAACTGTATTCTATGCTACTACTGTTAGTGTAGGTGCCCTAGAGGCAATACAATGTTTCCTTTAATAAACCTTTATGTCATTTGATTATTCAATAAACGTATTTATTATGACTTTAATTACTGCGATATATTTGTTAGCATAATAAATGTCCTTAGAATCATGATACACGTTATATAGTTTAAGTACATGACTTGAATTTGAGATTATATAATATATCATATTCTTAAATGTCCCTAGTCGAGTATTATTATTATAGGACAATAATAATACATAAATAGACTAGTATGTTGTTTGACAGATAACCATATCTCATTGGTTATAAGTATGGGGATACTAAAGTCAATGCATAGGTACATGTAGGAGTACATGGTACTGGACAGACCCACAGTGAGATTCTTCATGTTTAATAAAGTCATAAGAAAGACTCACAGTGATAATGGTGTAATGATCCTCTGACTTGAGATCATTATATTTCTATACGAAGATTAATATACTCTGACTATATTAAAAGTTACCTTTGACCGGGTGATGATAAAAGTGGACATCGGGTATATCATGAGTCGTATGAGAAATATGAATGATAGATAAAGGGTTTAACCCTCCTATAATTAGGAGAGATATTATTGGCCTCTTGATTGAGTGAGACTATAAAATGCATGGCCGTGCTCAAATAATGATTTGTTTTTTCATAGTCTGCTCATGGATCAAGTAAACCCGGATTAAATGTTGAAGAGGATGACTAAACACATGCCTCGAGTTTAATCTATAATATATTTGGTTAAAGGGATTATATTACACTGAAACATTAATCATGAAAGGTTTTATCAAATCACGATTTAATTATTGTTTAATTGGGTAGCAATGATGTATTACTAGATACCGCTCATTGTTTATAATTTTATTGGAGAATAAAATTATTGCTAATTAAATAATAGCCTATAGGGTCACACACATAGAGCACCTAGAGGAATAGTTAATTTAAATTATAGATTTAAATTAATTGATGATTATTTGAATTTTATTATATTAATTAAGTGAGACTTAATTAATTGAAATAAATTCGAAATTGAAGAATTATATTTCTGCCAATAATAATAATTAAGTGTGACTTAGTTATTAATTAAATAATAGAAGCATGTTTTATTATTTAATCCTATGCCTACATGGGTTAGGTTTTTGCTAAAAAGGCCCATTAACCAATCATTATAAATAGATAATGATAGGTTAAATGGCTTGTACGTTTTTAACAAAACCCTAGAAGAAGAGGCAGCAACCAGGAAGAGGCAGAGATAATTCGAAACATATCAAAGGAGGCTAGTACTTCCGTTCCGTGTTCAAGATCGTGAGACGTTCTTGAAGGTGTTCGTGTGGATACCATAGAGGTGTTTTCGAGAAAAAGACACAAGTCGTGATAGCAAGGATCTCCGTTGAGTTCGTGACATTCAATATCTTAATAGGTATGATTCTGTTTCACCATAATCCGTCTAATCTTATACATGATCCTGCGTTTGGGTTCCGAAAATTTTCGTTATATTTACGTTTATCCGCTGCATTTTATGCCTCGGAACCCAACAATGGCATCAGAGCTATGTGTATAAGGGACTGATTTGGTTACGTGTTTTATGTATATGATACATATGTGTTGTTTGAAACTGCCATGCCTGAGCCTTACAACTGCCTGTTATGAAACTGCCATGATTTTGCCATGCTACTGCCCACTGCTATGCTACTGCTATGCCTCTGCAATGTTATAATCTGTTATGGCATGATGTGTGTGATGCACTGTATGTATGTGATACGAGATACAGTCATACGAAGGTCATCGGAAACGTTCTGAAGCGTTTAAAACAAAAACTGCATGAAGATGTAGGTTTGCTGTGAATAGTGATTCTGCAGTGAATAGTGTTTTTCGACGGAGTCAGAATGGGTCGAATTTACTCTTTCTGGAAAGGGAAAATCGCCACGAGCAATACTCACGGCTTCGCGGTGACCTATGGTATTTTTTGGCCATTTGAGATCGTTAAGGGCCTCAAAAATGCGATTTTCTGTTTATAGATCATGATTTTAAATTTTATGAAATTTTCTGATCATGGTATATGTGATGTATGATGATATGATTAAGTATTCTGAGTTGTCAGTAATTGTTATGTGAGCATGATGCTGGTTATGGCCTTCAGACCCCTAGATTAATGGTTTTGGTTTTGGTTTTGGTTTTATAAATACGGCTTGCATGTCGTTTTCTTCGTTCTTGTAATCGTTTAACCTCGAATGTAACTCGAGTCTTCTTATGTAAGTACTTTAGATTAGGTTTTCTTGTAATATACTTGAAGACTGAAGAAGGATGCAGGAAGAGGAGAAGGCACCAGTGGATACAAGAAGAATGAAGACATGTAATTGTATTTATGTTTTACCACCACCATAGACTGACTTTGATCCTTTCATTAGCTCGAAAGGATCACATAGGAAAGGGGCCATAACCAAGCACGTTTACATACTGCACTTTACATATTGATGTATGAATGATGCATGCTTTAATTAGATTAATCATGTATGTATGTATTAGATACGTCATCCATGCCATGATTGTCATGCTAAACAAGATAAAATCTGTAACGATTTAAGATTTTAAAATCAACAAACGATCATGAGATTCTTGTGTTTATAAAACATGGATTTTTAAAACACGGAATTGAATATGAATTTTTGATATCTATAATTGGGATTTTCTGACAAAAGCGGATATGCGTATTCGTAAGGCTGATGGGTTTTAAGTGTGACCACTGGTATCCTCCGTCTACCTGGGAAATGAACAATTTAAGAGGTCAATTTGAAATATTTGGTTCAAGGAAAAATTGAGGATCTCTTCATGATGTGATCATGATCGTCGTAAATTTTCTAAACCCCTTAACAAAATAATAAGTTTTAATCGGATGCTTTCCAATGAATGAACACTCATCGAATCCTAGATCGGTTAGGGGAAAGACTGTCAGTGGCAGGGGACTCCTATCTATCGTGGTGAGATGCGACGAATATAAACGGTTATATTCGGCCGTTGTATCATTGGGTCTAACTTAACTGAGTCGTCATAATAAGGTGAAAATAAACGGTTATATTCAACCATTATGAACTTAGAAGCATAGAGTTTGGTTAAAAGTCTATTAGATAGATAAGATCAATCGTTGTTCACCAAACTATCCAAGAATTATATATGATATAATCGACAACTGTTGTCTACCTAAATAATCATTTTAAAGGACTTCCAGTGGTTGACTTTAGACATGACGAAATATGGATCTTGGCTCACTAGAAAGAATTATGAGATATACTTTCCAAATTAATAGTAAGGGCTATTAATTTGATAAAAATAGTGGGAGATATATTATGAATATATCATAATCATTTGAACATAATAAATAACTCAGACAATCTAATGTTTATTTTGTGCTTTTAATCATTGTAGATACCAAGAAATGGCAAACAACACAAACACACTATCCGTACGATCAGTCCTTGAGAAGGATAAGCTGACAGGAGGAAACAACTTCCTAGACTGGCAGAGGAATTTGAGGATTGTCCTCAGACAGGAGCGCAAGCTTCATGTCATTGATATTCCTCCGGCAGGTCCCCTTCCTGAGGGCGCTACTGTTGAGGAACGAGCGGCCCACACAAAGGATGAGAATGATGCAACTGATGTTGCATGTCTTATGTTGGCAACTATGAGTGCTGAGCTTCAGAGACAGCATGTGCATATGGATGCATATACTATCAATGAGCACTAGCAAAGCATGTTTGCAAGCCAAACTCGTCAAGAAAGGTTCAACACGAGTAAGTCACTCTTTAATTGCAAACAAGGGGCAAGTGAACCAGTTGGCCCACATGTTCTGAAGATGATTGGTTACATTGAATACCTTGAAACTTTGGGTTTCCCGTTAATTCAGGAAATTGGTATTGACCTAATCATGAATTCTTTGAACAACAAATTCACTCAATTTGTTATAAACTACAATATGAATGAATTTGACAAAACACCTACTGAATTGTTGGCTATGTTGAGAACATATGAGACCAACATGAAGACGGCTGAACCTGCTCCCATACTGATGGTGGGCAATAAAGGTAAGGCAAAAGGGAAAGGCAAGTGGAAGGGTAAGAAGAAGACAGGATCTGATTCTACACCCAAGCCAAAGTCAGGTCCTAAACAGGCTTTAAAGCCTAAAGGTGGGGTCGCTAAGGGTGAATGTCACTACTGTAAGAAAACTGGTCACTGGAAGAGAAACTGTTCAGTTTACTTGGAGGATCTGAAGAAGAAGAGAGCTGAGCAAGCTTCTGATTCAGGTATATATGTTATAGAAGTCAATCTGTCTATTTCTACATCTTGGGTATTGGATACTGGATGTGCTGCTCACATTTGTATAAATGTGCAGGAAATGCAGAGAAGTAGGACATTGGCTAAAGGAGAAATGGACCTACGAGTTGGCAATGGAGCAAGAGTTGCTGCTTTAGCTGTAGGAACTTATTATTTATCTTTGCCCTCTGGGCTTGTTTTAGAACTGGAAAATTGTTATTACGTGCCTGCGATTCGTAGAAACATTATTTCTGTTTCTTGTTTGGACAAGAAAGGTTTTTCGTTTACTATAAGGAACAACAGTTGCTCTTTTGCTTTGAATGATTTAACCTATGGTGTTGCGCGTTTGTTTAATGGTTTATATGTTCTTGACTTAGATAATCCTGTCTATAATATAGAAAACAAACGACTTAAAGTTAATGACTCAAATCAAACATACCTCTGGCATTGTCGTCTAGGCCATATAAATGAGAAACGCATATCCAAATTACATAAGGATGGATACTTGGATAAGTTTGATTTTGAATCATACCAAGAATGCGAATCTTGTTTGCTTGGTAAAATGACTAAAGCCCCTTTCACTGGTAAGGGTAAAAGGGCCACTGAACGACTGGAGCTAATACATAGTGATATATGTGGCCCAATGCGTGTGATGGCGAGAGGAGGCTACTACTACTTCATAACATTTACTGATGATTTCAGTAGATATGGATATGTATATCTTATGAAGAATAAATCTGATTCTTTTGAAAAGTTCAAAGAATACAAGGCTGAAGTAGAGAAGCAAATTGGCGGAGGCGCAAGTATTAAAGTCTTACGATCTGATCGTGGAGGAGAATACTTGAGCACAGAATTTAAAGATTATTTAAAGGAGTGTGGTATTGTATCACAACTCACTCCACCAGGTACACCTCAATGGAATGGAGTTTCAGAGAGGAGAAATCGCACCTTGTTGGACATGGTGCGATCGATGATGGGTCATGCAGATCTTCCAATTAGTTTCTGGGGTTACGCTCTAGAAACAGCGGCTTTTACACTTAACCGTGTTCCTACTAAGAAGGTTCAAAAGACTCCATATGAGATATGGGAGGAGAAACGGTCAGGCATGAGCTTTATGAAAGTTTGGGGATGTAAGGCGTTTGTGAAACGTCAAGTATCTGACAAGCTTGGACCTAAATCTGAAGAGTGCAATTTTGTGAAATACCCTAAAGAAACAAAGGCGTATTATTTTTATAGTCCTTCCGAGCAGAAAGTGTTTATTGCTTGAGATGCTGTTTTCATGGAAAGAGATTTTGTTTCCAAAAGAAACAGTGGGAGAACTATAGATCTCGATGAAGATCGAGAACCACAAAATAGCATTGAACCTGAAATGGAACAAGAGCAGGATAATGACAATGCTCAACAAACACAGGTTGTTCGTAGAACTGGTAGAATTCGGCATGAGCCAGAGAGATATGGATTTCTCTTGACTCAATGTGGTGATTTGATGCTCATATATGAAGATGAGCCTCTCACATACCAAGATGCTATGATCAGTCCAGACTCTAAGAGATGGCTAGAAGCCACGAAATCCGAGATGGATTCCATGTATGAAAACCAAGTATGGACTTTGGTTGATCCACCTGAAGGGGTGAAACCCATAGGGTGCAAGTGGGTTTTCAAGAAGAAAACTGACATGGATGGAAATGTTCAGACCTATAAAGCAAGGCTGGTTGCAAAAGGTTTCAGACAAATTCATGGTATAGACTATGATGAGACTTTCTCACCAGTGACTATGGTCAAGTCCATAAGGATTTTGCTTGCTATTGCAGCATTCCATGATTATGAAATCTGGCAAATGGATGTCAAAACAGCTTTCCTTAATGGAACCCTTGATGAGGATGTGTACATGACACAACCTGAAGGTTTTGTCGATCCAAGGAATGTTAGCAAGGTATGTAAATTACGTCGATCCATTTATGGATTGAAGCAAGCCTCTAGGAGATGGAATATCCGTTTTGATGAAACAGTCAAGGAGTATTGCTTTGTTCAAAACGAAGATGAACCTTGTGTTTACAAGAAGGTTAGTGGGAGCCATGTGGCATTCATAGTACTATATGTTGATGATATACTACTAATGGGGAATGACATACCTACTCTCAAGGCTGTTAAGACTTGGTTAGGGAGCAACTTCTCTATGAAAGACTTAGGAGATGCATCCTACATTCTAGGAATGAGGATCTATAGGGATAGATCTAGAAGGATGATCGGTCTAAGTCAGAGTACATACATCGATAAGGTTTTGCATCGTTTTGGTATGCAAAATGCAAAAAGGGGATATGTCCCCGTGTCTCATGGGATAACGATCTCTAAAGATCAGTGTCCGAAATCATTGGATGACAAGGACCGCATGAGTAAGGTTCCATATGCCTCAGCAATTGGATCTATCATGTATGCAATGGTATGTACTCGCCCAGATGTTTCGTATGCTTTAAGCATGACGAGCAGATACCAATCTAATCCAGGTGAAGGTCACTGGACGGCTGTCAAGAATATTCTAAAGTACTTGAAAAGGACTAAAGATTCATTCTTGGTGTATGGAGGAGAGGAGAAACTGGTTGTAAAAGGTTACACCGATGCAAGTTTCCAAACAGACAGGGATGATACTGTATCACAGTCTGGTTTTGTGTTTTGTCTAAACGGAGGTGCTGTAAGTTGGAAGAGTTCAAAACAAGAAACAGTAGCTGATTCTACAATGGAGGCTGAGTACATTGCAGCTTGTGAAGCGGCTAAGGAGGCGGTTTGGATTCGAAAATTCATTACTGATTTGGGAGTGGTTCCATCGATTGCAGATCTCATTGATCTATACTGCGATAATAATGGAGCCATTGCACAGGCTAAAGAACCTAGAGCTCACTCCCGAACCAAACATATACTCAGAAGATATCACCTCATTCGAGAGATTAATTAAAGGGGTGACATACACATATGTAAAGTACACACAAATGATAACATTGCAGACCCACTGACCAAAGGCTTGTCGCAGAAGAAGCACGACAGTCACACTAGTTCCATGGGTATTAGATACATGGGTGATTGGCTCTAGTGCAAGTGGGAGATTGTTAGTGTAGGTGCCCTAGAGGCAATACAATGTTTCCTTTAATAAACCTTTATGTCATTTGATTATTCAATAAACGTATTTATTATGACTTTAATTACTGCGATATATTTGTTAGCATAATAAATGTCCTTAGAATCATGATACACGTTATATAGTTTAAGTACATGACTTGAATTTGAGATTATATAATATATCATATTCTTAAATGTCCCTAGTCGAGTATTATTATTATAGGACAATAATAATACATAAATAGACTAGTATGTTGTTTGACAGATAACCATATCTCATTGGTTATAAGTATAGGGATACTAAAGTCAATGCATAGGTACATGTAGGAGTACATGGTACTGGACAGACCCACAGTGAGATTCTTCATGTTTAATAAAGTCATAAGAAAGACTCACAGTGATAATGGTGTAATGATCCTCTGACTTGAGATCATTATATTTCTATACGAAGATTAATATACTCTGACTATATTAAAAGTTACCTTTGACCGGGTGATGATAAAAGTGGACATCGGGTATATCATGAGTCGTATGAGAAATATGAATGATAGATAAAGGATTTAACCCTCCTATAATTAGGAGAGATATTATTGGCCTCTTGATTGAGTGAGACTATAAAATGCATGGCCGTGCTCAAATAATGATTTGTTTTTTCATAGTCTGCTCATGGATCAATTAAACCCGGATTATATGTTGAAGAGGATGACTAAACACATGCCTCGAGTTTAATCTATAATATATTTGGTTAAAGGGATTATATTACACGGAAACATTAATCATGAAAGGTTTTATCAAATCACGATTTAGTTATTGTTTAAATGGGTAGCAATGATGTATTACTAGATACCGCTCATTGTTTATAATTTTATTGGAGAATAAAATTATTGCTAATTAAATAATAGCCTATAGGGTCACACACATAGAGCACCTAGAGGAATAGTTAATTTAAATTATAGATTTAAATTAATTGATGATTATTTGAATTTTATTATATTAATTAAGTGAGACTTAATTAATTGAAATAAATTTGAAATTGAAGAATTATATTTCTGCCAATAATAATAATTAAGTGTGACTTAGTTATTAATTAAATAATAGAAGCATGTTTTATTATTTAATCCTATGCCTACATGGGTTAGGTTTTTGCTAAAAAGGCCCATTAACCAATCATTATAAATAGATAATGATAGGTTAAATGGCTTGTACGTTTTTAACAAAACCCTAGAAGAAGAGGTAGCAACCAGGAAGAGGCAGAGATAATTCGAAACATATCAAAGGAGGCTAGTACTTCCGTTCCGTGTTCAAGATCATGAGACGTTCTTGAAGGTGTTCGTGTGGATACCATAGAGGTGTTTTCGAGAAGAAGACACAAGTCGTGATAGCAAGGATCTCCGTTGAGTTCGTGACATTCAAGATCTTAATAGGTATGATTCTATTTCACCATAATCCGTCTAATCTTATACATGATCCTGCGTTTGGGTTCCGAAAATTTTCGTTATATTTACGTTTATCCGCTGCGTTTTATGCCTCGGAACCCAACAACTACTTCATATTCATATTCAAATACAAATATTCTGAATTTGTCTAATGCACCTCTCAGGAAGTCAGGATATATAATTAAGAATGTATTTCCGATTGTTTGGCATCCCTTGTTTGTTCCTAAATGCTCTTTTATTCTTTAGTTAGTCTTGAGGAATAGACAATTGGCCACGGGAAGAATGATTTTGTTTGGCATGTCAGGGACTCCTGTTTGTGTTCTTTGTAATGTGGAGGATAAGTCAACCAATCAATTGTTCAATTCTTGCAATTCTTCTAGCTAATTCTGGGGCGGATTCTAATCCCTATTTCTTGATATTGGATTGCAACTGCTAGTGCTAGACCTTGTAACTTCAGGAGGCAACTTAATTGTTTAGTTATTGCGGTAGAATTAAGAAAAATACTGAAGTGCACAACACCAATGCTCCAACGTAAGCGACTCTAGTGCTAATGAAGTAGAAGGCGTTTTCTAATAGTCATTTCAAAGAGGCTATTTACAAAGATATTATCATCCTAGTTTGCTGTATCGAGGAGAGTTGTTATAGAACAATTTGATGTTATTTTTTCGTAATTAATTATAATTCTTTTTAATATTTGGGTCGGATCTTGTTTGACTTGACTTTTGCTGGGGTATGCCCCGTCTAGTTCAATCTTTTTTAGCAAAAAAGAAACTCTGGAAACATAACTATATTGCAAGAACTCTATATGAAGGTAACAGTCATAATATTTTTCTTGTATGTGTGCTCAAAATGTGCAATTCCATTTAAATGGTGATTATCTAGATTCTTGCATTTAAATACAAATACTGATCAGTTTTTGATTATATAGAGGTGCACAAATTTATAGCATACATTACTTGCTCACGAAGATCTTTTAATGTCATGGAATTGACACTGGAATCGTCACAAACTTCATCCCTCCATACAATTGCCAAGCTATCTTCCTGCTTCTTTGGATAACTGGTTGCTAGCAAGCAACATTCCGCAATATTTAGAACCGAACCAGGAAGCCATGATCCACTACGTTTTATTTTGTCAGTTGCGTCCAGAATGCATTTTGGCGCTTCACGAAAAGATACTGAGATCTCTTTAAGAATCAAGGACCAGTAGACCTGAAAACAGTATTTACAATATTATGATGAAATTCTTGCAAGGTTTCACAAGCAGTTACTCTTAAATGCTGCCTTGTAAGACATTACCTCGGGATGTCGAACACAGAATCTCTGAAATAGAGTAAAACTTGTTATGGGATTCTTATATTCTGCCCCTAGAAGCTTTGGACAATGGATTTCCATGAGTTGTCCTAAATTTGTGTAGTTGGACTCATTTCTAACATAAAATAAACAATACAACAAACCCATTAGATGCCCGACAGATGCTGCAGACTGACTTTATTTAAGTACAATCAATATATGAAAAATCAACATCAGAGACATAATTTCTTAATTAAGTAGCTAGTGACCAGTAGAAATATGAAATATAGTAATTTTAAATAGGATCCTTTTTAACACTTAATTAGTTTTATGTGAATGTAGACTTATTTTGTTAGTTAAGTAGCATAATATCATAATCTGTTCCCTTATGACACTTAATTTGCAAAGTTTGAGGTCAAAAATATTAAAATTGTAACCACAAAGCATATTTTGAAAGAAGTTATCACTAAAGTTCATTATGTTGAGCTCATTACTCTTAGTAACTATTGTGTAGTATCTCTAAAAGCTTCCAAGTTCCATTGAACTTGTGCATTGTTCTTTGTATTACAAACTTTTCCAATTTTTCTTCCACAGGAAGACGGTAGCCCATGCAAAGAGCAAATGGCAGATGTGATTCTACATGTTTATCATATTCAATGTAGTACATTTTTTCTGTAACGGTTTGCCATGAAAGAGGCAGCAGATCCATTATCCATTTGACCTTTCGGCAAACTTATCATGAGAAATAATTATATAGTGAAAGAAATATAAAATTGAGAAAATGATAAGCATAAAAATTATTTGTTACCCTGACTCTAAATTCTACCTCGAGTACCTGTGTTGAAGACTCGACTTATTATTTTGAAGCAACAACATTCATAAACTTCATAGTGCAACTAAAACATTAATCCTCAAGGAAATCAATATTATCTTTCAAACTGTCAATTTCATGTTTGATGTGAGCAAACATAGCTTAAAACATGGCATGGAAAAATTGTCAAAATGCAAAAGTTTCAGGGGCTGATAAGTCAAAAGTATAAGGACTGTTATGCAATTATCGGAAAGTTCAGGGATTGGATTGTGAGTTCTAGAAACTCCGGGGATTGGTTTAAAATTTTTAGAAACTTCAGGGACTGATTCTTACATTTTTAGAAACTTTTAAGGTGTCAAACTGTAGTTTTGCAAAATATATAAAGAAAACGATTAGGTTTACCATTTTTTTTAAAGGATCAGCTCCCCAAGCAGCAACCTCTTATTTGTTTTCCTTTTTCCCTTCTTTCTTCTTTCACCCTTTTTAAGATGTTCACCTTTTGATTTTTTTTCCCAATTCCGTTGTGAACAACACTTTGCGATGAACAGTACCCGGATGAATAGTAACTCTACCGGTGAATAGTGTTTTTGGCGATATATGATAACTTTGGGCAATGAATAGTGAACTATATTTTTTAAATCCAATATTTCCCAACAATTAAGAAATTGAAGGGGAAACATAAGCTCTGATAACACTTGATGCAGGACAACTAAAAAAGATGGGTATATGAGATAGAAACAGAAAAAAGATGAACTCGAGTGGATTAAACGCCGAAAACCCACTACCCCCTAGAGTTTCCCACCCACATTAGTGATAAATTAAGATGGATCGCAACCCAAATATGAGACTCAAATCAATGTTAATATTAAAATCATTTATATCAACCGATGTCATCTAAAACTAGGATACAACATCAAGTATAAATACTAGGATAAACCTAATGGACTAAGGGACATACAAATGTAACTGAGAAAAAGTAAAAACTCCAAATAAATATTCATTATGATTTGACTATACACAAATAAAATATTAGGAGTATATAACAGCACATTAGTAAAATATTGTTTGCTTCGGTCGAAACCCGCACAAATTTGTTTATAAACTTCACCTAAAAGTGCTTGTACTAATGGAGTTGTTTGACTATTTATATTCAATATAAATCTTTTTATCACTTTGATGGAATACCCCTCTACATATAATTTAATAACATAACTATCGAAATTGATAAGAACTATACACTTGAGCACAATAGGATAGCCTAATAAACAAGGACAGAACCAGAATTTTTTTTTTGGGGGGGGGGGGGAATTTTAAACAACAATTTTTAAAAGTGAAATATACAAGTATCGTACATTATAGAGGGTTAAATAATATAGATTATGAATATATATTGATAAAAAAATAATAGTTTTTAAAATATTGATAATAATTTGAGGTACTAAAAAGATATTTTAAATTTTGGGGACTAAATACACCATATTATGAATTTTAAACATAAAAATTAAAGATGTAACAAATTATGGGGACTAAATACACCATATTATGAATTTTAAACATAAAATTTAAATATATATAAATTATTGGGGAGGCTAAATACGCTATATCATATATTTTAAACATAAAAATTGAATATATATAACATCTTGGGGGAGGTTTTTTTGGGGCGGCGACGGCTCCCACATGCCCCCTCAGTTCTGTCCCTGCTAATAAAGAGTGTCCAAGTCCGGGTTTCGACTCGGACTCACCCGAAAATTTTATTTGGTAGAGCATAGTGGCGGAGCTTCATGGGGGCTAGTGGGATCTAAAGCCCCCACTAGGTTAAAAAAAATTAGTAGTATTATTTAATATTGATTTTTTAACCCCCACTAAAATTTAAAAATAACCCATAATAATTTTTTTATTCTATATTAATTCAATATCCTTATTTAGAAATAATTTAGTTTCACACTAAAAATGTAAAATATATATAATATAACTAAATATTATAATTGAAATAAAAGAAATTATTTAATTCCCAAGTAAATCTTCAAAATTCTAATAAATCTAGTCTCATCATCCTTTTAACCACAATTCTGCAGATAATAACATTACTTTCTAGTTTCTTTTTTTCATTACTTTCTAATTTCTTCTATTCATTTTACTGAATTTGACACTTGCTAAGTCATATTCCCAAGATTTTTCTCCATCGGATTCGGTATATATTAGTAATCAGTTAGAAACTTATATTCACGATGTTCATTCAAATGATGAATTTTATCATTTAAACGGGATTGTTGATCTTACAGAAAGTTGGTAAAGACTAGAAAGAGTGAAACCTATCCTTTTGTTTATGTAGAAAAAGAGAAGTAAACTTATCTCGATAAATGGAAGCAGAGATTGCCGCAACGTGGGAAAGGCCATTGTCCTAAAAGACGATTTCACGCTACCCAAGTGTAGTAGAATCACATCGATCGTCCTCCAGGATTATCACGGCTCCACTAATTATGTGCACTCACAAATAGCGAATGGAGATCAAAATTTTGCCCAAAACTAGAAGTGTGTGTATACATCAATATCGTAGATGGAAATATTTTCGAGAGACACTCTTTGTGGTGATCCACTGAATCTTTATAAATAGGAACTTGGAGAAGGAGAAACTAACATGAATTAAAAGATGAAAAAATCAAAGGTTATATACCCTTTGAACTTCCAACAATCCCCCACAAGTTCAAAGGTGTGAAAAGAAAGAAAAAAAAATCAAGTTTTGGGCAACAATAATAAAATCGCATAAATGTCATTGTCTTGCAACTTGAATTAACACAGTGAATATAAGCAAAGTTTTTTTTCTTTTTAAGGCAACATATGTCTTGAACTTAACAAAAAAAAATCTATAACTAATATCACACAATTGTACTATTTGAATTTTGATACTCCGCGAATAATATGGACGCTTTATATATTGGTCTTATGTCCTCAACCTGGATACTCATAGGTGTTTCACAGAACTGACCAAATCAGTTCTCATATGAAGCGACCATACTTCCATACCTAAGTAGGTGAATCCCATCAAGTGTGAGCTACAACACACCACCAAACATATGGATATGGTTTCATTAAGAGCCTTTTGCTCATCCTTGTTTACAAATGTAGCAAGCACTTTCATAATACAGAGATGGACAAAATAATCAGTTGTGCTTCTTAATTGATATATAATATTGTCCTTTGAACTCTTTATGAGTAGGATTTTATTACATACAATTCAATCCATGGGTCTCAATTCCATCTCTTTTGATGTTTCCAAAACTAGTTTTCTGCATAGGCCTTTCGTGAGCGGATCCACAATATTCCTTTCGGAATTCACAAAGTCTAGTGATATCACTCCATTTGACAATAAGTCCATGACTGCCTTATGTCGTAAATGAATATGTCGTTTCTTTCCTTTAAAATCTTGGTTTCTTGCGTTATCGATAGCAGCTTGTGAATCACAATGCAAAGCCACTGATGCAACAAGTTTTACCAACAATGGAATATCTGCAAGCAAAGTTCTCAACCATTCTGCCTCTTGACCAGCCAAATCGAGTGCAACGAACTCAAATTCCATAGTAGACATAGTTGTGCAAGATTGCTTGATGGATTTCCAAGACACTGCTCCTCCCACAATGGTAAAGACATATCCACTGGTAGAATTGATTGATTTCATTATTGTCAGATACCCAGTTCGCATCACAATAACCTTCTAGGACAGCTGGGAAATTGGAAAAATGCAATCCCCAATCTATGGTACCTCTAAGGTACTTAAGCAAACGTCTTAGAGCATCCCAATGATGTCTGTTTGGGTTATGAGTGTACCTGCTCAGTCAACTTACGGCATAGGCAGTATCAGGCCTTGTGTAATTCATAAGAAACGTAACGCTACCAATGATTCTTGCATACTCAAATTGACACATTGGAACACCTTTATTCTTCTTCAAGTGAAAACTTGGGTCATATGGAGTCCTTACTGGATCAACATCAAAGTAACCAAATTTTTTAAGAATTTTTTCGACATAATGAGACTGGTTTAAACAAATACCATTTGGAGTTCGCTTGATCTTTACTCCTAGAATCACATCTGCCTCTCCCATGTCCTTCATTTCAAATTTTGATTTAAGAAAATTCTTTGTTTCATTTATATGATATAAATTAGTCCCGAGAATTAGCATGTCGTCCACGTATAAGCAAATTATGACACAACCACTAGAATCATGCTTAGAATAGACACAAGAGTCGCCTTTCCCACGTTGCGGCAATCTCTGCTTCCATTTATCGAGATAAGTTTACTTCTCTTTTGCTACAATCTAAAAGACGATTTCGCACTACCCAAGTGTAGTAAAATCACAGCTATCGTCCTCCAGCCACTAATTATGTGCACTCGGAATTTTGCTCAAAACTTGAAGTGTGTATATACATGAATATCTTAGAAGGAAATATTTTCAAGAGACACTCCTTCTGGTGATCCACTGAATCTTTATAAATAGGCACTTAGAGAAGGAGAAACTGACATGAATTAAAAGATTGGAAAAATCAAAGGTTTTACCCTTTGAACTCCCAAGAGTTTATAAGCTCCTTAAACTAGTACTAGTTCTGCCGCTGCAACAGCGAGCGTGGAAAAGATATTTTCTGAGTATTGTAAATTTCGTAATCGGATGGGAGACCAATAGATTAATTATTGTTTAGTGACATATATCGAGTTTGATATATTTAGAAGTATTAAAGATAATGTAATTTTAGAACGTTTTCGATGTATGAAAACCTGAAGAGGTGAATTTCTATGTTAAAAATTGATTTTAATATAACAGTTTATAATTTAATTTTTTTATTTTAAATTAGCTACCACAATTATATTTTTTTGGCTACGCCACTAGTAGAGCAGCTACTCATTTGTAAGGGTACAAGTCAAATTATTCAAAAAAAAGAGGTAAGAACAGTACACTTACGGGGAGGGAAACCAATAGAGAGGAGGACCATTAACGGATACATCGTAATTATGATAAACAGCATAGTACACAAGCTGATGCACTTGATGAGGATACCATGGTTTCAACAACCTCCGAGCCGTGATCTCACGCCATAATTCCTTGGGATACAAGTTACGCACACCACCTGTTCGATCAACTGCCTCTTTGAGCTCCTTGTATAACTTTTCACCCTCCGTTTCATTTAATCCAGCTTCTCTTAGCTCCTTAACACCAACTTGGCTTATGCTTCTCCCCATCTCTCCACAATCTTAGTTCCTTCTCTCTCGAAAGTTGCATATACACACAAACACATATGTATGTAAGTAGTGTAGTTGGTGAGTAGATAAAAGAAGGTTTGTTGGGACACGTGATGTATAGGGGTTTGGTTGGTTGTCTGGATAGGACGTTACATTACACGTTTTACACTCCCAGGGGCGGATTTTGCAATAATCTATCTATGGAATAGTTTAACTACCGTATATGGCAATAATACGATTTGATGAAAGAAATTAATCGTTTTTGAGCTTTGCATATATGGGAATATGGGATACCGCTTCTTAAAAATGTTGGAATATGGAATATGGGAATACGGGAAGAGCTTATCTGTCATCTTTTTGCATTATGGTCAAATAAAAATTTAATAACTTTTTTAAGTCATAAAGGTTGGATCAAAGTCATAAAAATTTATTTATCTATCTATTTATTAAAAGAAGGATGATGTTTTTTCAATTATTTTTTATACGACATTTAATATAATTAAAATATACTCCCTCTTAAGGGTGTTCATGGTTCGGGTCGGCCTTTGGTTATATTATATCATATGTTCTGCTTTCAATTTTTTGTGTTTGTGATAATATATATTACCTCTGTCTCATCCAATTGTTATCTTTTCGGAGAGAACGTTCGGTACTCATTTTAAGGTGCATATAAAGTATAGTTCCATAACTTATTTTTAAATTATTATTTTTATGAATAAAAATTTAAACATTAAATTTTTATTCAAAAAAAAAATAATTTAAAAATAAGTTATGGAACTATACTTTATATGCACCTTAAAATGCATGCCGGATCTTCTCTCCAAAAGGATAACAATTGGGTGGGACGGGGGAGTATTATTTATTATAAAATATCTAAACTAAGAAGTAAAAATATTGCCTAAACTTGACATATTAACATTCATATATTTGGATTATTAATATATTAATTTTTTTACGTATGTTGTGATAAAATATAAATTTTTTATTTCAATATATCTAAATTAAAAATGTTATTAATCAAGAAAACTTTTGCATAACACTAACTAATCTATTTTGAGTTATACCGTAAATACTTCTACTTTCAATTTTTATTTATTTGTGTTGAGATAAAATATATAATTTTTATTACAACATATCTAATCTAAAAATTATATTACTCAAGAAATATTATCCATGGAAAATAACTAATTTTTTTAGCTTTACTGTGTATGCTCCTACTTTCAATTTTTTATTTTTTATGTTGTGATAAAATATATATTTTCTATTTCGAAATATCTAAATTAGAAAATCTACTATTATAAAAAATGTATGTAAATTATTATTGTTTTAGTTATAATTTTATTATGAAAAGACTAATACCACACGTACTTGAAAAAAAGAATCAAGAATTCTTACACTTAGGAGACAGAGATCTTTAAATCAATTTGATGATGATGAACAAGATGATTGTTTGAATAAATCTCATGATGCTCCGAAAGAAAACTCTTCCTAAACGATATAACACATGAAAATAATAAATCATACAACACAAAAAATGAATCGACAATAACATATACATCATATGTAAACAAAAATTACCCGCAAAACCTTGAATATTCGATGTGTTTATTGAAAATTCTTCCTCACTTAAAATATCTTCATTGAGATCCATATTACTCATATAAGTATTACTCACAATGACTTATTTTATTCATGTCACAATTCGGATATTTTTTAAAAATTATTCTTATTAGTTAAATATTTTATTGATTTTTTCAAAAGAGGAGGAATAAAATTTTGATACTTTATTCTAGTTGGATACATTTCCTTATTTTTATTATTATTTTAGAAATTATTTTCGGTTCAGTGGGGCTAAGTTCAGTTTAAAAATTTTATATTATTTTACTGAACAGGTCAGTATCTCGAGTCAGTATTTTTCTTCGAGTGAAAAATTTATTCTGTTTGAATTATGGAATTATTCAGTAAAAGTTTTATTTTAAATTTGCTGAATAATATGGGGATTTTTAAAATTATATTTTTAATTAGGAAAATTTTCCATTTTTTCAAAATTATTAATTTAAATTTGTTTCGGGATTTTAGAAACTCATTTGGTATTTATTAGGTACCAAATTTTATTTGAGTAAATTATTTAAATATTCAAAATTTAGTATTTTTTATGTTCTTGAATATTTGAAATATTTAAATATTTTGAAAAATTATTATTTTTAGTTCTTTTCAAAAATAATAAAATTTATATTTTTACCCAAAATAATTTTATAGAATTTTAGGATTATTTAAAATTATTTAGAGATTAAATGTGGTATTAAAATGATTTTTAGATATATATTTTATACAAAATTTTAAAATTTTGTTTTTAAAAAATAATATTAATTATATATATACACATATACCTAATCCCCCCCCCCCAACCCAAATGCTATTAGTCTCCCTCCCTCCTATTCTATTAGTCTCTGTTTTCCCTAACTTCGCAACCCTCCCACCTTTTTCTATTTCAACCGTAACATCTCCCTTTCTCTCTCGCGCTGCTTCTCTCCGTCTGCTTCAGCTACGTATTTATATATTTAATTAGAGTTTTAAAAATTCATTACTGTGCATGTTTGCCCAGAAAGATAATCTATTACAAAAGTGAGTTGAATGTAATAGTACAAGTAAATCGACTAAAAAAAGAAACACAGTTTTGTATTGATGATATTGAAAAGAATACAAAACTCTCTTAAGAAATATTTTCTCAAGAGCTGCTAGGTTATTGAAAAATAAGACTTGTATAAATACAATAATGTTAACCTATGTCTGTGTTTAAATAGACACAATTACAATTCAATTACAAATCAGATTAAAAAAAGAATAGCTTTACATAAGGAAATATACTTGCATTATGATTCCTTCTCATTATCCTAATCAAACTCTGATTTGAATTGCTTCTTTCACAAACTCTGTCGGTTGTTATTCTCTGATAGAGCATTCTCTATTACAGTAAACTCTAATTGAGTATTCTCCGATAGAGTAAACTCTAATCGACAGTTCATTAAACTCTGATGACGTCAGCAGTGTAAACTCTGATTTGTATTCTCTGACCATCATCAGTATTTGCATTCCTAACAATCTCCCCCAATTTATGCTTTAAGAATTAAAACATAAATTTCACTTATGATGTAAGAAATACAAGACAAATGCATTAGAGTTTGTTTCTTCATTCTTGAATCAAATTCTTCTGTAAGAAAAATCTTCCTTGAGAAAATTATCCAACAGCTTCTTCTCAACAATTTTTAACAAATCAACTAACTTTTCTTTTAATTCTTTCATTTGCTCAGAGGAATCATCAATTTGAAATACTATAGCCCTCATAGCATAGATGATCTCTCCATTCTTTCATCTAGTGCAATGCAACAAGCCTTCAAACCATCTGGATTTAGAATTAGTATAGGAACCCCTAACACCATCTTGACATTTGCATCTCCTTTCCACATAGCTCTCATTATTCCATCTTCAAGTACATATCCAGGATCATACTCCTCAGAGTTTATCATCATCAGCCTTTCATTCTTCTTCTTCTCATTTATCACTCCTTCAAGGATCTTTACCCATCTAGAAGTAACTTCATTTTCATCACTAATAAGATACAGAAAATGTTCAAGCTCTTTTGAGTCTTTGTGGATGAGATCTTCTTCAGAAATCTTCAAAGTTCTTCTATTTTCCAAGAAATAGATCAGCTTTTCTTTTGTTTGAGCACCATCAAAGATATCCTTCACTATGTTGACTGTAAAGCATAATGTAACGTAGTATGTAATAGTGATAACAATAACTCAACTAAGAAACAAAGACAGATAAATAATACTAATGTGCAACACAGGAATCTAGAAGGACATGTAAACATGAATCATTCATTCATCATTGCAGAGCATTCAAGTTAAAAGACTTACTGAATGTCAGTGAGAGAAGTTCATTAAAATGTTCAGGCCTCAGTAACAAATAAGAGTTCAGAAGTTTTCAGACTAAAGATAGTGTAATAATTTATGTATAATTGTCAAAGGGTTTCAGTGATCAGAAGCAATGGAACAGTCCAAAGTTAATCAGCTGAAACAGAACAGAAATCAAGGGAATTCGATTCAGTGTTAGTCATTTGTGAACCAGACCAGTGCACTAAGCGTCAGCACAACAAGAAAAGAATTGTCTTGGTTAATCAGAAGAAAATCAGTTGATCAAGTCAGAAGAGTGAAAACCAAGTAGCAATTACCTCAAGAATTCAAGATATATGTTAAGGCAAGTAATACTACATTTAGTGGTTCCTACACAGGTGAAACATTGTGTGAAGTGCAACAAACCAAGTTAAAAGTTCAAGGATATTCTAAGTAAAAGTTTTGTGGCGCCTACACACTACATCTGGTGTGCAGGCGCAACAAAAGATGACATCAAGAATTTTCTAAGTACTTGGGCACAAGGAGAAGGTTTGTAGCGCCTACACATTATAACTGGTGTGCAGGCGCAACCAAAAAAGCTTCAAGGCTCAACATGTTTAAATAGAAGACTTTGTGGCGCCTACACACTGCAACTAGTGTGCAGGCGCAATAAAATGTATCTAAGGCGCAACAAGCTTGTGGAATTATTTCTAAGTCAGTTAGTGGCGCCTATACAAGGCAACCAATGTATAGGCGCAACAAAGCATTATTGGCACAACAAAAACTCCAAGGCGCAACAAATATATTTGTGGTGCCTACACTTTACTAACACTCTTGCAGGTGCAACAAAGGACTTATACGTTATTGGAAATCAATTTCAAAAAGTCTACAAAATATATATGGGTTAAATCAATATGGACAGTATGTATTCATTCATCTTCAACAAAAGACATACAGACTGGAGCTCCATTAAAGACATATATTTATTTCATCCAACTGTATTTCTATTATAACATTGATTGAACCCATTGAAACTAATCATTTTGATTAGAAGTGTAGCACCTCAGAGATTTAATAATACATTGTTATTTTCCCGAATCTTGTGTTTCAACTACTGTCATTTTCATATCTCTAAAACACAAACACTTAATCCGCAATTAAACGAAAAATCTGCCACATCATATTCAACCCCCCTTCTATGATGATTTTGGACCTAACAATTGGTATTACAGCTTGTTGATTGAAGTTACAAATCAAGATCCAAAAATAGTTTTATGAAAAAGTGCATTTTTAGATCTAGAAAAATTTATATTGAAATTTCTTTATTTTTAAAGAAAATTCAATTTCGAATTTTTTAAAGATTTTAAATACACTAATGTTATTCCCTAGAACAATGTCAATATTTATAGAAGGGGGGTTGAATACAAATATTAAAACTTTTTGCTGGTTCTAATATTCGTTCTTGAAGTTTGAGAATATAGAGAGAATATGTTCTAACAATTTAAGACTGAAACGTAAATTGAACAAGGAGATTTAAAATTACTGATGGATTGGTTTTTCCATCAGTGTATATTTTTGCTCAATGTTCCTAGGTTAAAAGAAACCTAGCTGCGTTTTTTTTACAAGATTAGAAAACAAATCAACTGTTCTTACAAATGTGCTCTCAAGCTTGAACAGTTGATTAAGAAATATTGTCTAACTTGTCTGTTTTCTAATAATGTTGTTACACTTGTTTATATACTACAAGTGTGCTTTTACAATTCCTATACTAGGATTGTTTCTACCTACCTTCCTTTTTCTTTTTGATATTTTACCAAAAAGAGTTTGAAAGACAGCTTCTGATTGAGTCTTCACAGTCACTCTAGACTGTTTTCCATAGGTGTGCTTTTCTTCTTTGGATCTTCAACAAATATTCTTTCTGTGTTGTCACACTCAATTGATAATTTGCTATTAAGCATATCAATTGATCCATTCTTTAATCCATCAACTGATGTACTTCTTCGATTGATCTTTCTATCCATCGATTGATAAAAGATGGCTTATCGATTGATAGATGTTATCAATTGATATATCAATCGATGGGTCTTCACATCAGTTGATGGTCTTCAATGCTTGACTTGGCTTCTTCGATTGATCCCTCATCCATCGATGCTTCAATATCAATTGATCATCCTTCACATGACTTGGTTTGTGTATCAATCGATGGGTCTTCACATAATTACAATTCAACAGTTTAATTTACACATCAATTGATGATCTATATCAATCGACTCTAACATCAATTCATGAACAAGATATCAATTGATTTATACCTTATAGATTGAAATAGACTAAGTACACCTATGCGACTATCCAAGTTATCAGTTGATTCACATAAACACTTCAACTGATAAAAGGTTTCCTGATCAATTGATATTTATAACTTTCATATCAATCGATCAGTTACATCAAATAAAATTTCTATGATTCTAAGATTAATGTTATCATCAAATCACATGTAGATTCCTAACAATCTCCCCCTATTTGTGTCTGTGTTATTAACAGGCATAAATCTACTTGATGATAATAAAAACCCTTAAAATTTACATTTAGATAAAATCAAGAAACTTAATTGGCACATTAATTTTGGAAGTACCAGATTGATAGATAACTCCTGCAAGCAGCTTCAATGTCTTCATAATTTAAATTAGTTCATCTTCCTTCTTTTCTCAGCATTTTCTTTTAGTTGCCTCATGAAAGAACTTCTCAAGATTGCATCATCCCTGTTAGTTTCTCCAAGTTGCCTCATAAGGTAATGTATTTCTTCATCTGTGATTTTGTCCAGATATTTGCAGATATCAAAGAACTTTGTATTGCCCTCTATATCTGTAAAAATCATAGCATACTTTGGCTCCAACACCACCTTTTTGACCTGTGACTTCCATAGCTTTAGAGGTGAATCAGGTTCAGCTTCTGCCTTGGATCTTCTTAACTTTAAAATTTGTTGTTGTATCTCCTGAGCAATTGTTCTGTTGAGTTTGTACTTTCTGTTGAGTAGAGGAAGAATAGTCTTTAAAACATTGTAGCTTTGCTTCATTATCACCTTCAATGAATAGATTGTTTTCACTCCATTTTCATACTCCAACCTCATTGATTCTTCATGGTTAGAGGTTGCCGGGTGAGTCCTTACTCCAATTAATCCTTTTTCATTGATTACTGGTATTCCCTTCAAATCATATCCTTCAATTGTGACCTCCTGCTTGATTTCTTCTTGTTGACCCTGGAGGTTTTCCTGAACCACTATTTCTTGAGTAGAACTTGACCTTTTCTTGGCCATAGTAACTTTTCTCTTTTTCTTCAGTGGTTGATCTTCCATATCCCATTCCATTTTCATTTGCCTTGCTATTTCCTCATTTTCTTTTTCTTTCTTTTTAGCATCTGACAATCCTGATGAAATGGCTTCTTGAAGAAGCTTCTGGCCAACTGGCTCTTTTCTCTTCTTTTTTTCTTCAATCATTATGGCTTTTCCCTTTTTCTTCTCTTTAAGGGCTTCTTGATCAAGTGATAAAAAGGCTTCAGCATCTGAGTTGCTTTCCTTGGCAGCCTTTAGTGCATCTTCATTTATTTTTCTTGTTTGAGCAATGAACTCATCCAAGTCTCCTTTTTCTACTGCCTCTGTTACTAACTCAGTGTTTCTCCTTAGATCTTCAATTCTCTTCTTTTCTCTCTCAATCATTGATTGAGTTTCTTTCTCCCTAGAAATTCTCCTAGCTTCAAGATTATCATCAAACTTCTTGTAATCTTTCTTTTTCTGTTCTAAATCATCTTTTGGAGAATTAGATGACTTAGATTTCTTTGAAGATTGATTGTCCATGTTACTTCTGCTTTTATCTCTTCTGTGTGCAGAGCTACCAATACCACTGGACTTATCCTTTCCAGATCCACCTATGTTACCACTGCCTTTGCCATCACCATCATCATCATCATCTTTCCTCTTCTTTGTATTCTCCCCCTTTTTGTTATCATCAAATAAAGAGGGTGGTGGAAGTCTGTCAAGAATCCTTTGAAGAATGGAAGAATGAAGATTTTGACTTCTGAGGATATCATCCATTTTCTTCTCTAGAGACCCTACTCTTGTCTCCAAAGATGTAAAATTCTTGGATTCCTTGAAAAGCTTGTCCTTGATGCTATTCATGGTGTTGAACGGTAACTTTTCATCTAATCTTCTGTCTATAGTATCCTTGGTTGTGGAGATAGAGTTCTTGATAATCTCCAGTTCCCTTCTTACTCCTGTAACTGTCATCTTGTGGATCTTCATTGTGTTCCTCATGTAGTGAGCAATTCTTCTTTGTGCAGGATCTGCAATTTCTTCTTCCACCATTGCACCTCTATATTGAGACATAATTTCAGTTTCAGCAGCTTCTAAGGAACCATTAATAGTGCTCATCCATGGTTCCTCATCAGAATCATTCTCCAATTCTTCAGGTGCCATATAACAAGTGTCTGTTGTATTGGCAATGCTTTCCTTTAGATTCCTGGTCCTTTGTTCTGTATGTTCAATTCCCAAAAGTTGTTCTACAGTCCTGTTACTTGAAGTTGCCAACCCTTGATATTGAGGATCAGGATGAATGAAATTCCTTGGATCCAATTCACCAGCATCTATTTCTTCTTCAAGGTCCTTAAGAACTCCACTCCCACTAGCTTCTGCAACATAGGCTCCCCCTATCTGCTTTACTCCTTCCTCTACTTCTTCTGCCATCAGATCATTTTCCAATTCTTGTGCAAATTGAAGAATTGTTTTATCACTCTCACTCATCTCTCTATTTTGCATCAGGATCTCATCGTGGAATCTCACATCTCCCTTACTTATTTGTTGTGCACCTTCTAAGGTGGGGCCCTCAAGTGTTTCACTCTCATCCCTGGAAGAAATAGGAATGTTCTTGCTCACTTCCTCTCTTTTTGCCAGGTTACAATCCTGCCTCTCACTCAACTCACGCATTCCTAAGAGTGTTTGGGCAACATCAATTGATTGATCATCAATTGATGTATTGACAATATTAGTTGAAGTGGTGTTTGGGACATCCATCGATTGATGCATACCCATCGATTGATCTTGAGTATCGATCGATGGATTATCAGTCGATGGTTAAATATCAATTGATGAAGGAACATCAATTGATGGAGAAGAAATAGTTGAGATAATTTGTGAAGTTATGTTTGAGATGATATTGGAAATAGAATCCTGAAAATTATGAGAAGAAGATTCAGGAGAGAGTGTTGGCTTCTCCTTGAAAAACAAAGAAGGAGAATCTGAAAATGTTCGATAATCTATCAAAACATTTTCTGAAGAAGTTTGAGATGGGGAAAGAAGAATAGAAGAGATAGGAATTGAAAGAGAATGGGGCTGCATCTCATCATTTATATGAGATGCATCAAGCAGACTTTGTGAAGGCTCCACCACAGTTTCCTGTGGTTTTGCAGTGTGTGATTCCCCAAGTGCAAATGTGACTTTCTTTTCTCTCCTCTTATATGGGGTTATTGGTTTGGACTTTGTGTCCCCAACTTTGTTCTGTGCCCCTGGTTGTGGGCTATTTTCAATACTGTCATCCTTTTGAGAGGATGGCAATAGGAATGTGTTGTTTTCCATATTTACATCCACAATCTTTTGGGAGACTGTGGAGTGGCTTGGCTGAGGTTGCACACCCTCACTCTCCTTATCCTTCTGGGTTCTTTGATGTTCCCCAGTTCCCTCACCACCTAAATCCTCCTCTAGTCTATCTACCAAAACATTTGATTTTCTTTTCTTTGTTTTTACAACAGCAGGTTTTTGGGAACCTGTTGAGGATGGTTGCTTAGATTTGGATTTAGAGATTGGTTGTGTGACTTGGGCAGGAGGGTTGGGGTCATTACTACCACCCTTCATAGTCACAGAAGGCAAAGAAGAATTAGGTTGGGAAGAGTTTAAAGTAGAGACAAATACCTGAACAAAAGGGGGATAGATCAATTCCACATTGCTGTGAAGATTGATCCTTACCAGGTCTTTAAAGACCCTTTTGTTTTGAGTCCAGCACTCAAGGGTTTCAGTTTCCCTGCAAAACTCAATTTCTTGGACCAAGTGGTTAATTATAATCATGATAAATCTAGCATAGTATATATGATTAGATCTATCATGCTTCTTTCCTAACTTAGCAGCAATTTCAGGTAACAATATAGAAGAAAAATCATGATATTCATCAAACAAAACACTATATGCTATATGTTGCATGCTTGAAGTTATGGCATCAAAATTACTAATTTTACCACTAAAGCATTTTATTATTGCATCAAAGAAATATGACCATTCTCTCCTAAGGTGTTTTCTAACTACTTGTCCTAAATTGATATCAGGATTTGCATAATTAACAGCCCTAAGCATGTTTCTAATATCTGATTCACTAGGCACATTATCAGTATTATTAACAGGCAAATCTAAACATTCATTTAAAATTAAAGTAGTAAGAATGTACTTTTGTCCTTTACAGTTGAACTTGATACTCGAGAAGTCATCGGCAACTTCTGCAGAGGACCAAAATTCTTTCACCAAATTGCAGATTATTGTTGTTGCTTCCTTCAATGCTTTCTATATCTTTCCACTTCCCAGGAATTGCATCAATGGATGAAATTCCTTTGGAGCCTCTTCAACAACAGTGCAGGCCACAAAATTATTCAATTCATAGATGAACCCTGCTTGAGAGATTTTCTTGGATGAAAATGCCATTTTAGTAGAAGATTAGTAGTACAAAAGCTTTGAAGATATTAGAAGAGTTGAGTACTGAGAGACAGAGGGTTGTGATTAAGTTCGTAGAATGAGAGAGAGAGAGAATGAGTTAGAGAAATTGTTAAAAAAAACGTAAGTAAGAATGAATAATGTTTTAATCTCATTATTTATACTTACTAGTTTCTCAATCAATTTCTTTCTCAAAATAGAACTTAATCGACCGTTAAAAGAAAATGAAAGGTAAAAGTTACATATCTTGGCAATCGACTGTTATACATACATGAATATACGTATTAATCAATTGATAAAATAAGTAATCAACGACTAAATTTTGTACAGATCGACTGATGACATGGACCAATCAAATTCCAGGTCTTCGATCGATAGCAATCTTATCCATCGATAGGTACATTTATCCATCGATAAATAAATATATCATCAATTGATATATTTATCTGTCGACAGCTTCAGATATCCATCGATAAACAAATATATCATCAATTGAAATATTTATTTGTCGACAGCTTCAGATATCCATCGATATGTAAAAATGTTTATCAGTTGATTATTGAAGAATCAATAATTTAACATAATCAATGGCTAAAATTAATATTAATACATAACTTGTCAGACATTTAAAGGATTAAATATAATTAAGCATACCTAAATCACAGACCAATCTATTGAAAGCAGATTCATCTAGTGGTTTGGTAAAAATGTCTGCAAGTTGTCTTTCACCAGGGACAAAATGTAATTCAACTGTACCATTCATTACATGTTCCCTAATGAAGTGATACCTTATGTCAATATGCTTGGTTCTGGAATGTTGCACAGGATTTTCTGTTATAGCAATGGCACTTGTATTGTCAAACAAAATAGGAATCTTGTTCAAGTTGAACCCATAGTCAAGTAGTTGATTCCTCATCCATAAAATTTGTGCACAGCAACTTCCAGCTGCAATGTACTCAGCCTCTGCAGTAGATGTAAAAACCGAATTCTGCTTTTTGCTAAACCATGACACAAGATTATTTCCTAGAAATTGACAAGAGCCTGTTGTACTTTTTCTGTCAATTCTGCAACCTGCATAGTCTGCATCTGAATAGCCAATTAGATCAAATCCAGAATCTCTAGGATACCAAATTCAAAGATTTGGAGTTCCTTTGAGATATCTGAATATTCTTTTTATTGCAATCAAATGAGATTCTCTAGGATCAGCTTGAAACCTAGCACAAAGACATGTAGCAAACATTATATCTGGCCTACTTGCAGTTAAATAAAGTAATGAGCCAACCATGCCTCTATAACTTGAAATGTCTACTATTGCTTCCTTAGTGTTTAATTCAAGTTTAGTTACAGTGGCCATGAGAGTTTTTGCAGAGGAACATTCATTTAAATCAAATCTCTTTAATAAATCAGAAATATATTTGGTTTGATTTATGAAAATACCATCTTTAACTTGTTTGATTTGCAAGCCAAGAAAGTAGGTTAGTTCTCCCATCATGCTCATTTCATATTTACTCTGCATCAACTTAGCAAACTTTTTACAAAGTTTTTCATTAGTTGAGCCAAAGATAATATCATCTACATAGATTTGAACAAGAATCATAAAGCCATTTACATTTCTATGAAAGAGAGTTTTATCAACAGTACCTCTAATGAAGTAATTCTCAATCAGGAATTTAGACAGAGTGTCATACCAGGCTCTAGGTGCTTGTTTTAATCCATAAAGTGCCTTGAGAAGATAGTATACAAATCCGGGATGAACAGGATCAATAAAACCAGGAAGTTGTTCTACATATACTTCTTCTTCTAGTTCTCCATTGAGAAAAGCACTTTTTACATCCATCTGATATACTTTGAAATTTGCATGAGCAGCAAATGCTAAAAAGATTCTGATTGCTTCCAACCTTGCAACTGGTGCAAATGTTTCATCAAAATCTATGCCTTCTTCTTGTGAATAGCCCTTTGCCACTAATCTTGCCTTATTTCTTGTCACTGTACCAGATTCATCCATTTTGTTTCTGAATACCCATTTTGTACCAATGATAGTCTTGTTCTTTGGTTTGGGCATCAACTTCCACACTTTGTTTCTTTCAAACTGATTCAACTCTTCTTGTATAGCATTTATCCAATCAGGATCATTCAAGGCTTCTTCAATCCTTTTTGGTTCTTCTTGTGACAGAAAGCTACTATACATGCATTCATTTTGAGTTGCACTTCTAGTTTTGACACCATCATTTGCATTTCCAATAATTAGTTCAAAGGGATGACTTTTTGTCCATTTCCTTTGAGATGGTAAGATAGTCCTTGAAGATGATGTTTCATGATCATTGGAAGTGTTATGATCATTGTGAAGTGATTGACTATTTGAGAACCCTCCCCCTGTGATGGACACTCTATTTGAAGATTGTTGAGCAGAGTTGTTATCCATCGAATGATTATCAATTGATGTATTATCAGTCGATTGATGATTGTCAACTGATAAGTTATCTGTTGAAGCAATGACATCAATTGATGGGAGGATTCTAGGAACTTGTATACTTGTAATTTCCTCATCATCATCACTATTTTCAATATTACTTGAGGATTCATTTTCAAAATGCAATAGATCATGAAATCCTTCATCAAACAACCCTTGAATTTTCTTGTCATCAAAGACTACATGCATAGATTCCATAACAATGTGTAATCTAAGATTGTAGACTCTGTATGCTTTGGTTGTTATTCCATATCCAACAAATATCGCTTCATCAGCTTTGGCTTCAAATTTTCCTAGATTTTCACCTTGATTTCTCAGTACAAAGCATTTGCAGCCAAAGACATGAAGAAAGTTAACTGTTGGCTTCTTGTCTTTCTTCATCAATTGATATGGTGTTTTGCCTTGAAGTTTATTGACCATGGAAATATTTTGAGTGTAACAAGCAGTATTAATTGTTTCTGCCCAGAAGTATGTAGGAAGTTTTGCTTCTTCTAACATAGTTCTAGCAGCTTCAATCAAGGTCCTATTTTTCCTTTCTACTACTCCATTTTGCTGTGGAGTCCTTGGAGCAGAGAAGAGATGAGTGATACCTTTTTCTTCACAGAATTCTCTCATGGTTGAATTCTTGAATTCAGTTCCATTATCACTTCTAAATTTCTTGACCTTCCATTCAGTGCCATTTTCAACATTCTTCACATGATTGATAATTAATTTGCTTGCCTCATCCTTAGAGAATAAGAAATGTACCCATGAAAATCTTGTGAAGTCATCCACAATTACTAAGGCATATTTCTTTTTGGCAATTGACATGATGTTGACTGGACCAAATAAATCCATGTGCAATAATTCCAGAGGCTTATCAATTGATGATTCAGACTTTGACTTGAATGATGCTTTTATTTGTTTTCCTTTTTGACAGGCATCACACAGTCCATCCTTGGTGAATTCCATCTGTGGAATGCCTCTAACCAGATTCTTTCTAACCAATAAATTCATGGCTTTGAAATTCAAATGGGCTAGTTTCTTGTGCCACAACCAACTTTCATCTGTATTGGCTTTGCTAAGTAGGCATGTCATTGAATTTGCTTTTACAGAGAGAAAATCAGCCACATAGACATTTCCTTTTCTTTCTCCAGTTAAGAGAATTTCACCAGATTCTTTGTTGGCTATGATGCATGATCCAGTTGTAAACCACACACCATTACCATTATCACACAGTTGACTTATACTGAGCAGATTGTGCTTCAATCCATTAACTAGTGCTACAGTTTCAATGATAACATTTTCTTTTACAATTGAGCCATATCCCAGAGTAAAACCTTTGCTGTTATCTCCAAAAGTAACTCCTGGGTCAGCCTTTTCCACAAACTTTGTGAGCAGGGACAAATCTCCAGTCATGTGCCTTGAACATCCACTATCCAAATACCAGAGATTTTTCTTCCTGTTTCCCTGCACACACATAAAACAATCAAGTTACTTTTGGTACCCAAGTTGCCTTGGGTCCTCTTTTATTAGTTGCAGCTTGAGCCCCTGTTGTCAACTTCGGTTCCTTTTGTTTTGGTGGGTTTAAATTCACTTTAACTTTGGAAGTTGACTTTTGGGGCTTTGACACCTTGGAACTCATGGCAGAATTTCCATGAATTTCATCATTTACATTAGGCATGTTCCATGGCATTCCAGGCATGTTCATATTAGGATATGCAAAGAAGGGATTATACATGTATGGAACTTGTGCATAAGGCATATAAACATTAGGTGCAACCAAATTAGAAGACATGGCATTCATGAGCATAGGATTGGTAAACATGGCATTTGCAGTCATGGCATGTATATTTAAATCATTTGAAGATATAGATTTCTTTTCAATTTTGCATTGCATGGACAAATGATTTACATTACCACATTTAGCACAGACTTTTCTGGGTGCATACATATCAGGAGTGTAGTTGTTGTGCTTATTTATGCCTACTTTACCATTCCTATTCTTTTTCCTTTTCTCAGACTTAGATTGAGTAATTTCTACAGGTGCTATCTTTTCTAATTTTTCTTTTAATTGTTTCTTGGATAAGCTACCTATGTTGATCTTCTCAGTCTCAGCCTCAACTTGATTTTTGGTTTCCTTAACAAACTTAATAGGAGTGCTAAATTTGTTCTTCTTATTAGCCATTGATGATTTACTTGTCGATGGATGCTTATCAATTGATTCAGCATCAATCGATTGATAATCCTTATCAGTTGATGAAGGATTAGCAGTCGATTGATCTTTATCCATTGAAGTATCAGCCAATGGCTTGCCTATTGATTTGGGGAGTTCTCCTAGAGTATCTACACCCTGAACATCAATAATTTGTTTGGCAGTTTTAGCAGACCTATTCCATTTGCTAATGGTTTCAATTTCTTCAGCCAATTGTTCTTTCAACAATTCTTCTCTTTTCAAACTGTTTACTAGTTCATTTCTAGCATCCTTTCTTTCCTGCTTAAATCTTTCTAAACAGACAAGTTCATTTTCAAGAAAAACATTCCTCTCAGTTAAGGCATCAATGATGCTCTTTAACTTGAGATTTTCTTTGTTTAGAAATTTAAGAGTGACATGCAAATTGTACAATTCATTGGACATTTCATTAATAGTACTATTGCATTCATCAGCTGAAAGCTCAGAAAAGTTTGTAGCTAATACCTGATTGGATGCTGAACTAGCTTCTTCATCCTCATGGTTGGCCATTAGAGCTAGATTGATATATTCTTCAGAATCACTGTCCTCAGCAGCCCAGTCCTTCTCTTCAGTGACAAAAGCCTTTTCTTTCTGTTTTAAAAGGTCAAAGTATTTCTTTTTATAATCAATACCCTCATATATCTTTGCCTTTTCTTGCTTTGGCTTCCTGCACTCACTTGAGAAATGACCAGCCAATCCACAGTTAAAACATCTGAATTTAGATCTATCAACCAAAATTTTATTTTGATTGTTGTTTCTAAACTGGGATCCAGGCCTTTGAGCATTTGGATTCCTTTTGAATTTTAGCTTTGAAAACTTCCTTGACAAAAATGCAAGGTGCTCATCAATCTCATCCAAATCATCCTGTGAGCATGTTTCATTTTCCTCACATTTGGTCTTTCCTTTTCCCTTGGATGATTCTTCATCAGCATCATTAGCCACCATCATGACTTCTTCTGAACAACCAGTATTTTTCTTTTCTTTCTTGTCTTCATTCCCATTGACCATTAAAGCCATAGTTTTCTCCTTTCTTTGATTCTTCTCAATCTCTTCATCTTGTTGAATCTCCAGTTCATATGTTTTGAGAATACCATATAATTTCTCTAGAGTATAATCTTTGAAGTCTTGAGATTGTCTAATGGAGACAGTCATTGCCTTCCATTCCTTTGGAAGAGATCTTAAAAATTTGAGATTTGTATCTTCTGTTGCATAAACCCTACCATATAGCTTTAGACCATTCAATAACTTTTGGAATCTGCTATAGGTATCATTGATGGCTTCACCACTCTTAAAATGAAATGATTCATATTTTTGAATTAAGAGTTGCATCTTATTTTTCCTAACTTGTTCAGTTCCTTCACACAGAGTTTGAAGAGTGTCCCACACTTCTTTTGATGAAGTACAGTTTATCACATTATCAAACATATCTTTATCTAGACCATTAAACAGAATGTTCATGGTCTTTTTGTCTTTTAGTACTTCTCTATGCAATGAACATAAGAAGGATCTAGAGAAAGAAGATGCAGATGCATTTTTACCTTCCATGGAAAGTATTCATCCTTTTCCAACATTGGAATCTTTACACCTGAATCTTTTTGGCCCATATTGATTGTTCTTGATCTATAATGTTTCTGTATGTTGAAAGCCTGCTCTGATACCAATTGTTATTCCCTAGAACAATGTCAATATTTGTAGACGGGGGGTTGAATACAAATATTAAAACTTTTTGCTGGTTCTAATATTCGTTCTTGAAGTTTGAGAATATAGAGAGAATATGTTCTAACAATTTAAGACTGAAACGTAAATTGAACAAGGAGATTTAAAATTACTGATAGATTGGTTTTTCCATCAGTGTATATTTTTGCTCAATGTTCCTAGGTTAAAAGAAACCTAGCTGCGTTTTTTTTACAAGATTAGAAAAAAAATCAACTGTTCTTACAAATGTGCTCTCAAGCTTGAACAGTTGATTAAGAAATATTGTCTAACTTGTCTGTTTTCTAATAATGCTGCTACACATGTTTATATACTACAAGTGTGCTTTTACAATTCCTATACTAGGATTGTTTCTACCTACCTTCCTTTTTCTTTTTGATATTTTACCAAAAAGAGTTTGAAAGACAGCTTCTGATTGAGTCTTCACAGTCACTCTAGACTGTTTTCCATAGGTGTGCTTTTCTTCTTTGGATCTTCAACAGATATTCTTTCTGTGTTGTCACACTAAATTGATAATTTGCTATTAAGCATATCAATTGATCCATTCTTTAATCCATCAACTGATGTACTTCTTCGATTGATCTTTCTATCCATCGATTGATAAAAGATGGCTTATCGATTGATAGATGTTATCAATTGATATATCAATCGATGGGTTTTCACATCAGTTGATGGTCTTCAATGCTTGACTTGGCTTCTTCGATTGATCCCTCATCCATCGATGCTTCAATATCAATTGATCATCCTTCACTTGTGTAATTTCCTGTCTTCACATAATTACAATTCAACAGTTTAATTTACACATCAATTGATGATCTATATCAATCGACTCTAACATCAATTCATGAACAAGATATCAATTGATTTACACCTTATAGATTGAAATAGACTAAGTACCCCTATGCTACTATCCAAGTTATCAGTTGATTCACATAAACACTTCAACTGATAAAAGGTTTCCTGATCAATTGATATTTATAACTTTCATATCAATTGATCAGTTACATCAAATAAAATTTCTATGATTCTAAGATTAATGTTATCATCAAATCACATGTAGATTCCTAACAATCTCCCCCTATTTGTGTCTGTGTTATTAACAGGCATAAATCTAATTGATGATAACAAAAACCCTTAAAATTTACATTTAGATAAAATCAAGAAACTTAATTGGCACATTAATTTTGGAAGTACCAGATTGATAGATAACTCCTGCAAGCAGCTTCAATGTCTTCATGATTTAAATTAGTTCATCTTCCTTCTTTTCTCAGCATTTTCTTTTAGTTGCCTCATGAAAGAACTTCTCAAGATTGTTTCATCCCTGTTAGTTTCTCCAAGTTGCCTCATAAGGTAATGTATTTCTTCATCTGTGATTTTGTCCAGATATTTGCAGATATCAAAGAACTTTGTATTGCCCTCTATATCTGTAAAAATCATAGCATACTTTGGCTCCAACACCACCTTTTTGACCCGTGACTTCCATAGCTTTAGAGGTGAATCAGGTTCAGCTTCTGCCTTGGATCTTCTTAACTTTGAAATTTGTTGTTGTATCTCCTGAGCAATTGTTGTGTTGAGTTTGTACTTTCTGTTGAGTAGAGGAAGAATAGTCTTTAAAACATTGTAGCTTTGCTTCATTATCACCTTCAATGAATAGATTGTTTTCACTCCATTTTCATACTCCAACCTCATTGATTCTTCATGGTTAGAGGTTGCCGGGTGAGTCCTTACTCCAATTAATCCTTTTTCATTGATTACTGGTATTCCCTTCAAATCATATCCTTCAATTGTGACCTCCTGCTTGATTTCTTCTTGTTGACCCTGGAGGTTTTCCTGAACCACTATTTCTTGAGTAGAACTTGACCTTTTCTTGGCCATAGTAACTTTTCTCTTTTTCTTCAGTGGTTGATCTTCCATATCCCATTCCATTTTCATTTGCCTTGCTATTTCCTCATTTTCTTTTTCTTTCTTTTTAGCATCTGACAATCCTGATGAAATGGCTTCTTGAAGAAGCTTCTGGCCAACTGGCTCTTTTCTCTTCTTCTTTTCTTCAATCATTATGGCTTTTCCCTTTTTCTTCTCTTTAAGGGCTTCTTGATCAACTGATAAAAAGGTTTCAGCATCTGAGTTGCTTTCCTTGGCAGCCTTTAGTGCATCTTCATTTATTTTTCTTGTTTGAGCAATGAACTCATCCAAGTCTCCTTTTTCTACTGCCTCTGTTACTAACTCAGTGTTTCTCCTTAGATCTTCAATTATCTTCTTTTCTCTCTCAATCATTGATTGAGTTTCTTTCTCCCTAGAAATTCTCCTAGCTTCAAGATCATCATCAAACTTCTTGTAATCTTTCTTTTTCTGTTCTAAATCATCTTTTGGAGAATTAGATGACTTAGATTTCTTTGAAGATTGATTGTCCATGTTACTTCTACTTTTATCTCTTCTGTGTGCAGAGCTGCCAATACCACTGGACTTATCCTTTCCAGATCCACCTATGTTACCACTGCCTTTGCCATCACCACCATCATCATCTTTCCTCTTCTTTGTATTCTCCCCCTTTTTGTTATCATCAAATAAAGAGGGTGGTGGAAGTCTGTCAAGAATCCTTTGAAGAATGGAAGAATGTAGATTTTGACTTCTGAGGATATCATCCATTTTGTTCTCTAGAGACCCTACTCTTGTCTCCAAAGATGTAAAATTCTTGGATTCCTTGAAAAGCTTGTCCTTGATGCTATTCATGGTGTTGAACGGTAACTTTTCATCCAATCTTCTGTCTATAGTATCCTTGGTTGTGGAGATAGAGTTCTTGATAATCTCCAGTTCCCTTCTTACTCCTGTAACTGTCATCTTGTGGATCTTCATTGTGTCCCTCATGTAGTGAGCAATTCTTCTTTGTGCAGGATCTGCAAATTCTTCTTCCACCATTGCTCTTCTATATTGAGACATAATTTCAGTTTCAGCAGCTTCTAAGGAACCATCAATAGTGCTCATCCATGGTTCCTCATCAGAATCATTCTCCAATTCTTCAGGTGCCATATAACAAGTGTCTGTTGTATTGGCAATGCTTTCATTCAGATTCCTGGTCCTTTGTTCTGTATGTTCAATTCCCAAAAGTTGTTCTGCAGTCCTGTTACTTGAAGTTGCCAACCCTTGATATTGAGGATCAGGATGAATGAAATTCCTTGGATCCAATTCACCAACATCTATTTCTTCTTCAAGGTCCTTAAGAACTCCACTCCCACTAGCTTCTGCAACATAGGCTCCCCCTATCTGCTTTACTCCTTCCTCTACTTCTTTTGCCATCAGATCATTTTCCAATTCTTGTGCAAATTGAAGAATTGTTTTATCACTCTCACTCATCTCTCTATTTTGCATCAGGATCTCATCCTGGAATCTCACATCTCCCTTACTTATTTGTTGTGCACCTTCTAAGGTGGGGCCCTCAAGTGTTTCACTCTCATCCCTGGAAGAAATAGGAATGTTCTTGCTCACTTCCTCTCCTTTTGCCAGGTTACAATCTTGCCTCTCACTCAACTCACTCATTCCTAAGAGTGTTTGGGCAACATCAATTGATTGATCATCAATTGATGTATTGACAATATTAGTTGAAGTGGTGTTTGGGACATCCATCGATTGATGCATACCCATCGATTGATCTTGAGTATCGATCGATGGCTTATCAGTCGATGGTTAAATATCAATTGATGAAGGAACATCAATTGATGGAGAAGAAATAGTTGAGATAATTTGTGAAGTTATGTTTGAGATGATATTGGAAATAGAATCCTGAAAATTATGAGAAGAAGATTCAGGAGAGAGTGTTGGCTTCTCCTTGAAAAACAAAGAAGGAGAATCTGAAAATGTTCGATAATCTATCAAAACATTTTCTGAAGAAGTTTGAGATGGGGAAAGAAGAATAAAAGAGATAGGAATTGAAAGAGAATGGGGCTGCATCTCATCATTTATATGAGATGCATCAAGCAGACTTTGTGAAGGCTCCACCACAGTTTCCTGTGGTTTTGCAGTGTGTGATTCCCCAAGTGCAAATGTGACTTTCTTTTCTCTCCTCTTATATGGGGTTATTGGTTTGGACTTTGTGTCCCCAACTTTGTTCTGTGCCCCTGGTTGTGGGCTATTTTGAATACTGTCATCCTTTTGAGAGGATGGCAAATTGTTAGTAAAAATGTAAGTAAGAATGAACAATGTTTTAATCTCATTATTTATATTTACTAAATTCTCAATCAATTTCTGACTCAAAATAGAACTTAATCGACCGTTAAAAGAAAATGAAAGGTAAAAGTTACCTATTTTGGCAATCAACTGTTATACATACATGAATATACGTATTAATCAATTGATAAAATAAGTAATCAACGGCTAAATTTTGTACAGATCGACTGATGACATGGACCAATCAAATTCCAGGTCTTCGATCGATAGCAATCTTATCCATCGATAGGTACATTTATCCATCGATAAATAAATATATCATCAATTGATATATTTATCTGTCGACAGCTTCAGATATCCATCGATAAACAAATATATCATCAATTGAAATATTTATTTGTCGACAGCTTCAGATATCCATCGATATGTAAAAATGTTTATCAGTTGATTATTGAAGAATCAATAATTTAACATAATCAATGGCTAAAATTAATATTAATACATAACTTGTCAGACATTTAAAGGATTAAATATAATTAAGCATACCTAAATCACAGACCAATCTATTGAAAGCAGATTCATCTAGTGGTTTGGTAAAAATGTCTGCAAGTTGTCTTTCACCAGGGACAAAATGTAATTCAACTGTACCATTCATTACATGTTCCCTAATGAAGTGATACCTTATGTCAATATGCTTGGTTCTGGAATGTTGCACAGGATTTTCTGTTATAGCAATGGCACTTGTATTGTCAAACAAAATAGGAATCTTGTTCAAGTTGAACCCATAGTCAAGTAGTTGATTCCTCATCCATAAAATTTGTGCACAGCAACTTCCAGCTGCAATGTACTCAGCCTCTGCAGTAGATGTAAAAACCGAATTCTGCTTTTTGCTAAACCATGACACAAGATTATTTCCTAGAAATTGACAGGAGCCTGTTGTACTTTTTCTGTCAATTCTGCAACCTGCATAGTCTGCATCTGAATAGCCAATTAGATCAAATCCAGAATCTCTAGGATACCAAATTCCAAGATTTGGAGTTCCTTTGAGATATCTGAATATTCTTTTTATTGCAATCAAATGAGATTCTCTAGGATCAGCTTGAAACCTAGCACAAAGACATGTAGCAAACATTATATCTGGCCTACTTGCAGTTAAATAAAGTAATGAGCCAACCATGCCTCTATAACTTGAAATGTCCACTATTGCTTCCTTAGTGTTTAATTCAAGTTTAGTTACAGTGGCCATGGGAGTTTTTGCAGAGGAACATTCATTTAAATCAAATCTCTTTAATAAATCAGAAATATATTTGGTTTGATTTATGAAAATACCATCTTTAACTTGTTTGATTTGCAAGCCAAGAAAGTAGGTTAGTTCTCCCATCATGCTCATTTCATATTTACTCTGCATCAACTTAGCAAACTTTTTACAAAGTTTTTCATTAGTTGAGCCAAAGATAATATCATCTACATAGATTTGAACAAGAATCATAGAGCCATTTACATTTCTATGAAAGAGAGTTTTATCAACAGTACCTCTAATGAAGTAATTCTCAATCAGGAATTTAGACAGAGTGTCATACCAGGCTCTAGGTGCTTGTTTTAATCCATAAAGTGCCTTGAGAAGATAGTATACAAATCCGGGATGAACAGGATCAATAAAACCAGGAAGTTGTTCTACATATACTTCTTCTTCTAGTTCTCCATTGAGAAAAGCACTTTTTACATCCATCTGATATACTTTGAAATTTGCATGCGCAGCAAATGCTAAAAAGATTCTGATTGCTTCCAACCTTGCAACTGGTGCAAATGTTTCATCAAAATCTATGCCTTCTTCTTGTGAATAGCCCTTTGCCACTAATCTTGCCTTATTTCTTGTCACTGTACCAGATTCATCCATTTTGTTTCTGAATACCCATTTTGTACCAATGATAGTCTTGTTCTTTGGTTTGGGCATCAACTTCCACACTTTGTTTCTTTCAAACTGTCAACTCTTCTTGCATAGCATTTATCCAATCAGGATCATTCAAGGCTTCTTCAATCCTTTTTGGTTCTTCTTGTGACAGAAAGCTACTATACAAGCATTCATTTTGAGTTGCACTTCTAGTTTTGACACCATCATTTGCATTTCCAATAATTAGTTCAAAGGGATGACTTTTTGTCCATTTCCTTTGAGATGGTAAGATAGTCCTTGAAGATGATGTTTCATGATCATTGGAAGTGTTATGATCATTGTGAAGTGATTGACTATTTGAGAACCCTCCCCCTGTGATGGACACTCTATTTGAAGATTGTTGAGCAGAGTTGTTATCCATCGAATGATTATCAATTGATGTATTATCAGTCGATTGATGATTGTCAACTGATAAGTTATCTGTTGAAGCAATGACATCAATTGATGGGAGGATTCTAGGAACTTGTATACTTGTAATTTCCTCATCATCATCACTATTTTCAATATTACTTGAGGATTCATTTTCAAAATGCAATAGATCATGAAATCCTTCATCAAACAACCCTTGAATTTTCTTGTCATCAAAGACTACATGCATAGATTCCATAACAATGTGTAATCTAAGATTGTAGACTCTGTATGCTTTGGTTGTTATTCCATATCCAACAAATATCGCTTCATCAGCTTTGGCTTCAAATTTTCCTAGATTTTCACCTTGATTTCTCAGTACAAAGCATTTGCAGCCAAAGACATGAAGAAAGTTAACTGTTGGCTTCTTGTCTTTCTTCATCAATTGATATGGTGTTTTGCCTTGAAGTTTATTGACCATGGAAATATTTTGAGTGTAACAAGCAGTATTAATTGCTTCTGCCCAGAAGTATGTAGGAAGTTTTGCTTCTTCTAACATAGTTCTAGCAGCTTCAATCAAGGTCCTATTTTTCCTTTCTACTACTCCATTTTGCTGTGGAGTCCTTGGAGCAGAGAAGAGATGAGTGATACCTTTTTCTTCACAGAATTCTCTCATGGTTGAATTCTTGAATTCAGTTCCATTATCACTTCTAAATTTCTTGACCTTCCATTCAGTGCCATTTTCAACATTCTTCACATGATTGATAATTAATTTGCTTGCCTCATCCTTAGAGAATACGAAATATACCCATGAAAATCTTATGAAGTCATCCATAATTACTAAGGCATGTTTCTTTTTGGCAATTGACATGATGTTGACTGGACCAAATAAATCCATGTGCAATAATTCCAGAGGCTTATCAATTGATGATTCAGACTTTGACTTGAATGATGCTTTTATTTGTTTTCCTTTTTGACAGGCATCACACAGTCCATCCTTGGTGAATTCCATATGTGGAATGCCTCTAACCAGATTCTTTCTAACCAATAAATTCATGGCTTTGAAATTCAAATGGGCTAGTTTCTTGTGCCACAACCAACTTTCATCTGTATTGGCTTTGCTAAGTAGGCATGTCATTGAATTTGCTTTTACAGAGAGAAAATCAGCCACATAGACATTTCCATGATCCAGTTGTAAACCAGATTCTTTGTTGGCTATGATGCATGATCCAGTTGTAAACCACACACCATTACCATTATCACACAGTTGACTTATACTGAGCAGATTGTGCTTCAATCCATCAACTAGTGCTACAGTTTCAATGATAACATTTTCTTTTACAATTGAGCCATATCCCAGAGTAAAACCTTTGCTGTTATCTCCAAATGTAACTCCTGGGTCAGCCTTTTCCACAAACTTTGTGAGCAGGGACAAATCTCCAGTCATGTGCCTTGAACATCCACTATCCAAATACCAGAGATTTTTCTTCCTGTTTCCCTGCACACACATAAAACAATCAAGTTGCTTTTGGTACCCAAGTTGCCTTGGGTCCTCTTTTATTAGTTGCAGCTTGAGCCCCTGTTGTCAACTTCGGTTCCTTTTGTTTTGGTGGGTTTAAATTCACTTTAACTTTGGAAGTTGACTTTTGGGGCTTTGACACCTTGGAACTCATGGCAGAATTTCCATGAATTTCATCATTTACATTAGGCATGTTCCATGGCATTCCAGGCATGTTCATATTAGGATATGCAAAGAAGGGATTATACATGTATGGAACTTGTGCATAAGGCATATGAACATTAGGTGCAACCAAATTAGAAGACATGGCAGTCATGAGCATATGATTGGTAAACATGGCATTTGCAGTCATGGCATGTATATTTAAATCATTTGAAGATATAGATTTCTTTTCAATTTTGCATTGCATGGACAAATGATTTACATTACCACATTTAGCACAGACTTTTCTGGGTGCATACATATCAGGAGTGTAGTTGTTGTGCTTATTTATGCCTACTTTACCATTCCTATTCTTTTTCCTTTTCTCAGACTTAGATTGAGTAATTTCCACAGGTGCTATCTTTTCTAATTTTTCTTTTAATTGTTTCTTGGATTAGCTACCTATGTTGATCTTCTCAGTCTCAGCCTCAACTTGATTTTTGGTTTCCTTAACAAACTTAATAGGAGTGCTAAATTTGTTCTTCTTATTAGCCATTGATGATTTACTTATCGATGGATGCTTATCAATTGATTCAGCATCAATCGATTGATAATCCTTATCAGTTGATGAAGGATTAGCAGTCGATTGATCTTTATCCATTGAAGTATCAGCCAATGGCTTGCCTATTGATTTGGGGAGTTCTCCTAGAGTATCTACACCCTGAACATCAATAATTTGTTTGGCAGTTTTAGCAGACCTATTCCATTTGCTAATGGTTTCAATTTCTTCAGCCAATTGTTCTTTCAACAATTCTTCTCTTTTCAAATTGTTTATTAGTTCATTCCTAGCATCCTTTCTTTCCTGCTTAAATCTTTCTAAACAGACAAGTTCATTTTCAAGAAAAACATTCCTCTCAGTTAAGGCATCAATGGTGCTCTTTAACTTGAGATTTTCTTTGTTTAGAGATTTTAGAGTGACATGCAAATTGTACAATTCATTGGACATTTCATTAATAGTACTATTGCATTCATCAGCTGAAAGCTCAGAAAAGTTTGTAGCTAATACCTGATTGGATGCTGAACTAGCTTCTTCATCCTCATGGTTGGCCATTAGAGCTAGATTGATATATTCTTCAGAATCACTGTCCTCAGCAGCCCAGTCCTTCTCTTCAGTGACAAAAGCCTTTTCTTTCTGTTTTAAAAGGTCAAAGTATTTATTTTTATAATCAATACCCTCATATGCCTTTGCCTTTTCTTGCTTTGGCTTCCTGCACTTACCTGAGAAATGACCAGCCAATCCACAGTTAAAACATCTGAATTTAGATCTATCAACCAAATTTTTATTTTGATTGTTGTTCTAAACTGGGATCCAGGCCTTTGAGCATTTGGATTCCTTTTGAATTTTAGCTTTGAAAACTTCCTTGACAAAAATGCAAGGTGCTCATTAATCTCATCCAAATCATCCTGTGAGCATGTTTCATTTTCCTCACATTTGGTCTTTCCTTTTCCCTTGGATGATTCTTCATCAGCATCATTAGCCACCATCATGACTTTTTCTGAACAACCAGTATTTTTATTTTCTTTCTTGTCTCATTCCCATTGACCATTAAAGCCACAGTTTTCTCCTTTCTTTGATTGTTCTCAATCTCTTCATCTTGTTGAATCTCCAGTTCATATGTTTTGAGAATACCATATAATTTCTCTAGAGTATAATCTTTGAAGTCTTGTGATTGTCTAATGGAGACAGTCATTGCCTTCCATTCCTTTGGAAGAGATCTTAGAAATTTGAGATTTGTATCTTCTGTTGCGAAAACCCTACCATATAGCTTTAGACCATTCAATAACTTTTGGAATCTGCTATAGGTATCATTGATGGCTTCACCACTCTTAAAATGAAATGATTCATATTTTTGAATTAAGAGTTGCATCTTATTTTTCCTAACTTGTTCAGTTCCTTCACACAGAGTTTGAAGAGTGTCCCACACTTCTTTTGATGAAGTACAGTTTATCACATTATCAAACATATCTTTATCTAGACCATTAAACAGAATGTTCATGGTCTTTTTGTCTTTTAGTACTTCTCTATGCAGTGAACATAAGAAGGATCTAGAGAAAGAAGATGCAGATGCATTTTTACCTTCCATGGAAAGTATTCATCCTTTTCCAACATTGGAATCTTTACACCTGAATCTTTTTGGCCCATATTGACTGTTCTTGATCTTTAAACTTTCTGTATGTTGAAAGCCTGCTCTGATACCAATTGTTATTCCCTAGAACAATGTCAATATTTGTAGAAGGGGGGTTGAATACAAATATTAAAACTTTTTGCTGGTTCTAATATTCGTTCTTGAAGTTTGAGAATATAGAGAGAATATGTTCTAACAATTTAAGACTGAAACGTAAATTGAACAAGGAGATTTAAAATTACTGATGGATTGGTTTTTCCATCAGTGTATATTTTTGCTCAATGTTCCTAGGTTAAAAGAAACCTAGCTGCGTTTTTTTTACAAGATTAGAAAACAAATCAACTGTTCTTACAAATGTGCTCTCAAGCTTGAACAGTTGATTAAGAAATATTGTCTAACTTGTCTGTTTTCTAATAATGCTGCTACACTTGTTTATATACTACAAGTGTGCTTTTACAATTCCTATACTAGGATTGTTTCTACCTACCTTTCTTTTTCTTTTTGATATTTTACCAAAAAGAGTTTGAAAGACAGCTTCTGATTGAGTCTTCACAGTCACTCTAGACTGTTTTCCATAAGTGTGCTTTTCTTCTTTGGATCTTCAACAGATATTCTTTCTGTGTTGTCACACTCAATTGATAATTTGCTATTAAGCATATCAATTGATCCATTCTTTAATCCATCAACTGATGTACTTCTTCGATTGATCTTTCTATCCATTGATTGATAAAAGATGGCTTATCGATTGATAGATGTTATCAATTGATATATCAATCGATGGGTCTTCACATCAGTTGATGGTCTTCAATGCTTGACTTGGCTTCTTCGATTGATCCCTCATCCATCGATGCTTCAATATCAATTGATCATCCTTCACTTGTGTAATTTCCTGTCTTCACATAATTACAATTCAACAGTTTAATTTACACATCAATTGATGATCTATATCAATCGACTCTAACATCAATTGATGAACAAAATATCAATTGATTTACACCTTATAGATTGAAATAGACTAAGTACACCTATGTTACTATCCAAGTTATCAGTTGATTCACATAAACACTTCAACTGATAAAAGGTTTCCTGATCAATTGATATTTATAACTTTCATATCAATTGATCAGTTACATCAAATAAAATTTCTATGATTCTAAGATTAATGTTATCATCAAATCACATGTAGATTCCTAACAACTAATTTAAAAAAAACTATCAATCATCAAGAATTTGAACAAAAATTTTATTTTACGAAATTCAATTTTTATTCGAATTAATTTTAATTTTTGAGAAATTAATTATTTCTTGTGATTTAAAATTCTTCACAACCATGAGTACCCAAAAACTTAGTAGCATCAAAATTCCAACCTTTTAAAAAAATGAATACATTTTATGGAATAAGAAGATGTCCACTTTCATTAAATCAGCTAATTCTCAATACTTGGAAATTTTGGAAAATGAACCCTATGTACCTCAGAATCTAACACCAGAAACAGTCTCAGATGACGGCGAATGGATTCCTCAAGGATTTACCCTAAAGGAGCCTTCAGAGTACACTGACCCTGACAAAGATCGAGTTGCATGGGATAATCATCTTCAATGTATCCTAATGGATTCACTGGACACTACAATGCTGAATCAAGTGATTAATTGCACCAGTGCCAAACAAATGTGGGATACGATTGATCTGCTATGGAAGGTACATCAGAAGTGAATGAGAATAGGCTGAATATTCTTACCTCCCAGTATGAAGCGTTCAAGTCACTACCAGGAGAAAGTATCACTCAAGTCTTTGAGAGATACAACAAATTGTTGAATGACTTGTCACTACATGGGAAGGCCTACTCACGTAGGGAGATCAATAGGAAATTCATGTTGACATTGCCAGCATACCTGGAACACAAAATCTCTGCCATCAGATAGAGAAGTGACATAAATGACATATCCATTGAAATTCTATATGGGAAGCTCAAGACTCATGAAATGGAGCAAGAGCAGAGACAAATCATTTATGGGTCAGGTACAGTGGATAGTAAGAATACAGCACTGTTGAAGACTACATCACTTGTAGCCAAGGATTTTGCTGTCACAGAGACCAGCACAGTGAAGCCTGTTGTTGAGAAATAAGAAATTCTAGAAGCTTAAATTTCAGAGAACGCTCGAATAGGTGATGAAGATGACTTCTACTCAATGGAAGACCTTGAACAATTAGAAAACAAGACAATGGCCTATATGGCAGGAAAGTTCAAGAACCTCAGGTCTAGGAGGAACCCTAAGTACAAATTCAAGAGTAACTCAAGTTACAGTGGTTCCAGTTTCAGAAACAGCAACCGAGGTGGTTCGTCTTCAGGGTCTTACAGCAAAGGAGGTTATAAGATGGGGATGGTAGACCGCAGTAAGTTCAAGTGCTATAACTGTGATAAACCCGGGCATTTTGCTACAGAATGCCGGAAGCCTAAGCAAGGAAAAGAAAGAAAGTAGTCGTATGACGAACTCAAGCAAAAGTATGATGCACTGGTAAAAAAGCATTAGGGCAGAACTTATATAGCCGGGGGAAAGAGCTGGGATGACTCAGACAATGATGAAGAGGAGACATATGGAAATGTTGCACTAATGGCAGACTCTTCAGAGGCATCACCTCAATCATCCAAGGTATCATTTCTTTCCACAGTTGACATGTCTAATTCTGATTACAAGAAAACTATAGAAGATCTTAGTGTAGAAATGTTTAACATTCACACAAGCATGCTTGCATCTGAAGAAAAAAATGTTAAACTAGTTCTAAAGAATAAAATGCTAGAAACTAGAAACGAAGAACTAGAGCTTGCATGTGTTAACTTAGAAGATCTGAATCAGAAGATAGAATATCTCTAGAATAGAGACAAATGCAACTAGGAAGTAGAAATTGCGCTTAGGAATAAAATTTCTGAGTTAGAGCTAAAACTTCAGGCTTATAAGAAATCTGCTAATCTTGTTAAGGAGGCAATAGATAAACAGGTCATAGGTTAGAAAACAGGAATAGGATTTGACTATGATAAAAAGGCAGGAAAGAGACATGTGGAATCAAGTGCTGAGGAAAGTCCTGTGAAGCAAGACATTCCACATGTGTTAAAAAATGTCGCTAAGCCCCTATACAAGAAGTTTGTCATCTAACCCCTAGATGAAGAACAGATTCTAATGAAAGAAGAAATTTTTGCTGAGGATGAAAAGAAAGAGGAAGAAAGTAAAAAGGAGTTGCCTAAGAAATCTGTAAAAATTGTAGAACCTAAGGAATAGATTAAAAGTGATTTAGGCTACAAGAATAAAAAGAAGAAAGCTAACAGAAATGGAAAGATAGGTGTTAACAAGAAAAATGATTATGCCTACTCTCCAAAAGCTTTTAGAAAAGTTTGTAATAATTGCAATTCTACTGGTTATCTTACGCATGCATGCAAAAAGATAAAAGTAGTAAAAGAAGAAACTTCTAATATGTCTGTCATGTCTGCCATGTCTATCCCTCATCAACCGTGTGATAAAGTAGGATGCATGCCATGTGCTTTCAGCATCATGTCTGCATACATAAACTTAATGAATACATCATCTAGTACTTGCATGAATACAGATGTGAACATGAATAGAAAGCATGTTAGGGCAAAGACTTCTAGTCCTCCTAAGCCTAGGAAGGAAGCCCCTATCCCTAAGCCTAAAGACACTCATGTCAAGGCTAAACCAAAGGGCAAGGGCACAGTTGATGAGAAAGACAAGGACTAGAAAATTTATGCACCTAAATATTCGTACTTATCTAAGCCTCTTGGACCCAATCAAATTTTGGTGCCAAAGAAGAAGTAATCAATATGTGGTTGTAGGGCATAGCAAAGAACAAACGTATCATGTGGATTCTCGACGACGGTTGTTCAAGGCATATGACTGGTGATAGGGCTCTGCTATCAGATGTGATTGAGAAAGCTGGCCCGATAGTGACCTTTGGAGATAATAGTAAGGGATTCACAACGGGATATGGCAATCTAGAAATTGGCAATGTTATCATTGAAAATATCTCTTTTGTGTCCGGATTAAAGCACAACCTTTTAAGTATCAGTCAGTTCACTGACAAGGGCTTCAAAGTAACATTTGAGAAAGAAAGATGTGCAATCCAAAATAGGAAAGATGCGAAGCTTGCTCTTCAAGGAGTGAGAAAAGGGAATCTCTTTGTAGCTGACTTATTCTCTGCAAGCAAAGGCGAAGTTCAATGTTTTTACAGCAAATCTTTAACAGAGGACAGTTGGTTATGGCATAAGAAACTTTCACACCTGAACTTCAAGTCAATGAACTCTTTAGTTAAGAGGGAATTGGTTAGAGGTTTACCTGAGATGGAATTCTGTCAAGAAGGTTTATGTGAAGCATGTGAAAAGGGAAAGTCAAAGAAAACATCTCACCGAAGCAAAGTTTCTTCAGACATTACTGAACCACTATAACTTCTGCATATAGATTTATTTGGTCTAGTAAATGTCATGTCCATGTTAAGGAAGAGACATGCACTAGTAATTGTAGATGACTACTCCAAGTACACGTGGGTGTTATTTCTAGCCTCAAAGGATGAAGCCCATCAGACAATCATTGATCACATAAAGAAGATAGAGTTAGAAGCTGGTTTGTCTGTCAGGAAAATTAGGTCTGACAATGGAACAGAGTTCAGGAATCTAACCCTGAATGATTTCTGTATTGAGAAAGGGATTTCAAGACAACAGTCAGCGCCTAGAACTCCACTGCAAAATGGAGTGGTAGAAAGGAAGAACAGAACTCTAGTTGAAGTAGCAAGAACAATGTTGAATGAAGCTAAGTTACCTCTATACTTCTGGGCTGAAGCAGTCAACACAGCTTGTTATACTCAGAATCGAACCCTGGTAAATAAAGATCATGATAAGACTCCGTATGAGTTGATGGCAAATAAGAAACCAACACTAAAATATTTTCATGTGTTTGGAGCAAAGTGCTTTTTACTGAAAGATGATGAACATCTAGGAAAGTTTGAATCCAAGGCTCACGAAGGAATATTTCTTGGCTACTCTCTGGAATCTAAGGCATAAAGGGTTTATGTGGTTGATCACAAGAAGGTCATTGAAAGAACGAATGTAACTTTCGATGATCTCAAGCTCCCAAGTCTACAAAGAACAGACAACAATGAAACTTTGGAGTTTGAAAATATGAATTTGGATGTAAGTGAAGTAGAACCTGAAGCTGCAACAGAAAATCTATACCAAATGAGAATATCAACAAGGATGATAGTAGTGGAAACAGTGAAAGATTCACAGAAATTACTAATAGTGGCAGAGAATCTCATTCTCAACCAAGCAGCAGCTCAGGGGGAGCAACATAAGGATCTACTACCAGGACTCAACACTTAAGATTATCAGGCTGAATCTTATAGGGCAAATCTGCCTAGACATAAGATATGGAGTAGAGCTCATCTCTTTGAGTTGATTCTAGGAGATCCAGATACTGGACTCCAAACTAGACATACTTCTTAGAATGAATGTTTATTCTCTGGTTTTATCTCTGAAATAGAGCCAAAGAAAGTGGAAGAGGCATTAGAAGATCTAGATTGGGTAATAGCTATGCAAGAAGAACTCAATCAGTTTCAGAGACAAAAAGTTTGGAAGCTGTTTCCCAGGCCAAAGAACAAGTCTATAATTGTCACAAAGTGGGTATTCAGAAATAAACTGGATGAAGATGGCATTGTTACAAGGAACAAAGCTAGACTAGTTTCTAAAGGTTATTCCCAAGAGGAAGGAATAGATTATGATGAAACATATGCAACAGTGGCAAGGCTTGAAGCTATCAGGATGTTTCTGGCATTCGCAGCACACTCCAACATTAAAGTTTATCAAATGGATGTGAAGAGTACATTCCTGAATGGAGAGCTTGAAGAAGAAGTGTATGTGGAACAACCCCCAGAGTTTGAAGATCCAGAATTTGTAGATTTTGTATACTTTCTCTTCAAGGAACTCTACGGCTTAAAGCAAGCACCTCGGACATGGTATGACACTCTATCTATATTCTTACTTGAAAATGGTTTCACTAGAGGTATCATAGACAAGACTCTATTTCATAAAATGCATAAAGATGACATGATATTAATACATGTATATGTGGATGACATTATATTTGGTTCTACTGACGATTGGTTATGTAGTAGATTTGCTAAGCTAATGCAGAATAGGTATGAAATGAGCATGATGAGAGAGCTGAATTACTTCCTTGGACTCCAAATAAGCCAAAGGATAGATGGAATCTTCATCTGCCAGACCAAGTACATCAAAGATTTATTGAAGAAGTATGGTCTTGAAGATGCATCAACAGCCAAAACCCCGATGGCAACTGCCACTAAGCTTGATCAAGATGAACCTGGTAAGAAGGTACACATCACAAGCTACAGAGGTATGATCGGCTCATTACTTTACTTAATTACAAGTAGGCCAGATATTATGTTTGCTACATGCTTGTGTGCTAGGTTCCAGTCTAACCCTAAAGAATCACATCTTATAGCTGTTAAACGGATTTTTAGGTATCTTAAAGGAAGTCTAAATCTTGGAATTTGGTACCCTAAGGATACAGATTTTGACCTTGTCGGCTATAGAAATTCTGATTATGCAGGTAGTAGGATTGATAGGAAAAGTATATCAGGGAGTTGTCAATTCCTTGGTAGAAGATTGGTGTCCTGGTATAGCAAGAAGCAGCACTTAGTTGCAATGTCGACAGCTGAAGCTGAATATGTTGCTTCTGGAAGCTGCTGTGCACAAATTCTGTGGATAAGGAACCAACTTCAAGACTATGGACTGTTGCTGAGCAAAATTCCAATATTTTGTGACAACACAAGTGTCATAGCCATCACAAATAGTCCTTTTCAACATTCAAGGACCAAGCACATTGATATCAGGTATCATTTCATTAGAGAGCATGTCATGAATGGTACTGTAGAGTTACATTTTGTACCTACAGAGCAGCAAATTGCAGACATCTTCACTAAACTACTGGATGAAATCACTTTCACTAGACTGGTTTGTGAACTTGGGATGTTAAATTCTACTAACTAATTAGATAGTAATCTAAAACTGCAATTTGAAGCTGATAAATTCAATGGTTAATTAATGCTAATATTTTTAGGACTTGTGAATTTATCTACCAAATTATTTCCCAGTTAATAGGATTAAATATTAGAAAAATACCTTATGCATGCCTGCTAATTTTATTAATCTTAGAAAATATTTAAGTGCTTGTATTTAATTGATAAATTCTTGGCACTTATATATTTAAATATTATTATTTGAAATTACTTTAAATAAAAAGGATGAATATTTATATTTATTCTTATATTTAAAATAAAAGTAAAATAATAAGATGCATAATTTATTTATGATAATAATTTTAACAATTAATGTTATTATTGTTATTAATAAATATTTTGTGAAATAATATTTGTGAGTAATTAGTTATTATTGATTAATTTTACAAATTATTCATAAATATTATTTATTTAAAAGTAGCAAAATCTAGGAACACTTGAAATTGTACAAGTACTTTGTGGCGCCTAAAATTTTTTAGTGGCGCCTGTAGAGTGCAACCACTGTATAGGCGCAACTTATTTACCCACAAGTACTTATGATTATTTTTGTGTAACAAATGCAAGCACTGTGCAGACGCAACATAAGTACTTAGCAACTTTTTGTTGTTTTTGTGGCACCTATAAATAGGTGTGCAAGGGTTTTGTTGCGTTCTTTTTTATACATACAAGTAGACTCACCATTATAGGCGCAAGCAAATAACTCAAATCCACCATTTTTAATCGAACTAAACTAAGTCAATTTTTGTCCATTTTTTAATCTAAGACTAGATTTGTGAACCCCACATTCAAGATTATCAGTTGCAAGTGGTTCCATTGACTGTGATTACGTTTATAAAATTCTCATTTTTCAAAAACTTGAACTAATTATCTAGGGCTTTTATTTGTTAAAATCGATTAAAAATTGTAATAAAATTAAAAGTGTGCTTAAAATTACTAGGAGATCTTTATATATTTATTTTACGAAAATCCAAGTAATTTTAAATATTAGGGTTTGGTTCGTAATTTACTAAAATTATTTGATATTAATTAATAATTTTAATTCGTAAAAAATTACCTCTCAATTTGATAAAATGGCAAATAATTTTGAGATTAAAAAGACTAATTATTTGTCAATTTTAGTAGATGACTGGACTGAAGCAGGAGACTTAGGTAATTGGGCTAGGTTTTTAAACGAACAGTCTATTGTCCATATGCACTAACGACTTCTGTTCCTTCGAATAGAAATTTATTAAGACAAGTATACAGGTCTGCTCAGAATACATCTGTAGATGGAATCTCAGCCTTCACTTGCAAGATTCTGCGAAAGAAGGTGTGAATAACAGAGAATGACATCAACCAAACACTTCATTTGCCAACTAAAGATTTTGAAGATGAACCATCTCAGGCAGATCTGAACAATTTCTTCATGTTCCTGCACTGCACTAGAGTGAACAATAATCTTCCGAAGAAGATTTACAAGAATTACCTACCCAAAGAATGGAACCTGTTTTTCAACATCCTGTCTCATGGCTTTGCACCAAAGATAGGTGGCTTCCATGGAATTACACAGTTCAATAAGGTGATTGGGTGTGCAGTGGCTTCTGGGTCCAGAATAAACTTTGGCAATCTCATCATGACAGAGATTCTTAAAAACCAGGCAAAGATGGAAAATTTCTGTTTGTATCCCAGGTTTTTGCAGCTGGTATTGAATCAAGTGCTAAGAGCTGATCAATTACAAGAATTTCATAACAGTCAATTGGAAGAGTCACCCTCACTATAGTTCAAGACTATTCTGCTGCTACAGAATGAGGAGGACTATCCTAACAGGTATACTCCTACTCCAATGACTGAACCTATCAGAGATTACCTTGATCTTCTTAGACAGATTAATGAAGAAGAAGCAGAAGAAGAAGCTACAACAGAAGAAGAAGCAGCAGCAATCTCTGAAGAGGATAATGAAGCTGAAACGTTAAGTGACTCTGGAAACTCAGCAGCAACAGAAGAAGAAGAAGAAGAACCAGGCTGAGATAAAGAAGATGAAATTATGGAAGAAGCTGGTTCTGAACATGAGCAAGAACAAATTCTTAAAGAAGAACAAAGGAATAGCCCTAAAATTCAAACAGAGGAGATAGTTGTTGAGGCAGAAGTGGAAGAGCCTCAGCCTACAGAGGTGTACATTCCTGATCTCTCTGATGAGCAAATGGAAGATGGTACACTTCTAGACTTTACTTTTCTTAATTTTTACAAGATTTCGTCACAATATCTACAACTGTGCCTCAAACGGCAATGCACAGACAAGAGCCCTCAGTCGCCATCGAAACTGGCCATGAACTGGCAGACCAACCAGTTCTAACCACTGCTAGAGAGCAACAAACACTACCTTCATCTCCCAAAACCAGAAAAAGAACTATCAAATTAGATGATAGGAGTGATTCCCTACCGGATCAAGAAGTTTTTGAAATATCCCCTACAGCTTTGCCTTCTCAAAAACGTCGAAAAATGAATTTTAAACCTAAGGCATCTGTAAGCCAAGAACTTGATTCTCCAATCTCTGAGACCTTTCTCTTTCTTCGTGACCTTAATTCTCAAATTGATAAAATCTTGAAAGGTACGGGAACAAAACTAGAGGTTGTAACAATTTTCGCTACTTCAGTAGCCAGTATTGTATTGCTAGATCCAATTCAGAACTTGTCTTCACAGACAGTTGGGGGCATCGCTGACTCTAACGAGCCATTGATTACATTGTCCAATGTGGTGACCCCCCTGGACTTAAAATCTCCAGATCCTATTCAGGATGTTTTCCCTCCCCAAATGGGTGAAGTGGAAAGGCAACTTTCCCATAGAAGGGAAGATGTCTCTATTCAAGGAGTAGTTGCGTCAGCAGCATCACCACTTCAAGTGGAAATTCCTTCACAGGCTTCGTGGGGCACCACAGGCTCTCAATTGTCATACATTATATTGTCTGAAGTGGTGACCCCCCTGGAGATTCAAATTCCATCTCGTATAATGGAGGTCCTCCCCACCTTATCAGGTTAGGCGGAGGGACATCACACCCATAGAGGGGATGTGGACTCTATAAATAGAGTATCTGCTGTTTCGGCAGTAGAACCTGTTCAGGGTGTCTCTGGGCAGGTAAGGCCTTCAATGGCTTCAGCTGGCATCATGGATTATACACTCTTGCCAATCATTATAGAATCCACGGTGGTGACCACACTAGGTCTCAACCCCCGAGTTCCTGAAAAAGGAGTTCTCCCCACCCATAGTGGTCAGGCGGAGAGGCAACCTACCCATAGAAGGGATAAGAATTTTGATGTAGGTACTAAAGATTTGGATGCCATTCTAGACATGAGTGAAACACTTAACCTTAGCGATCTTCAATTCCCTGACTCTGATTATCCGAGTGTTAGTGTTGAGGGTCGTGCTCAAACAGAAACAGTAAGGAGTGAGACACCCACTAACTAAACAAACACCCCACACATTACACAGACTGTACAAAGCCAAAATATTTTAAATCTAGAGGCCCAAGTAACAGAAATTCACTACTCAATCAGAAAGATCTTGGAGGTGCAGGAGCAGTAGAGTGCAGAAATGAAAGAAATCAAAGAATTAGTCAAACAACTACTGGCTCAGAAAGTTCCTATTTCTACTCAATCAACTTCGACAACTCATATTACTCCGGTCATAAGGGAAGATAACCCAACTGAGGGGGAAAGGTTAGCACAGGAAAATGTTAGAGTTGAAATGATCTTGGAATACACAGCTCAGGGGGAGTTAGATATCTTTTACAGGCCTGGAGCTAGGCAACTCGAAGAAGGAGAAATATTTGAACCCTATGTGCCATTGGAGATTCCAACCGAGATTGAAATAGAGAAACCTGCAAAGGCTGCAGGAATAGATGTTGAGGAGGAGTTTGCAGAAGAACATGCTTTTGATAATGACTGTCTTCTGGTTGGTGTAGACGAAGTTGTTACTCAAGACATAGTTCAGGCTCAAAAATTGATGAAGAGAAAGTGGAAGAGAGTACAGAACACAATGGAAAGAAGGAATAGAATCAAGGACATAGAAGCTAAGTTGGTCCTGATTGGGATGAAGCAAGGAGTCTACTGAAGAAGAAGGAATTAACCCTGACTTAGAAGAAAGACAGAGTAGTCCTTGATCTCTTCAAAACAATGAGGGAAAAATTTGAAGATGTCCATGAACTCTATGCAATGCTATATGAAGAGATTATAAGAGTGTCAGTAAGTGTGTCCAAGTACGGGTGGAAAATGTTCATAAATTCAACATCACTGGGGTCAAAGATTTTATCGACAAAGAGTTTTGAAAAGATGAATATTGTGGAGTTATATGTGCTGAAGATGAGAGTCATCTTTGGTGGGCATAAAACAAATGAGATACTGAGAGATATGATTGAGAATAAGATAATAGAGATCGGCGTCGAAGCATTTGAAAAGCCTCCGGTGGTCAAGTACTACAAAGTAACAACACTTCATAACTTAACCTTGTCAGATGAATGTCTGGATTCAAGTCATGTAATATTCATGCAGTATATATAAGGGAGACTCAGAAGCAAGAAGAATATAACAGAAGAAGATTTAAAGGCTGCTGAGTTGATCTACGCATTCAGGCTGAACAAAGCAATTAAAACATCAGGGAGATATCTAATGGAAACGACCAGATATTATCAAGACTCAGTGTATGTAAGAAGAGATGATGACACAGAAGTACTTGAAACCATAAGAGATTTTGAACCTTGCATTCAGACGGAAGCAAATGGAATAAAATACTTCCTATTCAAGAAGAATGGAGTGGATAAGAAGAATGAGCTATCAAAACTAAGGAGAAATAATTCTAAAATAACCAGAAAAGTTCTTTCAAGGGTGAGAAGATCCACTGTAAAATCAGATAAAAAGGCTTTGAGGATGATTGAAGATTTCCTGGTGGAGAAATTGGCAAAAGAGTCGATGTATGACACTGACCGAATAAAGGGCTTTCCAAAGAGGATAACAATGTTCATGTTTTCAAAGAGACAATCTCTAGCCTTCGAGTCAATCTCCAAGACAAACTCAACCACTTTTCTCACTAAAGTTTTAAAGAAGTTAGAAGAACCACCTCCAGTCAATACTCTTGAAGTGGAAGCAAGAGATTTAGTGAAGGCAAGATTGGAGCAGAAGGAAGAAGAGTTAAGAAAGCATTACTCCGAGATAAGATATAAAAACAGGCAACACACAATACAAAGAAGCAGAAGATCATAGATTTATTTGTTCAAGCTAGAGGAACAAACTTCTATTGTACTCAAAGAAATCTGGAAATGTAAAATCTAATCCAGAATGTAATTAATATTATTTATTGTCTTTCTGTACCTTACATTTTCTCATAAGTATCAGTTGAGTTATCCTCTCACGGGATTTGCTTGTCATACTCTAACAACCAAATAGGGTTAGATTGTAAAGCATAATATAACGTAGTATGTAATAGTGATAACGATAACTCAACTAAAAAACAAAGACAGATAAATAATACTAATATGCAGCACAGGAATCCAGAAGGACATGTAATCATGAATCATTCATTCATCATTGCAGAGCATTCAAGATGAAAGTTTGTTTTCTATCCTCAAAACTAGGTCTTTTAGGTTCTTTCTTTTTCTTTTGTTTGCAGTCAATAGCAAGGTGATTTGAATTATCCTAAGTAAAATATGTTTTCCTAGGAGCATCAGGGATATTCATGTAGTTATTCTCCTTAGTAATTCCTACTTTGCCATTTCTATTTCTTTTCATCTTTTTAGGCTTATTGGTAACTGCCTTCAACTTTTCCTTAAGTTGCTTCTGAGAAATAACCCTATATTTACCTTTTTACTTTCTGGTACACTATTACTTTTAGAGCATTCACTAGAAGTTTTCTTGTCATCATTAGCTTTAACAAATTTCACTGGTTTATTCAATATTCCTTTTATGTGTGATTTAGTGTGTGTATCTTTGTCAGATTTATAACCTAAAGCAGAAGTCCAATTCTTATTAGTAAGAATTTGTTGGACTCTCTTTCCAGAGTTTGTCCAAACTCTGAAAGTTTCCTTTTCTTTAGCTATTTCAGATTTTAGATAATCAACTTGAATTTCTAATTATGTTTGCATGTGAATAGCATTGTCAAAGTCTTTCTTAATGTTTTACATATCAGAGTTTTCAGATTCAAGCATGTTATTCCTAGCAATCAGAGTTTGTATCTCAGATTTTAATCTCTCATTTATTAGAGTCTATGATTTAAAACTAACATGCAAAGATCCAAGAAAATACTTCAGTTCACAGATATTATCAGTTTGAAAATTAAAGACAGAGTCTGGTACTTTGTAAGAGTTTAAGATAGGATCTTCAGAGTTTGCCATGAGTGCATAGTTAGTTTCTTCTTCAGAGTCTGAGAAATATATCCAATCTTTCTTTGATGTGATTAGAGATTTTCCTGATTCCTTAATTCTGCATTCAGTAGCAAAGTGCCCCATCTTGTTACACTTGTAACACTTAATCTTTGACTTGTCAATAGTCTTTGATTTCCCATCTATATCTTCTCTTTTCTTGAACTTTTCTTTCTTGTCTGACTCTCTATGCTTCTTTTAAAAATTTGATTGCTTCTTGTACTTTCTGTACTTCATCTTTTTGAAGCCTTTAACAATCATAGCAACCATCTCCATCATATCAGAGTCTGTGGAGTCATCAGAGTTTGCATCAGAGTTTGTTTCAAACTCTGATTCACTGATTTCTTGGACAATTACTTCTTTCCCTTTCTTTGTTGGGCCTTAAGCACTTTTTCTTTTGGTTCTTCAATATTGGCTTCAACATTCAAGGCAATAGATCTTGCCTTGCTACTCTTCCTGTTTCTTCTTTGTTGAAACTCCAGGTCATGAGTTTTCAATTTTCCATATACCTCATCTAAAGACATCTCATCTAAATCAGCCCTATCTCTAATCAAAGATGTCTGCAGATCTCATTCTTCTGGAAGAGCCCTTAGAAACTTGGTGTTTGAATCTTCATTGTCATACATCTTATCCACCAAAGCTAAGTTGTTTATGTTAGTAATTGTGCTCTAGAGACAATACTTTTTATTGTTTATGTTAGTAATTGTGCTCTAGAGACAATACTTTTTATATTTTAGGAAAATATTTATTATTAAAGATTATGTTTTATTGATTATTATTTATTTATTATATTTTATTTACTACATAATAAATTGAAAGCATAATAAATGTCCTTGAATTTTGATATGTATTATATATCTTTAAGTATGTGACTTAAAAATGAGATTATATGAATAGTATCTTATTCCTAAAATTCCCTAGTCGAGTATTATTATTTAAGGACAATAATAATGCACAAAGACTAGTATGCTTCTTGACAGATGACCACATCTCATTGGTCATAGGTATGGTGATACTAAAGTCAAGAACATAAGTGCATGTCACTGGAATGACCTGCCGTGAGATTCTACATCTTAAATAAGTGTCATAAGTAATTCTCACTGTGATAATGGTGTAATGATCCTTAGACCTGAAATCATTATATTTCTATACGAGAATTAATATACTTTGATTACATTAAAAGTTACCTTTGACCGGGTGATGATAAAAGTGGACATTGGGTATATTATGAATTGTATGAAAAATATGAATGATCTAGATGAGATTTAATCCTCTTAATTTTAGGAGTGATATTATTGGCATCTTGTTTGAGTGAGACTATGAAATGCACGGCCGTGCTCAAATGTTGATTTGATTTTAATAGTCTACTCATCGATCAAGAAAATAAAGATTAAATTATGAAGAGGATGACACGAGACATGCCTTGAGTTTAATCTATAATATCAAGATTAAAGGGATTATATTACATGGAACATTATTCACGAAAGGCTTAATCGAATCACCGATTTATTATTATTACTTGGGTAGCTATGATGTATTACTAGATGCTGCTCATTGTTTACAATTTTAATTAGATATTAAAATTGTTACCAACGTAATAATAACCTACAGGGTCACACACAAAGAACGCTTGAAGGAGAAATAATTTAAATTGTGAATTTAAATTAAATAAGTAATTTATTTTATTTATGATATTAATTAAGTATGACTTAATTAATTATATAAATAGAATAAATGAATTATTTAAACTAATTCCAAATTTAATAATTAATTAATTAAGTGAGACTTAATTAAATAATTTAGAATTTTGGATTAGTATTAATTATAATTGGATTATAATTAGAAAACTTATTCCTCTCTCTATATAATCTCTTTATGGGCTGATTTAATTGATGAGACATATTTTTACTAAAACCCTAGCCGTTTTGAGAAAAGAGGAAGATAGAGAGTGAAAGGCATATGACTAGGCCTATTTGTAATAATTAGATGACAACTCAAGTCTAGCTAATAAAGAGAAGTAAATAATAAGCACCAAACAGGAATCAAGACGAAGACAGTCAACTAAGCACAAAAGATCCAAGTATCAGAAGTATTTTTATGGGGTTGCTACTCAACACTGGAAGAAGTTCATTTATATGTTCAAGCGTCAGTGAAAATAAAAATGAGGTAGTGGTTCTATAGTATACAGAAGATATAGAAGAATTCAAGTGGTTACTACAAGTAGATTCCAAAAGAAGAACAAAGAAAGTGAAGCAGAAGAATGACAGAAGGCCTCAACTCAAAGTTATTAAATGGAGAATATTTATTAGTTGACAAAAATGAACCCGACAGTACATTTGTGTGTCAACTAAAAATAATATTTATTCTTCATTTAAATTCAAGAGGTTTCAAGATCAGAAGACAAAGAAAAGACGGGAAGATTTCAAGACTGTCAGCACGGCTATGCGAGTATAGATAGTATTTTAATTCTACTATCAAATGTTAATTTATTATTTAATTTATCTAATTAAATTAATTCAAGTTGAATTTAATTTAATTTATAAATTAAGTAGAATTAATTTACTATAAAAGAAATGGATCAATATGACTTATATATATATATATATATAAACAGTGAGTATGACTTATTAAATAAGTCATACCGAGTTTCTTATATATATATATATATAAATAAGTCATACCGAGCTTATTAAATAAGTCATACCGAGCTTATTAAATAAGTCATACCGAGCTTATTAAATAAGTCATACCGAAGCAACTCAGGAAGTCATACCGAGAGTACTGTGCTCAAAAGGTCACGCTGAACCAATTTTGTTTAATTAAAATAAGTCATACCGATTTATTTTAATTAGATAAAATCTGAATATGACTTTAAATAAGTCATACCGAACTTTCAAAAGGTCATACCGACCAAAATAAGTCATGCCCAGTCTTTTATAAGTCATACAAGTGTTAAAATAAGTCATACAGACTTATTTTCTTGTAATAAAAAGTCATACTCAAAAAGGTCATAACAGCCTTTTTGAAATCTCTATAAATATGAGATCATCCCTTCACTTGTAGTTGTTCAATTGTTAAGAGTTAGAAAAATCAGATCAAATTCAGTAATTTATCTGCATTGTAATATTCACAGATTTCTGTGCTGAGTTTGAATATAATTGATTAAACACGAACAACTTCATGTCGAATTCGTTCTAGACTTTTTATCAATTATATAACAGTTTTATAAATATTAATTTTGTAATACTAATCAAGTTAAAATTATATCTTTCACTTGAACAGTATTTCATTCCAATTAATATTTCGCGAGTAATTAAAATTATATTTTTAATCCAAATTATTCCGCGATTAATTTTCAGATATTGTATTCAACCCCCCTTCTACAATATCAGGGACCAACAATTGGTATCAGAGCTGGTTGATATAGTTAATATCATATCCAAATCAAATTCCGCGAACTCATACAGATCACAAAAATTATTTTAAATTCGAAATAATTTTTTATTCGAAATAATTTTTTTTCTGAAAAATTATTTTTGATCAAAAATTGTTTTAAGTCAAAAATTAAAATATTTTTTGAAACACTTAATTTTTAATCTTATTAAAGATGAGTACCCAGAAAGTGACTAGCATTAAAATTCCATAGTTCGATAGAGAACACTACAACTTGTGAAAACACAAAATGCTACTGTTTATCGGGATTGCAAATCCCAAGTACGCATTGATCATGGCCAAAGGTGTTGAGACCCCTATATAAGTTGTTCTCGAACATACAGTAGATGGGGTCGTAATTCCCCACAGACAGTTTCCGAAAAGTCCGGCAGACTATACAGATGAGGAAACAGAAGCTGTATCCCTTGATAATAACCTGAAGCTCATATTAATTGAATCCCTAGACTACATCATGTACAACCAAGTAGTCAATTGCAAGAATGCAAAACAGATCTGGGAAACAATTGAAATTATCAATGAGGGAACTGAAGAAGTTAAGGAGAATAGACTGGAGATCCTGACCACCCAATATGAGCAGTTTAGATCCAACCCTGGTGAGGGTATCTCTGAGGTGTTTTAGAGACTAAACAAACTGATAAATGAGCTCAACATGAATGGAAAGTTTTATCAGAACCAAGAGGTGAACAGGAAGTTTTTGCTGACCTTACCAGAGCATCTGGAGCATAGGATTGCAGCCATCCGGGAATCTAGGGACATGAAAGAAGTAACCCTAGAAAGACTCTACGGAGTTTTAAAAACTTATGAGCTGGAACAGATCCAAACCAGAGAGATGTATGGAAGATGTAAGGTACTGAGTTCCTCCAAAGCATTAATGGTAGAAGCACCAGAAAAAGAAGAACTAAAGGCTGTTCCACCTTCTAACAATTCAACAGAGTATGTGGTTCCAGAACTTGGACATACTGCTGACAAACAAGAAGATGGTGATTTCTACTCATTAGAATAACTAGATCAGCTGGAAGATGAATCTCTAGCTATGGTTGCCAGGAAGTTTGGTAACATGAGATTCCGAAGAAACTCCTCATTCAGAAGTAAGCCTAATTTTGGAAGATTCCAAAAAGGAGGTTCTTCGACAGCAGTATCAAAAAGCGGCTACAAGACCGGCTTAGTTGATAGAAGCAAGTTTCGTTGCTTTAATTGTAATGAGCTAGGCCACTTTGCAACTGAGTGCAAGAAGCCTAAGCAAGGGAAGAAAAGAGAGTCTTATGAAGAGCTCAAGGAGAAATATGATGCGCTCGTGAAAAAGCATCGAGGAAAATCCTATCTAGCAGCAGGCAAAAGCTGGGATGACTCAGATAACGATGATGAGGAAGAGCTGGGAAATCTTGCTCTTATGGCTTCATCAGAGGAATCACTGTCTCCCACCCGTGACAGAGGAATAGAGGTAAATCCTTCTTGTCCTAAGATGTTTGCTTTGTTAGGTAAAGAACTAGATGGTGAAAGAGATAAAGTTAAGAAACTCAGACTCAAAGTCAAAGAGTTAATTGATGAGACTGAAGTTCTTAAACAGTTAAAAAGAAATCATGACAAGTTGACTGTTAAGTTGACTGAAGACTTAGCTGTTCAAGTCAGCAAAGTCAGTTGTCATGTTGTAGTAGAAACTAATCTCAGAAACCAGATAGAAGAAGAAAAGAAGAAGTGTCTTGCATATAAGAATTCATCATATATTGTTAAGAACCTAGTTGACCAACAAGAAATAAATCGTAAAGTTGGAATAGGCTTCGAGTATAACAAATCTGTAGGAAAGCCAAGCAACATAACCCCCTTTAGAAAAAGTGCTGAAGAAAGGGGTATCCCACATGTTGTTAAAGACACACCGAAACCTCTCTTCATAACACCGATAGTTGAACCCATCCTTGAGAGCTCTGTACTAATTGCATATGAAATGCAGTTGGAAGATCTTGAGGAAGAGAAGAAGAGAGGAGAACAGGTTAAGGACATAAAAGGAGTTAATGTCCAGAAAGAAAAGTGTGCACCAAAGACACTAGTGAAAGATGTGGGAACTTCTGATTCCCCCAAACCTGGTGTAGGTGCAAAAGACTTAAAGAATAAAATGAACAGACCCAACACATTTGTGAACAGTAGGAACAGTAACAATAAATTTCATTCAACTGCAAACTTCAAATCTGCTGATAAAATTGAAGTAGAATCTGTTAAGCCCCCTACTGTATTGAATAACATGCCTACTATTGATGCTTTCCATAGACCATGTGGTATAATGAATTGCATGTTATGTGCTTTTAATGCTATGACTGCTTACTTTAAACGCATGATAGCTAAGAAAGATAACGTGACACCTAGACAGCACATCAATAGTAAATTTGCTAAATCCAAGACTGCGACTCCTTCACCTGAGAAGAAGGAATCATATATTCCTAAGTCTAAACAGAAAGTTGTTAAGACTGTTTATAGGAAGGTAGGAACAATCAAGGAAGAAAATGATGTTATTCGAAAATGATCTGTTGTCAAAGCAGACAAAGGTCAATTCTTTAAGTATGCCGGGCCCAATCAATTTTGGGCTCTGAAGACGAATTAATCCGTTTGATAATTGCAGGGAGTTAAACAGGTAAACCGAATTATATGGATCCTGGACAACAGATCGTCAAGGCATATGACCGGAGATAGAGCCCTGCTATCAGACGTGGTTGAGAGAGTTGGCTCGGTCGTCACCTTTGGAGATAACAGCAAAGGAATGACTACGGGATATGGCAAGTTAAATACAGGAAATGTTATCATTGAAAACGTCTCTTTGGTGGAAGGACTTAAGCACAATCTACTCAGCGTCAGTCAATTCTGTGATAGAGGTTACAAAGTAAACTTTATCAAGGAGAAGTGCTTAATAGCTCATTCTAAAGAAGACAGACTAGCCTTGCGTGGAGTAAGGAAAGGAAACTTGTACGTAGCTGATTTCAACTCGGGAACTGAAGCTGAAGCAAACTGTTTTTATTCAAAAGCTTCAACGGAGGAAAGTTGGCTATGGCACAAGAAGCTCTCACACCTAAATTTCAAAACAATGAACTCTCTAGTCAAGAGGGATTTGGTGAGAGGACTGCCTCCGATGGAATTTACACAAGAAGGCTTGTGTGAGGCATGTCAGAAAGGAAAGTCAAAGAAAGCAACTCACAGAGGCACAGACACTACAAACATCACTGAACCACTTCAACTCCTACACATGGATTTATTTGGTCCAGTAAATATTCTGTCTATGTCAAGGAAGAAATATGCCTTAGTGATTGTGGATGACTTCACAAAATATACATGGGTTTTATTCTTGAACTCTAAGGATGAAACTCCACATTTGGTGATTGATCATATAAAACTGATTGAGTTAGATTCAAAGTTACCTGTCCGGGCAATCAGATCAGATAATGGAACAGAATTCAAAAATGAAGTTCTGAATAATATCTGCTCAGACAAGGGAATAACAAGGCAATATTCAGCACCAAGAACTCCGCAACAAAATGGAGTTGTAGAAAGGAAAAATAGAACCCTGATTGAAGCTGCAAGAACTATGCTAAGTGAATCAAAGTTACCTATCTACTTCTGGGCTGAAGCGGTAAATACAGCTTGTTATACTCAGAATCGAACTCTAATCAACAAAGATCATATGAAAACACCCTATGAATTAATGGCTGGCAAGAAACCTACTCTCAAGTACTTTCATGTATTTGGAGCCAAATGCTTTGTGCTAAAAGATGGAGATGAACATCGTGGCAAATTTGAGGCCAAGGCACACGAAGCTATTTTTGTCGGATACTCAAGAAGAGCATATAAGGTATACATAATTGATCAGCACCAAGTGAAGGAAAGTGTCAATATAACGTTTAATGACACTAAACTCCCAAGTATCCAAACTGAAGATTCTTCTGAGTCATTAAAATTTGATAATTATCCAGACTCACATTCTGATGACGAAGAAGAGCCTGAGGTTGCAGCAGGAAATGATGACAACAATGATGGTAATGATCCAGGTAATAGTGGTGGAAACAATGGCAACACTAGAGATACTACTAATACCAGTGGTGGATCAACAAGTCATCCTGGCAGCAACTCAGGGGGAGATGAAGGATCAACTGGCACAACACAAAATCACAATGAATTTCAAGGCAAATCATCAAGATCAAACCTACCGAGGGAAAGGATATGGAGTAAAGATCATCCCTTTGAATTGATCATAGGTGATCCATATGTTGGAGTAAGAACCAGAAGTGCAACTTCAAATGAGTGTTTATTTTCAGTTTTTCTATCTCAAGAAGAACCAAAGAAGATTGAAGAGGCACTAATTGATCCAGATTGGGTTCTTGCCATGCAAGAAGAGCTCAATCAGTTCGAAAGACAAGAAGTCTGGACACTGGTACCCAGGCCTAAAGATAGATCTGTTATTGGCACAAAATGGGTATATAGGAACAAGCTAGACGGTGATGGCATTGTTACAAGGAACAAAGCCAGACTGGTTGCAAAGGGTTACTCTCAGGAAGAGGGAATTGATTATGACGAGACCTATGCACCAGTTGCAAGACTTGAAGCCATCAGGATATTTTTGGCATTCGCAGCACATTCCAATTTTAAAGTCTATCAAATGGATGTGAAGAGTGCATTTCTGAACGGAAAGCTAGAAGAGGAAGTATATGTGGAACAGCCCCCTGGCTTTGAAAATCCAGAGTTTGCTGATTTTGTGTACTTTCTTTTCAAAGCACTCTATGGACTCAAGCAAGCACCGAGGACATGGTATGACACTCTCGCTGAGTTTTTACTTGAAAATGGTTTCACTAGAGGTGTCATAGATAAAACTCTCTTTTACAAATTACATAGTAAAGATATGATATTTGTCCAAGTTTATGTTGACGATATTATATTTGGTTCTACTAACGAAAACTTGTGCAAGAGATTTGCTAAGTTAATGCAGAGTAGATATGAGATGAGCATGATGGGTGAGCTGTCATTCTTCCTTGGATTGCAAGTAAAGCAAAAGGAAGATGGGATTTTTATATGCCAATCAAAGTACGTAAGAGATCTTCTCAGAAAATACAGTCTAGAAGATTCGTCACAAGCAAAAACCCTAATGCCAATAGCCACGAAGCTTAACAAAGATGAAACTGGTAAGAAAGTTGACATCACAAGCTATAGATGTATGATAGGCTCATTATTATATCTAACTGCTAGTAGACCCGACATAATGTTTGCAACATACTTATGTGCAAGGTTTCAATCTGACCCAAGGGAATCTCATCTAATAGCTGTTAAACGAATTTTTAGATATCTAAAGGGTACACCAGATCTTGGAATTTGGTACCCTAAGGATACAGGTTTTGACCTAATTGGCTATACAGATTCAGACTATGCAGGGTGCAGGATGGACAGGAAAAGTACTTCTGGAAGCTGTCAGTTTCTAGGACGACGGTTGATCTCCTGATACAGCAAGAAACAACATTCAGTATCTACCTCGACAGCCGAAGCAGAATACATTGCGGCAGGTAGCTGTTGTGCACAGATCTTGTGGATTAGGAATCAGCTAAATGACTATGGACTTGCGTTGAACAAAATTCCAATTTTCTGCGACAACACAAGTGCGATAGCAATTTCCAACAATCCTGTTCAACATTCGCGAACCAAGCACATTGACATAAGGTATCACTTTATAAGAGAGCATGTCATGAACGGAACTGTGGTGTTACATTTTGTACCCATAGAAGATCAGATAGACGACATCTTCACAAAACCACTTGATGAATCCACTTTCTCAAAGCTGGTTAGTGAATTAGGGATGTTAAACTATGGCTAAATTTTTGGTTGCTAGGAATTAATTTAAGCTCATAAATATTAAATGTTAATATTTAAAGAGTTTATGAGACTTGAATTAATAAAATCCTATGGCTTATGAATTTTTTGGAAAATTATCTTAAGATTAAATCAATATTCTTAGAAGATAATTGTTTCAATTAAAGCATAAGTAATTTTGTTTAAATTAAGCATTTATAAGCATTATCTAAATTTAAGTATATATATTTCTAATTTTTAGTATATTTATTTTAAGCATGTGTATATTAATGTTTATTTTACGAATTATTATTGTACATTAAAATAAATGAGTATGTTATTAATTATATTAATTTGCTTATTAAATTAATTCAATCATGAGTTAATTTAATTCTTAAATTAATTAAAATAAATTAATAATGTAAATATTTATTTTATGTCTATAATAATTTATTAGTATGTAAATTATTGTTATTTTTGTTAAAATAGTTTCCTTATATTATTTGTAATAATAATAACAGTATGACTGTATTAAATCAAAAATCTCGGCATGACTTATTTTGTTAAAACTCGGCATGACTTTTTATGTTTATTAAAAAGTCATACCGAGAGTCAATCGAATTAAGTCATACCGAACTAATTCACTTAGTTTTATGAAAATAAAACTCGGTATGACTTTTGATAAGTCATACCGAGATATACAAGTACTTTGTTTTAAATTAAGTCATACCGAGCATAGTTTTATTTCTATTATACAAGTCATACTCAGTTTAACACCGTAAATATTATTTTCATTTCCTTTAAACAAGTCATACTAAGCATATATATATATACACACGCTGTTATACATATATTCAATCGAACAGTTTTTTTCCTTCCATAAATCGATTGATTTCCAACAAAATCAACTGCTATCAGTTGCTTTGCTCCAGGATTACAAGTATAATTACTTGCTAGTTTGTTAAAATCGTTTAAAGCTAAGCAAAACTCTGCCCAATTTTCGAAGAAAATCGATTGTTCTTGTTGTTTGAATTAAATCGTAGTTAAATGCGATTTTTATTGATTTAGAGGTCTGATTGTGTAGTGTTTGGGGATTAATAAAAATTAGGGTTGTTAATTTCTTTTTGTAATTTTCGAATTATTGACTTGTAATTGTAATTTTTAATTTGTAATCGCACATTGTAATTTTATTACTTGTAATAGCTTAAATCAAAATAATGGCTGGTTTTTGCGAATTAGTAAAAACTAATTTTGTAAGATATTTTAATCCGGTGAATTGTTCAGTCGAGAGATTTCGACCGTGGATCGTATTTATGAATGAACATTCACTTGTCAGAACTGCAATTACTCTAGACGCCCCGTTACAAGTGTTAGCATTAAGGGCTCTGTATTCCACTGCGAGGAATAGGAGTACTGCAGGCAGAGTTCAATTCTCATTCAGCATAGGAGATCATGAATATATGGTGACTGAAGAGGACGTGAACAGGATTTTGGGCTTTCCAACAGACAACTTCATGGATCCACCCACTGTACCAGAAATTCTAGAATTTTTCTATAACATTCAATATCAGGGTGAGATCAACTTAGTAAGGATGACTAAGTCCAAGTTGGTAAGCGAGTGGGAATATGTCTTTGACACGTTAGCCAAAGTGTTTGCTCCCACTACAAAGAACAACTTCAACAACATATCTTCACTACTGCAAATCATAGGGTTTTCTGTGGCCCACAACCGGAGGATAAATTTTAGGAAGTTGATTCTAAAAGAAATAATCAGGAAGATGGGGAAACCAGAAAGCAGGGAACAGGACATTCAAGTCTACTATCCGAGGTTCCTGATGCTGTTCATGAATGACTTGTTGATGGATGAAGATAAAGCCTTATTTCAGAATGGTCCTGTAGAAGAATCTCCGACTTCTCAGAACAACTTATTCGCAAGGCTCCACAACAACCCCAAGTTTCAAAATGTGCAAGTGGTAAGGACAGATTACATGGCTGAGATATTAGATCTTATTGCTAATCCGGTGTAAGAACAAGAGCTAGAGCAAGTGCCAATGCAAATGGATCATCCTGTGCACCTTCTACTTGAAGCTGCTCAGTATGTCGATCAAGTGGCACAAGATCAACAGGTAATATCTCACTCACAATCTTCTAGTTCAATACCTATAGAAATATCCACTGCTCTGTTAGATTTATCTGTAGCGGACTATGATGGTGTTCTTACACTCCAGGATATCAGCTATGAACCTGAAAACACACAGGTTCTGCCCCCAGCTGAATTAGAGCCTCAAACAGTTTCTCCTTCATCCTCCTCTTCATTAAAAGTCAGAAAAAGGAAGAAACCTGTCAGAATAGTTAGAGGTCTTGGTGCTGAAGTGAGAGAACCCGCAGCTCTGTCTCGTCCTTCAAAAATTTCTAGAGTTGACCCTGAGATAACTGCAGCCTCAACCTATTCCAGTCAATGGGATATGGATTTTAATATGGCCATCCAAGATTCTCTAGATACACTTGCTCAACCAGGTGATCTAATTCGCTGCTTGGCCACAACATCAGATAGTGAGGAAAACACACTGCTAGCAATCACTCTAGCAGGACCTTCACTTGAAGAAATACTAACACAGGAGGGCACATTAGTTGAAGAAAATGTTTTTAATAAAAACTCGTCGGATGCCACCTATGTTGTGGACCATGACATTTTCGATGCAGTGCAGCATCAAACACCCTCCGAGGTATTAAGGGGCATCACAGACTCTAATGAGCCATACACTACATTGTCTAAGGTGGTGACCCCCTGGATTCTTTACATCCAGTTCTTTTAAAAGAAGGTCTCGAATCCACTGGTGGATTTGAGAGGCAACCAATCCATAGAGGGAGATGGGACTCCATTCACGGAGTAGCTACGTCAGTAGCGGAGCCTCTTCTAGTTAACCTTGTTGAGGACGCGCCTTCACAGGCATCAGAAGAGCATTTCGACTCTTCAAAAGCTATTGTTATATATGCAGGTACAGCTTCAGGATCTGGAAAGGAGCTAAACACGAGTGATGTGAGGCAAACACAGAGTGAAACACATGCACAGAGTGATAGTGAGATAAACAAGAGTGCAAGTGAGATGAGTGCACACACACAAAGTGAACTGTTATCCAAAATGGAAGCTCTCCAGAATGAAATGAAAATTGTTCAAGCTGAATTATTAAAAGTTAAAGTACAAGCAGAAGAAAATTCTACATCTGCCTCTGTAACACAGCAGCTGTCAATAGTGCGAAAAGATGTTGAAGATGTCAAATCCTCCATTCTTCTAAAAACTCAAGACATCCAGAACGTTCAGAATCTAATTGCTGAGGATATGAAAGAAGTGAGCAAACTGCATGAAAGAATTGATGACGTTGAGAAAAACTTAACCCTCACAATCATTGAAAATGAAAAGATTTCTTCTCAACGCTTCAGCAAACTGGATGATGGCATGACGCATTTAAATGAAGGAATGAAGCAAGTCTATCAGACTATGCAGAAAATGTTGACATCTTTTGAAGCATCCAAAACTCAAGAGGATCCCTCAACTAATGGGGAGAAAGCAAAGGAGAAAGTAGATGAAAGGGCTACTGCTCAAGATAAAGGTAAAGCAAAGCTGTCTTCTAAAGAAGAATTTCAATCGTATGATCCAGAACCAGAAGAATAGTACTATGCCCAAGAGCAATTCATTGATGACAGTGCTCATGATGAATCAAACATTCCTGACTACTGCAGAGCTGAGGAAGAGATTGCATTTGATGAAGATTTCTTATTTCCTAAAGAAAAGGAGTCTGATCCTGTCTATGAAGAGGCCCTGAGGAAGTTAAAAGAAGAAATCAAATTGAGTAATATCAAAACTGAAAATTTGAAAGCTCTAGTCGAGGAAAAAGCTAAGGCTGAAAAGAAAGCTAATGTAGAAAAACAGAATCTCTGGGCCATAGCAGTCAGAGAGAAGAAGAGAGATGTTCAACTCAAAATTGGAAAGAAATGGGATACGGCAAGAGAAATAATGGACAAACAACAGAAGGGTCCATTTGAAGACAAGCATCTGAAATCAATAATTGACCGTCTAGAAAAGTCAAATGACAACATTGACAACTTCATGAAAGCTCTGAAAGAGGAAGTGGACTACATCACTATCTTAATTGATCACATTCTTGAAGACTGGCAGATTCTAGTCTACACACACAGGAATGGTACATTCAGAATTTCCTTGGAGTTTTTCAGACAAAGAAGCTTATCTGTAATATGGAGGTTATTGAACAAAGTAAAGAGATGCTCAGAAGAAAATGAACTTCTCAGGGATAAACTTAGAGTCTTTGCAACAGCAGTTAGTCCTCAGATCTTATTTGATCCTCACGAGGTAAGATTTTTCTCAAACAAGCTATATCAAATCATGCAGTTAAATGAGGAATCTTTAAAGGGCTACACAGTTAAGTACATGATTCAAGTTGAAAGGATGCTAAGGTCAAAAGGTTTCAAATCCCAAGCTAAGATGGATGCTGCAGAAAAGATTAGAAACTATTGTCTGTCAAAAAGAATTCCTTCTTACATCAGGCAAATACCAAAGATAGATTCAACACAACCATCTGATGTAGAAGAAGAGATAGTAGATCATGTGGAACAGGAAGTGCTGTGGCAGTTAGCAAGAGCTGAACAAAGAAGGTTGTATGGAAAGACCACTACAACAGAACAATCAGTAACTGAAGAGGTACCAAGGACACCTGTTCATAAAGGATCAATCCTAGAAGAAAGTGAAGTTGATACTTCTGAAGACTGAAGACGTGGATAGGACAAGATAGAAACTTTGTAATATTTGTTCAATACTAGAGAAACATCTATCTTGTATTTATCTTTTATGTATGAATCTGGAAAATTGTTAAATATAAAACCAGAACTTTTGTTTATTATTTACAGTCATTTCATGTCGTACTACTTTCTTAGTTGTTAGTTGAGTTATTCTCTAGGAATTTGTGTGTTAAACGTTTAACAACAAATAGGGGGAGATTGAAAGGCATATGACTAGGCCTATTTGTAATAATTAGATGACAACTCAACTCTAGCTAATAAAGAGAAGTAAATAATAAGCACCAAACAGGAATCAAGACGAAGACAGTCAACTAAGCACAAAGGATCCAAGTATCAGAAGTATTTTTATGGGGTTGCTACTCAACACTGGAAGAAGTTCATTTATATGTTCAAGCGTCAGTGAAAATAAAAATGAGGTAGTGGTTCTATAGTATACATAAGAAATAAAAGAATTCAAGTGGTTACTACAAGTAGATTCCAGAAGAAGAACAAAGAAAGTGAAGCAGAAGAATGACAGAAGGCCTCAACTCAAAGTTATTAAATGGAGAATATTTATTAGTTGACACAAATGAACCAGACAGTACATTTGTGTGTCAACTAAAAATAATATTTATTCTTCATTTAAATTCAAGAGGTTTCAAGATCAGAAGACAAAGAAAAGACGGGAAGATTTCAAGACTGTCAGCACGGCTATGCGAGTATAGATAGTATTTTAATTCTACTATCAAATGTTAATTTATTATTTAATTTATCTAATTAAATTAATTCAAGTTGAATTTAATTTAATTTATAAATTAACTAATTAAATTAAGTAGAATTAATTTACTATAAAAGAAATGGATCAATATGACTTATATATATATATATATAAACAGTCAATATGACTTATTAAATAAGTCATACCGAGTTTTATATATATATATATATAAATAAGTCATACCGAGCTTATTAAATAAGTCATACCGAGCTTATTAAATAAGTCATACCGAAGCAACTCAAGAAGTCATACCGAGAGTACTGTGCTCAAAAGGTCATGTTGAACCAATTTTGTTTAATTAAAATAAGTCATACCGATTTATTTTAATTAGATAAAATCCGAATATGACTTTAAATAAGTCATACCGAACTTTCAAAAGGTCATACCGACCAAAATAAGTCATGCACAGTCTTTTATAAGTCATACAAGTGTTAAAATAAGTCATACAGACTTATTTCTTGTAATAAAGTCATACTCAAAAAGGTCATAGCAGCCTTTTTGAAATCTCTATAAATATGAGATCATCCCTTCACTTGTAGTTGTTCAATTGTTAAGAGTTAGAAAAATCAGATCAAATTCAGTAATTTATCTGCATTGTAATATTCACAGATTTCTGTGCTGAGTTTGAATATAATTGATTAAACACGAACACTTCATGTCGAATTCGTTCTAGACTTTTTATCAATTATATAACAGTTTTATAAATATTAATTTTGTAATACTAATCAAGTTAAAATTATATCTTTCACTTGAACAGTATTTCATTCCAATTAATATTTCATGAGTAATTAAAATTATATTTTTAATCCAAATTATTCTGCGATTAATTTTCAGATATTGTATTCAACCCCCCTTCTACAATATCAGGGACCAACATAGAGAGAGAGAGAGAAGCAGTTTTCGGGTGTTAGTACACATCAATCCTTCATGAAAAATGTTCGTGTGGATACCGTTGAGCGTAGATCGCGAGAGCGGGATACGTGGTGATTAAAAAAGCTTTGGACCTCCATTAATCTTCCATTAATGAACTGTTAAAGCTTCTAAAGGTATTTATTCTTTATCTCCGAATTAAATCTTTTGTTTTCGCATGGATCCTGCGAAGGGTTTCACTATTTTGATTTATTTTTCACGTTTATTCCGCTGCGTTTGTGCCTCGAAACCCTTCAGTTTAACAGAGTTAAAAATCTGTCATAGATATCTATGAGGATTCATTCTGCTTTGCCTCAAAGTATTCATATTCCTAAATTAACACATATCTTCTGTTTTTCTTGATTTTCCTGGTTCCTTGACATTGAATCTCCAGTGCATCCCGGATCTCCTTTGTTGTTTTGCAAGCTATTACCCTGTTGGACATCACAGAGTCAAGACTGATATGCAATATGTTTCTTACCTTGGCATCTTTGAGGACTTCTTGTTTTTCCTCATTGGTCCACTCCTTCTTGTCTTTAAGAGTATAGTGTTCAGGGACTTGTCTTCCTTCTACAATAGTTGCAGGAACCAGTTTTGTTGGAAGATACTGGCCTTCATTGATTCTATCCAAATAATCAGGGTCTGTTGCTTCCAGGAATGTCAACATCTTTATCCTCCATGTAGGGTACTCAACTTTCTTTAAGATAGGAATTCTTATGCTCTCACACTTGTTTCCAGACATGATTTTATGATCTAACAGTTAAATTTAACTGCCTGCTCTGATATCAATTGTTTGCCCAGAAAGATAATCTATTACAGAAGGGGGGTTGAATGTAATAGTACCAGTAAATCGACTAAGAACACAAGTATATAAAAAGAAACAGTTTTGTATTGATGATATTGAAAAGAATACAAAACTCTCTCAAGAAACACTTTCTCAAGAGCTGATAGGTTATTGAAAAATAAGACTTGTACAGATACAATAATGTTAACATATGCATGTGTTTAAATAGACACAGTTACAATTCAATTACAAATCAGATTAAGAAAAGAATAGCTTTATATAAGGAAATATACTTGCATTAGGATTCCTTCTCACCATCCTAATCAAACTCTGATTTGAATTACTTCCTTCATAAACTCTGTCGGTTATTATTCTCTAATAGAGCAACATTCTCTGTTAGAGTAAACTCTGGTAGAATATTCTCTGATAGAGTAAACTCTGACCAACAACTCCTTAAACTCTGATGACGTCAGCAGTGTAAACTCTAATTTGTATTCTCTGACCATCATCAGTGTTTGCATTCCTAACAGTGCATCCAATATTCGAAATCTATATATATAAATAACCAGCATTTTAAGGTCTACACATAAGTATAATTTTAGATAAGTTTTGAGGATATTTTTTTTGGGCATCTTTTCCTTTTTAATTTATTTAGGAGTATATAAAGGGGATTTGATGATGGTGATCAAGTTAGGAGGAACTATGACATGTGTTTGTGTATGGGGATTAATTTCAAATTTTTCTGAGAATATTTTCCGGACATCAGAAAAGACTCGTGGGGTATTCGTAATTGATCTTATGGTAAGATTTTTAAGATCCTCACTTGACGCTTGTAAATATTCGTGCATGTTAGTTTATATATATTAATTTCATAATTTTTAAAAATTATTTTTATACTTTGTAAAGTTCCCTGTTGACCAAATTTTTTGTTTTAAGTGATCGTGTTCTCCGTATCTGGTAATTTTATGTGTATATGTATAATTTGTTTTATGGGTTAAATTTGTTTACTTTATTTTAATATAGTTGGATTGTATTGTTTGGAACTGATTTTGAGGGGCTGTGACCCCATGAAAAGTTCATTTTACAAAAACCTTATTTCGAAAATATTTCTTGTAATAAATTATTTATTTCATATTTCAATTATTATTTAATAAAAATATTAATTAGTTAATTATTTTGAAGAATAATTTATTTAACAATGATTAATAAATAATAAATTTGAATAATCAATTAATTTAATTATTAAATGATTTATTCTTATTAATTAAATATTAATTGATCTGTTTATCCTTTTTAACAAAACAAATATTTCTGTGATCCGAAAAATAATCTGGAGGTTATAAAAATAGTTTAAAATTTTAAATTTCTTTATGAACCTGGATTAAATATTTTACGAGACTTTTTAGTGATCCATTTCGAGTTTAGAAATATTTTTAAAATGTTTAATGTTATATTAAATTGTTTAATTTGATAACGTCATCGATGGTAGATATTATACGTTTTAAAGTATGGATTAGAATTATTATTTTTTATTCCTTTTTGTTCGATGATTAATTGTTTGTCTCGAGGATTAATTGTTGATTTATATTCGAGTTTCGAGTATTAATTGTTTATTTATATTTGTGTCTCAAGGATTAATTGTTATTTTATATTCGAGTCTCGATGATTAATTAGTTGTTTCAAGAATTTTCTATTGTAAGTATATTCTTTATTGATGATTAGAATAAAGTTTTGAGGATTAGTTAATAGTTGAGTTTCGATTGTTTTTTATTAGTTTGTTGCGTTTGAGTGAGTTTTCTTGTTAATAGAAATATGTCTGAGATAAGTATATAAGTATAGTTAAGTTATAAACACTCGTGGAATATAGCGACGTACTTCAAGGATTAAAGTAATGTCTTATGTTTGACTATAGAAGTAGATGCGCAGACTCGATCTCGATAGTTCAGACTCGTAGCAACCGCAAGAGCGTCAGATCAAAGAATTATTAAATGGGAATACCGTGAGACGGAATAAGAAATAGTTATGTTACTTCGACCTTACGTAATTGCTAAGGACCAAAGGCAAGTATTTTCTCCTTGATCGTCTTAAACACTTTTATTTTCTATTTCACTTATTCATATCATGACAATTAGTTATTGTTTAGAGCTATTTATGAATCTTAAATATTTTTATTGTGCAACAGAGTTACTTGTTATTGGTACTCTTGATATTGGAAGTTGATTATAATAAACATATCATATATAGTGTTATCGTAGTAAATAACGAGGATATGATCTGTATTTAAAACTAAGCATACATATAATTCTGGTTGCTCTATTATGGATTGCTTTATAGCGTAGGAGGCTCGATGTATGGGGTCCAACAATTACGTAGGAGGCCCGATGTAGGGTCCAATATTTTGAGAAAGATAAGGTTTGTTATTCCTAAAAACAATGTCAATATTTGGAGAAGAGGGGGTTGAATACAAATATTAAAACTTTTTAATATTTGTTCTTGATATTTGAAAGATTAACAAAATATGTTTGAACAAATAACTGAAAATTAGAATGAACAAAGAGAGATTTAAAAATTACTGATGGATTGATTTTTCCATCAGATATATATTTTTGCTCAATGTTCCTAGGTTAAAGATAACCTAGCTTCGTTTTTACAAAGTCAGAAAGAATCAACTGATCTTACAATGTGCTCTTGAGCTTGATCAGTTAATTATAGAAATATTGTCTAACTATCTATTTTTCTAACAATGCTACTACACTTGTTTATATACTACAAGTGTATTTTACAATTCCTATTCTATGATTGTTTCTATCTGTCACTCTTTTTCCTTTTTCCTTTTTAGGAAAATAGACTTGAAAGACAGCTACTGATTGAGTCTTCACAGCCACCCTAGGCTATCTTCCATATGTGTGCTTTTGTTCTCTGGATCTACAACTGATAGACTTTCTGTGATGTCATAATCAATTGATAATTTGCTGTTAAGCATATCAATTGATTCATCCTTTAATCCATCAACTAATGTTCTTCTTCGATTGATTTTTACATCCATCGATTGATAAGGAATGACTTATCGACTGATAAATGACATCGATCAATATATATCAATCGATGGGTCTTCACATCAGTTGATGGTCTTAAATTCCTAACTTGGCTTCTTCAATTGATCTCTCATCTGTTGAGGCTCCAATATCAATTGATCGTCCTTCACTTGTGCAATTTCCTGTCTTCAAATAATTACAATTTGACAGTTTAATTTACACATCAATTGATGATCTATATCAATCGACTCTAACATCAATCGATAAGAATAATATCAATTGATTTACACCTTATCGATAGAAATAGATTAAGTACACCTATGATACAGTCCAAATTATCAGTTGACTCATATAAACATTTCAACTGATAAATGGTTTCCTGATTAATTGATATTTATAAATTTCATATCAATTGATCAGTTACATAAAACAAAATTTCTATGATTCTAAGATTAATGTTATCATCAAATTACATGTAGATTCCTAACAATCTCTCCCTATTTGTGTCTGTGATATGAATAGGCATAAATCTACTTGATGATAACAAAACCCATAATAAAAACATTCAGATAGAATCAAGAAATTTAATTAGCACATTAATTTTAAAAATACCAGATTGATAGATAACTCCTGCAAATAGCTTCAATGTCTTCATGATTTAATTAGCTCATCTTCCTTCTCTTCTCAGCATTCTCCTTTAGTTGCCTCATGAAAGAACTCCTCAAAATTGCTTCATCCCTGTCAGTTTCTCCAAGCTGCCTCATTAGGAAGTGTATTTCTTCATCTGTGATTTTGTCCAAATATTTACAGATATCAAAGAACTTTGTGTTGCCCTCCACATCTGTAAAAATCATAGCATACTTTGGCTTCAACACCACATTTTTGATCTATGACTTCCATAGCTTTAGAGGTGAATCATGTTCAGATTCTGCCTTGGATCTTCTTAATCTTGAAATTTGCTGTTGAATCTCCTGAGAAATTGTTGTGTTGAGTTTGTACTTTCTGTTGAGTAGAGGAAGAATAGACTTTAAGACATTGTAACTCTGCTTCATTATCACTTTCATGGAATAGGTGATCTTCACTCCATTTTTATACTTTAATCTCATAGATTCCTCTTGATTAGAAGTAGCAGGATGAGTCCTTACTCCAATTAGTCCTTTTTCATTAATTACTGGTATTCCCTTCATGTCATAACCTTCAATTGTCATCTCCTCCCTTATTTCTTCTTGTTGTCCTTGAAGGTTTTCCTGAACCACTATTTCTTGATTAATTAGTACTTGACCTTTTCCTGGCCATAGCTATTTTTCTCTTTTTCCTCAGGGGTTGCTCCATTGATTGATCTTCCATATTCCATTCTATTTCCATTTGCCTTGTTATTTCTTCATTTTCCTTTTCTCTCCTTGCAGCATCTGATAATCCTGTAGAAATAGCTCCCTGAAGAAGCTTCTGGCCAACTGGCTCTTTCATTTTCTTCTCTTCTTCAATCATTATGGCTTTGCCCTTTTTCTTCTCTTTTAGGGCTTCAAGATCAATTGATAGAAAGGCTTCAACATTTGAGTTGCTTTCTTTGGCAGCCTTTTGTGCATCTTCATTTATTTTTCTTGTTTGAGCAATGAACTCATTCAAGTCTCCTTTTTCTACTGCCTCTATCACCAACTCTGTGCTTCTCTTCAAATCTTCAATTCTTTTCATTTCTCTCTCAATCATTGATTGAGTTTCTTTTTCCCTAGAAATCTTTCTAGCTTCTAGATCAGTTTCAAATTTCCTGAATTCTTCCTTTTTCTGTTCTAAGTCATCTTTGGGAAAATTAGATGACTTAGATCTCTTTGAAGACTGATTATCCTTGTTACTTCTGTACTTGAATCTTTTTGTTGCAGAACCACCAATGCCACTTGTCTTGTCCATACCAGAACCACCAACACCAACACTTTCACTGCCTTTGTCATCACCATCACCGTCATCCTTCTTCTTTGTATTCTCCCCCTTTTTGTTATCATTAATTGGAGGGGGTGGTGGCATTCTGTCAAGGAACTTTTGAAGAATAGATGCATGAAGACTTTGACCTGCAATAATAGCATCCATTTTTCTTTTCTAGAGAGCTCACTCTAGTTTCCAAAGCTGCAAAGTTCTTTGATTCCTTGAAGAGCTTGTCTTTGATGTGATTCATGGTGTTGAATGGTAGCTTTTCATCCAATCTCCTATCCAAAGCATCCTTGTTGGTGGAGATAGAGTCCTTGATAATCTCCAGTTCCCTCTTTACTCCTGTTACTGTCATCTTTTAAATCTTCAGTGATTCTCTCATACAGTGAGCAATTCTCCTTTGAGTAGAATCTTCAATTTCTCCTTGTACCATTGCCCTTCTATATTAAGAGAGAATTTCAGTCTCAGCAGCTTCTAAGAAACCATCAATTGTGCTCATCCATGGCTCCTCATCAGAATCTTCTTCTAGCTCTTCAGGTGCCATATAACTTATATCTGTTGTATTGGCAATACTTTCCTTCAGATTCCTTGTCCTCTATTCTGTATGATCAATCCCCCAAGAGTTGTTTTGCATCCCTGTTACTTGAAGTAGCCAACCCCTGGTATTGTGGATTAGGATTGATGAAGTTCTGTAGATCCAAATCACCAGCATCAATCTCCTCTTCAATGTCCTTAACAACTCCACTCCCACTAGCTTCTGCAAGTGGTACTCCCCCTAATTCCTTGACTCCCACTTCTTCTGCCATTAATTCACTTTCTAATTCATGTGCAAATAAAATAATTATTTTATCTCTCTCACTCATCTCTCTATTTTGCATCAGGATCTCATCCTGGAATCTCACTTCTCCCTCACTCATTTTCTGTGCACCTTCTAAGGTGGGGCCCTCCAGTGTTTCACTCTCAGTCCTGGAAGAATTAGGAATGTCCTTACTCACTCCCTCTCCTTTTGCCAGGCTGCAATCCTGCCTCTCACTCAACTCACTCATTCCTAAGAGTGTTTGTGCAACATCAATTGATTGAGCATCAATTGATGTAAAGATATTAATAGTTGAGGTGTTTGGGATATCCATCGATTGATGCATACCCATTGATTGATCTTGAGTATTGATCGATGGCTTATCAGTCGATGGTTGAATATCAATTGAGGAAGAAACATCAATTGATGGAGTAGAAACTGTTGAGGAAATTATTTGAGAAGAGATATTTTTAATAACATGAGAAATGGAATCCTGAATATCCTGTGAAGAAGATTCAGGAGAGAGTGTTGGATTCTCCTTGAAGAATAAAGAAGGAGAATTTGAAAATGTTTGATAATCTATCAAAACATTTTCTGAAGAAATTTGTTGGGATGGAGAAGTAAGAATGGAAGGTATTGGAATTGAGAGAGAATGGGGTTGCATCTCATCATTTATATGAGACACATCAACTTGACTTTGAGAAGGCTCCACCACAGTTTCCTATGATTTTGCAGTGTGTGATTCCCCATGTGCAAAGGTGACTTTCTTCTTTCTCCTTTCATATGGTGTTATTGTTTTGGCTTGTGTGTCCTTAATTTGGTTATGTGCCCCTGGTTGTGGGCTATTTTCAATATTGTCATCCTTTTGGGAGGATGGCAATAGGGATGTGGTATTTTCCATATTAGCATCCACAGTCTTTTGGGAGACTGTGGAGTGGCTTGGCTGAGGTTGTACACCCTCACTCTCCTTATTCTTCTGGGTTCTTTGATGTTCTCCAGTTCCCTCACCACCTACATCTCCTTCTAGTCTATCTACCAAAACAGTTGATTTCCTTTTCTTTGTTTTTACAACAGCAGGTTTTTGAGAACCTGCTGAGGTTGGTTTCTTAGATTTGGATTTTGAGATTAGTTGTGTGGCTTGGGTAGGAGGGTTGGGGTCATTACTGCTACCCTCCATAGTCACAGAAGGCAAAGAAGGTCGGGGATTGGAAGAAGTTAAGGTAGAGATAAATACCTGAACAAAAGGAGGATAGATCAATTCCACATTGCTGTGAAGATTGATCATTACCAAGTCTTTAAAGACCCTTTTGTTTTGAGTCCAGCAATCCAAAATTTCTGTACTCCTGTCAATCTCAATATTCTTGACAAAGTGGTTAATAATAATCATAATAAATCTAGCATAATAAATATGATTAGATCTATTTATTTTATTTCCCAATTTGGCAGACATTTCATTGATTAACAGGCTACCTAAATTATGATATCTATCATATAAAATGCTATACCCTACTTGTTGCATACTTGTTGTTATTGCATCAAAATTACCAACCTTACCAGAAAAATACTTAATTATTGCATCAAAGAAATATGACCATTCTTTTCTTAGATTCTTTCTAACTATACTTCCTAGACTAGCATCAGGAGCTGTGTAATTGATTTCTCTAAGCATGTTTCTAATTTTTGTGTCAGTGGGTGAATGTTCTGTATTATTTGCAGGAAGATTTAAACACTCACCCAAGACTATAGTGGTTAGAATATACCTCTGTCCTTTGTAATCAAAGGAGATTGAAGAGAAATCATCTGCTACCTCTACAGTAGTCTATAACTCTTCAACTAGATTGCACACTATCTTTGTTGCTTCTGTGAGGTCCTTTGATATCCTTGAACTTCTTAGGAATTCCATTAGAGGATGGAATTCTGTTGGGGCTTCCTCCACCATAGTGCAAGCAACAAAGTTGTTGAGTTCGTAGTAGAATCCAGATTGTGAGACTTTCTTTGATGATGACATTAGTGTGTTTGAAGATGAGATGAGAATTAACTGGCAGGATTGTTAGTAATGATACAGAAATAACAATTTAGAAAGTAGCAATTTGGGTTATTAGCAGAAGATAGATACAAAGAGAGAGTTCAGAGATTGAGAAAGAAAAAGAGAGAAAGAGAATTCGTTAGTAAAAAATTGCAAGTAAGAATGAACAATGTTTTAATCTCACTATTTATATTTACTGATTTCTCAATCAATTTCTTACTCAAAATAGAACTTAATTGACCGTTAAAAAAATGAAAAGCAAAAGTTACCAATTTTGGCAATCGACTGTTATACATACAGGAATGTATGTATTAATCAATTGATAAAATTAGTAATCAAAGGCTAGATTTTTGTACAGATCGATTGATGACATGAATCTCTTTATATTCCAGGTCATCAACTGGTAAATCTTGTTTATCGACAGGTACACTTATCCATCGATAAATAAATATATCTTCAATTGATATATTTATCTGTCGATAGCTACAACTATCCATCGATAGGTAAATATATCATCAATTGATATATTTATCTATCGATAGCTACAATTATCCATCGATAGGTAAATATATCATCAATTGATATATTTATATGTCGATAGCTACAACTATCCATCGATAAGAAAAATGTTTATCATTTGATTAATGAAGAATCAATAGATTAACATAGTCAATGGTTAAAATTTATATATTCATATATATAACTTATTAGACATTTTCAATCATTAAACATAATTAAGCATACCTAAATCACAGACCAATCTATTGAAGGAAGATTCATCTAGTGGTTTGGTAAAAATGTCTGCAAGTTGTCTTTCACTAGAGACAAAATGTAATTCAACTGTACCATTCATTACATGTTCCCTAATGAAGTGATAGCTTATGTCAATGTGCTTGGTTCTGGAATTTTGCACATGATTTTCTGTTATAGCAATAGCACTTGTATTATCACAGAAAATAGGAATCTTGTTCATGTTGAACCCATAGTCAAGTAGTTGATTCCTCATCCATAATATTTATGCACAGCAACTTCCAGCTGCAATGTATTCAGCCTCTGCAGTAGATGTAGACACTGAATTCTGCTTTTTACTGAACCATGATACAAGCTTGTTTCCAAGAAATTGACAGGAGCCTGTTGTATTTTTTCTGTCAATTCTGCAACCTGCATAGTCTACATTTGAATAACCAATTAGATCAAATCCAGAATCTCTAGGATACCAAATTCTAAGATTTGGAGTTCCCTTGATATATCTGAATATTTTTTTTATTGCAATCAAATGAGATTCTCTAGGATCAGCCTGAAATCTAGTACACAAACATGTAGCAAACATTATGTCTGGCCTACTTGCAGTTAAATAAATTAATGAGCCAACCATGCCTCTATAACTTAAAATGTCCACCATAGCTTCTTTATTATTCAGTTCAAGTTTAGTTGCAGTGGCCATAAGAGTTTTTGCAGAAGAACATTCACTTAAATCAAATCTCTTTAGTAAATCAGAAATATATTTGGTTTGATTTATGAAAATGCCATTTTTGACTTGTTTGACTTGCAAACCTAGAAAGTAGGTAAGTTCTCCCATCATGCTCATTTCATATTTACTTTGCATCAACTTAGCAAACTTTTGACAAAGTTTTTCATTTGTTGAGCCAAAAATAATGTCATCTACATAGATTTGAACAAGAATCATAGAGCCACTAACATTTCTATGAAAGAGAGTTTTGTCAACAGTACCTCTAGTGAAGTGATTCTCAATCAAGAATTTAGATAGAGTTTCATACCAGGCCCTAGGTGCTTGTTTTAATCCATAAAGTGCCTTCAGAAGATAGTACACAAATCCAGGATCAATAAAACAAGGAGGTTGTTCTACATATACTTCTTCTTCTAGTTCTCCATTGAGAACCGCACTTTTTACATCCATATGATACACCTTAAAATTTGCATGAGCAGCATATGCTAAAAAGATTCTGATTGCTTCCAATCTTGCAACTGGTGCAAATGTTTCATCAAAATCTATGTCTTCTTCTTGTGAATAGCCCTTTGCCACTAATCTTGCTTTATTTCTTGTCACTGTACCAGATTCATCTATTTTGTTTCTGAATACCCATTTTGTGCCAATGACAGACTTGTTCTTTGGTTTGGGCACCAGCTTTCATACCTTGTTCCTTTCAAACTGATTCAACTCTTCTTGCATAGCAATTATCCAATCAGGATCACTCAAGGCTTCTTCAATCCTTTTTGGTTCTTCTTGAGATAGAAAGCTGCTATACAAGCATTCATTTTGAGTTGCACTTCTGGTTTTGACTCCATCATTTGCATCTCCAATAATTAATTCAAAGGGATGTCTTTTTGTCCATTTTCTTTGAGATGGTAAATTTGTTCTTGAAGATGATGATGCTTCATGATCATTGGAAGTGTTTTGATCATTGTGATGTGATTGACTATTTGAGAACCCTCCCCCGGAGATGAACACTCCTCTCAAAGATTGATGAGCAAAATTGTTATCCATCGAATGATTATCAATTGATGTATTATCAGTCGATTGAAGATTGTCAACTGATAAGTTATCTGTTGATGTATTGACATCAATTAATGGGAGGATTCTAGGTACTTGATTTCTTGAAATTTCCACATCATCATCACTATCCTCAATATTGCCTGTTGATTCATTTTCAAAATGCAACAGATCATGAAATCATTCATCAAACAACCCTTGAATTTTCTTGTCATCAAAGACTACATGCATAGATTCCATAACAATGTGTAATCTAAGATTGTAGACTCTGTATGCTTTGGTTGTTATTCCATATCCAACAAATATAGCTTCATCAGCCTTGGCTTCAAATTTTCCTAGATTTTCACCTTGATTTCTTAGTACAAAACATTTGCAGCCAAATACATGAAGAAAGTTAATTGTTGGCTTCTTATATTTCTTCATCAACTGATATGGAGTTTTTCCTTGAATTTCATTGGCCATGGAGATATTCTGAATGTAGCAAGCAATATTAATTGCTTCTGCCTAGAAGTATGTAGGTAATTTTGCTTATTCTAACATAGTTCTAGCAGCTTCAATCAAGGTCTTATTTTTCCTTTCAACTACTCCATTTTGTTGTGGAGTTCTTGGTACAGAGAAATGATGAGTGATACCTTTTTCTTCACAGAATTCCTTCATTGTTGCATTCTTGAATTCAGTACCATTATCACTTCTAATTTTCTTGACCTTCCATTCAGTTCCATTTTCAACATTCTTCACATGATTGATAATTAATTTACTTGCCTCATCCTTGGAATGCAAGAAGTATACCCAAGAGAATCTTGTAAAGTCATTCACAATGACTAAGGCATATTTCTTTTTGGCAATTGACATGATATTGATTGGTCCAAATAAGTCCATGTGCAATAACTCCAAAGGTTTATCAAATGATGATTCAGACTTTGACTTAAATGATGTTTTTCTTTGTTTTCACTTTTGACAAGCATCACACAGTCCATCCTTGGTGAATTCCATCTGTGGAATGCCTGTAACCATATTCTTTCTGACCAATAGATTCATGGCTTTGAAATTCAAATGGGCTACTTTCTTGTGCCAAATCCAACTTTCATCTGAATTTGCTTTGCTCAGCAGGCATGTCATTGAGTTTGCCTTTACAGAGTGAAAATCAGCCACATAGACATTTCATTTTCTTTCTCCTATTAAGAGAATTTCACCAGATTCTTTATTAGCTATGATGCATGATCCAGTTGTAAACCATACACCATTACCATTATCACACAGTTGACTAATACTGAGTAGGTTGTGCTTCAATCCATCAACTAGTGCTACAGGTTCAATGATAACATTCTCTTTTGCAATTGAGCCATATCCCAGGGTAAAACCTTTGCTGTTATCTCCAAAAGTAACTCTTGGGCCAGCCTTTTCCACAAACTTTGTGAGCAGGGATAAATCTCCAGTCATATGCCTTGAGCATCCACTATCCAAATACCAAAGATTTTTCTTCCTATTTCCCTGCACACACATAAAGCAATCAAGTTGTTTTTTGTACCCAAGTTGCCTTAGGTCCTCTTTCATTAGTTGCAACATGATCCTTTGTTGCCAATTTTGGTTCCTTTGGTTTTGGTGAATTTAAATCCATTTTAACTTTGGGAGTAGGCTTTTGGGGCTTAGATACCTTGGAACTCATGGCAGAATTTCCATGCATTTCATTATTTACATTAGTCATGTTCCATGGCATACCAGGCATGTTCATATTTGCATATGCAAAGAAGGGATTATACATATATGGAACTTGTGCATAGGGCATATGAACATTTGGTGCAACTAAATTAGAAGACATGGCATTCATGAGCATAGGATTGGTAAACATGGCATTAGCAGTCATAGCATTTGCATTTAAATCATTTGAAGATATAGGTTTCTTTTCATTCTTGCATTGCATAGACAGATGATTTACACTACCACATTTAGCACATACCTTTCTGGGAGCATACATGTCAGGAGTGTAATTATTATGCTTATTATTGCCCACTTTACATTTCCTATTCTTTTTCTTCTTCTCAGACTTAGGTTGAGTAATTTCCACAGGTGCTATCTTTTCTAATTTCTCTTTTAATTGTTTCTTGGATAAGCTACTTATGTTAATCCTCTCAGTTTCAGTCTCAACTTGAATTTTGTTTTCCTTACCAAAATTGATATGAGTTCTAAATTTGTTCTTTTTGTTAGCCATTGATGATTTACTTGTCGATGGATGCTTATCAGTTGATTCAGCATCAATCGATTGATAATCCTTATCAGTTGATGAAGAATTAGCAGTCGATTGATCTTTATCCATTGAAGTATCAGTCAAGGGCTTGCCTATTGATTTGGGGAGTTCTCCTAGAGTATCTACACCTTGAACATCGATAATTTGTTTGGCACTTTTAGCAGACCTATTCCATTTGTTAATGGTTTCAATTTCCTTAGCTAATTGTTCTTTTAACAATTCTTCTCTTTTCAAACTGTTTACTAGTTCATTCCTAGCATCCTTACTTTCCTGCTTAAATTTATCTAAACAAACAAGTTCATTTTCAAGAAAAATATTCCTCTCAGTTAAGACATCAATAGTGTTCTTTAACTTGAGATTTTCCTTGTTTAGAGATTTAATTGTGACATGCAAATTGTACAATTCATTGATAGTACTATTGCATTCATCAGTTGTAAGCTCAGAAAAGTTTGTAGCTAGTACCTGATTTGATGATGAACTAGCTTCTTCATCATCATGTTTGGCCATTAATGCTAGATTGATGAATTCCTCTGAATCACTGTCCTCAGCAGCTCAGTCCTTCTCTTCAGTGACAAAAGCCTTTTCTTTCTGTTTCAAGAGGTCAAAGTATTTCTTTTTATAATCAATACCATCATAAGACTTTGCCTTTTCTTGTTTTGGCTTCCTGCACTCATTTGATAAATGACCAGTCAATCCACAATTAAAATATTTGAATTTAGATCTATCAACCAAATTTTTGTTTTGATTGTTATTTCTAAACTGGGATTCAGGCCTTTGAGCATTTGGATTTTTCTTGAATTTTAGCTTTGAAAACTTCCTTGACAGAAATGCAAGGTGTTCATCAATCTCATCCAAATCATCCTGAGAGCATGTTTCGTTTTCTTCACACTTGTTTTTTCCTCTTTTGAATGATTCTTCAACAGCATCACCAGCCATCATGACAGACTCTTCTTCACAGCCACTTTCCTTCTTTTCTTCATTTCCTTTGACCATCAAAGCCACAGTTTTCTCCTTTCTTTGATTCTTCTCAATCTTATCATCTTATATTATTTCTAAATCATATGTCTTGAGAATACCATAGAGTTTCTCAAGAGTATAATCCTTGAAGTCCTGAGATTGTCTAATGGAAACAGTCATTGGTTTCCATTCTTTTGGAAGAGATCTAAGAAATTTTAAATTTGTATCCTCAGTTGCATAAACCCTACCATATAGTGAATAAAGTAGTTGTATCTAAGCACCAATGATTGTCAAAGTTACTCCCTCTATCCCTCTCATTTCATTACAAATGTGTTTACACGGAGGTTAAGAGAAGTGAATAAAGTAGTGGAAAAATGTAAGAAAAATAAGTAAAGTGGTTGGACATATTAATATTTAAGGTATAAAATGAGTATGGTGGAGAAAAGTAACGAGTGTAGTTGAGTTTTATATTATAAAATTTTACTACCTCCGTCCCATCCAATTGTTATCCTTTCGGAGAGAAGGTCTGACACGCATTTTAAGGTGCATATAAACTATAGTTCCGTAACTTATTTTTAATTTTTTTTCTGGATAAAAAATTATACATTAAATTTACGGAACTATACTTTATATGCACTTTAAAATACGTGCCGGACTTTCTCTCCGAAAGGATAACAATTGAGTGGGACGGAGGAAGTATTATTTTTGAAAATGTATAAAATGAGAGAGACGTTAAAAACAGTTGTATTCAAAATGAGATTACTTTCTTGTGAAGCATCTTTTCCGATAAATAACACTTGGTACACTAATCTTATCACTCGTGTTGTCACATGACAGACCACACATCATGGGGCCGATGTAGGTCTTCCTTCTGTCACCGAAACGATGCGTGTTATATAAAAATCCCACTATTCCAGTATGAAACGTGTTATATAAAAATCGCCTTTTATATTTTTGAGATCATACACTATAATATTATAAAATATATTATTATTACAGTAGTTATATAACAAAAATAATTTTCCATAATACTATATAGTTTTAAATTTTTATTTAAATTATTTAATTTTTTAATATAATTAAAAGAATAATAACATAATTAATATGTTGTAATTTTAAATAAATTAAAAAATTTAAGTGACAACAAAATTGAAATATTTAGTAAATTATATAAAATATATAATATTATATTACATAAATATTATATTTAAATAATATTTTTAATATAATAAATATATAAAATTTAAGTTATAGTTTAAATATCATACATACGTATTCCCTTTGTTATTTGATTAGTGCATTACAATAGTTGAAAAGTTTGTGTTCTTTTTTAAAAAAAGGAACGAAGTGAACTAAAATGAGTTGGTGAAAATAATTTGACAATTCTTTCATAGTAGTTTGAAAATAATGGGAGTATAAGTTTGTAAATTTTTTTATATTATTATTGAATAACTAAGAAAGAATCAAGTTCCTCAGAAATAGTAATTATATTTTGCGTATATATATATAAAAAAAAGTAAAGTGCATATACTATTTTTTTTGTCGTAGGTTGGAGCAAGTCAACTGTAATCATATAAATGCGAAAGTATATTATAATAATTATTTCTAGAAATTCAAATATTAAAACAAACCATTTTTCATTATATAATCACATCAATGAATTTTCTTTAAACAACCTAGAGTTCGTATATATAATGAGTATACAATAAAATATGTGTCCCGTATCTATTTGACATGTGTGGTTACCTGAATATTCATCTTTCTTGGTGAATTCGGCAGACAATAACGTTGGCCTTAAAGAAAAGGGTTAATTATTCTGATTGTTACTATACAGAGAGGTTGAATGTATCGTTTAAAACTTTATTTAATTCTTTGATTTTTGCTTGTTATGAATTGATAATCAAATGTTATAATTTTACTAACTTTAGCAGTGTTTATTTCAGAGATGCAGAATTTAAATTGAACACTCAAAGTTAACTTTCAATCTAATTGTGTATTAGAATGAATTGCTACAATATGAGATTTTATATATGAATATCAGTTTCTTGTTCTTGAAAGAAAACAAGGAATGAAAACTATTTTTTACACGCTCACTAGTGAAGCTGTGCTATAAGCTATATTGACAACATATCTCCTTTGCACATGCTCTCGCTAGACAGTTATGCTAAAATTAGAAACCGACAAGAAACATTTTACATTTGACTACTATATATTTCTAGCTAACATCATTCTTTGATAGTCTTTTCCAGTCTGCCTTCTTCCTTCTGTCTTTATCTTGTTTTCTTTTCAAGTTTCATTGCAGACTTGTCATTATCTTCACAGGTTTGACTAACTTGATCACGATAATGCTTCAAATTACTTGTCTTATTCTTCTTCAAATCTCCTTGAAAATAGTTGTTTGAAACATTCGAATACTCAGCTTCATTGCACTTCTAGAAGTCATGTTGTGGACTACTCGATCGAATACTTGTGTGACTTCTCGATTGGTCTTTGACTTGATACTTCTCGAATGTCTAGACTTCTCGATTGCATACTTCTTTTGATGACTTCTCGATCAGGCTAGATTTCTCGATTGACTTGATTTCACAGACTTCTCAATTGACCCATTTCACAGACTTCTCGATTGACCCATTTCACAGACTTCTTGAGATTGCTTTCTTCACTTAGACTTCTCGATTGCTTCCTTAGCTAACTTCTCGATTTGTTTAACTGGACTTTTCGATTGAGCATTTCTTTACACTTCTTGAATGACTCTATATTTTTGACTTCTCGATTGAGTCATTTTAGACTTATCTACCAGTTTGCACTTTTGACTTTTCTATCAATGTGACTTCTCGATTGATCATTTGCCTTAGAAACAATTTCTTCTCTAAACTCCTTATTTGATGTGACCTTCATTCTCCTGATGCATGATTCATAGAATCTTCTACCAGTACAATTATTCTTGATATCACTCATTTACATTTAGAGATACATTAGAAACATGCTTCTAATTGTAAGTACATAAATAAAAAAACTAAGTCACTATTTAATACAAGAAGTACTAGAGTGTTACAATATGACAGTAAATACAATATAGTAGGCTTGATTTGATCCAACAATCTCCCACAATTTGGGAAAAGATAATTTCACAAATTAATACAAGATATCGAGCCTACCTTTATTTTTGTTGTTACTGCTGTTGCATGAATTGATCATATCTTGCTTTCTTTTCTTTTTCCTCCCTGGAGTTGATCTCCTCAATAGCCTGGAGAATTTCTTGTCTGACCATTACTTCTTCAATTAGAATTGCATCTTTCAGCATGTTAGCAGCAATTTTGAGAGTTTGCAGGGGATAATCGTTGACAAACTTGAGTCTGATTTTGGTTATTACTTCATTCCTCAGTTTGAACTCAACTCTGTCAAGATCTTTGAATACTCTGCACTTTCCCTGTTCCCTCAGCTCTTCAGACAATCTCTCTATCTCTTCATGTTTTTTCATCTTCTTTTCCACCATTTCTTCTAAGTACTTGACCTTGTCAATTTATTTTGGTACTTCCTTGCCAAGTACTCAGCCACTTCAACCATTTTAATTTATTTATCATGCATTTCTTGTCAAAAAGACTGATCACTCTTTTGATATCATGAGTGGTTGAAGTTGAGTTGTCATGGTAGAAAAGTCTTTCTTCTCCATCAACAGTAGTCACAAACATTCTTTTGTCCCTTATCACTACCTTGCAAATTCTATCTGTCTTCCATTGTTTGATCTTTACTTTATCAACTTCAACAACCTCTTGGATAGACTTAATTGGTAGACCGTTATTAGGAACAATGAGCTGCTTTCTCCATTTAGGACATCTAACTAGTAATGAACTAGTAGATTTCTTGAATTTTGTTCTTGTGGCAGTGTTGACCTTGACCTGTTGATATGACTTCAAATTCTTGAGTTGACTTTCTTTTATTTCCTTCCTTATCACTTCATTGGCAGTCACCTTGACAAGATGTTTTTTGGTGATTTGGATTTAGGAATTCTAGCAGTTTCAGAAATTGTTGGAGTCATATTAGTGTCCTGAATTTGGGTAGGTACACTAGTATGAGTACCAGCAACTTGTTGCTTGGATGACTTCTTCCTTTCATACTTTTTATCCTTGACTGAATCACCACTTTTCTTCTTATTACTACCATCTTTCTTTTTATCATCTTTCTTTCCTTCCTTATCACTCCTAGGTACAGGATTATTGTCTTTCTTTCCCTGACCTTTGTCTTCGTCATCCTTCTTCTTCTTCAATTCTTTATTGGCAAAGTTTGACACTTGATCATTTATGAATTTTTTCAACTTCACCAAAATCACTTTGTCTTCTTCCTGTTTACCAAGCTATTTTTCAAGCATATCAATTAAACTCATAACTTGGTTTCTGTTTCCTTGATTCAAGTGTTTAGGGAGCATGAAGTGTGTCAGTTTGTTTGCTTTGGTCATATACAACACCCAATTTAGATGGAAGTAGGCCTCATAAAGTGAGATAGGCAAGAGAGGGCCTATGACTGATTTCTTTAATTCTTCATCTTTCCGGGTCACTGTTTCAATTGCCTTATGCATGCACTCCAATTCAGTATATGAGAGTTTATGGAATATCCCAATAAATAGCTTGAAGTAGTTAGACTCCATCTGCACTACTGGTTCTTTACACAGTTTGCCATTCCTCTCATATTTCACTCCCCTTACAGCTATAATGGCATTCTCCAAAATCTTCTTGTAGTCCCAGTGATGACTCTTGACATGTGCTTTGAGGTTCTTCAACTCAAGTAAGAATCCTTTATCTGCACAGGGCTTCAATACCTCATTTCTGATGAGTTCCATTACTGCCTTTTGCCTTTTTGCCTCAATCTCATCCCTTCTTTCCTTCTCCCCCTTAGGGTTGATATCTTGTTGTTGTAGAAAGGAAGAGTGAGTTGGCCTAATTTGAGAAGATATTTGTACTTGAGATACTTGGCTTGAAGCATGCATAGTAGAGAGAAGAGTCTGAATGTTAGCCAGTTGGTTTGAGACTTGTTGAAGAGTGATGCCTTGGGCAGACATTGAGGAATTGACTTCCTTTTGGAGTGAGCTCACACTAGCAATAACTTCATTCACAGTAGTGGAGATGGTTTGTTGATCTGTAGTCAGTTACTCCACTTTCTTAGTTAATTTGGCAATTGTAGAGGCTTGAGCCTGCTCATCCTTTGCTTTTGACTGATAATACAAATCCACCTGAAATTGAGTCATTTCATGCAACATGACATCCTTTGACAGCATATCAGAATGATTGTTCTTGTAGAGAACTTCTACCATGTTATTTATCCTTGATTGATTCTGTTGAAGAGTGGCATTACTTTTAACCAGTTCATTGAAGGCCTTTTCCATCCTCTCCATCTTATCATTCATCTCCTTTACTTGAAGCCTTGTCAAGGATGACTTAGATCTAGGAGCATGCATACCACCTAGCATGAACTTTTCATCAATTGAATTCATTCTGATCTCCATATTGCTTCTGTGATTTTCAATTTCAGACTGAAGGCCCCTTGCTAGGTAGTGATTGGCTTGTAGTTGCACCTTAGCAGCCTCATGGATAGCATTATAGATTGCAGAGGGAGTGAAGGTCCTTTCACATGATCCAAGAGAAGTCAAATATTTCTCCTTCATCCACTATAGTATCTCCTCCATGCTCATAGTTTTTTTTTTCCCAACCAAGCATCCACATTTGCCTCTCCTTCTTCAGCCATTTACTCATTTTTATCTTTAATCTCCTCCTGATCCTTTGCATATTCCAACAGAATAACAGCATAATATTTATTTGGCAGTTGTGCAGTCAGGAGTTGTTGAACAATTTGATAGAAGCCATTCATCTGATCTCCATAAAGCTCCTTTAATTTTTCCTCAGAAAGTAACCCATCAGTAGATGGTCCAAAGAACTATCATGTTACACAGACTTCAGCCATTGTGACATAAAGTCGGAGCTAGGGCCATTTATTACAGTAGTCCCCTCAGTATCAATTTTCTCATCCAATTTCTCAGATGATTTCAATGATCCTGGATGGATAAGTGATTTCTCCCTAGGAGACAACCTTTGAATGATTGAGGATTGTCTAGGGATGCCATTTGCATGGAATGAAGGACCCCCAGATTACCCAATCTCTGTGAAGACATGGTTTCCAATGGCTCATTAATGAGACCAATGAATGATGTTACTTTAGCCCTCGCAGAGTCTGAAGTAAAAACTTCTGGAATCTCTGTAGTTTTGATGATGTCATCAGGATATACTCCAGCATGTATTCCCACACCATCTTGATGTATGTCCTGGGTGGTGAGCAAGGTGTCATGCAATAAGTGAGTTGAGATTGGCTCACCAGGAGGATTAGATTCCTGGTGATCAACAACCATTTTTGTTTGGCTAGACATAATTGGTTGAGAAGAAATTTAAGAAGTGAAAGAAATGTTTTGAGAAGAAATGAGTGTTGGCAACTCCTCCTAAAAAATGGGGAAGTTTCAATAGACATTCTTATGTGCTCTTGTGTCTCCTTTTCAACTACACTTCTATCATCAATAAGAGTGAGTTCCTGTGATGATGCAGACTCTTTAAAAAGTGGTGTGGGCTGGCTCCCAATTTCAATAGATACAGTTTGTTGAGAAAGTACACCTAGTAGCAGGTGTAGTCCCTTTGTAACCTCTACACCCTGTTAGGAGGATGTAGAGTGGTCTAGTGTGGCCTCCTTACTTTTCTTTCTCCTCTTGAGAGGTTTCACAAGTGATTCATCTAATTAAGATTCTTCAACACTTTCTACAACTACTTATAACTTTTTCTTTGGCGCAGATTTCTTCCTTTTCTTCTTTTCAACTACACCCTGTTGAGAGGATGTGGAGGTTGGCTCACTAACATCTAGGGGATTTAAAAGAATGGGCTCAGTTGGATTAAAAAATCTTAGTTTAGGTGCATTAGGTACTTCTGCAGCCATGAAACCCTCTATTAGAAGAAAATAACCATATGTAGGTTGCACTAGTGGATACCCTTCAAATACACTCCTCATATGAGGTATGATTTGAAGAGGTACATTTATTGTGCTTCTCATATCCAATGTAGCAAGAATAATTTTTGACATGGATTTGGAGTAGCCAATTCTATTTTTATTCATCCCAGGTAGTTCAATCAAACTGACATTTTTATAATTGAGAATTGATTGAATAAAATGATGGAAGAAAATCTCATTAACTCTTTTGAGAATCCTGGTTATGAGTTGCCCAAGAATGAGCCTACCTACATTGGGCTTTTGGTTGTAAGCCAATGAGTAGTCTAGCTTCAAGGCAACTAAGCTTATTTGGTCAAATCTTGTCTTCCTGCAGGTGAAGAATCTCAGTAGAATGTCAAAGAGGAATGACCACTCCTTTAGAAAAAACTTCTTGTTGAGCTTCCCCAGCTTGATCTCATCAGAGTACCTGTCATGGTTCTCTGTTGGGAGAGACAAACTTGTATTCATATCATTCTTATCAAAACTGATGTCCTCCTTTTAGATTTTCCAGGTTACTAGAATCTTGGAGCTCCCATCCTCCAATGCAACCTCCTCCTAGTTGGCAGTATTCCAGAACTGCTCCATTATGTCCAAGTATAAAGGTGGGTTGGTCAACATTGCCTCATTCAAGTATGAGTCGATGAGAAATTTGGTGAAGCACTTATACCGTGGCTTGTCATATGCGTCTTTGGTAATATCTAGAAAGTTGGTTTCTGGAATGACATACACCTCAGCTGCAGGGTTGGAACTAAAAAATGTCATTTGAGTAGTGTGTAGAAAAAGAGAAGTGAAGAAATTAAAGTTTTAGAGAAAAGAAATGAGGGAGTTCGAATGTAACTATTGAGAGAAAAGGTTCTTTGAGTTTGAGATTAAGTGTAGAAAAGAAATGTTAGATCTACTTTGATATTTATATGACTTAGACAACTCGACTAGAATTGCAATCGATTTTGAATGATCGAGAACTCAGAAAATGAATAGAGTTACTTTAGTAGAGAACTGTCAGAATTTGATCGAGAACTCATGTTTGTATGTATATTCGAGAAGTGTAACAATCGAGAACTCAATATTATGTATTTGAAAAATAAACCATTCGAGAACTAAACCATTCTAGAACTCAGTTTGAAATTGACCGAGAATTCTAGTGACCGAGAACTCAAATACTAAATTGACCGAGAACTCACTAAAGAATGATTTGAGAAATCTATTTGAGACTATCCGAGAACTCAAGAATTGTACCTAGTCCAGAAGTCAGAAAAGAATGACAACTTAATCACAAACTCTAGTTTTGAAAGTTTACTCTATTTCTACTTGGAAAATAAAATAAAAAATTTATCAAACACACATTTTCAGACTAAATTCAAATTAAATTAATTTAATCTGGGATAAAAAATACATTTGTTAAATATTCCTGCAGAATTGAATATCACACTTATTATTTAAAGATGCACAAGTATAATAATACTTTTCAGGTTTACTTAGAGCATGAAAATAGTTCCAAGCTACAATTTTGATTTTGCAAACAATGTACAAAAATATGAGTACTATATATATATATATCAGTTTACTTCACTTAGATATATCATTGAGAATTCATGTTTGTGAAGTAATTGTTGTAACAGTTGGTGAGATATATTTATGAAGCCACTAGCCAGAAGAATCTAGCATTCCAATCTCACTAACCAACCTGTTAAAGGTGGCTTCATCAAGTGGTTTGGTAAATATATCAGCCAACTGTTTTTGTTGTTGGGATTCGAGCACATATACGCAGCGGAATTACGCTAAATAATAATAAAATAACGAATCTCAAACGCAGGATCCGTGTATAATTGACGGATGATTATGGAGAATCGGATGTATACATTATTAAAGCTTTCCATATGATGATTATAGAGGTCCAGAAGCGATGAATCACAGCAGCCCTCACAGAAATCTGCTCTCTATCGGTATCCACACGAACGTCGAATCGTCTAACGATCACCGGAGTTAGGTACTAGCCTGTTTCTGCCTCTTTGTCTCTCTCTTTCTCTAGCCTCTCATAAACGTAGAGCTGCTTGGGTTTATTAAAAACGAATTATCTCAACTATCACCATAAACTATACATCTTTATGTATATATAGGGGAGAGAGGGACTTGGGCCAAAACCCTAATCGGATTGGACCTTTTAAAACCCATTCAGATTTTAGATTTATATTATTATTAAATTTGAATTCTAATATGTATATAATTAATCAAGTCTCACTTAATTAATTAAATAAATAAATTCGAATTAATAATAATAACAGTATTTAAATTCGTAATTTAAATAACACTCCGTTTAAACGTTCTTTGTGTGTGACCTTTTAGGTTATTATCACGTTGGCAATAATTTTATTTTCTAATAATCAAATTATAAACAATGAGTGGCATCTAATAATACATCATTGCTACCCAAGTAATAATAATAATTGGTGATTCAATTAAACCTTTCGTGAATAATGTACAATGTAATATAATCCCTTTAACCTTATATTATAGATCAAACTCGAGGCATGTAATGTGTCATCCTCTTCAACGTTTTAATCCGGATTTCCTTGATAAATGAGTAGACTATTAATCAAATCAATATTTGAGCATGGCCATGCATTTTATAGTCTCACTCAATCAAGAGGCCAATAACATCACTCCTAAAATAGGAGGGTTAAATCATATATCTATCATTCATATTTCTCATACGATTCATAGCATACCCAATGTCTACCTTTATCATTACCCGGTTAGAGGTAACTTTGAGTGTAATCAAAGTATATTAATTCTCGTATAAAAATATAATGATTTCAAGTCAAAGGATCAATACATCATTATCACAGTGAGAATTTCTTATGACACTTATTAACATGTAGATTCTCATAGCGGGTCTGTCTAGTGGCATGTATTGAGACATGCACTTATATTCTTGACTTTAGTATCACCATACCTATGACCAATGAGATGTGGTCATCAATCAACTAACATTCTAGTCTTATTGCATTATTATTGTCCTTAAATAATAATACTCGACTAGGGACATTTAGGAATATAATACTGTTCATATAATCTCATTTTTTAGTCACATACTTAAAGATATATAATTCGCATTAATATTCCAAGAATATTTATTATGCTTTCAATTTATAACGCAGTAAATAAAGATATAATAAATATTATTTAAATAATCAAGTAAACATAATCTTTAATTGGTTATCATAAAGTATTGTCTCTAGGACACCAACACTAACAATCCCCCACTTGTACTAGAGCCAATCTCTCATGTATCTAATACCCATGGAACTAGTATGACCTTCGTGCTTCTGCTGCGACAAAGCCTTGGTCAGTGGATCTGCAATGTTCTTATTTGTATGCACTTTACATATATGTATATCCCCTCGATTATTAATCTCTCGAAGAAGATGATATCGTCTGAGTATATGCTTTGTTCGGGAATGAGACCTTGGTTCCTTAGCCTGTGAAATGGCTCCGTTATTATCGCAGTATAAATCTATCGGATCTGCTTCCGAAGGAACCACACCAAGACCTGCAATAAAATTCCGAATCCAGACAGCCTCCTTGGCTGCTTCACAGGCAGCAATATACTCAGCCTTCATTGTAGAATCGGTAACCGTCTCTTGTTTTGAACTTTTCCAGCTTACAGCACCTCCATTTAGACAAAATACAAAACCAGACTGAGAGATCGAATCATCCTTGTCTGTTTGGAAACTAGCATTGGTGTAACCTTTTACTACCAGCTTTTCCTCTCCTCCATATACTAAGAATTGAACTTTAGTCCTTTTCAAGTACTTAAGAATATTATTGACTGCCGTCCAGTGACCTTCACCTGGATTAGACTGGTATCTACTCGTCATGCTCAAAGCATACGAGACATCAGGACGAGTACATATCATTGCATACATTATAGAACCAATTGCCGACACATATGGAACTTTACTCATACGGTCCTTATCATCCAATGACTTAGGACTGTTTTCTTTAGAGATCGATATCCCATGAGACATCGGGACATAGCCCCTTTTAGCATTTTGCATCCCAAATCGATGCAAAACTTTGTCAATGTATGTATTCTAACTTAGGCCAATCATTCTTCTTGATCTATCTCTATAGATCCTGATACCTAATATATAGGTCGCGTCGCCTAAGTCTTTCATTGAGGAATTTTTATTCAACCAAGTCTTAACAGCCTGTAAAGAAGGAATGTCATTCCCTATTATTAATATGTCATCAACATATAGTACTAGGAATGCCACATTGCTCCCACTAACCTTCTTGTAAACACATGGTTCATCTTCATTTTGAATAAACCCAAACTCTTTGACGGTTTCATCAAAACGAATGTTCCATCTCCTTGAGGCTTGTTTCAATCCATTAATGGATCTACGCAACTTACATACCTTTTCAGCATGCTTTGGATCAACAAAACCCTCAGGCTGTGTCATGTACACATCCACATCTTCTTCAAGGCTCCCATTTAAGAAAGCGGTTTTGACATCCATCTGCCAGATTTCATAATCATAGTAAGCAACTATAGCAAGCAAAATCCTGATGGACTTGACCATAGCCACTGGTGAAAAAGTCTCATCATATTCAATACCATGAATTTGCTTGAAACCTTTTGCCACCAATCTGCCTTATAGGTCTGTACATTACCATCCATGTCGGTCTTCTTCATGAAAACCCACTTGCACCCTATAGGTTTTACCCCTTCAGGTGGATCAACCAAAGTCCATACTTGATTAGTATGTTAGTGTAGGTGCCCTAGAGGCAATACAATGTTTCCTTTAATAAACCTTTATGTCATTTGATTATTCAATAAACGTATTTATTATGACTTTAATTACTGCGATATATTTGTTAGCATAATAAATGTCCTTAGAATCATGATACACGTTATATAGTTTAAGTACATGACTTGAACTTGAGATTATATAATATATCATATTCTTAAATGTCCCTAGTCGAGTATTATTATTATAGGACAATAATAATACATAAATAGACTAGTATGTTGTTTGACAGATAACCATATCTCATTGGTTATAAGTATGGGGATACTAAAGTCAATGCATAGGTACATGTAGGAGTACATGGTACTGGACAGACCCACAGTGAGATTCTTCATATTTAATAAAGTCATAAGAAAGACTCACAGTGATAATGGTGTAATGATCCTCTGACTTGAGATCATTATATTTCTATACGAGGATTAATATACTCTGACTACATTAAAAGTTACCTTTGACCGGGTGATGATAAAAGTGGACATCGGGTATATCATGAGTCGTATGAGAAATATGAATGATAGATAAAGGATTTAACCCTCCTATAATTAGGAGAGATATTATTGGCCTCTTGATTGAGTGAGACTATAAAATGCATGGCCGTGCTCAAATAATGATTTGTTTTTCCATAGTCTACTCATGGATCAAGTAAACCCGGATTAAATGTTGAAGAGGATGACTAAACACATGCCTCGAGTTTAATCTATAATATATTTGGTTAAAGGGATTATATTACACGGAAACATTAATCATGAAAGGTTTTATCAAATCACGATTTAATTATTGTTTAATTGGATAGCAATGATGTATTACTAGATACCGCTCATTGTTTATAATTTTATTGGAGAATAAAATTATTGCTAATTAAATAATAGCCTATAGGGTCACACACATAGAGCACCTAGTGGAATAGTTAATTTAAATTATAGATTTAAATTAATTGATGATTATTTGAATTTTATTATATTAATTAAGTGAGACTTAATTAATTAAAATAATATAAATTCGAATTTGAATAATTGTATTTCTGCCAATAATAATTAAGTGTGACTTAGTTATTAATTAAATAATAAAAGCATGTTTTATTATTTAATCCTATGCCTACATGGGTTAGGTTTTGCTGAAAAGGCCCATTAACCAATCATTATAAATAGATAATGATAGGTTAAATGAATGGTACGTTTTATATGATAAAACCCTAGAGGCAGAGCAAGGAGGCAGCAAAGGCAGTCATTCGAATTCATCAAAGGAGGCTAGTACATCCATCCCGTGATCAAGATCGTGAGACGTTCTTGAAGGTGCTCGTGTGGATACCATAGAGGTGCTTTCGAGAGGAAGACACAAAATCGTGATAGCAAGGATCTCCGTTGAGTTCGTGAAAGTCAGGACAAGAATAGGTATGATTCTGTTTACCATAATCCGTCAAGTCTTATACATGATCCTGCGTTAGGGTTCCGATTTTTTTTTTTGTTATTTTTACGTTTATCCGCTGCGTTTTATGCCTCGGAACCCAACAATGGCATCAGAGCTACGTGTATAAGGGACTGATTTGGTTACGTGTTAACTGTATTTGATGCAAATATGCTTGTCTTGGTGACTGCCATGAAACTGCCATGCTACTGCTTTGCTACTGCCATGCCTGTTTGAGACTGCCATGCTACTGCCTTGTATATTCGAATTGTTATTCATATGATGAGTAAATAGATGATGATACTAGCATGTTAATGATTTGTCATGACTGATTTATATGCCTGTTTGCGATTTGTATGTTATGCATGAGGGTCGGTTTGTATATGATACAAACTGGTGGACAGATTATGTTGGACATCAGCTGTTAACTGGGATATGATAAGTATGTATATGATACTTGCTTCTGAAACTGTATAAGATGCAGTGGGGAAAAAGGCCAACAGATATGATCTGTAGTTCAGAAATTGATGATTTCTGAATAGGACTGGTGTTCGAAATAAAAAAAAATTTCTGATTTCGAGCTGACCTGGCAGCTCGACCCCAGCCAGGGGCTGCCGCCCCCGGACCCCGCCCGGGGCTGCCGCCCCGGACCCCGCCCAGGGGCTGCCGCCCCCGGACCCCGCCCAGGGGCTGCCGCCCCGGACCCCCGCATTATTTTGGTTGAGTACTTGAGCATGGTGCTGGTTATGGCCTTTGGACCCCTAGATTAATGGTTTTGGTTTTGGTTTTATAAATACGACTTGCATGTCGTTTTCTTCATTCTTGTAATTGTTTAACCTCGAATGTAACTCGAGTTTTCTTATGTAAGTACATTAGTATAGGTTGTATTCAATTATTCCATGTAATGTACTTGAAGATTGAAGGATGATCCAAGAAGAGGAGCAAGCACCCATGGATACAAGAAGAATGAAGACATGTAATTGTATTTATATTTTACCACCATAGATTGACTTTGATCCTTTCATTAGCTCGAAAGGATCACATAGGAAAAGGGCCATAACCAAGCACGTTTACATACTGCACTTTACATATTGATGTATGAATGTATGTGTAGAGTAGAAGATGCATGTTTTAATTAGATTAATGATGTATGCATGTATTAGATACGTCACCCATGCCATGCTTGCCATGCTAAACAAGATAAAATCTTTAACGATTTAAGATTTTAAATATTAACAAACGAACGATCATGAGATTCTTGTGTTTATGAAATATGGATTTTAAAACACGGAATTAAATATGAATTTTTGATATCTAAAACTGGGATTTTCTGTCAAAAGCGGATATGCGTATTCGTAAGGCTGATGGGTTTTAAGTGTGACCACTGGTATCCTCCATCTACCTGGGAAATGAACAATTTAAGATGTCAATTTGAAATATTTGGTTCAAGGAAAAATTGAGGATCTCTTCATGATGTGATCATGATCGTCGTAAATTTTCTAAACCCCTTAACAAAATATTAAGTTTTAATCGGATGCTTTCCAATGAATGAACACTCATCGAATCCTAGATCGATTAGGGGAAAGACTGTCAGTGGCAGGGGACTCCTATCTATCGTGGTGAGATGCGACGAATATAAACGGTTATATTCGGCCGTTGTATCATTGGGTCAAACTTAACTAAGTCGTCATAATAAGGTGAAAGTAAACGGTTATATTCAACCATTATGAACTTAGAAGCATAGAGTTTGGTTTAAAAATCTATTAGATAGATAAGATCAATCGTTGCTCACCAAACTATCCAAGAATTATATATGATATAATTGACAACTGTTGTCTACCTAAATAATCATTCTTAAGGACTTCCAGTGGTTGACTTAAGACATGACGAAATATGGATCTTGGCTCACTAGAAAGAATTATGGGATATACTTTCCAAATTAATAGTAAGGGCTATTGATTTGATAAAAATAGTGGGAGATATATTATGAATGTATCATAATCATTTGAACATAATAAATAACTCAGACAATCTAATGTTTATTTTGTGCTTTTATCATTGTAGATACCGAATAATGACAAACAACACAAACACACTATCCGTACGATCTGTCCTTGAGAAGGATAAGCTGACAGGAGGAAACAACTTCCTAGACTGGCAGAGGAATTTGAGGATTGTCCTCAGGCAGGAGCGCAAGCTTCATGTCATTGATATTCCTCCGGCAGGTCCCCTTCCTGAGGGCGCTACTGTTGAGGAACGAGCGGCCCACACAAAGGATGAGAATGATGCAACTGATGTTGCATGTCTTATGTTGGCAACTATGAGTGCTGAGCTTCAAAGACAACATGTGCATATGGATGCATATACTATCAATGAGCACTTGCAAAGTATGTTTGCAAGTCAAACTCGTCAAGAAAGGTTCAACACGAGCAAGTCACTCTTTAACTGCAAACAAGGGGCAAGTGAACCAGTTGGCCCACATGTTCTGAAGATGATTGGTTACATTGAGTATCTTGATACTTTGGGTTTCCCGATTGGTCCGGAAACTGGTATTGACCTAATCTTGAATTCTTTGAACAACAAATTCACTCAGTTTGTTATGAACTACAATATGAATGAATTTGACAAAACACCTACTGAATTGTTGGCTATGTTGAGAACATATGAGACCAACATGAAGACGGCTGAACCCGCTCCCATACTGATGGTGGGCAACAAAGGTAAGGCCAAAGGGAAAGGCAAGTGGAAGGGTAAGAAGAAGACAGGTTCTGATTCTACACCCAAGCCAAAGTCAGGTCCTAAACAGGCTTTAAAGCCTAAAGGTGGGGTCGCTAAGGGTGAATGTCACTACTGTAAGAAAACTGGTCACTGGAAGAGAAACTGTTCAGTTTACTTGGAGGATCTGAAGAAGAAGAGGGCTGAGCAAGCTTCTAATTCAGGTATATATGTTATAGAAGTCAATCTGTCTATTTCTACATCTTGGGTATTGGATACCGGATGTGCTTCTCACATTTGTATAAATGTGCAGGAAATGCAGAGAAGTAGAACATTGGCTAAAGGAGAAATGGACCTACGAGTTGGCAACGGAGCAAGAGTTGCTGCTTTAGCTGTAGGAACCTATTATTTATCTTTGCCCTCTGGGCTAGTTTTAGAACTGGAGAATTGTTATTACGTGCCTGCAATTCGCAGAAACATTATTTCTGTTTCTTGTTTGGACAAGAAAGGTTTTTCGTTTACAATAAAGGACAACAGTTGCTCTTTTGCTTTGAATGATTTAACCTATGGTGTTGCGCGTTTGTTTAATGGTTTATATGTTCTTGACTTAGATAATCCTGTCTGTAATATAGAAAACAAACGACTTAAAGTTAATGACTCAAATCAAACATACCTCTGGCATTGTCGTCTAGGCCATATAAATGAGAAACGCATATCCAAATTACATAAGGATGGACATTTGGATAAGTTTGATTTTGAATCATACCAAGAATGCGAATCTTGTTTGCTTGGTAAAATGACTAAAGCCCCTTTCACTGGTAAGGGTCAAAGGGCCACTGAACGTTTGGAGCTAATACATAGTGATGTATGTGGCCCAATGCGTGTGATGGCTAGAGGAGGCTACTACTACTTCATAACATTTACTGATGATTTCAGTAGATATGGATATGTATATCTTATGAAGAATAAATCCGATTCTTTTGAAAAGTTCAAAGAATACAAGGCTGAAGTAGAGAAGCAAATTGGCGGAGGTGCAAGTATTAAAATCTTACGATCTGATCGTGGAGGAGAATACTTGAGCACTGAATTTAAAGATTATTTAAAGGAGTGTGGTATTGTATCACAACTCACTCCGCCAGGTACACCTCAATGGAATGGAGTTTCAGAGAGGAGAAATCGCACCTTGTTGGACATGGTGCGATCGATGATGAGTCATGCAGATCTTCCAATTAGTTTCTGGGGTTACGCTCTAGAAACAGCGGCTTTCACACTTAACCGTGTTCCTACTAAGAAGGTTCAAAAGACTCCATATGAGATATGGGAGGAGAAACGGTCAAGCATGAGCTTTATGAAAGTTTGGGGATGCAAGGCGTTTGTGAAACGTCAAGTATCTGACAAGCTTGGACCTAAATCTGAAGAGTGCAATTTTGTGGGATACCCTAAAGAAACAAAGGCGTATTATTTTTATAGTCCCTCTGAGCAGAAAGTGTTTATTGCTCGAGATGCTGTTTTCATGGAAAGAGATTTTATTTCCAAAAGAAACAGTGGGAGAACTATAGATCTCGATGAAGATCGAGAACCACAAAATAGCATTGAACCTGAAGTGGAACAAGAGCAGGATAATTATAATGCTCAACAAACACAGGTTGTTCGTAGAACTGGTAGAATTCGCCATGAGCCAGAGAGATATGGATTTCTCTTGACTCAATGTGGTGATTTGATGCTCATAGATGAAGATGAGCCTCTCACATACCAAGATGCTATGATCAGTCCAGACTCTAAGAGATGGCTAGAAGCCACGAAATCCGAGATGGATTCCATGTATGAAAACCAAGTATGGACTTTGGTTGATCCACCTGAAGGGGTAAAACCCATAGGGTGCAAGTGGGTTTTCAAGAAGAAAACTGACATGGATGGAAATGTTCAGACCTATAAAGCAAGGCTGGTTGCAAAAGGTTTCAAACAAATTCATGGTATTGACTATGATGAAACTTTCTCACCAGTGGCTATGGTCAAATCCATAAGGATTTTGCTTGCTATTGCAGCATTCCATGATTATGAAATCTGGCAAATGGATGTCAAAACAGCTTTCCTTAATGGAACCCTTGATGAGGATGTGTACATGACACAACCTGAAGGTTTTGTCGATCCAAGGAATGTTAGCAAGGTATGTAAATTACGTCGATCCATTTATGGATTGAAGCAAGCATCTAGGAGATGGAATATTCGTTTTGATGAAACAGTCAAAGAGTATGGATTTGTTCAAAACGAAGATGAACCTTGTGTTTACAAGAAGGTTAGTGGGAGCCATGTGGCATTCATAGTACTATATGTTGATGACATACTACTAATGGGGAATGACATACCTTTTCTCAAGGGTGTTAAGACTTGGTTAGGGAGCAACTTCTCTATGAAAGACTTAGGAGATGCATCCTACATTCTGGGAATGAGGATCTATAGGGATAGATCTAGAAGGATGATCGGTCTATGTCAGAGTACATACATCGATAAGGTTTTGCATCGTTTTGGTATGCAAAATGCAAAAAAGGGATATGTCCCCGTATCTCAAGGGATAACGATCTCTAAAGATCAGTGTCCGAAATCATTGGATGACAAGGACCGCATGAGTAAGGTTCCATATGCCTCAGCAATTGGATCCATCATGTATGCAATGGTATGTACTCGCCCAGATGTTTCGTATGCTTTAAGCATGACGAGCAGATACCAATCTAATCCAGGTGAAGGTCACTGGACGGCTGTCAAGAATATTCTAAAGTACTTGAAAAGGACTAAAGATTCATTCTTGGTGTATGGAGGAGAGGAGAAACTGGTTGTAAAAGGTTACACCGATGCAAGTTTCCAAACAGACAGGGATGATACTGTATCACAGTCTGGTTTTGTGTTTTGTCTAAACGGAGGTGCTGTAAGTTGGAAGAGTTCAAAGCAAGAAACAGTAGCTGATTCTACAATGGAGGCTGAGTACATTGCAGCTTGTGAAGCGGCTAAGGAAGCTGTTTGGATTCGAAAATTCATTAATGATTTGGGAGTGGTTCCATCGATCGCAGATCCCATTGATCTATACTGCGATAATAATGGAGCCATTGCACAGGCTAAAGAACCTAGAGCTCACTCCCGAACCAAACACATACTCAGGAGATATCACCTCATTCGAGAGATTAATGAAAGGGGTGACATACACATATGTAAAGTGCACACAAATGATAACATTGCAGACCCACTGACCAAAGGCTTATCGCAGAAGAAGCACGACGGTCACACTAGTTCCATGGGTATTAGATACATGGGTGATTGGCTCTAGTGCAAGTGGGAGATTGTTAGTGTAGGTGCCCTAGAGGCAATACAATGTTTCCTTTAATAAACCTTTATGTCATTTGATTATTCAATAAACGTATTTATTATGACTTTAATTACTGCGATATATTTGTTAGCATAATAAATGTCCTTAGAATCATGATACACGTTATATAGTTTAAGTACATGACTTGAACTTGAGATTATATAATATATCATATTCTTAAATGTCCCTAGTCGAGTATTATTATTATAGGACAATAATAATACATAAATAGACTAGTATGTTGTTTGACAGATAACCATATCTCATTGGTTATAAGTATGGGGATACTAAAGTCAATGCATAGGTACATGTAGGAGTACATGGTACTGGACAGACCCACAGTGAGATTCTTCATGTTTAATAAAGTCATAAGAAAGACTCACAGTGATAATGGTGTAATGATCCTCTGACTTGAGATCATTATATTTCTATACGAGGATTAATATACTCTGACTACATTAAAAGTTACCTTTGACCGGGTGATGATAAAAGTGGACATCGGGTATATCATGAGTCGTATGAGAAATATGAATGATAGATAAAGGATTTAACCCTCCTATAATTAGGAGAGATATTATTGGCCTCTTGATTGAGTGAGACTATAAAATGCATGGCCGTGCTCAAATAATGATTTGTTTTTCCATAGTCTACTCATGGATCAAGTAAACCCGGATTAAATGTTGAAGAGGATGACTAAACACATGCCTCGAGTTTAATCTATAATATATTTGGTTAAAGGGATTATATTACACGGAAACATTAATCATGAAAGGTTTTATCAAATCACGATTTAATTATTGTTTAATTGGATAGCAATGATGTATTACTAGATACCGCTCATTGTTTATAATTTTATTGGAGAATAAAATTATTGCTAATTAAATAATAGCCTATAGGGTCACACACATAGAGCACCTAGTGGAATAGTTAATTTAAATTATAGATTTAAATTAATTGATGATTATTTGAATTTTATTATATTAATTAAGTGAGACTTAATTAATTAAAATAATATATATTCGAATTTGAATAATTGTATTTCTGCCAATAATAATTAAGTGTGACTTAGTTATTAATTAAATAATAAAAGCATGTTTTATTATTTAATCATATGCCTACATGGGTTAGGTTTTGCTGAAAAGGCCCATTAACCAATCATTATAAATAGATAATGATAGGTTAAATGAATGGTACGTTTTATATGATAAAACCCTAGAGGCAGAGCAAGGAGGCAGCAAAGGCAGTCATTCGAATTCATCAAAGGAGGCTAGTACATCCATCCCGTGATCAAGATCGTGAGACGTTCTTGAAGGTGCTCGTGTGGATACCATAGAGGTGCTTTCGAGAGGAAGACACAAAATCGTGATAGCAAGGATCTCCGTTGAGTTCGTGAAAGTCAGGACAAGAATAGGTATGATTCTGTTTACCATAATCCGTCAAGTCTTATACATGATCCTGCGTTAGGGTTCCGATTTTTTTTTTTTGTTATTTTTACGTTTATCCGCTGCGTTTTATGCCTCGGAACCCAACATAGTACACATGGATTCCATCTCAGATTTCATGGCATCCAGCCATCTCTTGGATTCTGGAGTGTTCATAGCGTCTTTGTAGGTGAGAGGCTCATCTTCGTCGATAAGCTTCACATCACCATCTTGAGTTAAGAGAAATCCATAATATCTCTCAGGCTCATGGCGAATCCTACTAGACCTACGAACAACTAGTGTTTCTTGAGCAGTGTTGTGTTCTTGTACATCCTGCTCAAGTTCTTCCATTGGTTCAATATTATCTTGTGGGCCTCGAACCTCATCGAGATCTATTATCCTCCCACTGTTTTTCTTCGAAAGTATTTCTCTTTCAAGAAAAACTGTAGTTCGAGCAACAAACAATTTGTTCTCGGAAGGATTATAGAATAAATAACCCTTTGTTTCAATTGAGTATCCCACAAAGTTATATTTGTCTGATTTAGGTCCTAGTTTGTCAGAAGTTAAACATTTCACAAACGCTTCGCATCCCCATATTTTCATAAATGACATGCTGTGACGTTTCTCAGTCCATATCTCATATGGAGTCTTCTAAACCGTTTTAGTAGGAACTCGATTAAGTGTATAAGCAGCCGTCTCCAGGGCGTAGCCCCAGAAACTAATTGAAAGATCTTCATGACTCATCATCGATCGCACCATGTCGAACAAGGTACGATTTCTCCTCTCAGAAACTCCATTCCATTGTGGTATTTCGGGAGGAGTGAGTTGTGATGCAATACCACACTCTTTTAAGAAACTCTTAAATTCATGGCTTAAGTATTCTCCCCCACGATCAGATCGTAGAGTCTTAATACTTCTGTTAGTCTGCTTTTCTACTTCAGCTTTATATTTTTTGAACTTTTTGAAAGAATCGGATTTGTTCTTCATAAGATACACATATCCATATCTACTGCAATCATCAGTAAATGTGATAAAGTAGTAAAATCCACTTCTTGCCATAGTACGCATAGGACCACATACATCACTATGTATTAGTTTTAATCGTTCAGTGGCCCTTTCACCTTGTTTAGTAAAAGGAGCTTTAGTCATTTTTCCAATGAGACAGGGTTCACATGCTTCATATGATTCAAAATCAAACTTATCCAAGTATCCATCTTTATGTAACTTGGAAATGTGCTTCTCATTTATATGGCCTAAACGACAGTGCCAAAGGTATGTTTGATTTGAGTCATTAGTCTTAAGTCGTTTGTTATTCACATTATAGATAGGAGTGTCTAAATCAAGAACATATAAACCGTTAAACAAATGTGCAACCCCATAGGAAACATTATTCAAAGAAAAGGAACAACAATTGTTCTGAATTGAACAAGCAAAACCTTTCTTGTCCAAACAAGGAACCGAAATAATGTTTCTGCAAATTGCAGGCACATAAAAACAATTCTCAAGTTCTAAAATAAGCCCAGTGGGCAACGATAAATGATAAGTCCCTACAGCCAAAGCAGCAACCTTTGTTCCATTGCCAACTCCTAGGTCGACCTCTCCCTTAGCCAAAGTCCCACTCCTTTGTAGTTTCACATTTATATAAATATGAAAAGCACATCCAGTATCCAATACCCATGATGTAGAAGTAGACAGATTGACTTCTATAACATAAATACCTGAATCAGAAATCTGAACAGACTTCAGTTTCTTCAGACCCTTCAAATAAGCATGACAGTTTCTCTTCCAATGACCTGGTTTACCACAGAAGTGACAATCGCCCTTTGCAATAGCACCTTTAGGCTTTAAAGCCTGTTTGGGATTAGTCTTTGGCTTGGGAGCAGAATCAGATCCAATCTTCTTCTTTCCCTTCCATTTACCTTACCCTTTAGCCTTACCTTTCTTGTTTACCATCAATATGGGAGCAGGTTCGGCCTTTTTCATATTGGTTTCAGCAGTTCGCAACATAGCCAACAATTCAGTAGGTGTTTTGTCTATCTCATTCATATTGTAGTTCATAACAAAATGAGTGTAGTTGTTGTTCAAAGATTGTAAGATTAAGTCAGTCTGAGCTTCTCGACCAATCGGGAAACCCAAAGTATCAAGATACTCAATATAACCTATCATCTTCAGAACATGTGGTTGAACATGTTGATGCTCTCCCTGCTTGCAAGCGTACAGTGCTTTGCTCGTGTCGAACCTTTCTTGACGAGCCTGTCCTTCAAACAACCTTTGAAGGTGTTCAATCATCTCATAAGCATCCATATGCTCATGTTGTTTTTGAAGCTCGGCACTCATGGTTGCTAGCATGAGACATGCCACATCAGTCGCATCATCAATATGCTTCTGATAAGCATTTTGTTGAGCGCGAGTTGCATTCTCAGCAGGAAGAGTAGGAGAAGGAATTTCAATGATGTAGAGCTTACGCTCTTGCCTGAGGACAATCCTCAAATTCCTATACCAATCAAGGAAGTTAGTTCCTGACAGCTTGTCCTTCTCAAGGGTTGCTCGTACGGAGAAAGTATTTGTATTGTTTGTCATTTAAATATCTACAATGTTAAAATGCATAAATTTAGTTAGTCTGCAGAATTTTAATTATGTTCAAGTGATTTCATATACATTCATAATATATATCTCCCACTATTTTATTCAAATCAATAGCCCTAACTATTAATTCGGAAAGCATTTCATCTAATCTTTCTAGTGAGCCAAGATCCATATTTCATCCATGTTTCAAGATAATATTGGCTAATACACCCAAAACACGACTATTTAGGTAGACAACATTTGTCAATTATATCAAATATAACTCTTGGATAGTTTGGTGGAACAACCCTTTGTACACATTTATCCAATAAATCTCACCAAACTCTATGCCTCTAAACCCACAATCCTATTGTGATGATTTAGTTAAGTTAGACCCAATGTTTAATAAACAAAGTACAATTACTTATGACATTTTCCCATGATTGATAAGAGCACTTTACTTTGGCAAACCCACTCCTTCACAATCTAGATCTTAATGTGTATAAACATTGGAAGGCATCTATATTAACTTAATATTTATTTAGGGATTTATTATTTAACGATCATGATCCCATCATAAAGAGATTCTCAATTTTTCCTTGATTAAATAATCCATTTCAATATTCGTCAATGGTTTGATTTCCAGATCGTCGGAGAAGTCACAGCCGGTCTCACTTAAAACCCAACTTTCTTACAGATTAATAATCTGTTGTTGACAAAATCTCCCCATATCAGAAAAATGAAAATTCATATTCAATACCGTGTTTCATAAACACAAGAATCTCATGATCGTTTGTTCAATTTTAATGTCTTGAGTCGTTACAGATTTTATCTTGTTTAAACAAGCATGGCATGGGTGTCGTATCTAATACACACATACATGATTAATCTAATTAAAACATGCATCATTAACTATTCTACACTAACATTCATACATCAATATATAAAGTGTAGTATGTAAACGTTCTTGGTTATGGCCCATTTCCTATGTGATCCTTTCGAGCTAATGAAAGGATCAAGGTCAATCTATGGTGATAAAATAAAAATACAATTATATGTCTTCATTCTTCTTGTATCTATGGGCGCCTGCTCCTCTTATTGGCTCATCCTTCAATCTTCAAGTACATTACATGGAATAATTGAATACAACCTATACTAATGTACTTACATAAGAAAACTCGAGTTACATTCGAGGTCAAAAAATTACAAGAATGAAGAAAATGACATGCAAGTCGTATTTATAAAACCAAAACCAAAACCAAAACCATTAATCTAGGGATCTAAAGGCCATAACCAGCACCATGCTCAAGTACACAAAAAGAACATGAAAAATATTGCGGGGGTCTGAGGCGGTAGCCCCAGGGCAGGGTCCGGGGCGGCAGCCCTGGGCGGGGTCCGGAGCGGCAGCCCAGGGCGGGGTCTGGGGCGGCAGCTCCCAGCTGGGGTCGAACTTGGAAATTTTTTATTTTCAAAGACCAATCCTATTCAGAAATCATCAATTTCTGAACTACAGATCATATCTGTTGGTCTTTTCCCCACTGCATCTTATACAGTTTCAGAAGCATGTATCATATACATACTGATCATGTCCCAGTTAACGAATCATGTCCAACACAATCTGTCCACCAGTTTATATTACTATACAAACTGACCCACATGCATAATATATATACAAATCACAATAAGGCATATAAATCAGTCATGTCAAATCATTAACATACTAGTATCATCATCTATGTAATCATCATATGAATAACCAGATGCACATTATGTAACAGTTTTAATCATACATCAACATGACAGCATGCATATTAAATCTCATACAAAGGCAGTATCAATATACATGCATGACAGATCATATACATATTGGAATATATTGAAAAACTGTTAAACACGTAACTAAATCATCTTATTTATACACGTAGCTCTGATACAATTGTTGGGATTCGAGCACATATACGCAACGGAATTACGCTAAATAATAATAAAATAACGAATCCCAAATGCAGGATCCGTGTATAATTGACGGATGATTATGGAGAATCGGATGTATACCTTATTAAAGCTTTCCTTACGATGATTATAGAGGTTCAGAAGCGATGAATCACAGCAGCCCTCACAGAAATCTGCTCTCTATCGGCATCCACACGAACGTCGAATCGTCTAACGATCACCGGAGTTAGGTACTAACCTGTTTCTGCCTCTTTGTCTCTCTCTTTCTCTAGCCTCTCATAAACGTAGAGCTGCTAGGGTTTATTAAAAATGAATTATCTCAACTATCACCCTAAACTATACATCTTTATGTATATATAGGGGAGAGAGGGACTTGGGCCAAAACCCTAATCTGATTGGACCTTTTAAAACCCATTCAGATTTTGGATTTATATTATTATTAAATTCAAATTCTAATATGTATATAATTAATCAAGTCTCACTTAATTAATTAAATAAATAAATTTGAATTAATAATAATAACAGTATTTAAATTCATAATTTAAATAATACTCCGTTTAAACGTTCTTTGTGTGTGACCTTTTAGGTTATTATCACGTTGACAATAATTTTATTTTTTAATAATAAAATTATAAACAATGAGTGGCATCTAGTAATACATCATTGTTACCCAAGTAATAATAATAATTTGTGATTCAATTAAACCTTTCGTGAATAATATACAATGTAATATAATCCATTTAACCTTATATTATATATCAAACTCGAGGCATGTAATGTGTCATCCTCTTCAACGTTTAATCCGGGTTTCCTTGATCAATGAGTAGACTATTAATCAAATCAATATTTTAGCATGGCCATGCATTTTATAGTCTCACTCAATCAAGATGCCAATAAAATCACTCCTAAAATAAGAGGGTTAAATCCTATATCTATCATTCATATTTCTCATACGATTCATAGCATACCCAATGTTCACCTTTATCATTACCCCGGTTAAAGGTAACTTTGAGTGTAATCAAAGTATATTAATTCTTGTATAAAAATATAATGATTTCAAGTCAAAGGATCAATACATCATTATCACAGTGAGAATTTCTTATGACACTTATTAACATGTAGATTCTCATAGCGGGTCTGTCGAGTGACATATATTGAGACATGCACTTATGTTCTTGACTTTAGTATCACCATACCTATGACCAATGAGATGTGGTCATCAGTCAACTGACATACTAGTCTTATTGCATTATTATTGTCCTTAAATAATAATACTCAACTAGGGACATTTAAGAATATAATACTGTTCATATAATCTCATTTTTAAATCACATACTTAAAGATATATAATTCCCATTAATATTCCAAGGACATTTATTATGCTTTCAATTTATAACGCAGTAAATAAAGACATAATAAATATTATTTAAATAATCAAGTAAATATAATCCTTAATTGTTTATCATAAAGTATTGTCTCTAGGACACCAACACTAACATTTGTGTAGGAACATAGAATAATTAAATCACACCATTTTCTGCATGTTCCTTTATGAAATGGTACCTTACATCAATGTGCTTTGTCTTTGAATGGTTCAATGGATTTGCAACAATAGATATAACACTAGTATTGTCACACATGATATGAATTCTCTCCAAAACTAGTCCATAATCCCTTAGCTGATTTCTTATCCAAAATATTTGAGCATGACAACTTTAGCAGCTATATATTCAGCCTCAGCTATGGAAGTTGAAACTGATTGTTACTTCTTGCTATACCATGACACCAATATATGTCCAAGGAATTGACAGCTACCAGAGGTTCTCTTTCTATCAACTCTGCACCCAGCAAAATCATCATCAAAATATCTAACTAGGTTGAATCATGTTTTCTTTGGGTAACTTAATCCCATCTGAGTTGTTCCTTTGAGATATCTCAGAGTTCTCTTGACAATAATTAGATGAGATTCTTTTGAATTGGCCTAAAACCTTGCACACAAACATGTAGAGAATATAATGTCTGGCCTACTAGCTGTTAAATATAGTAGAGATCCAATCATTCCTCTATAGGTCTTCATGTCTACACTCTTTCCTTTCTTATCTTCATTAAGTTTGATAGCTGTAGAAATTGGAGTTTTTGTAGGTGAGCAATCTTGCATGTCAAACCTTTTGATCAAGTCATAAATGTACTTTGTTTGACTTATAAAGATGTCATATATTCTTTGACTTATTTGAAGGCCTAGAAGGTAATTGATCTCTCCCATCATGCTCATTTCATATTCACTTTGCATGAGCTTTGAGAATCTTTGACACAACTTTTCATTTGTAGAGCCAAAAATGATATCATTCACATAAATTTGAACTAGGATGATGTCCTCACCATGCTTCTTGTAAAAGAGAGATTTGTCAATTGTTCCTCTAGTAAATTGATTTTTCAGTAGAAACTTTGACAATGTGTCAAACCATGCTCTTGGGGCTTGTTTGAGTCCATATAATGCCTTGAGAAGTCTGTAGACAAAATCAGGAAATTTAGAATCTTCAAAACTAGGTGGTTGTTGTACATAAACCTCTTCTTCCAATTCGCCATTTAGAAATTTACTTTTGACATCCATTTGATAGACTTTGAAATTTGAATGTACTGTAAATGCTATAAAAATTCTTATTTCCTCTAGTCTTGCAACTGGAGCAAAAGTCTCATCAAAGTCAATACCTTCTTCTTGTGAATATCCTTTTACCACCAATCTTGCCTTATTTCTTATGACAATTCCATGTTCATCCATTTTGTTTCTATAGACCCATTTAGTGCCAAAATTTGATCTACCTTTTGGAGGTGACACTAATTCCTAAACATTGTTTCTCTCCAATTGATTTAATTCTTCCTGCATGGCAACAATCCAGTCTGGATCCAACAATGCTTCTTCAGTCTTTTAATGTTCATTTTGAGAAAGAAAATAAGCATACATGCATTTATTTATGGTTGCCCTTCTTATTCTCACACATTCATCAGGATTTTCAATGATTCGATCTGCAGTGTGAGCTCTATTCCATTTTGTTTCATGATCCACACCTCTTGCATTTGAACTAGTTTTCTCCTGATTCAAGTTGTTTGCATTTGTTGTTGATTCTTGAGAAGCTCCTCCTGAATGCATGCTAGGGTTGTAAGGATATAATGCCCCTAAACCCGGGGTCAGGGATTTGAGTCATCACGTCACCATCCAATCATTTAAAACCTGCTATAACTCAATAATCCAACGAAATTACATCATAGACCCCTCTCTCTTACATATACAAGTTATAGCCTTAGAAACGATATACAACCAGTATCATTAGTTATTACAAACCAGATGTACTTATCCAGGATCTCACGCTGTCAATGATAACTGCTTCATGAAGTGACATTAATAATTAGATCAATACTGCAACTTATCCAACTTACTACTGTAGAATAGTGTTGAACTGAACCATCTCAAAGGTGAATCTCCTACTTTCCTTCCTTGAATTATGGAGCCAATCGAATGCATTATCATTTTTTCTGAAAAATTTAATATAAAGCAAGAGTGAGCGAAAGAATGCTCAGCAAATTATCCACCCAATTATCTATGTGACTCTCATCCAAGAATATGATAATCACTACTATCTCAATAGTATAACAAAAGGTTACCTGTATATGATAAGCATAACAAAGTATCTTTCGATGATACATATAGTCAGAGTTTTCTGTTAAAAGTATTTATACTTAAAATGAAGTTTAGAAGAATATAATTCGAACAATTAAGTTCATTATACAAAATAAGACATTATCGAGTATAGTGTTACCACTCTTTCATAATTCCTCTAAAGCTTTTGAGATAAAATCCAATGAACTTATTACGTTCACAGTTTTGAAATAATATTATCAATAACTTAGCAAAAATAGAATCAACTATAGCTTTGCTAAACTGCCATAAATATAGTACATACCCAGTTGAAGATACTGTATAATAGTTGATTCTCATCATAAGTAAATCAAATCACTTTAAACCATATCACTGGTAAGGTTTAAAATCCAGTAAACATTTTCAAGATTTATGAACTGTTTGGTGTAGATCATGTACCCGCTTAAGTTTTCAAAATAAATTTTCATGAAAACATCTCGGATGAGTAAGGAGAAATATCAAGATATCAATCACTGACAACACCATCGGTAACTCATCTCATAGGCTTTCATTACGATGTTGCAGCACAATTCCAATTAGAAGATGGGACTGTATCTGGAGCCTTTCACACGATGCTACCGCACATACATGATGATCAGTCGCAACCTACGATAGCTCTTGTTATTTCTCTACATGTAGAAGGTGGAGCTGACGAAAATTTTACCACCCGTGGAAATCACCCTAGACCTCATATGGGCCAAAGTGTTGGACCGTGCGTCACTCAGCCTCTTATACTGTATCTCCTAGTCCACTGGAACAATCTATAAACCTGAAACATGAATTTAATCATAGTTCCCAAAGTATATCATATTTGTTAATAAATTCATTTATCTAACCTGGAACCAGAATTTAATCATAGTTCCCCAAGTATATCATACTTGTTAATAGATTCACTTATCTCTGATTTTGTTACTTTCAGAATATTTGAGGAAGTAATAATATCACAATGCAGGTGTTGACCTTTATCAACTGATCTTATATATCAAAAAATGAAAATCATTTGAAAATTCCGACCTGAGAGTTACTCGAAAAATCTCTTTGATTTTGATAAGTTGAAACCCTAACTAAAGTAGGGCGGTGATCCCAAAACAAAATCGTATTCGAGGAAAATAAATCATTTATTTACTTCCTAGACTGGATTCCCAATCATTGCTAAGTCGGAGAATGTTTTATTCTTATTTAAAGAATTAATAAAACATAAAATAAATATTTGGGAACCCCTACTATATTTAAATCATTTTCTAAAGGTCAGACAATATTTTAAATAATTATCAAAGATCTTAAATAAATTTTAATAAATTTAGAATATTTAATGAATATTTCAATAATATTTATTAAATAAATGAACAATTAATTAACTATTTTTAAATGAATATACATAATAATATTCATTAATTAAATAAATATTCAAATAATATTTATTAACACTATTTAAAATATTTATCAATAAAAATATTCAAAATATAAATATTTGAATATTTTTATTCACTATTTAAAATAATCTGTCTCCGGCAACTTTCGGGTTACAACAATATTTAGAATAATACTTCTGACTCCAGGTCTATATTCGAAAATACGAATACCAACTCTACACTTAGAGCCTTTATAAACACCATTTTATATCTATATTATCTTATAACATATAAACCAAAACATTTAACGAATGATTAAACAGCAGTTACATCAATTCGTAAATTTCGATAAACAGTTATATCATAACAGTAATATATAAAGCACAGGTTTCGAAAACTTGTATAAGCATAATTTAATTTCATATGCAAAATCAAGGATATAACATTTTGAAAATAAAAGTTTAAGGATGCGAAAACTTGCATACGTAGTAATACAAGTATTTTAATATGTAAAAAAAACTTAGGATTAGAAACCTTGCCTAGAGTCTAGGATACGCTCTCAGAGTCTCATTCGTTCCAGATTCTCTATCAATAGATATCATAATCCTGATTAGTACTCTTAATCTCATTAACTACTTATATTACTAATAAGTATATCGTATAACGAGTCCAATTATGACAACTTCAAATTGGTACTTAGTCGTTTTACTTAACACTTATCTTACCCGACATTCACCTCCTCAGGTTTATCTTGACCATTCGTAAACTGTCTTGTCAACGACTTTTAATCTAATCCTTTACTCGAATACATCGTCATATTATTCCTCAACATCTTTCGTGTTTTAACCGACTCAAAATTATCCTTTTATACTGCCCAAAGTGGCTCGTCAAAACAGTGCCTCTAGAGTTGACTTTTCTTCGAATTACTATTACGCGACTCGCACTCCAATATTTTTAAAAAATCAGAAAATTCATAATTAAATACGAAACCACCTCAAGGAGCTTTTTGAGTATTTGTAATAATTATCAAAATATTTGGATTCGGAACACATGAGTTTAAAAAACATTTTAAAAGTCGAGTCAACTACGAGGTTTTACCATTTACATCACTTTCACTAAAACCTTGATTTCTCCCAAACCGTTAACTCAATCGTTGCACCGTTTTCTCATGGACGATCTAGAGAATGTCTATAATACAATCCATCCAAATTTTGGTCCTGGACAGAGGACTCATTTTCCTAAATTTACTGAACAAGGCAGTAGCTTCTTTAGTGAATAGTGTCATCGCACAACTTTGGTTTCGACATTTTTATAAAATCAAAATATTAACATTTTAATACGAAACCTATCATTCAAGTTTCATAATTTTAATAAACCATTAAGTAGTCCAATAATAGTCCCAAAGTGATATTCAAGGAGCAGTTTGGTTCAATCGAACCACTTTCACTAAATTGGATGTTTCTCTTAAACCGTAAATCATATCGACATAATTTTTATACCAAAATAAACTAAAAAACAAGATCTACCATTTCCTGGGCAGTGGAGTCCAGAAATAATTTATTGATAGTTCATAAATCTTATTCAAAACAGGCCTATATGCGAACGAACATTAAGACGGCTACAATCGTAACGATTCCCGAATTTAACTATGTTAAATCCTTTTAATATCAACCCAATCATCAACCCAACCATCTTTACTAAAAAATCAGTTCATAAACTTTATGAATACACTACCAACATCAACCCATAACAATCAACTATCAAGATCCAAATATTTGATCCAAACATTTGAAATCCAAACTCCATGAACTAACATATACATGAACATAACTTTAAACTATACTTATATCTCAACATAAATCAAAGGAAGGAGAATGTTTGTACCTTTCTTGAATCCTTAAACATACTAACAAGAGCTTGTAAGCCTTAAGGGAGTCTTGATATATGCTTATCATCCTTAAACTTGCAAGAGAAATCAAGAAACATGTTAGTCATTTTCGGAGTTACTATTCACCCTCATCTTTGAGCAAGGATTTGGCTATGCTATACTACTTGGATGACCATGAATTTTTTAACATATCTTAGTTATGAATTATGGAAGATATGGTCAAAATCTTGTGATATTTGATGGTGTATAGCTTGGGTTTTGAATTTCTTTTCTCCTTTTCTCTTGTTTGGGCCGAATGGAATGAAGAAATGGGGGATAGAGCTTTTTCTACTTTTCTTGATTTTTGTGTTGGTGTATTTGTGTTTGTATAATGTGTATGTATTGTTACATGGCTGAATTCTCGTACAAGTATGGCTTAATGGAGTTAAAGGTCAAGGCCAAGTACTAATAAAAATCCATGAATTAGGGATCACCTATCCCTTTTCTGTGTTTTAGGGAACTTGGTTCCTTATTGGTAATTGGATGATCTAGTTGGTTTGGTTGGTATTTAACTCTCCTAGTTTTCATGGAAATTCTCATTAGTCTCTCATCATCCAACACATAACCATTAATTCTCGATGTAAGTTCGATTAGTTTCCGAAAACATTTCATCGTAGGAATTCCGTATCGTAAATCCTTAATATTCTAAATAATTTTATTTAAAACAAACCATTGGTTTCTAAATTATAATCCTCCTTGTTGTAATATAATTCTCGTATTCTTAATATTTCATAATTTTTGAAATAAATATTAAAACCGAATTTTTTTAGATTTTGACGGCTTTTGCATTCACTCATTTTCTTTATACAACAACATTACATCCTCGAATTTCTAATATTCCATCATTTACTTAGTGTGGGCTAAAAAGTTTTTCATAATCCGTAGAATCACTATTCATCAGGGTCGTTTATAAATTGAAAAAAATGCGCCAAAAATTTGGGTTATTACAGAGGAGAATTCTCAAGTTGAATGTGACTGAAATCCTCAGTATTTCTCTCTTCATTTGCACCATGTGAAATTTCCACTTATGAGCATTCATGTGCATTTTCATCTTTTTCATTTCCAGATGCCTCCATTTCCATTTCATTTTCAAATCTCAAGGTGTCACAATTTTCTCCTTCAAGACTCATGGCAGGAAACTTGAAGTCATCAAAAGTCACATTTGTGTTTTCCATCACTTTTTTTGGTCAATCATATATACTCTATAGACAACCTTGTCCAAGAAGTATCCTACAAAAATTCCTTCATATGCTTTGGCTTCAAATTTTCCTAGATGATTAGCATCATCTTTGAGAACAAAACATTTTCTTCCAAACACATGCATATGATTGACAGATGGCCTTCTGTTTGTTATGATATGATAAAAAGTCTTTCCAACTGGTTTTGTGATGAGTGTCCTGTTTTGAGTGTAGCATGCAGTCCTAACAGCTTCAGCCCAAAAACTAATTGGTAGACTTGCTTATGTTAACATGGTTCTTACAGCTTCAATTAAAGTCATGTTTTTCCTCTCAACAACTCCATTTTGTTATGGAGTTCTTGGAGCTGAGAATTGGTGAGTAATTCCATTTTCTTTGCAAAATTCACTTAATGTAGAATTTTTGAATTCTGTTCCATTATCAATCCTTATAGCCACAACAAGTGTTGGGCCTTTACCCAATCTCCTTATATTTTCAATGATAAGCTCAAGAGCTTCATTTTTTGAGTGCAGGAATTCCACTCATGTGTATTTGGAGAAGTCATCAACCATGACAAGTGCATATCTCTTCTTGGACATTAACATAACATTTACTAGTCCAAATAAATAATTAATTATAGATGCTTTGTGATTGAGGTGAATTCTTTGCTTCTGTGACTAGATCTCTTCCTCTTTCCTTTTTAACATGCCTAACACAATCCTTCTATACAGAATTCAAGTGAGAGCAAGTCCTTTACTAATTCTCTTTTGACTAGAGATTTGAGATTCTTGAACTTCAAGTGAGACAACCTCTTATGTCAAAGACAACTTTCACTTTCAGAGGCTTTAGTGTAGAAACAACATATATTATCCTTGTTTACAGAGTCCAAGTCAGCTACAAACAGGTTTCCCTTCATTACTCCTTGTAGAGCAATTTCTTTGGTTTTTCTATGAAATATGAGGCACATTTCTTTATCAAAGTCCACCTTCAAGTCTTTATTATAGAATTATGTGATGCTCAACAAATTGTGCTTCAAACCATTTACCAAAGCTACATCTTCGATGATTTTCCCTGAATCAATTTACTATACCCCTAGTGAAGCCATGTTGTTTTCTCCAAAAGTCACCATTGGGCCAGCCTCTTCCTTGAATTTTGACAGCAGGGCTTTGTCACCAGTCATGTGCCTTGAGCATCCACTGTCCAAGATCCACACAACCTTCTTCTTCTTACTTGTGCCCTGCAATCAAAATAATATCAAGTTTTCTTTGGTACCCAAACTAGGTTGGGTCCTTTTTGCTTAGTTACATAATTGTTATTCTTCTTCTTAACAGTCATAGTCATCTTGTCATGCACAATTTCTTTTTTTTGATATTCAGTTCTTGTTTAGTTGGTGATACCCGAACTACATGCATTTCTAGGTGATATGGAATGTTTTCTTCCTTTAATTAGACTAGCAGATTTTTTGTTTTCATTTTGACTGATGCATCCTTCAACAAATTGTTTCCTTAATCTAAAGCAGGTATTCATAACATTCAGGTCACATGGCATACAATCAAATTTGTCACAGAATTTATGATTATCATGCATCAAAGGTTTAACATAACCACAAACAAATTCAGCATTATCAACAACAGGTTTCTTGCACACATGAGTAAGGTGATTTGTTGAACCACAGTTTTTATAAATCTTTCTAGAGGCATTGTGAATAGTGAATAATTGTTAAGCTTATTTATGCCTATTTTTCCAATTCTATTTACCTTTTTCTTCTTAGCATGCATGGTATCATTTTTCTGGACATTTTTCTTGGTATCATTGTTTTGGACATTTCCTTTCTTTCAAGCTTAACAGAGGTGGACTTGGCCTTGACTATTTTCTTTTCTACTTCAACACAAGGTACATCATTCTTAACCTTTAGATCATACTCATCATTCAACTGTTGTTTGATGACCATACTTGCTCATCAAACTCAACAGTCGCCTTTCTAAAAATTAGAGCTATAACATTTTTCAAAACGTGAAGATTGCCAGTGAATTCATATTTTTTGCTTTTGGTTGACATAGACTTTTTCTTTTTAAAAGTGTCATATTCAAACCCAACTCTAATCTTAGAATTTTCCCGGTGTCTCTCATGAAACTCTTGTAGAACCACATATGAGTTTGGATAAGATTTTATTTTTAGTTCATTCTCAGAAATTTTATATCTTAAGAACTTCTCAATCTATTCTAAGCAATTAATCTTATTCTTCAAGTACTCATTCTCTTGTTTTAGGGATTACAAATTAACCAAGGATAGTTCTAGATGTTCATTCTTAACAGACAGTTCATCATTAGCTTTCAACAATCTATCAATTTTCTAATAAGAAACATTCATACTGATATGAATATTAAACATCTCAAAACTCAATTCTTTAATAGTTTTCTTATATTAAGATTTCGAGATGTCAATAGAAGTTAGGATTTGTACCTGAGTTATTGAGGCTCCTTCATCATCATCAGTATCATCCCATCATTTGCCTTCAGCAATGTATGCTCTACCAGTCTGCTTCTTTAACAAAGCTTCATAGTTGGCGTCCAATTCTAAATATTCTTTGTCCTTTCTGGTTAGTTTTGGCTTTTTACACTCAATGACAAAGTATCCCAATTCATCATAATTATAACACCTTATTTTTTACCTTTCAGCAGATTCAGTCTTATAACCTCCTTTAAAATTACTCTTAGGAGCTTTGCCTTTGCTTGAAGAGTAAAAGTTTGGTTTTGGCTTGAAGCTTTTGTTTTTCATAAACATCAAGTTTCCAAAATTTCTAGCCATGAAAGCCATAGATTTGTTTTCCATGATCTCAAGCTCCTCAATAGTGTATAACTCATCTTCAACAAATTCACCTTTAATAGGTTCTTCTTCTTCATTTTCTTTTTCAACACTTTTATCACTCTTCATTCTTTGGCTAGTACCAACTCTTTCCATCTTTCCTAGTTCTTTGACAATTAGGGCACTACATACATTTGACATCTTACCTCTGTTTCCTAGAATAAACTTCTTTGAAAGTACTCTAGTTCATATTTCTTTAGTATTCCATACAGAGTTTCCAATGAAAGTTTTGTTAGATCTTTTCCTTCTCTAATAGCAGCAATTTTGTGTTCCAAATGCTCAGGAAAAGTTAACAAAAACTTCAAATTCTTTTCTTTTATCTCATAGGCCTTTCCATGTAACTACAGTTCATTGATTAGTTTGTTAAACCTCTCAAAGACCTCAGTTATACCTTCATTTGACTTTGACATAAATGCTTCATATTGTGAGACCAACAGTTGTCTTCGATTTTCTCTTTTCCATTGTTTCTTCGCATAGTATCTTTATGGTTTCCCAAATGTGCTTGGAAGTGGTGCAATTGACAAAATTGTTATACATGACCATATCTAGAGAGTCAAGTCAGGATGAGCATGAGGCTGTTATCAAGAGCCACTTTCTCTCTTTCAGTGTTAGTGTACTGAGATAGATCTTTTGGTACCCATGTGGCTGGTATCACCTCTGAGCCACTAGTTGTTTCAGGAACTAGTGTCACAGACATGAAGGGTCCATTCTTCAAGATCTCAGGATAGATGTAGTTTGCAGTCTTGATGAATATAAGCATTTTCTTTTTCCATATAATATAGTATTTTTTGTCAAATGGAGGAATCTTGATACTGTTAAGTTTATGGGAACTCATTTTGATCTTTGTACTATTTGTATGTCAACAGCCTATGCTCTGATACTACTTATTAGGAATGCGTTGTGCAAAAACTATACAGAGGGGGGTGAATGTATCGTTTACAACTTTTTTTAATTCTTTGATTCTTGTTTGTTATGAACTGATAATCAAATGTTGTAACTTTACTAACTTTAGTAGTGTTTACTTAAGAGATGCGGAATTTAAAATGAACACTCAAAGTTAAATTTCAATCTAATTGTGTATTAGAATGAATTGCTACAATATGAGATTCTATATATGAATCTCAGCTTCTTGTTCTTGAAAGAAAACAAGGAATGAAAACTATTTTTCACACTCACTAGTGAAGTTGTGCTATATGCTATATAGACAACATGTTTCCTTTGCACATGCTCTCACTAGACAGTTATGCTAAAACTAGAAATAGGCAAGAAACACTTTACATTTGACTACTATCTATTTTTAGCTAACATCATTCTTTGACTGTCTTTTCCAGTATGCCTTCTCCCTTTTGTCTTTGTCTTATTTTCTTTTTAAGTTTCATTATAGACTTGTCATTATCTTCACAAATTTGACTGATCTGATCACGACAATGCTTCAAATTACTTGTCTTATTCTTTTGTAAATCTCCTTGAAAATAGCTATTTGAAACATTAGAATACTCAGCTTCATTGCACTTCGACAAGTCATGTTATGGACTACTCGATCGAGTACTTGTGAGACTTCTCGATTGGTATTTGACTTGATACTTCTCGAATGTCTAAATTTCTCGATTGCATACTTCTTTTGATGACTTTTTGATTAGTCTAGACTTCTCGATTGACTGGATTTCACAGACTTCTTGATTGACCCATTTCACAGACTTATTACCCATTTCATAGACTTCTCGATTGCTTCCTTAGCTAACTTCTCGATTTGTTTTATTGGACTTCTCGATTGAGCATTTCTTTACACTTCTTGAATGATTCCATATTCTTGACTTCTCGATTGAGTCATTTGAGACTTCTCTACCAGTTTGCACTTTTGACTTCTCTATCAATGTGACTTCTCGATTGATCATTTGTCTTAGAAATAATTTCTTCTCTAAACTCCTTATTTGATGTGACCTTCATTCTCCTGATGCATGATTCAGAGAATTTTCTACCAGTACAATTATTCTTGATATCACTCATTTACATTTGGAGATACACTGGAAACATGCTTCTAACTGCAAGTATATAAATAAAGAAACTAAGACCCCGTTTGGTATTGTTGTTGCAGATAGTTACAGTAGTTTTTTGCTGAAAAACTGTCAGAAAGTTGTTTAGTAAATTATATCTCAAAATACGTATAAATCAAAAAAATTATCAAACAGTCATTTTATTTTCCTGACAACACTTTTTCCACCAACACTTTTTCTCATAGCACAGCAGTTTTCAACAGCACTCTCAAACGGAGCCTAAGTCACTATTTAATACAAGAAGTACTAGAGTGATACAATTTGACAAGTAAATACAATATAGTAGTCTTGATTTGGTCCAACACTGATTACGGTCAAATATATCAAAAAAAAAGTTATTTATTATAATTGATTTATTTTAGTTAATAATTATAAAATTAATATTAATTTTATAATTAAATATATTAAATTTTATATCAATTTAGTTATTATAAAATAATAAGAGAAATGTTATTTGCATACTTCTATTTTTAATTTCAGAAAATGCATAATTATTATGTTCATCCCTCAATATACAAGAAATATACAAATCTAATACAAACAGTTTCCGAAATAAAAAAACTACTTTGAAAATAACATTTCTCAAATAATAAACCTGATACAACTTTTTTTTTTGCGAAAAACCTGATACAAATTTAAAATAATGAGTTAATTAAATCAACTTTTTATTTAGCGACTCTCTTCATATATTTAACGGTAACAAATGACGATTTTAATAATTAATCCAATCTAAAGTTTATGTTCAGATTCCCCATTTTAACTAGAAAAACGACTTTGTTCGTAAATTGAAGTCAGTCCGAGCTAATTTAGAAAAGTAATACAGTATAATACGATGCTACCTTAGGTCATTATCTGTATAGTATTACAAATTAAACTAATATGGTATACAACTTGCCACCAAACTAGATGGCAGCCCCCATGCACCGAGTACACATCTAAGTTATCTAACCGCATAGCACTCACCATGCATGCATCGAATATTATATTACTCAACTTATACATATCTTTCAAATAATCAGAGTTCAATTATTATTTTTTATATAATTTAGAAATTATTATTGGAAATTTAAAATACATGTATACGAGGTTTAACAAGTTGCGTTGGAGGTTCTCGTTGAATTAAAAATTCGAACTCAACTTAACCAGCTGAGGTATCCTCAGGGAAAAATAATATTGGTGACACTAAGTATTTGTCTATATAAAGACTAAGTTTGCATGTCTATCAAGTCAGTCATTAAGTCTTTTATCTATCATCTGTCATTTCTCCTATTTTCATCATCAACTCAAGGTTCTAGCAATGACTCCAGCTCTCTCAAACTCATGGGACTTGACCAATTTTGTGGTAAACGAAGGGAATGGAGTGAAGGGCATCTCAGATATGTGGCTTCAAGCTATACCAAAGCAGTACATCCAACCTCTAGCAGAGAGGATTGTATTGAACAGTGTACTTCAAGAAGAGGCTATACCGATAATAAACATGTCGGATTTGGATGACAAAATGGTGACTGATTCGATATGTGATGCAGCAGAGAAGTGGGGGTTCTTCCAAATTGTCAATCATGGTGTTCCAATTGAAGTTCTTGAAAATGTGAAGGAAGCAACTAGGAGGTTCTTTCAAATGACTGCAGAGGAGAAGAGATTTTTTTCAAAAGAGAAATCGCCAACAAAGAATGTGAGGTTTGGAACTAGCTTTTCTCCTGAAGCAGAGAATGCCTTGGAGTGGAAGGATTACCTCAGTCTTTTTTATGTTTCAGATGAAGACTCTTCTGCATTCTGGCCTTCTATATGCAGGTGCAAACCACAACTATATATCATTTTTACTATACTTTTCCCATTTATATCTCGTTAAATTTATTGTTCGATCCGCTCATAAGCTGTCGATCAGAGCATCTCTATCAGACTCCCTATATTGGCTCCTCACTTAAAATTATAGTCGAATTATATGGTAATCTTATTTGATTCACTAAAATTTAGAATACGAGATTCACTGAAATAACAATATTTAAATACTGTAGAATATGTCAAATTACACATTTGATTCACTGTCGTAGAGTATGATGGCAAAAATGTTTTGTATGTGAGAAAGAGTCTTTTTGCAGGCACACACTTTTACATGGATATTTATAGTGATGCAAACTGTTGCTACATGATTTCAGGGATCAAACAGTGGAGTTCATGAAGAGGTCTGAACCTGTTATTAGAAAGCTACTAGAAGTGCTAATGAAAAGGCTCAACATAGACGAAATCAACAAAACAAAGGAGGCACTTCTTATGGGGTCAAAGCGGATCAACTTAAACTACTATCCCATATGTCCTAACCCTGAGCTCACCGTCGGAGTAGGGCGCCACTCGGATGTCTCAACACTTACTTTTCTCCTCCAAGACAATATTGGAGGACTATTCGTACGAAAACTGGATACAGACGGTAGGATTCATGTCCCTCCTGTGGAAGGATCATTGGTTATCAACATTGGTGATGCATTGCAAATATTGAGCAATGGTCGGTACAAGAGCGTGGAGCATCGTCAAGTCATTTTGAGCATAAGTTTGAATGCTTCTTGATTGTGTACGCGCAATAAGTTATGATTGGAGTACGTTCGTCTTCGAGAGAGCTTTCCAACGCATATTTAAGTATTCAAAATGATCAAGGAATGGATGAGATATGATTATCCAAAGTTGGTACCTTGAAAGTGGAAATATAGAAATGAGAACTTGAATCCCACATTGAATTGGAAAAGTGTTTTCCATGCCTTTATATAGTAGAACACTTATGTAGTGTTTAAGATGTGTTAGTATGGTATTGCTCCACCACCCACGTGCGCGCAGGGGGGTGCAAATCATGGGATTTCGAGGGCAAATTCGTGGCTTCGCAAGCCTTCGGGCTTTCCGCGTGGGCGACCTGCGGACACGAATGCAGCAAAATTTGGGGAGAATAAATCCGGACCAGTTTTGCAAAGTTGTTGTCAGACTGAAACTTGCTGTCAAAGAAGCAAAGTTGCTGTCAGAATTGCTTAACTCATTTCAAACTTGCTGTCATACAAAGTTACTGTCACGAAAGTCCTGACAGTAAACTCGGCGGGCAAACTTGCTGTCGAGTCCTGACAGTAAACTTTGCGAGCAAAGTTGCTGTCACGGTATAAAACTTGCTGTCATGCGGCTTGACAGTAAATTCAAAACCTGCTGTCGAGTTTCCACTGCTCAATATAACAGTTCATTATTAATTCAAAATTGATTACGAATTTAATTTTGACAACCGATTGCCTTTATTATTTAACGCGTGATTAATTAGGTAAACGCGTGGTAATTAAGGAAATTGTGTAGCACACAAGTTTTTCCCAGTCTATATATTCATCTCATTCGGTCTTAGGTTAATATCAAGAAATAAGCCAGTCCTCTGACCTAAACCCTAAACACAGTCGTCTTCTTCCTGGTGATAGTTTTCTTGCTCTGTTCAAGCTCGCTGAAGGTGCTGTTCTTCGTGACATCATCGTGTTCTCGTTTTATCCTGGGAGGCTATCGACTCAAACATACGGTGAAAGGCGAAATAGCTTTAAGGAGACAGTTCCGCACTGGACTCGAGACATCCACCGTTCTCTTCTCTTCTCTTAACAGTTTTCTTTATTGTCATACACTAATCTGTTGTTTGCACACACAATCACTCCGTATATATAATTGTGTTTTTGGCAGATTGTTTCACAATCTTAAAGCTATTTTTATTTTACTATCTGTGATTAACACATACGTGGTTTTGTTTACGTGACAGATTAATGGCTGATAATACTGTGAATGTTAGCAGAAACTCGGTGGTTGACCCCAACGCACAGACAGTATTGTCTGATGGGGGTAACCAGTCAACACCAAGCCCCAACGCACAGACAGTGTTGTCTGATGGGGGTAATACGGTTGTTGGACAAGGGCCGATAGGCCAGGTACCTGCTGGGCACGTAACTGTTGGACAGTTTAGTGTTCCGTTTGGGCAGAACCAAGTTGGATACATGCAACCAACAATGCAAAGGGTGCAAACTGAGCCTATGATGCAAGGGGTGGCTACTCAGCTTGTTATGCCCGCTGCACAACCTGTGCCCGCTGCACATCTTGAGAAACTTGAGAAGTTCAGTGGAACGAACTTCACACGCTGGCAGCAGAAGATGTTGTTCTACCTGACCGCACTGAATATGTCTCGCTTCTTAAAAGAAGAGACACCCATGCTCACTGCTGAGAGCGATATACAGACTGTATATGCTGCTGATGCATGGAAGCACTCTGACTATATTTGTCAGAATTATGTGCTTAATAGCTTGGCTGACACGTTATACAACGTGTATTCTACAAAGTCTTTCCAAAGGACTTATGGGAATCTCTTGAACATAAGTATAAAACCGAAGATTCTGGGGCTAAAAAGTGGATTGTTGGCCGTTTTCTTGATTATAAGATGACGGATTCCAAGACTGTGGTCAGTCAGGTGCAAGAGCTGCAGGTAATCATCCACGACATTCATGCTGAGGGAATGGTCATAAGTGAGTCTTTCCAAGTTGCTGCTGTGATTGAAAAGCTGCCGCCTGGCTGGAAAGAATTCAAGAACTACTTGAAGCACAAGTGAAAGGAGATGTCTATGGAGGATCTGATTGTTAGACTTCGTATCGAGGAAGACAACAGAGGATCTGAAAAGAAATCTAATGTTGCCACTTAAAAGGCAAACATGGTGGAGCATGCTAAAAGCTCCAAGTTCAAGAAGAACAGTTCTGGTAAAGGAACAAAGCTAGCACCCAAAGGAGGAATTTCGAAGCCTTCGAAGTTTCAAGGAAAGTGCTACAACTGTGACAAAGTGGGTCATAGGTCTTCTGATTGCAAGAAGCCCAAGAAGCCCAATAAAAGGAAAGAAGCAAATATGGTGAATGATATCTCAAAGGAGATGTCCGATATAGACCTCTGTGCTACGGTCTCTGAAGTGAATCTGGTTGGCTCTAATCCAAGGGAATGGTGGATTGACACGGGAGCTACTAGGCATATTTGTTTTGATAAAGCGATTTTCTCTAGCCTCAAAGCTTCCAATGCTGGTGAGAAGCTTTATATGGGAAATTCTGCGACTTCCACAATTGCAGGGGAAGGCACGGTGATTCTGAAGATGACCTCTGGAAAGAATCTGACTTTGAAGAATGTACTTTATGTGCCTGATATTCGCAAGAACCTTGTGTCTGGTGCCTTGTTGAATAAGCATGGTTTTCGTATTGTAATAGAGTCAGATAAGGTTATTTTGTCTAAGAGTGGTATGTTTGTAGGCAAGGGCTACATTTGTGATGGGCTTTTTAAGCTAAATGTAATGTCTGTTAAAGACGAAAATGAATTGAAGAATTCTTCTGCTTACTTGCTTGAGTCTCCTAATTTATGGCATGCTAGATTAGGACATATGAATTATGACACTATACGACGATTAAGTGTAAAAGAATACATACCAAAATTGAACATCGATTCAAAACATAAGTGTGAAACTTGTGTTGAGGCAAAATTAACGAGATCATCATTTAAACGTGTGGAAAGAAACACCAAAGTGCTAGACTTAATATATAGCGATATATGTGATTTAAAATTCGCTCCAACTCGAGGAGGTAACAAGTATTTTATTACATTCGTAGATGATTGTACAAAATACTGCTATGTATATTTGCTCAAAAGCAAAGATGAAGCTATAGATAAATTTAAAATCTATAAGGAAGAAGTTGAGAAACAACAAACAGAGAAAATCAAAAGGATACGTAGTGATCGTGGAGGTGAATATGTTGAACCATTTGGGGAATTCTGTTCACAACATGGTATAATCCATGAGGTCACTGCACCATATTCTCCTCAGTCAAATGGAGTGGCTGAGAGAAAGAATCGCACTCTAAAGGAGATGATGAATGCGATGCTGCTAAGCTCTGGACTTCTACAATCAATGTGGGGGGAAGCCATCTTAAGTGCAAATTATCTATTAAATAGGATGATGCGCAAGAACAAGGATGAAAGTCCTTATGAAATATGGAAGAAAGAGAAACCAAGCTATAAATATTTGAAAGTGTGGGGGTGCCTTGCTAAGGTACTGATCCCTGTGCCTAAGAAGGTGAAGATTGGTCCAAAGACCGTAGATTGTATCTTCATTGGATATCCTCCAAATAGTATTGCATATAGGTTTCTCGTACATGAATCAAAGATTTCTGACATTCAAAAGAATACTATCATGGAGTCAAGGAATGCCTCATTCTTTGAGACAACATTTTCTTGTAAACCAGAAATTGAACGCCCTACAACGTCTAAACGACCTCATGAGTCTATAAAGGAAGACATTGAGGAAGAAGACAGTGAAGATGAAAATGTGGGGGTAGTAAGAAGGAGCAAAAGACAAAGGAAAGAGAATTCCTATGGGTCAGAATTTATGACTTATTTGCTCGAAGAGGGTGATCCGAAAACCTATAAGGAAGCGGTAACATCACCTAATGGACCTATGTGGAAAGAGGCTATCAAAGATGAAATTGATTCAATCATGCAGAATCATACTTGGGAGCTAATGGACCTGCCATCTGGATGCAAACCATTAGGATGCAAGTGGGTTTTCAAAAAGAAATTGAAAACTGATGGCAGTATCGACAAGTATAAGGCCAGACTTGTAATTAAAGGATACAAGCAACAACATGGCCTCGATTACTTTGATACATACTCCCCTGTATCACGAATAACATCCATAAGAATAGTGTTTGCTATCGCTACACTGCGAAACTTGGATGTACATCAAATGGATGTGAAAACAGCTTTTCTAAATGGAGACTTAGACGAGGAAATCTACATGGAACAACCCGAAGGGTTTGTGGTTCCTGGACAGAAAAGAAAGGTATGTAGATTAGTTAAGTCTTTATATGGCTTGAAGCAAGCGCCCATGAAGTGGAATGAAAAGTTTCATCATTTTATGATGGAAAACGGCTTCAAGGTAAATGAATGTGATAGCTGTGTCTACTACAAGGATAACAAGAACGAATATGTCATGATAACATTGTATGTAGATGATCTACTTATTGCTGGCAGCAGTGGAAAAGTGATCAACTCTACAAAGGACATGTTAAGATCAAGATTTGACATGAAAGATATGGGACAAACAGATGTAATTCTAGGTGTGAAAATCTCTAGAACAACAGAAGGTATCGTGCTAAGTCAGTCACACTACGTTGACAAGATCCTTGAGAGGTTTGCCAAGGATGATAATGAGATAGCCAAAACACCTGTGGATTTGACTTTACATCTATCCAAGAATAAAGGTGTAGGGATTTCTCAATTGGAATACTCGAGGATAATAGGAAGTCTGATGTACCTAATGAGTTGTACAAGACCAGACATTGCGTACTCAATCAGTAAGTTGAGTAGATTCTCAAGTAATCCAGGAACTGATCACTGGAAAGCGATCATAAGAGTACTAAGGTACTTAAGAGGAACTCGAGACTATGGACTACATTATGGAAGATATCCAGTCGTACTTGAAGGGTACACAGATGCAAATTGGATATCTAGCAAGAAGGCGTTGAAGTCTACGAGTGGCTATGTGTTTACACTAGCTGGGGCAGCCGTGTCATGGAAATCCTCAAAACAAACAGTGATAACTCATTCCACGATGGAAGCTGAGTTCGTGGCATTAGACAAATGCGCACAAGAGGCTGAATATTTACGCCAATTCATGGAGGATATTCCTAGATGGCCAAAACCTGTGACTGCAACAGGACTACATTGTGATAGTCAGTCAGCTATTGGCAAAGCACAGAATATGTTGTATAATGGTAAGTCTCGTCACATACGACGACGACACAGTTCCATTAGACAATTAATATCAACTGGAATTATCACTATTGACTTTCTACCGTCAAGGGATAATATCGCGGATCCATTATCAAGAGAACTGGTTGATAAATCATCTAAGGGGATGGGCCTTAAGCCTATTTCTTAACGGCGTCATGGTGGACACCCAACCTTGCTGACTGGAGGTCCCAAGAACTTGGTTCAAAAGGGCAAACTAAATCATGATGACCAAATCACTGTGGGGGTAACCCCTGGCCTGTTCCTATGATGAGGAAACAGTGAGACCCGTATGATACGAGGGTAAGCTTACGCTTTTAATGATCTTTTGGTGAATACATGAAATTCAAGGATGAATGCATAAAATTCAGTTGAGTAAAGACGGGTTACTCTTTAAGACAAAGATCACCTATGTAGGATCTCTATCAGACTCCCTATATTGGCTCCTCGCTTAAATTATAGTCGAATTATATGGTAATCTTATTTGATTCACTAAAATTTAGAATACGAGATTCACTGAAATACTAATATTTAAATACTGTAGAATATGTCAAATTACACATTTGATTCACTATCGTAGAGTATGATGGCAAAAATGTTTTGTATGTGAGAAAGAGTCTTTTTGCAGGCACACACTTTTACATTGACAGTAACTTTTGCGTGTATGCATGACAGTATCTTTCTTGACACTAACCTTGCATGCATGACAGTATCTTTGGCGGATAGCTTTGCTTGACAGTAGCTTTCTTGGTAAACTCTGATCAGTACCTGTTTGCTTAAACACTGACATTAGCAATTATATCTAGCATATTAAGTCATGCCCAGTCTTTTTCTAAGTCATACAAGTGTTAAATTAGTTAAAATAAGTCATTATGATAAAGGTCATACCAGGCTTTTTCCAACCTCTATAAATATGAGGTCAGGGCTTCACTATTCAGGATCGTTCAAACATTCAAATTCTGAAATTCGTATGCATTGTAATACTCACATATTTCTGTGCTTAGTTTGGAATATAATTGTTAAACCTGAACAATTCATGTCGAAATCGTTCCAGAACATATAATCGATTATATTCACTTTGATCATATTAATTTTTTAATACTTTTCAAGTTAAAATTTATATCTTCTACTTGAACAGTATTTCATTAAAATTAATATTTTATAAGAAATTAAAGTAATATTTTTAAATCCAATATTCCGCGATTAAATTAAGATATTGTATTCAACCCCCCTTCTACAATATCAGGGACAAACAAAATTTATGCCCGAAATTTCATAGGAAGCGGCCCTCACTCCCACATTCACATCGGTGAGTCTATCAAGAGTACTCCTGAAGTTAGGTACTCCCTCCAAATAGAGTATAGATCTCATTAAGAGTTTTAAACAACTCATCCTCTTACCATTTCAGGAAACATGCTTTAATAAAAATTAAACTTGTATGTTCTTCGCCTATCACTTCATGACTTGTTATTACCACATTGAACCTATTTCTTGGGATCTCCAGTCAGTTAGGTTGGGATCCCATCACGAATGACTACTCTTTAAGGGCAATAGTCCCATATTAACCGATGTTTTATAGACTTTCTCTCTAGGTAATCCTTTCGTCAAAGGATCTGTCAAATTATCATCAGACCGTATGTAATCCACTCTAACAGCTCTTTTAGAGAGATACTCTCTAACAGTGTTGTGCTTACGACGTATATGTCATTTCTTACCTTTAAAGTAGCAGTTATTAACTTTATCGATAGCCGCGGTACTATCGCAGTGGATTAACACAGATGGATTCGGTCTTTCCCATAGCGGGATCTCAGCTACCAGGTTTCTTAGCCAACCAGCTTCTTCACTGGCTGAAGCTAGAGCTATCAATTCTGCTTCCATGGTGGATTCATCTAAGATAGACTGTTTCTTTGATTTCCAAGAAACAGCTCCACCCGCTATAATAAAAATGTAGCTACTTGTTGCCTTGGAGTCATCTGACAACGTATTCCAGTCAGCATCGCTGAAACCTTCAAGTACAACATGTAACTTTCCATAATGCAATCCAAGGTTCAAAGTTTTCTTGAGGTATCTTATAACTCTCTCAATAGCATGCCAATGTTCATTACTAGGTCTACTGTTAAATCTGCCTAACAAGCCCACAACATATGCAATGTCGGGTCTAGTACTATTTGCAACATACCGAAGGCTACCTATAATACTTGCATATTCTTGTTGTCTTACACTATATCCCTTATTTTTAAACAGCTTAACACTAGGATCATATGGTGTACTAGCAGGTTTGCAGTCAAAGTAATTGTATTTCTTTAAGATCTTCTCAATGTATTGAGTCTGGTCTAAAGAAAGTCCCTTTTTTTTACCTAGTAATCTTGACACCAAGGATTATACTTGCTTCTCCAAGATCTTTCATATCAAAGTTGGCATTTAATAATAATTTCACTTTATTCACTGCATGAATATTTAAACCAAATATTAGCAGGTCATCTACATATACACAGATAATAGTGCAAATGCCATTTTTAAATTTGTAATAAATGCATTTGTCACTTTCATTGACTCGAAAGTCATCTGACATAATAAGTTTGTCAAACTTCTCATGCCACAAAGTGGGTGATTGCTTAAGTCCATATATAGACTTATCTAACTTGCACACCTTCTTCTCCTGCCCATGGATCACAAAACCCTCCAGTTGATCCATATAAATTTCCTCATCTAGTTCACCATTAAAGAACGCGATCTTAATATCCATTTGGTGAATCACTAGATTATGGATGGCAGCTATAGAAATTAAAACTCTAATGGATGTCGTCCGAGTGATTGGTGAAAATGTGTCAAAGAAATCCACATTTTCCCTCTATCTAAAGCCTTTGTCCACCAAACGGGCCTTGTATCTTTCAACAGAACCATCAGGTTTTAACTTCTTCTTAAAGATCCATTTACACCCTATTGGCTTACATCCAGGAGGTAAGTCAACCAAATGCCAAGTCTTATTGGATTTTAAAGAATCCATCCTATCATTAATGGCTTCTTGCCAAAGATCGACATCTAAAGAAGACATGGCTTCTTTAAAAGTAGTAGTAGGATCTTCCTCAAGGTTATAAGCGTAGAAGTCAGGGCCAAAATCTTTGGCAAATCTAGCTCTTTTGCTCCTCCTTGGCTCAATTTCTGATTCTTCAGTGTGTTCTTTCTCCTTTAATAAAAGAGTAATACTCATTGATGCACCCCCACTATTTCTCAATTTAAATGGAAACTTGTCTTCATAGAAATCTGCATCAACTGATTCTACTATAACTCGTGCATTTAAATCAAAGAATCTGTAGGTTTTGCTATCAAGGCCATATCCTACAAATAGACACTCATAGGCTCGACTTGCAAGTTTAAGCCTCATAGGATTAGGAATTCGAACATAAGCTAGGCAACCACAAGATCTAAAATAGGAAGTATCAGGTTGTCTACACTTAAGTATCTCATAGGGAGTTATCATACTTCTAGATTTTAGTACTCTACTGAGCACATGAAAGACCGTTAGTATGATCTCCCCCCACCAGTGAGATGCAGCACCAGAGCCAAGTATAATGGAAGCCACTAACTCTGTAAGAGTCATATTCTTTCTTTCGGCTTTTCCATTCATTTCTAGTGAGTAAGGAGCAGTTCTCTCATATATAATCCCATGAGAGTCATAATATTTGGTAAATCGGTTTGATTCGTACTCTGTTCCTCTATCACTACAAAGTCTCTTGATTTTCGTCATGTACTGATTTTCAACTCTATTCGTAAATAACTTGAACATGTCAAATGTGTCACTTTTGTTTTTCATAAGATAAACAAAAGTATAATCAGAACAATCATCGATAAATGTGATAAAGTATCTCTCACCACTTCGAGTTAAAACTCCATCTAATTCACATATATCTGAATGAATTAGGTCCAGTGGTTCTGTATTTTTAATCACTACAGACTTGTGGGAAGTCTTTGTGATTTTTGCTTGACTGTAATATTCACATTTATCTAAATCAGAGGAAGACAACTTGGGAATTAATCCTAAGTTGAGTGATAAGACTCTCTAAGGAGAATTCCTTAGTCTTATGTCTTAGGATATTCTTGAAATCCTTCCAACTTGGCGGCAACTTGTCTATTATCACGGCTACTTGAAATTGTTCATCTAGTGGCATTCCCTCGGTGATGATCTCGTGTGCAATCTTCTATAGCTTATGTGACTATTCCTCTATAGACTTGTCGTCGGTCATTTGGAACTTGAGATAGCGACTTACCGCATACTTCTTGGCGCCAGCCTCCTCCGCATCATACTTCTTTTGTAGAGCTTCCCATATTTCTTTCGCACACTTATCCGAATTATAGTAATCGTACAAATTATCGGATAAGTCATTCAAGATAAAGTTCTTACACAGAAAATCATTTTCTAGCCATAATTCTATCTCCTTAGCCAGTTCAGTATTAACGGGAGCTATAATAGTAGAAGATTCAGTGCTAGTAGGAGCAATAGGCATAACAAGTTTTACAGTAGTTAACAAATAAGCAACTTTACACATCGTAAGGAAAAATAGCATTTTGTGTTTCCAACGCTTAAAGTTCACTCCCTCAAAAGGAAAAGGCTTATTAATATCAGAAGCTACATTACCAGAAAAATCAATGGTAGACATGACATACAGATATTTAATAATCGTACAATTCCGAAACGTCTTAAAATTGTTGGTAAAATATTTGTAGAAAATAGTTACATATATATTTTACAACTATTAAAATCTAAAAATCAGAACATGTGTACTGGATTTTTCTGGGATGAGTCACGGATCTCGCTCTCTTTAAGTCGTTTCGCGGATATGTCTAAATGTGCAAAACAATCACTTTTGTCACTCCGTCCCTAGGATAAAACAACCCAAAATATTTCCTTATGATAACCCTTTATACTAAGAAATTACCGGTCGAACTACACATCTTTAATAACTGCTCAAAAAAATAATAATAATGCAGGAAGGTGTACAAGTGTATGGATATGTATATGGGTGGCTGAGAAGAAAAGAAAAGTAGAGAACTCTTAGAAAAAGCACACCATGATCAGACTCTATATGCTACTTGTTGAACTCAATATTTTGGTTTTTGGTGTTGTGGGAAATGCAAAGACTTAGCCTCTATTTATAGGCCAAAGAGGAGCCTAAAAATTAAATGAGGCAATAAATAAAATGTACAAGACAAGCCTCCCACCAAGTTTGCTAGCATTAAAACTACCGTTATACATTGAACTTGGGCAAGAAATTTGAAATAAAAATCTCACCCATAAAGGCTGATTTGATTTGAAAATAAATGATTAAAAAATCATTTTTCTAATTATTATTTAAAATAATTCACACAAAAATCCACAGTTGTAGCTGATGCTAGTTCAGTTCTTCCTTGGTACGTTCCTATAACATACTAATAATGTTTCCCAAGCTTGTACATCTCTAACAGGCAAGTAATTGGAGTGCGAAACTGAATAAATAAACTTCAACTGAAATGGAAAGATCACTGATGCCTTATTACATTTACCCTCCCCTTCTTCCATAATACATTTACTTGTACCCGTGCGTAGACAATATGCTCCTATAAGATCCCATATAACGAACTTTGTCATTTGCCTTGCTACTGTTGATACACATCCAAAACGCATCAACCAATTTCTGACATGCTTCAAGGGAAAAGGCTGTCATTTCTTCGCAAAAATTGTGCATAATAGTTTTTAGACTAAACACAAGATGTTTATCAAGTGATAGATAAAGCACGAGTAGGATTTCATTTGGATTTTTGTTGCCTTCAAAAGACATATGCAATGCTGAAACATTGTTAAAGGAACTAGAAGTTCTGTATCTTGCATCCTAGCCACTATTTTTCATTTAATAATAATACAATACAATAATTGTTGAATATTTTTCCTCCATCTTTAGTTATTGATGATATGACAAGGATGTATAAATGCATCATTGGTTCTAAATTTAGAACCAAATATGCATTTATGCATATTTGCATCCAACTATAGCACTCCTTTGGAGTTGAGTATTTTTACATTTGATGTTATATTATAGCAATAGTACCAACTATAGCATTGCATTGGACTTACTCTTACAAATGAGTAGCTACCGGCTCTAACAAATAAAATGTCACTTTTATAAAAAAAAATTGTCCCAAAATATTTGTCACTCTCTTTTTTCAAACCAATTTTTTAAAGACTTTTCACAAATTACTCTAGTACTAGATTTAAACCCGTGCGAAGAACGGTTCTTATTTATACACATTTATTTATTAACTTAATACTAATATAAATATTTATTTATTAAGTTAATAATATAAATATTATTGATATGATTTAAATCTTTTGTTATATTTTTTAAAATAAATATTATATGTTAATATGTTGTTGATAAGATTCCACCATCAAATCTATATTTAAAATCTTTTTTAAATATGTTATTGATAAGAAATTTCCTGTATTTATTTTATATAAAACAAAACATGGAGATAGACATAATACAATTAGACCCCTGAAAAATTTCTTATCTCGCAACACAACATGAACACGTTATTTATGTAGTAAAAAACAAATACATATAATGAAACTTTACTCTGAATTGACTAGTAAGCATACTAAAAGAGAATACAGAATACAAAGTAGAGTAACACTATAGGGCAGAAGAGAAAATATATTACTTTTAGTTGGAGGGCACATTAGAATTTGCAACACTGTACATCTGCAACTCTATAGTTGTACAGTATTCATTTGTATACTGTGTAAAAATACGACACTCCTGATGTTAATCTACATATCTAAATTATCATATTACTAACATGATATAGATTAAGATAGATTTATATTGATAATGAAGGATTGAATTATTAAGTTGTGGTTTGTTACCGAAAGACATCGTGTCCTAGGGTTGCTACATTAACTGTCGTGTGTGTATATATATATTATATATATAATATATTTACATTCATGTTTTGCCCCTCCTAGAACTTAGCTGGTATTTTTTTTATGGTGCTGCAATCCTAGCCCTCCATTTCTAATATAAATCAATGGTTGATATTAAGGTACATAGTTACCCAAATTTTTGGTTCCCCACAGAGAAGCCCTTGACTCATTAGGGAACCATTATTTTTAGGTAACCAAAGAACTGTTGCTCAACCGTTGGATTGTATCTAATCCTATGACTGTGATTTATTTGGTTTTTTCAGTTTTAGTATACTAGAAAGGGTAATAAGGTCTTTTAATATTTACTTTAACCGTTAGATACATACTGATAAACGCTCACGTTCATGTATTGAAATTTACACGTGAATACTTGTTTCCATGCTATCTATTAATTATGTACGCAACAACTGAATCATATCACTAAGTTTGTTTATAGTTATGTATAATAATTTCACTTCATTGTTGTATTGTCTTCCTCCCAAATCAGATCATGCATAATGATGAAGGTATGCCTAAATTTCTTTTTAATATTATTTATGTTTCAAAAAGTATGTGATTTAATGGTGATTTTTACTTGTGTTTTTAATCTTAAACATTTCATTTTCCATAATTTGTGTGGTTTTAGGACTAATGTGATATTATTTTGAAGGTATTTATTTCAAAAAATTGATATTAGTATAATATGAATTATAAGTTTTCTTGGTGTCATTATGTTTTGAATTTTTCTGATTTCTTTAATATTTCTTTTTCTAATTATGTTTTTAATATTTTTCTTTTTTTATAATAATATTTTTTGTTCGTATAATGGCTTTTCCATGTAGTAGTAATTTAGGTTGTATAATGTATTGTTTTCAAGTTTATATTTCTCTTGATTTATATGTAATTATTGTTTAGACGTTGTTTATGGGGTTCGGAGTATAACATAGTATACACAATGCTATATAACATTTTCAGTTATAATGAATTGGTAACATGAGTATGTTGTATGAGTTGTTTAGATGTGTTCTATAGCATTGTGGTATGTACTATCGTGTTCTGCGAAAATCATCCATGCAGTAATTTTATGTGTGTATTATTCTATGTTATAGGTTGTTATAGTGTTTTTTTATGAGGAACTACCCTACAATAATGTTATACTATTTTCGTACGTACTTAGATTGGAAATAGTTATATTTAACACAAATGTACTGTTGGGTTCCGAGGCATAAAACGCAGCGGATTAAACGTAAATATAACGAAAAATTTCGGAACCCTAAACGCAGGATCATGTATAAGCGGACTGATTATTGTGAAACGGAATCATACCTTTACTTGGTCTTGACTTTCACGAACTCAACGGAGATCCTAGCTTTCACGACTTGTGTCTTCTTCTCGAAAACACCTCTATGGTATCCACACGAGCACCTTCAAGAACGTCTCACGATCTTGATTACTGTGAGTTACAGTCTTATGGATTAGGTTTTGATTATTTTGTCTTAATAATAAGTGTAAATTAAATTAGCATTAGGAAGTTACTAATTAATATAGTAATCCTCCCTTAGGTTATTCGAAGTGACAGTCAACGAGAAGAAAGTCAAATTGGGTCAAACTGCTTTTATAAACAAAACCAAATGATTTTATCTCTACATATATTTAGATAAGATTTATCAAAATAATGATAAGATCAAATCTAAGTTATATATGTTATATTTTGAGGCTTATACTGAAGATGAACAAATACAGTATTTTAACACTGCTTTTACGAAACAGAAAATGTGTTATCTATTCAAAAGAGTGTTTGTTTTAAAGGTTTTCAAGGGAATATATTTTTAATATATTCTATAAATATATTTGTTCAATTTATCTTCAACAAAGTCCTGCCTAGATATAAAATACAGATTTTATCCCTAAAACCCTGAATTGTCCTAATTCTTTGGATAATTTGTATTTTAATTCAAATTAAATATTCCTTGGACTTCATAGTCATTATTATTTTAGGAATATTATATTTGAATATGTTTTGGGTCAAAACTTTAGTCCAAACGTTGACAAGTTCCGACAAATGGCTATCGAGTATTGTTTCGGGCTATAGGGACAACAAAACGATCTTTTTCTCAAAGTAGTATCTACACATGTCCAAATGACTTGAAACTTGGGGAATGTCATTAGAATATTGAAAAAGAATTTTAGGAATTTTTTCATAATTTTTGGGTGACTTTTATTTTTGGCCTGTATTCCCGATTTCGGGATTGTTTGTTCGGTCAATTAAAAGTCAATGAAGGTCAACTCCAAATTGAGTAGGATTTTGACCACGACCTATTGGGATCATTCCCAGATGGTTCCCAAATTTTCATAATTTTTGGGGCATATTTTGAAAAACGTCATATTTCCAGCGTATCGTTCGATATCGCGTTTATTCGCTTAAATAATTTACTGAATGAGGCTAGCACGTTTTTCTAGGCAACCATGTGGGTAAATACAGCTGGGGGGACAACACTTTTCAGTTATGTACCTTACCTTATCACATGCCAAGCCTTGTCCCCTTGTCCCCTAATTAAATAAATCAAAAATGCTCATTTTTGGCCTATAAATAAAGCCCTCCCCCCACACCATTTCTCAAGCCTTTTAGTGCCAAGTATATGCTGCAAATTTCTCTCCCAAGAAGCTCTCAAGATCAGTAGCTTTTCATCTCCAAGAGTTCTTGCCCTTTAAGCTTAGTTCTTACATAGATCTTACCCCTTTCAAGCTTAAACACCCATATACTTGCACTTTAAACACACCAACCATACAAGTCCCTTTAGGCTACCCAAAGACCATATATCTACTGCCCTTAGATTTGTTTAGTTGCCCCCAAAGTTATACCAAAAGTTCACTTTCCGGCGACTTTCCGGCGACTTTTTCCGGCGACTACTTTTTGTGTGTTTTGGCTTCAAAATTGGCTTTTTCTCTTGATTTCTCTCTAGATCTCAAGGGTTACAAGTTGATTCCATTTTTATGTGTTAGTACACATATTAGGCAGATTATAAATAGATTTGTGCTTGCTTGGTCTGTTTGTTAGATCTATTCTATAGTTAGCCTTGTCTACGATTTATATAGTTACGTGCTTTAATTGTTTGTTTGGTGTCTTCTATATAAATTGTGGTAACCGTTGGAAGAGCTTGACCTTGATTTCTTGCTCTTCACAACAAAGTTGTTTATATCCTCGGTGTAGGCTTCCGGGATTAATAACGACTCTAAGTTACTTAAGTTCCGAGTAGAGACCGATTTGTATAAATCTCATAAAGAGATATAAGCAAAAGGACTCCTTGTTGAATTTGGTAATTAAACTAGCTTCTATTCCAAGTTGAGACCTACTTGTATAAGTCTTATTTAGAGACATAAACAAAAGGACTCCTTGTTGATAAGTTGCAAGTTAACTCATTTTATTTCCGAGTTGAGATTCCATTCGTATAAGTCTAAATTATTAGACATAAACGAACTTCTCCTTGTTTGAAATAAATAGAGTATTAATCTCACTTAATTCCGAGTCGAGACCAATTTGTATAAGTCAAGGTACGACAAAAACAAAAAGGACTCCTTGTGGAACAATTAAGTGAAAGAAACTAACTTATATTCCGAGATAAAAATACTCGTATAAATCTCAATTAGAGATATAAACGAAGCTTTCTCTCGTAGAATATTTGTCAAGTTTAAACTCACCTTAATTCCGAGTTGAGACCAATTTGTATAAGTCGAGGTACGACATAAACAAAAGGACTCCTTGTTGAATTATTCGTGAAAGAAACGAACTTATATTCCGAGTTATACTCTTTCGTATAAATCTCACTTAGAGATATAAACAAAGCAAACTCGTAGAATATTTGTAAGTTTATTCTTTAACTTCGAACACCGAGTTAAGGGTTATTTGTATAAGTCGATGTACGACGTAAACAAACCTAACTTGTTGAGTTCTTGAAGTTAATCCAACTTTGATTCCGAGTTAGATACTATTCGTATAAGTCGAGGTACGACATAAACGAAACATCCTCGTTGAATCTTAGTGGTATATCCGGTGTTTGTTTAAAGGTCATAGTTTAGTTGTTTTAATTTCCAAGACCTTATAAAACAACCCACTCTTAAAACGTTCTTGATCTTATTCAAGTCACAATATATTTGGCTTAGTTATTTTCAGCCTTATATATCCTATATATATTATATATTTAATTTAAGTGCTTGCATTCATACGCTTTACATAACGCTCTTTACTTTAGCATACGCACTTAATTTACTGCATACACGTTCACACACAACGTGTGGTTCGTCCTTCTCACGAAGCGACTTACCCCGACTCACATTTATATATTCTGTTGCTTCGGCTATATTATATATATCTGTTTGTTTCCGGTCTAGTACAGTAATATACTAGTCCACCAATCTTCTTTTCTAAAACAGGGATTATAAAGTCGTAGTACTGGTTGTCTAGACTTTGTTAGTGAGGTGAAGTGAAGTGAGGTGATCCTTGTTCTAAGACCCAAGTCCTAGGCACGCCGACGGGAAGTTGGGTGTCTCTGCACCGTGAGGAAAAGGAAAGATCCAAGACCTAAGATCTAAGATCCAAGACCTACAGAGGGTTAGAGGAACGTAGTCTACGCAGGGTTGTAATTTATTTTTCTTACTTGTATTTGAGGAGGTAACGGGAAGTTACGCTCCAAGATAAACTTGTAAGGGTTCTACTTAGATTGTGAGGAGGTAGCGGGGAGTTACGCTCCAAGATTAGTCTAGTAGGGTTTGCTATTGTATTTTGAGGGGTTAACGGGGAGTTAAGGTTCGAGATAAATACATAGTGGTTGTAACAGGCTTCTCCGCCACTATAAGGAGTGAATCTTTTTATAGTGGGAAAATCTCGAGTTCAGGGAGGGACTCGGGGACTGGACTAGGGGTGAGCGGATCCGTTAGGGGATTGCGCCATCGCAAACCAGGATAAAAATCTTGTGTGTGGTGCTATATTTCTTTACTCTCTTTTAATTTCCGCACTTGATTTACTAGTTGACTAGTAACATTTTTAAAAGAGAAGAGAAAATTTTAAAACGCCAAGCTCTAATTTTTAAAAGGGTATTAAGCTATTCAACCCCCCCTTCTAGCTAATACCCCATCCTTCAGGACCTAACAATTACGGAATGGATGTACTAGCCTCCTTTGATGATTTCGAATTCTGCCTTTGCTCTCTGCCTTTGCTGCCGCTAGGGTTTTGTTTTTTTTTCAAAACGTAATCCTTATTAACCCTACATTATCTATTTATAATGGTTGGTTAATAGGCCCATAATAGCAACCCATAACAGCAAAGCCTAACCCATGTAGGTTTAGGATTAAATAATAAAACCGAATTTTATTATTTAATTAATAACTAAGTCACACTTAATTATTAATGGCAGAATTCAAATTCGAATTTATATTATTTCAATTAATTAAGTCTCACTTAATTAATATAATAAAATTCAAATAATCATCAATTAATTTAAATCTATAATTTAAATTAATTATTCCTTTAAGTACTCTATGTGTGTGACCCTATAGGCTATTATTTAATTAGCAATAATTTTATTCTCCAATAAAATTATAAACAATGAGCGGTATCTAGTAATACATCATTGCTACCCAATTAAATAATAATTAAATCGTGATTCGATAAAACCTTTCGTGATTAATGTTTCAGTGTAATATAATCCCTTTAACCATATATATTATAGATTAAACTCGAGGCATGTATTTAGTCATCCTCTTCAACATTTAATCCGGATTTACTTGATCCATGAGTAGACTATGAAAACAAATCATTATTTGAGCACGACCATACATTTTATAGTCTCACTCAATCAAGAGGCCAATAATATCTCTCCTAATTATAGGAGGGTTAAATCCTTTATCTATCATTCATATTTCTCATACGACTCATGATATACCCGATGTCCACTTTTATCATCACCCGGTCAAAGGTAACTTTTAATGTAGTCAAAGTATATTAATCCTCGTATAGAAATATAATGATCTCAAGTCAAAGGATCATTACATCATTATCACTATGAGTCTTTCTTATGACTTTATTAAACATGAAGAATCTCATTGTGGGTCTGTCCAGTATCATGTACTCCTACATGTACCTATGTATTGACTTTAGTATCCCCATACTTATAACCAATGAGATGTGGTTATCAGTCAAACAACATACTAGTCTATTTATGTATTATTATTGTCCTATAATAATAATACTCGACTAGGGACATTTAAGAATATGATATATTATATAATCTCAAGTTCAAGTCATGTACTAAACTATACAATGTGTATCATGATTCTAAGGACATTTATTATGCTAATAAATATATCACAGTAATTAAAGTCATAATAAATACATTTACTGAATAATCAATTGACATAAAGGTTTATCAAAATAAATATTGTATTGCCTCTAGGGCACCTACACCAACATGTACTTTATCTTTAATTGAAAAGTATTATTGGTATGTTATGTACCAATATATTTTGTATTAGTATGTTCTATACTAATGTGTTCTGTACTAGTTTTCCCTGCTAGTAGTATATATTATTAATTGGCATTGTTTGTAATAAAATGTCTTTACACTATGCTACTTATATATTTTAGTATGTTGTATATCTTACTTCAGCAAAATTACATAACAATTATTATATTGTTAAATTTCTGATTTATTGCAACCACTACATCCTATGTTCGTACTGTAGTTTCTCAACCACGAGATTATTTCAATGATGATATAGAAGAACCTCATCAATCTCAAGATGATTTTAATGATAATGAAGTAGATAATGACCAATTAGAAGATGATTTTAATGATTATGAAGTTGAAACCAATTTCACCTACTTCAAATCTCCGGGGGAGAGAATATTGGACCCTAAATGTGATGAATAATTTAAGCCTCATGATAATCAATTTTTCAAATCTGTAGATCATGCATATTTGTTTTACAAAGAATACGGGCGTCATTGTGGTTTTGATGTTCGGAAGAATGAACAAAAGATAGATAAACATGGTAACCTCAAACTCAAATATATAAGGTGTAGCAGAGCTAGTGGAGAATCAAGTTCCATAAATTCTTAGAATCTACATGTGATTTGATGATAACATTAATCTTAGAATCATATAAATTTAGTTTGATGTAACTGATCAATTGATATGAAAGTTATAAATATCAATTGATCAGGAAACCATTTATCAGTTGAAGTGTTTATATGAATCAACTGATAATTTGGATTGTAGCATCGGTGTACTTAGTCTAGTTCAATCGATAAGGTGTAAATCAATTGATATTTTGTTCATCAAATTGATGTTGGAGTCGATTGATATAGATCATCAATTGATGTGTGAATTAAACTGTTAAATTGTAATTATGTGAAGACAGGAAATTACACAAGTGAAGGATGATCAATTGATATTGAAGCATCGATGGATGAGGGATCAATTGAAGAAGCCAAGTCAAGCATTGAAGACCATCAACTGATGTGAAGACCCATCGATTGATATATCGATTGATAACATCTATCAATCGATAAGTCATCTTTTATCAATCAATGGATATAAAGATCAATCGAAGAAGAACATCAGTTGATGGATTAAAAGATGGATCAATTGATATGCTTAACAGCAAACTATCAATTGAGTGTGACAACACACAGAAAGAAAATCTGCTGAAGATCCAGAGAACAAAAGCACACCTATGGAAGACAGTCTAGAATGACTGTGAAGACTCAATCAGAAGCTGTCTTTTTAAACCTTTTTTTAAAAGAAATAGGTAGAAGAAAGGCAGGTAGAAACAATCCTAGATTAGGCATTGTAAAAGTACACTTGTGTTATATAAAACAAGTGTAGCAGCATTTTTAGAAAAGAAGTTAGACAAATTCAAGAATCAACTGTTCAAGCTTGAGAGCACATTTGTAAGAACAGTTGATTCGTTTTCTAATCTTGTAAAAACGCAGCTAGGTTTCTTTTAACCTAGAAAATTGAGCAAAAATATACACTGATGGAGAAATCAATCCATCAGTAATTTTAAAACTCTTTGCTTAATTTACTTTTCAGTCTTAAATTGTTCCAACATATTCTCACTAAGTCAAATCCTCAAGAACAAATATTATAACATATGAAAAAGTTTTAATATTTGTATTCAACCCCCCTTCTACAAATATTGACATTGTTCTTAAGGAATAACAATTGGTATCAGAGCAGGCTTTCAACATACAGAAAGTTTAAAGATCAAGAACAGTCAATATGGGCCAAAAAGATTCAGGTGTAAAGATTCCAATGTTGGAAAAGGATGAATACTTTCTATGGAAGGTAAAAATGCATCTGCATCTTCTTTCTCTAGATCCTTCTTATATTCACTGCATAGAGAAAGGTCCTCACATTCCCATGAAGCTAGTTACAGGAGTAAACCCAGATGGAACTCCTACAGTTGATAGACATATTCCAAAACTTATTTCTGAATTCACAGAAGAGGATGAAAAAGAAGTACTGAAAGACAAGAAGACCATGAACATTCTGTTTAATGGTCTAGATAAAGATATGTTTGATAATGTGATAAACTGTACTTCATCAAAAGAAGTGTGGGACACTCTTCAAACTCTGTGTGAAGGAACTGGACAAGTTAGGAAAAACAAGATGCAACTCTTAATTCAAAAATATGAATCATTTCATTTTAAGAGTGGTGAAGCCATCAATGATACCTATAGCAGATTCCAAAAGTTGTTGAATGGTCTAAAGTTATATGGTAGGGTTTATGCAATAGAAGATACAAAACTCAAATTTCTAAGATCTCTTCCAAAGGAATGGAAGGCAATGACTGTCTCTATTAGACAATCTCAAGACTTCAAAGATTATACTCTAGAGAAACTATATGGTATTCTCAAAACATATGAACTGGAGATTCAACAAGATGAAGAGATTGAGAAGAATCAAAGAAATGAGAAAACTGTGGCTTTGATGGTCAATGGGAATGAAGACAAGAAAGAAAAGAAAAATACTGGTTGTGCAGAAGAAGTCATGATGGTGGCTAATGATGCTGATGAAGAATCATCCAAGGGAAAAGGAAAGACCAAATGTGAGGAAAATGAAACATGTTCACAGGATGATTTGGATGAGATTGATGAGCACCTTGTATTTTTGTCAAGGAAGTTTTCAAAGCTAAAATTCAAGAGGAATCCAAATGCTCAAAGGCCTGGATCCCAGTTTAGAAACAACAATCAAAATAAAAATTTGGTTGATAGATCTAAATTCAGATGTTTTAACTGTGGATTGGCTGGTCATTTCTCAAGTGAGTGTAGGAAGCCAAAGCAAGAAAAGGCAAAGACATATGAGGGTATTGATTATAAAAAGAAATACTTTGACCTTTTAAAACAGAAAGAAAAGGCTTTTGTCACTGAAGAGAAGGACTGGGCTGCTAAGGACAGTGATTCTGAAGAATATATCAATCTAGCTCTAATGGCCAACCATGAGGATGAAGAAACTAGTTCAGCATCCAATCAGGTACTAGCTACAAACTTTTCTGAGCTTTCAGCTGATGAATGCAATAGTACTATTAATGAAATGTCCAATGAATTGTACAATTTGCATGTCACACTAAAATCTTTAAACAAAGAAAATCTCAAGTTAAAGAGCACCATTGATGCCTTAACTGAGAGGAATGTTTTTCTTGAAAATGAACTTGTCTGTTTAGAAAGATTTAAGCAGGAAAGAAAGGATTCTAGGAATGAACTAGTAAACAGTTTGAAAAGAGAAGAATTGTTGAAAGACCAATTGGCTGATGAAATAGAAACCATTAGCAAATGGAATAGATCTACTAAAACTGCCAAACAAATTATTGATGTTCCGGGTGTAGATACTCTAGGAGATCTTCCCAAATCAATAGGCAAGCCATTAGCTGATACTTCAATGGATAAAGATCAATCGAATGTTAATCCCTCATCAACTGATAAGGATTATCAATCGATTGATGCTGAATCAATTGATAAGCATCCATCGACAAGTGAATCTTCAATGGCTAATAAAAAGAACAAATTTAGCACTCCTATCAAATTTGTTAAGGAAACCAAAAATCAAGTTGAGACTGAGAATGAGAAGGTTAACATAGATAGCTTATCTAAGAATCAATTAAAAGTAAAACTAGAGAAGATTGCACCTGTGGAAACTACTCAATCTAAATCTGAGAAAAAGACGAAGAATATGAATGGGAAAGTAGGCATTAATAAGCACAACAATTACTCTCCTGATATGTATGCACCTAGAAAGGTTTGTGCTAAGTGTGGTAGTGTAAATCATTTGTCAATGCAATGCAAGAATGAAAAGAAGAATAAGTCTTCAAATGATTTAAATACACATGCTATGTCTTCAAATGCCATGCTTCTTAATCCTATGCTCATGAGTGCCATGTCTTCTAATTTGGTTGCGCCTAATGTTCATATGCCTTATGCACAAGTTCCATACATGTATAATCCCTTCTTTGCATATCCTAATCTGAACATGCCAAGTATGCCATGGAACATGCCTAATATAAATGATGAAATTCATGGAAATTCTTCCATGAGTTCCAATGTGTCAAAGCCCCAAAAGTCAACTCCCAAAGTTAAAGTGGATTTAAACCCACTAAAACAAAAGGAACCTAAGTTGACAACAGGGGCTCAGGCTGCAACTAATAAAAGAGGACCCAAGGCAACTTGGGTACCAAAAATAACTTGATTGTTTTATAGGCGTGCAGGGAAACAGGAAGAAAAATCTCTGGTATTTGGATAGTGGATGTTCAAGGCACATGATTGGAGATTTGTCCCTGCTCACAAAGTAAGTGAAAAAGGCTGGCCCAGGAGTTACTTTTGGAGATGACAGCAAAGGTTTTACCCTGGGATATGGCTCAATTATAAAAGAAAATGTTATCATTGAAAATGTAGCACTAGTTGATGGATTGAAGCACAATCTGCTCAGTATCAGTCAACTGTGTGATATTGTTAATGGTGTGTGGTTTACAACTGGATCATGCATCATAGCCAATAAAGAATCTGGTGATATTCTCTTAACTGGAGAAAGGAAAGAAAATGTCTATGTGGCTGATTTTCTCTCTGTAAAGACAAATTCTATGACATGTTTACTAAGTAAAGCCAATACAGATGAAAGTTGGACTTGGCACAAGAAGCTAGCCCATTTGAATTTCAAGGCCATGAATCAATTGGTTAGGAGGAATTTGGTTAGAGGCATCCCACAGATGGAATTCACCAAGGATGGACTGTGTGATGCCTGTCAAAAAGGAAAACAAATAAAAGCATCATTCAAGTCAAAGTCTGAATCATCAATTGATAAGCCTCTGGAATTATTGCACATAGATTTATTTGGTCCAGTCAACATCATGTCAATTGCCAAAAAGAAATATTCCTTAGTAATTGTGGATGACTTCACAAGATTTTCATGGGTATATTTCTTATTCTATAAGGATGAGGCAAGCAAATTAATTATCAACCATGTGAAGAATGTTGACAATGGCACTGAATGGAAGGTCAAGAAACTTAGAAGTGATAATGGTACTGAATTCAAGAATTCAACCATGAAAGAATTCTGTGAAGAAAAAGGTATCACTCATCATTTCTCTGCACCAAGGACTCCACAGCAAAATGGAGTAGTTGAAAGGAAAAATAGGACCTTGATTGAAGCTGCTAGAACTATGTTAGAAGAAGCTAAACTACCTACATACTTCTGGGCAAAAGCAATTAATACTGCTTGTTACATTCAAAATATTTCCAAGGTCAATAAACTTCAAGGCAAAACACCATATCAATTGATGAAGAAAGACAAGAAACCAACAGTTAATTTTCTTCATGTCTTTGGCTGCAAATGCTTTGTACTGAGAAATCAAGGTGAAAATCTAGGAAAATTTGAAGCCAAAGCTGATGAAGCTATATTTGTTGGATATGGAATAACAACCAAAGCATACAGAGTCTACAACCTTAGATTACACATTGTTAAGGAATCTATGCATGTAGTCTTTGATGACAAGAAAATTCAAGGGTTGCTTGATGAAGGATTTCATGATCTATTGCGTTTTGAAAATGAATCCTCAAGTAATATTGAAGATAGTGATGATGATGAGGAAATTACAAGTATACAAGTTCCTAGAATCCTCCCATCAATTGATGTCATTGCTTCAACAGATAACTTATCAGTTGACAATCATCAATCGACTGATAATACATCAATTGATAATCATTCGATGGATAACAACTCTGCTCAACAATCTTCAAATAGAGTGTCCATCACAGGGGGAGGGTTCTCAAATAGTCATTCACTTCACAGTGATCATAACACTTCCAATGATCATGAAGCATCATCTTCAAGGACAAACTTACCATCTCAAAGGAAATGGACAAAAAGTCATCCCTTTGACCTATTATTGGAAATGCAAATGATGGTGTCAAAACTAGAAGTGCAACTCAAAATGAATGCTTGTATAGTAGCTTTCTGTCACAAGAAGAACCAAAAAGGATTGAAGAAGCCTTGAATGATCCTGATTGGATAAATGCTATACAAGAAGAGTTGAATCAGTTTGAAAGAAACAAGGTGTGGAAGCTGATGCCCAAACCAAAGAACAACTCTATCATTGGTACAAAATGGGTATTCAGAAACAAAATGGATGAATCTGGTACAGTGACAAGAAATAAGGCAAGATTAGTGACAAAGGGCTATTCACAAGAAGAAGGCATAGATTTTGATGAAACATTTGCACCAGTTGCAAGGTTGGAAGCAATCAGAATCTTTTTAGCATTTGCTGCTCATGCAAATTTCAAAGTATATCAGATGGATGTAAAAAGTGCTTTTCTCAATGGAGAACTAGAAGAAGAAGTATATGTAGAACAACCTCCTGGTTTTATTGATCCTGTTCATCCCGGATTTGTATACTATCTTCTCAAGGCACTTTATGGATTAAAACAAGCACCTAGAGCCTGGTATGACACTCTGTCTAAATTCCTGATTGAGAATTACTTCACTAGAGGTACTGTTGATAAAACTCTCTTTCATAGAAATGTAAATGGCTCAATGATTCTTGTTCAAATCTATGTAGATGATATTATCTTTGGCTCAACTAATGAAAAAGTTTGTAAAAAGTTTGCTAAGTTGATGCAGAGTAAATATGAAATGAGCATGATGGGAGAACTAACCTACTTTCTTGGCTTGCAAATCAAACAAGTTAAAGATGGTATTTTCATAAATCAAACCAAATATATTTCTGATTTATTAAAGAGATTTGATTTAAATGAATGTTCCTCTACAAAAACTCCCATGGCCACTGTAACTAAACTTGAATTAAACACTAAGGAAGCAATAGTGGACATTTCAAGTTATAGAGACATGGTTGGCTCATTACTTTATTTAACTGCAAGTAGGCCAGATATAATGTTTGCTACATGTCTTTGTGCTAGGTTTCAAGCTGATCCTAGAGAATCTCATTTGATTGCAATAAAAAGAATATTCAGATATCTCAAAGGAACTCCAAATCTTGGAATTTGGTATCCTAGAGATTCTGGATTTGATCTAATTGGCTATTCAGATGCAGACTATGCAGGCTGCAGAATTGACAGAAAAAGTACAACAGGCTCCTGTCAATTTCTAGGAAATAAGCTTGTGTCATGGTTTAGCAAAAAGCAGAATTCGGTTTCTACATCTACTGCAGAGGCTGAGTACATTGCAGCTGGAAGTTGCTGTGCACAAATATTATGGATGAGGAATCAACTACTTGACTATGGGTTCAACTTGAATAAGATTCCTATTTTCTGTGACAATACAAGTGCCATTGCTATAACAGAAAATCCTGTGGAACATTCCAGAACCAAGCATATTGACATAAGGTATCACTTCATTAGGGAACATGTAATGAATGGTACAGTTGAATTACATTTTGTCCCTAGTGAAAGACAACTTGCAGACATTTTTACCAAACCATTAGATGAATCTACTTTCAATAGATTGGTGTTAGGAATCTACATGTGATTTGATGATAACATTAATCTTAGAATCATAGAAATTTTATTTGTTGTAACTGATCAATTGATATGAAAGTTATAAATATCAATTGATCAGGAAACCATTTATCAGTTGAAGTGTTTATATGAATCAACTGATAATTTGGATTGTAGCATAGGTGTACTTAGTCTATTTTAATCGATAAGGTGTAAATCAATTGATATTTTGTTCATCAATTGATGTTAGAGTCGATTGATATAGATCATCAATTGATGTGTAAATTAAACTGTCAAATTGTAATTATGAGAAGACAGGAAATTGCACAAGTGAAGGATGATCAATTGATATTGAAGCATCGATGGATGAAGGATCAATCGAAGAAGCCAAGCCAAGGATTGAAGACCATCAACTGATGTGAAGACCCATCGACTAATATATCGATTGTCTATCAATCGATAAGACATCTTTTATCAATCGATGGATATAAAGATCAATCGAAGAAGTACATCAGTTGATGGATTAAAGAATGGATCAATTGATATGCTTAACAGCAAATTATCAATTGAGTGTGACAACACAGAAAGAATATCTGTTGAAGATCCAGAGAACAAAAGCAAACCTATGGAAGACAGTCTAGAGTGACTGTGAAGACTCAATCAGAAGCTGTCTTTCAAACCTTTTTGTAAAATAGAAAAAGGTAAAAGGAAGGCAGGTAGAAACAATCCTAGAATAGGAATTGTAAAAGAACACTTGTGGTATATAAACAAGTGTAGTAGCATTATTAGAAAACATACAAGTTAGACATATTTCTTAATCAACTGTTCAAGCTTGAGAGCACATGTGTAAGAACAGTTGATTTGTTTTCTAATCTTGTAAACGCAGCTAGGTTTCTTCTAACCTAGGAGCATTGAGCAAAAATATATATTGATGGAAAAACCAATCCATCAATAATTTTAAATCTCTTTGTTCAGTTTTATTTTTCAGCATTAATTTGTTCGAACTTATTCTCTTATTCTATCAAACATCAAGAACAAATATTAGAACACGCAAAAAGTTTTAATATTTGTATTCAACCCCCCCCCCTTCTACAAGTATTGACATTGTTGTTCGCACTTTATTCACGCAAGAGAACGTGGTCACAAGTAATACAGAAATAAGTAGGATTCGTTCCCACAGAGACTCGACTTGCTTACGTTTAGTTCACTTATACACCAGAGTATGATTAACTACCACTGCTAAGAAAATAACAATTGGAGTTTGATTAAACTAATGATTAAAACTTAAAGAATTACTTATATTAAATAAACATGGGATTTTAACTTCATAATCTATCTCATCTAGAATCTTATGTCTTTTCAACCTAGCATGTGAAAGTGATGATAACTGATCAGACCCTCTAAACTGATAAACGCCAACTTTCGTTGTACGCATACCATCCTAATGAACATCCACAATTGATAGAAGTCAAATAGTCAACCACTACGATTAGTCCCTATATGTCTATAGAGATTGAAAACATAATGGCTTAAGCACAAGTATCCATAAAATCACATAGTCAGTGCAAGACGGTTAGAATTACACCACAAATTAATACATGCTCTTAACACGCAAAAACCTATGCTAGCATGGCATGTTCTAAACCCTAGATCCACTTTCGCATTCACGAGGATTTAACAAACAATCATAAATGTTCGCGACGAATTTACAACGAATAAGCTTAACCATACTAGGATATCCATAACAATCACATACTTTGGCATAAAGACAATCAATATCTAGAATCGATAGAAAAATCCATTAAAATCCCATGACAACGATTAGCCCATAATTGGACTAGCCGCCATCATGGGTTCATATGAAAACATAGTAGATAAACAATTAAACATAAAAGACTGATATTAAATTGCAATAGTAAAAGAAACAACCGATAATCCACGTGATAAAAATTACAAAAGAAAAATAGCTTGACGGCTCACAAAGTACTCTGTCCTCTTGTATGATAATAAAAACCCTACTTGCTTAATTAATTTCCTAGATAATGACAATAATAATAATCCTTATGTTTTTATACTAGGTTACATAAAAACAATGATTCATGGGCTTGCTGCTTTCTGGGCTTCGAAACGGACCAACTGCAGAAAAATCAGCAACTGGAATCGGCTGGAAGGGCGGGCGCGCCTCATTAATGGAGCGCGGGGGCGCCTTTAACGGGGTGGGCGTGCCTGACTATTCTGCTCGGAATTGCTTTTCTTTGCTCCTTGCCTCTTTAGCGCGTCGCCTTGCTTTCTCTTTGCTTCAACTCAAGCCTTGACCCTTCTCCCTTGAATTCCTAGCTCATGCACCACCAATTTATGCAATTAATTATCAATTCTGCTCCGCCTGGGAATCTGCACACCAAAAACATAAAACACATCAAAAGACACTAAATACTTGGGTACTAGCGATCAATTTAAGCCAATTTGGAACGTATATAGTGGACAAAAAAGTCCACTAACACACCCCCAAACTTAAACCGATGCTTGTCCCCAAGCATAAACAGACTCTAAACAGTCTAGTGCAATGCAATGCATGAATGCAACTACTATGAAATGCAAGGACCCCCTCGAACTCACCAACCATTTGACAACCCAAAGTCTCAAAGAGATGTGATACATCCGAACAGAGCTCGACCAAGTCCCCTTATACCGATACTACATGAACAGAAACGTGGGTGTGTGCGATGCTCATCAAATATACTCTGACACTAGATCAAAATCATACCTATTTTTCGCCAAGACAATCACCTGCTTATAAACAGAATGAGTGGTAAACACTTCATAAGATACAAACACCGCCGTCATTCATTTGAGTTAAACAGGGAATCACACTTTATTGCTAAACCACCACTACGACACATAACACAATACATAGGCTTATTTAACCGTGCAATGGATGAGACCCCTAAAGGCTTATACAATAATACCCATGTAGCGAGCGTTAGGTTAGTGGATCCCAGACTATAAAAAGTCTTAGGTCACTAGGCACAAAGTCCCCTCGAACTTAATTGCCCGAGTATTAAAGAGCTCATCCTGGTTAATTTTGCTTCAAATTATTCACATGACTCTTTTTTTTTCTTTTTCTTTTTTTTCTTTTTTCTTTTTTAAAACATAATCTGGAATGAGAATTCTCAATTCCAACCCTAGACTACTCATAAAAATATGAGCCGGCTACTAGCCATTTGACACCTAGCCATACTTAACAATCATTAACAACTAGCATGCATCCCTGGTTTTCCCCAAACTTAAACTTTAGTATCTTTACATTATCAAGGGAATAACAAACATTCTAGATATAAACAGGCGATTAAATCTAAAACAACTAAACAGGCATGACTCAAACTAGCCCAGAAGCAACCGATGAGACTGTGTAAATAATGTGCTTCTGAAACATGCAAATCAATTTCATAAAAACTGTAAATCATCCCTCTGCTCATCAATACCACACTCAAATTGACATCGACTTATCAATCAGAATTAGCTCGTCCTAAGGGATCATGAAATATGCATGCTATGAAATGCAACTAAAATGGATTCATATGATAGCCAGAACAAAAATTTTCAAACAAAATGCTCTATATGGACAATTAAAACAAAATGCATGACAAAACTACAACTACATGTCCTATATGCATCTAACTACAATCTCCATTTCCCACCCCCAAATTTTAAAATATTCAGTGTCCCCATTGAAGGCAAGAAACGAAGAAAGTGTGCAGAAATACCTCAATCCTCAGCAGAGTCACCCTCCTCGGGTGAATCCGGTGGTGGATACACGGTGCCAGCCCCATAAACAGGCCAATCGACCTGTACACCTGTAGCCAGAAAAGCTGCACCAAGAGCCTGAGTCAGGTCAGCAGCAAAACGGCTCTGTCTATCATCAACTGCGTCCATCCGCCGAGCCAACCTCCGAAAATGAGCCTCACCCATACCAGCACTAGCCACAGCTGGCGGTGCCCTAGAAGATCCAGCCCTAGCCTCCCTCTGCTGTCTAGGTGGCGCGTCACCACCCACAATATATCCTAAGCCTCTGGGATGCGGTACACCACCGTCCCATTCAGGTAGTCGAGCTATCGCCGCCGTGTCAATGGCACTCGCAGGAAGTTGCAACTGTTCCTCCGCCGGCCAGTGAATACCCACATCAACACACAGACGAACAACCACTGAGCCATACGGAATTGCGCCAGTGGTACTCCCCTGCAAGAATCGGATCATGTGCCTGTGGATAAGGGAGCCTAGGTCAATGTATCGCCCGCTGAGAATACCCCACAACAAAATAGCCCGATCCACTGTCACCTCATGAGTGTGCGACGATGGCACAATGTTAGCACACAAAAACAGGTTCCAGGCCTTAGCATATGGGTTCAAGGCCATGGCGGAGAAGGTGACTGGCTCAGTAGAGCCTGCCCTGCGCTTCCAAGTAGTGCCTGGAACTGTCATATCCCGCAGAATGGCCTCAAGATCAACCTCCCCACGGGTCTTCAACCCAAAATCTTCCACCCCCTCTTGCGGTGCAGGCAAATTCAAAACCCTAGTGATAGCGGCAGGAGTATAATCCACAACATACCCTCGAACTGCAGAATACCCATTCTTCTCCTGCTTGGCATTGGCATAGAACTCCCTAACGATACTCAATGGTATCGCCTCCGCAGCCTCACACACGGTCTCCCAACCGCGCTCACTAACCATCGCGATTAGAGACCCATCAAGAACACCCGGAATAAATCCCCTTTCCTTGACCACAGATTTGGTCATCAAGCGTGTAAACTCAATTTGGGCCTCCGGTGAATTGAATTGGGGCACAACTCCCCCACTCGAAGAAGAACTTGATGTCCCTGAGCGCCTAGATCGCTTGGGTGCCATGGATTGAGTGTAGATTTGTGAAGAGAGGAGATGAGGTGCGTGTATAGTTGTGTGTATATGTGAGAATGCAAGAAGTGAAGTAAGTAAGATGCTAGGGTTAGGGTTTGTCAAAGCCTTTATAAACAAGTGAGATTGGGCTGGGTAGGGCCAAAAACTAATAAAAAGGTAAAAAAGATTCTTAATTTTCGATTTTTGGAATTTTTAAACTAAAATTTTTTTCTTGAACCGCGCCCAGGCGCGCCCGCGCCTCTAGGAGCGCGCCCGCCCCGGGTGCTTCTGTCCATTTTCTGATTTTTCAATTTTTTTTGTTTTTTGTTTTTTTTTTGTTTTTTTCCGAGAATAAAAAAATACCATTCAAGCCGTAGGTTGCCTCCCACGAGCGCTGTCGTTAACGTCATTTAGCCGGACGTTACTTCAGGTCCTCAATCCGAGGTTGACAGAATCGCGACTTCAGCTTCGCGATTTACTTGTTCTCCCAAATACGGATTCAATCTCTGACCATTGACTTTAAACGCTTGATCTGGGGTCTTTTCATAAATCTCCACAGCTCCGTATGGATGCACAGTCTTCACAACAAAGGGTCCTGACCACCTTGACTTGAGATTTCCTGGAAACAATCGCAGACGAGAGTTAAATAATAAAACTAATTGACCAGGAACCAATACCTTTGTTGTCAACCGCCGATCATGCCATCTTTTCACTTTTCCTTGTAGAGCTTGTTATTCTCATAAGCTTGTAGACGAAATTCATCCATTTCATTGATTTGAACCATCCGCTTTTCCCCTGCGGCTTGATAATCAAAATTCAGTTTCTGCAATGCCCAATAAGCCTTGTGTTCCAGTTCCGCTGGTAGATGACAAGCTTTTCCATAGACTAGTTGATATGGTGACATCCCCAAAGGTGTTTTGAACGCAGTTCGGTAGGCCCACACAGCTTCATCCAGTTTTAAAGACCAATCCTTACGCGAAGGACTTACCACTTTTTCCAGAATGCGTTTGATCTCACGGTTTGATACTTCAGCATGGCCATTGGTTTGAGGGTGGTATGCTGTCGCCACCCGATGGTTGATGTTGAATCTTGCCATCAGATTAGTGAACTTTCGATTACAAAAGTGAGAACCCTCATCGCTGATAATGACCCTTGGAGTCCCAAATCTGGTGAAAATGTTCTTGTGAAGGAAGTTGAGCACTACATTGGCATCATTAGTTGGAAGTGCCTTGACCTCAACCCATTTGGAGACGTAATCCACAGCTAGCAATATGTATTGGTTATTGCAAGATGAAATGAATGGGCCCATGAAGTCGATACCCCACACATCAAAAATTTCTACCTCTAGCATTACATTAAGGGGCATCTCATCCCTTCTCGAAATGTTGCCTACTCGCTGACAACGATCACATCTGGTTACAAACTGATGAGCATCCTTGAATAGTGATGGCCAATAAAATCCTGCTTGCAGAATACGAGTTGCTGTCTTTTCACCTCCATAATGGCCTCCATAAGCTGTGGCATGATAATCCCTCAGAATAGCTTCAGTCTCACTATATGGTACACACCTTCTGATAATCTGATCAGCCCCTTGTTTAAACAGATATGGCTCATCCCAACGAAACCACTTTACATCATGCATGAATTTCTTCCTTTGGGCTGACGACAATTCGGGTGGAACAATATGACTCACAAGATAATTCACAATATCCGCATACCATGGTTCTTCTTCTTGTACTCCAAACAGTTGTTCATCCGGAAATGAGTCATTGATGAGAGTACTGTCTCGTGATTTACCAGGATCTTCCAATCGTGAGAGGTGATCAGCTACCTGATTTTCGGTCCCTTTTCTATCTTTGATCTCCACGTCGAATTCTTGAAGTAGGAGAATCCATCGAATCAGGCGGGGTTTAGAATCCTTCTTGGAGAGCAGATACCTAATCGCTGCGTGGTCAGTATACACCGTCACTTTCGTACCAAGCAAGTATGATCTGAATTTTTCAAAGCCATATACAATGGCTAACAGCTCCTTATCTGTGGTTGTGTAATTCACTTGCGCATCATTGAGTGTCTTGCTTGCATAGTAGATAACATGAAAAATCTTGTCTTTCTTCTGACCAAGAACAGCCCCTACTGCAAAATCGCTAGCATCGTACATCATAGCAAAAGGTTCGTTCCAATCTGGGGCGATGATCACAGGTGCTGAAATCAACTTCCTCTTCAATGTCTCAAAAGCTGTCATACAATCATCATCGAATTTGAATGGAATATCCTTCTCCAATAGCTTACACAAAGGTTTGGAAATTTTGGAGAAGTCCTTGATGAATCTTCTGTAGAAACCTGCATGACCGAGGAAACTACGAATTCCTCTCACTGAATTGGGCGGTGGAAGATTTTCAATTGTCTCTATTTTTGCTTTATCCACTTCCAGGCCTCGTCGTGATACCTTGTGTCCAAGAATAGTTCCCTCTTGTACCATGAAGTGACACTTCTCCCAGTTGAGAACCAGATTAGTCTCCACGCATCTTTTCAGAACCATGCTAAGATTGTGTAGACATTCGTCAAAAGAAAACCCAAATACTGAAAAATCATCCATGAAGACTTCCACTGTCTTACCAATCATGTCTGAAAAAATTGCCATCATGCACCTCTGAAAAGTGCCAGGTGCACCACATAACCCAAAAGAAACCCTTCGAAAAGCGAAGGTACCGAACGGACATGTAAATGTTGTCTTCTCCTGATCCTCTGGAGCAATGCAGATCTGATTGTAACCCGAATATCCATCCAGCAGGCAATAGTACTCATGGCCGGCCAGTCGGTCTAGCATTTGATCGATGAAAGGGAGAGGGAAGTGATCCTTCCTAGTAGCTTTGTTCAGCTTCCTGTAATCCATGCAGATTCTCCAACCAGTTACTGTCCGCGTAGGAATGAGCTCGTTCTTTTCGTTAGTTACCACCGTCATGCCTCCTTTCTTTGGCACACATTGAACTGGACTCACCCAAGCACTGTCAGAAATAGGATAGATAATTCCTGCATCCAACCACTTAATAATTTCCTTCTTCACTACTTCCTTCATGAGTGGATTAAGCCTTCTCTGATGTTCCACTGTTGGCTTACTACCTTCTTCCAGCGGGATCTTATGCTGGCAATAGGCAGGGCTGATTCCTTTAATGTCTGCAATAGTCCACCCAATGGCTGATTTGAATTCCCTGAGAACCCTTAACAGCTTTTCTTCTTCAGGACCTGTAAGGTTAGCAGCAATAATTACAGGTAAAGTAGATGATTCCCCAAGAGAAGCATACCTTAAATGATCAGGCAATGGTTTGAGCTCTAGCTTTGGTGCTTCCTCGATAGATGGTTTCAACCGCTGATGTGATTCTCTCACTTCAGATAAACCCAACGATTCTGGTTTCTCAAACTTTTGTTGCCAAGGCGAAGCATTCAGAGACTGTACCTGTTCTTCAACCTCATCCTCTTCAATTGTAAAGTCCCCACTTAAAGCCTTTTCCAGTGTATCATTCATAAGCATGTGTTCAATTTTTACTTGCACAGCAGATTCCACTACATCTACTTTAAAGCATTGATCTTCTTCTGTTGGAAATTGCATTGCTTTGAACACATTGAATGTGACATTCTGATCGTGCACTCTCATGGTGAGTTCTCTCTTCTGTACGTCAATCAATGTCTTTCCCGTTGCCAAGAATGGTCTACCAAGAATGATATGGATTTTCTTGTCTTCTTCAAAATCAAGGATGACAAAATCTGCTGGAAAGATTAGTTTGTCGACTTTCACCAAAACATCTTCGACAATTCCTCGTGGATAAGTGATTGAACGATCCGCCAACTGCAGTGACATGTTAGTCGGCTTTGGCTCAGGAAGACCAAGTTGTAAGAATATAGAGTATGGCATGAGGTTGATGCTCGCTCCCAAATCGCACAAACATTTGTCGAACGACAAATTCCCAATTATGCATGGTATAGTGAAACTACCAGGATCCTTCAACTTTGGTGGTAACTTCTGCTGCAATAATGCACTACACTCTTCCGTCAAGGCAACAGTGTTTAACTCTTCTAGCTTCAGTTTCCTAGATAGAATGCCTTTCATGAATTTGGCGTAGCTTGGCATTTGCTCCAGCGCTTCAGCAAAAGGTAAGTTGATGTGTAGTTTCTTAAAAACTTCCAAGAATTTAGCAAACTGTTTATCCGATTTCTGCTTCTGAAGCCTTTTAGGGAATGGTGGAGGAGGAAATACTTCCTTGTGATCACTGTCTTTCTCTGAACTACTTTTCTCCTCTGAATCATTCATTTTTTTCTTAATCGGCTCCTCCTGCGTATCTTTTTCTGCAGAAAATCCCCCTCCAGCAGTAAGGTGAGGCGCGCCCGCGCCTAAGGAAGCGCGCCCGCCCTGCACCTCCTGCCCAGAATGCTGACGTTCTTCGTTTTGTGTAATTTCGACCTCCTGATTGTTCGTAACCCTTCCAGAACGCAATGTAATAGCGTGTATTTGTCCCTTGCTTTCCTTCTTGCCTGGGTTAGCCTCTGTGTCACTTGGTAATTGTCCTTGAGGTCTGTTTAGAAGAGCACTTGCTAGTTGACCAATTTGATTTTCCAATGTTTTCAGTGTCACAGCTTGACTCTTATACATCATTCTCAGTTCCTCCATCTCTGACTTTTCATTTGAGTGCCCTTGTCCTCCCTGAGGTTGTTGATGGAAACCAGGAGGGTTGTATGATTGTCTTGGTGCATAAGGTTGTTGAGGAACAGAATTGTTGAAAGGCCTTGTAAATTGTTGACCCTGCGATGGTTGTGGCATGGCATTCTGATTGTTGCTCCAACTGAAGTTAGGATGATTCCTGTTGTTGGGGTGATACGTATTAGGTGCCGGTTGTGTAGGCTTCTGGAAGTTGCTGACAAAATACGCTGAATCGCTAGAAATAGCACACTGAGTTGTATCATGAGCACCTGTACAAAGATCACAAACCATAGCGACTTGCTGAATTCCTGCCTTGGATAATGCGTCCACCTTTATAGATAACGCCTGTAGTTGAGCTGTTATAGCCGTGGCAGCGTCCACTTCAAAAACACCTGCAGTTTTACTCTGCGGCAATCGCTGAGTAGGATTCTGATACTCGTTGGCAGCCATCATTTCAATCAAGTCATAAGCTTCTTCATAGCTCTTGGCCCAAAGAGCTCCTCCAGATGCTGCATCAAGCATAGGTCGTGAATGATTCAATCCATTATAGAAACCGTTAATGACCATCCAATCTGGCATCCCATGATGGGGACACTTTCGAAGCATCTCTTTATACCTTTCCCAAGCTTCACACAACGTTTCTCCAGAATCTTGATTGAACTGTGTAAGAGCATTCCTCATGGCTGCCGTCTTAGCCATAGGGAAGAATTTAGTCAGAAACTTTTGTGCGAGATCCTCCCAAGTAGTTATAGAACCTGCTGGCAGCGAATGCAACCAGCTCTTTGCCTTGTCTCGTAGAGAGAATGGAAACAGCCTCAGTTTTATAGCATCTTCAGAAACCCCGTTGGTTTTAAAGGTATCACAGATCTCGATGAAGTCTCTGATATGCATATTAGGGTCCTTAGCAGGTGAACCCCCAAACTGCACAGAATTCTGAACCATTTGAATTGTGCCCGGCTTGATTTCGAAATTATTAGCTGCAATAGCCGGCCTAACAATGCTTGACTGAATGTCATTGATCTTCGGTTGAGAGTAATCCTTAAGAGCTTTCACTGGATCCCCCATTACTATTTCTGGTTCAATTTCTGGAACTGCAATTCCCTCTTCTTCGTCTAAGTGTTCTTCCAGTTTTTCCTTACTCGATTGAGAACGAGTACGCATACACGATCAATTACCTGAATTCACGTAACAAACAAGAACGATTAGTAACAAATCTCAGTCAGTGATATCTAACGACCACTGATGATAAGCACATTAACTAAATAAAACAATGAACCGAGTCCCCGGAAGCGGCGCCAAAAACTTGTTCGCACTTTATTCACGCAAGAGAACGTGGTCACAAGTAATACAGAAATAAGTAGGATTCGTTCCCACAGAGACTCGGCTTGCTTACGTTTAGTTCACTTATACACCAGAGTATGATTAACTACCACTGCTAAGAAAATAACAATTGGAGTTTGATTAAACTAATGATTAAAACTTAAAGAATTACTTATATTAAATAAACATGGGATTTTAACTTCATAATCTATCTCATCTAGAATCTTATGTCTTTTCAACCTGGCATGTGAAAGTGATGATAACTGATCAGACCCTCTAAACTGATAAACGCCAACTTTCGTTGTACGCATACCATCCTAATGAACATCCACAATTGATAGAAGTCAAATAGTCAACCACTACGATTAGTCCCTATATGTCTATAGAGATTGAAAACATAATGGCTTAAGCACAAGTATCCATAAAATCACATAGTCAGTGCAAGACGGTTAGAATTACACCACAAATTAATACATGCTCTTAACACGCAAAAACCTATGCTAGCATGGCATGTTCTAAACCCTAGATCCACTTTCGCATTCACGAGGATTTAACAAACAATCATAAATGTTCGCGACGAATTTACAACGAATAAGCTTAACCATACTAGGATATCCATAACAATCACATACTTTGGCATAAAGACAATCAATATCTAGAATCGATAGAAAAATCCATTAAAATCCCATGACAACGATTAGCCCATAATTGGACTAGCCGCCATCATGGGTTCATATGAAAACATAGTAGATAAACAATTAAACATAAAAGACTGATATTAAATTGCAATAGTAAAAGAAACAACCGATAATCCACGTGATGAAAATTACAAAAGAAAAATAGCTTGACGGCTCACAAAGTACTCTGTCCTCTTGTATGATAATAAAAACCCTACTTGCTTAATTAATTTCCTAGATAATGACAATAATAATAATCCTTATGTTTTTATACTAGGTTACATAAAAACAATGATTCATGGGCTTGCTGCTTTCTGGGCTTCGAAACGGACCAACTGTAGAAAAATCAGCAACTGGAATCGGCTGGAAGGGTGGGCGCGCCTCAAGGAGCGCGGGCGCGCCTCATTAATGGAGCGCGGGGGCGCCTTTAACGGGGTGGGCGCGCCTGACTATTCTGCTCGGAATTGCTTTTCTTTGCCCCTTGCCTCTTTAGCGCGTCGCCTTGCTTTCTCTTTGCTTCAACTCAAGCCTTGACCCTTTTCCCTTGAATTCCTAGCTCATGCACCACCAATTTATGCAATTAATTATCAATTCTGCTCCGCCTGGGAATCTGCACACCAAAAACATAAAACACATCAAAAGACACTAAATACTTGGGTACTAGTGATCAATTTAAGCCAATTTGGAACGTATATAGTGGACAAAAAAGTCCACTAACAATTGTTCTAAGGAATAACAATTGGTATCAAAGCAGGCTTTCAATATACAGAAAGTTTAAAGATCAAGAACAGTCAATATGGGTCAAAAAGATTCAGGTGTGAAAATTCCAGTTTTAGAGAAAGATGAATATTTTCCATGGAAGGTCAAAATGCATCTGCATCTTCTTTCTCTCGACCCTTCTTATGTTAACTGCATAGAAAAAGGTCCTCATGTTCCCATGAAGCTAGTCACAAGTGTAAACCCTGATGGAACTCCTGCACTTGACAGACATGTTCCAAATCTTATTTCTGAGTTCACAGAAGAGGATGAAAAAGAAGTACTCAAAGACAAGAAGGCCATGAACATTCTGTTTAATGGTCTAGATAAAGATATGTTTGACAATGTTATAAACTGTACTTCATCAAAAGAAGTCTGGGATACACTTCAAACTCTGTGTGAAGGAACTGAACAAGTAAGGAAAAACAAGATGCAACTCTTGATTCAAAAATATGAATCATTTCATTTCAAGAGTGGAGAATCTACCAATGACACCTATAGCAGATTTCAGAAGTTGTTAAATGGACTGAAGCTATATGGTAGGGTTTATGCAACTGAGGATACAAATCTAAAATTTCTTAGATCTCTTCCAAAAGAATGAAAACCAATGACTATTTCCATTAGACAATCTCAGGACTTCAAGGATTTTACTCTGGAGAAACTTTATGGTATTCTCAAGACATATGAGTTGGAAATCCAACAAGATGAAGAGATTGAGAAGAATCAAAGAAAAGAGAAAACTGTGGCTTTGGTAGTCAAGGGAAATGAAGAGAAGAAGGAAAATGGCTATGAAGAAGAGTCAGTCATGATGGCTGGTGATGCTGTTGAAGAATCATTCAAGAGAAAAGGAAAGAGCAAGTGTGAAGAAGATGAAACATGCTCTCAGGATGATTTGGATGAGATTGATGAGCACCTTGCATTTCTGACAAGAAAATTTTCAAAGCTAAAATTCAAGAAGAATCCATATGCTCACAGGCCTGGATCCCAGTTTAGAAACAACAATCAAAATAAAAATCTGGTTGATAGATCTAAATTCAAATGCTTTAATTGTGGATTGGCTGATCATTTCTCAAGTGAGTGCAGGAAGCCAAAACAAGAAAAGGCAAAGTCATATGAGGGTATTGATTATAAGAAGAAATACTTTGACCTTTTAAAACAAAAAGAAAAGGCTTTTGTAACTGAGGAGAAGGACTGGGCTGCTGAGGATAGTGATTCTGAAGAATATGTCAATCTTGCATTAATGGCCAATCATGAAGATGAAGAAGCTAGTTCAGCATCTAATCAGGTACTAGCTACTAACTTTTCCGAGCTTACATCTGAGGAATGCAATAGTACTATTAATGAAATGTCTAATGAACTGTACAATTTGCATGTCACTCTAAAATCTCTAAACAAAGAAAATCTCAAGTTAAAGAACACCATTGATGCCTTAACTAAGAGAAATATTTTTCTTGAAAATGAACTTGTTTGTTTAGAAAGATTTAAGCAGGAAAGAAAGGATGCTAGGAATGAACTAGTAAACAGTTTGAAAAGAGAAGAATTGTTGAAAGAACAATTAGCTGAAGAAATTGAAACCATTAGCAAATAGAATAGGTCTGCTAAAACTGCCAAACAAATTATTGATGTTCAGGGTGTAGATACTCTAAAAGAACTCCCCAAATCAATAGGCAAGTCATTGGCTGATACTTCAATGGATAAAGATCAATCGACTGCTAATCCTTCATCAACTGATAAGGATTATCAATCGATTGATGCTGAATCAATCGATAAGCATCCATCGACAAGTAAATCATCAATGGCTAATAAAAAGAACAAATTTAGCACTCCTATTAAGTTTGTTAAGGAAACCAAAAATCAAGTTGAGGCTGAGGCGGAGAAAATCAACATAGGTAGCTTATCCAAGAAACAACTAAAAGAAAAATTAGAAAAGATAGCACCTGTGGAAATTACTCAACCTAAGCCTGAGAAAAAGAAAAAGAATAGGAATGGTAAAGTAGGCATAAATAAGCACAGTAACTACACTCCTGATATGTATGCACCTAGAAAAGTCTGTGCTAAATGTGGTAGTGTAAATCATTTGTCCATACAATGCAAAAGTGAAAAGAATTCTATATCTGCAAATGATTTAAATATACATGCCATGACTGCAAATGCCATGTTTACCAATCCTATGCTCATGAATGCCATGTCTTCTAATTTGGTTGCACCTAATGTTCATATGCCTTATGCACAAGTTCCATACATATATAATCCCTTCTTTGCATATCCTAATATGAACATGCCTGGTATGCCATGGAACATGCTTAATGTAAATGATGAAATTCATGGAAATTCTGCCATGAGTTCCAAGGTGTCAAAGCCCCAAAAGTCAACTCCCAAAGTTAAAGTGGATTTAAACCCACCAAAACAAAAGGAACCTAAGTTGACAACAGGGACTCAGGCTGCAACTAATAAAAGAGGACCCAAGGCAACTTGGGTACCAAAAGCAACTTGATTGTTTTATGTGTGTGCAGGGAAACAGGAAGAAAAATCTCTGGTATTTGGATAGTGGATGTTCAAGGCACATGACTGGAGATTTGTCCCTGCTCACAAAGTTTGTGGAAAAGGCTGGCCCAGGAGTTACTTTTGGAGATAACAGCAAAGGTTTTACTCTGGGATATGGCTCAATTGCAAAAGAAAATGTTATCATTGAATCTGTAGCACTAGTTGATGGATTGAAGCACAATTTGCTCAGTATTAGTCAACTGTGTGATAATGGTAATGGTGTGTGGTTTATAACTGAATCATGCATCATAGCCAACAAAGAATCTGGTGAAATTCTCTTAACTGGAGAAAGAAAAGGGAATGTCTATGTGGCTGATTTTCTCTCTGTAAAAGAAAATTCAATGACATGTCTACTTAGCAAAGCCAATACAGATGAAAGTTGGATTTGGCACAAGAAACTAGCCCACTTGAATTTCAAAGCCATGAATTTATTGGTTAGAAAGAATCTGGTTAGAGGCATTCCACAGATGGAATTCACCAAGGATGGACTATGTGATGCCTGTCAAAAGGGAAAACAAAGAAAAGCATCATTCAAGTCAAAGTCTGAATCATCAATTGATAAGCCTCTGGAATTATTGCACATGGACTTATTTGGTCCAGTCAACATCATGTCAATTGCCAAAAAGAAATATGCCTCAGTAATTGTGGATGACTTCACAAGATTCTCATGGGTATATTTCTTACACTCTAAGGATGAAGCAAGCAAATTAATTATCAATCATGTGAAGAATGTTGACAATGGCACTGAATGGAAGGTCAAGAAATTTAGAAGTGACAATGGTACTGAATTCAAGAATTCAACCATGAGAGAATTCTGTGAAGAAAAAGGTATCACTCGTCATTTCTCTGCTCCAAGAACTCCACAGCAAAATGGAGTAGTTGAAAGGAAAAATAGGACCTTGATTGAAGCTGCTAGAACTATGTTAGAAGAAGCAAAACTTCCTACATACTTCTGGGCAGAAGCAATTAATACTGCTTGTTACATTCAAAATATTTCCATGATCAATAAACTTCAAGGCAAAACTCCATATCAATTGATAAAGAAAGACAAGAAGCTAACAGTTAACTTTCTTCATGTCTTTGGCTGCAAATGCTTTGTACTGAGAAATCAAGGTGAAAATCTAGGAAAATTTGAAGCCAAAGCTGATGAAGCTATATTTGTTGGATATGGAATAACAACCAAAGCATACAGAGTCTACAATCTTAGATTACACATTGTTATGGAATCTATGCATGTAGTTTTTGATGATAAGAAAATTCAAGGGTTGTTTGATGAAGGATTTCATGATCTATTACATTTTGAAAATGAATCCACAAGTAATATTGAAGATAGTGATGATGATGTGGAAATCACAAGAGTTCAAGTACCTAGAATCCTCCCATCAATTGATGTCAATGCATCAACAGATAACTTATCAGTTGACAATCATCAATCAACTGATAATACATCAATTGATAATCATTCGATGGATATCAACACTACTCAACAATCTTCAAGTAGAGTGTCCATCTCAGGGGGAGGGTTCTCAAATAGTCAATCATATCACAATGATCATAACACTTCCAATGATCGTGAAGCATCATCTTCAAGGACAATTTTACCATCACAAAGGAAATGGACAAAAAGCCATCCCTTTGAATTAATAATTGGAGATGCAAATGATGGTGTCAAAACTAGAAGTGCAACTCAAAATGAATGCTTGTATAGTAGCTTCCTGTCTCAAGAAGAACCAAAAAGGATTGAAGAAGCCTTGAATGATCCTGATTGGATAATTGCTATGCAAGAAGAGTTGAATCAATTTGAAAGAAATAAGGTATGGAAGCTGGTGCCCAAACCAAAGAACAAGTCTATCATTGGTACAAAATGGGTGTTCAGAAACAAAATGGATGAATCTGGTACAGTGACAAGAAATAAAGCAAGATTAGTGGCAAAGGGCTATTCACAAGAAGAATGCATAGATTTTGATGAAACTTTTGCACCGGTTGCAAGATTGGAAGCAATCAGAATCTTTCTAGCATATGCTGCTCATGCTAATTTCAAGGTGTATCAGATGGATGTGAAAAGTGCTTTTCTCAATGGAGAACTAGAAGAAGAAGTATATGTAGAACAACCTCCTGGCTTTATTGATCCTGTTCATCCTAGATTTGTATACTATCTTCTCAAGGCACTTTATGGATTGAAGCAAGCACCTAGAGCCTGGTATGACACATTGTCTAAATTCTTGATTGAGAATCACTTCACAAGAGGTACTGTTGATAAAACTCTCTTTCATAGAAATGTAAATGGCTCTATGATTCTTGTTCAAATCTATGTAGATGACATTATTTTTGGCTCAACTAATGAAAAACTTTGTAAAAAGTTTGCTAAGTTGATGTAGAGTAAATATGAAATGAGCATGATGGGAGAACTAACCTACTTTCTTGGCTTGCAAATCAAACAAGTTAAAGATGGTATTTTCATAAATCAAACCAAATATATTTCTGATTTATTAAAGAGATTTGATTTAAGTGAATGTTCTTCTGCCAAAACTCCCATGGCCACTGCAACTAAACTTGAATTAAACACTAAAGAAGCAAAAGTGGACATTTCAAGTTATAGAGGTATGGTTGGCTCATTACTTTATTTAACTGCAAGTAGGCCAGACATAATGTTTGCTACATGTCTTTGTGCTAGGTTTCAAGCTGATCCTAGAGAATCTCATTTGATTGCAATAAAAAGAATATTCAGATATCTCAAAGGAACTCCAAATCTTGGAATTTGGTATCCTAGAGATTATGGATTTGATCTAATTGGTTATTCAGATGCAGATTATGCAGGTTGCAGAATTGACAGAAAAAGCACAACAGGCTCCTGTCAATTTCTAGGAAATAAGTTTTTCATGGTTTAGCAAGAAGCAGAATTCAGTGTCTACATCTACTGCAGAAGCGGAATACATTGCAGCTGGAAGTTGCTGTGCACAAATATTATGGATGAGGAATCAACTACTTGACTATGGGTTCAACTTGAACAAAATTCCTATTTTCTGTGATAATACAAGTGTCATTGCTATAACAGAAAATCCTGTGCAACATTCCAGAACCAAGCACATTGACATAAGGTATCACTTCATTAGGGAACATGTAATGAATGGTACAGTTGAATTACATTTTGTCCCTAGTGAAAGACAACTTGCAGACATTTTTACCAAACCATTAAATGAATCTACCTTCAATAGATTGGTCTGTAATTTAGGTATGCTTAATTATATTTAATCCTTTAAAATATCTGACAAGTTATGTATTTATATTACTTGTAGCCATTGACTATGTTAAATTATTGATTCTTCAATAATCAACTGATAAACATTTTACATATCAATGGATATTATTGGAGCTGTCGACAGATAAATATATCAATTGATGATATATTTGTTTATCGATGGATAGGGGTAACTATCGACAGATAGATATATCAATCAATGATATATTTGTCTATCGATGGATAATTGTACCTGTCGATGGATAAGCAATTTATCAATCGATGACCTGGAATTTTAATAGTCCAAGTCATCAATCGATCTGTACAAACTCTAGCCGTTGATTACTTATTTTATCAATTGATTAATACATACACTCCTGTATGTATATCAGTCGATTGCCAAAATTGGTAACTTTTACTCTTAAATACTCTTCCAACGGTCAATTTTGTTCTATTTTGAGTAAGTAATTGATTGAGAAATCAGTAAATATAAATAGTGAGATTAAAACATCTTTTAATTCTTACTTGCAATTTTTACTAACGACTTCTCTATCTCTTTCTCTTTATCAATCTTTGAACTTACTCTGTATCTATCTCTTGCTAAGAACCCTAATCTACTACTGTCTAATTATTGTTTTTGTTATAATTACTAACAAGTTTGCCAGTTAATTCAATTATAAATCTTCAAACTCGATAATGGCATCTTCAAAGAAAGTTTCACAATCTGGATTCTACTATGAGCTCAACAACTTCGTTGCTTGCACTATGGTGGAGGAAGCCCCAACAGAATTTCATCCCCTAATGGAATTTCTAAGGAGTTCAAAAATTGCAAAGGCCCTCTCAGAAGCACCAAAAATAGTGTGCAATCTAGTTGAAGAATTCTGGACAACAGCAGAAGTAGCAGATGATTTTTCTACAATCTCCTTTGAATGCAAAGGACAAAGGTATATTCTAACCACTGTGGTCTTGGGTGAGTGTTTAAAAATTCCTGCAAATAATACCGAAAATGCACCCACTGACACAGATATTAGAAACATGCTTAGGGAAATCAATTATACTGCTCCTGATGCTAGTCTAGGTAATATTGTTAGAAAGAATCTAAGAAAAGAATGGTCATATTTCTTTGATGCTTTAATAAAGTGTTTTTCTGGTAAGGTTAGTAATTTTGATGCAATAACAACAAGTATGCAACAAGTAGGGTATAGCATTTTATATGATAGATATCATAATTTAGGAAGCCTGTTACTCAATGAAATATCTGCCAAATTGGGGAATAAAATAAATAGATCTAATCATATTTATTATGTAAGATTTATTATGATTATTATTAACCACTTTGTCAAGGATATTGAGATTGACAGGAATACAGAAATTTTGGATTGCTGGACTCAAACCAAAAGGGTCTTTAAAGACTTGGTTAGGATCAATCTTCACAGCAATGTGGAATTGATCTATCCCCCTTTTGTTCAGGTATTTATCTCTACTTTAAACTCTTCTAAACCTAATTCTTCTTTGCCTTCTATGACTATGGAGGTTGGTAGTAATGACCCCAACCCTCCTACCCAAGCCACACAACCAATCTCTAAATCCAAATCTAAGAAACCAACCTCAACAGGTTCTCAAAAACCTGCTGTTGTAAAAACCAAGAAAAGAAAATCAACTAGTGTGGTAGATAGATTAGAGGATGATGTAGGTGGTGAGGGAACTGGGGAACATCAAAGAACCCAGAAGGATAAGGAGAGTGAGGGTGTGCAACCTCAACCAAGCCACTCCATAGTCTCCCAAAAGACTGTGGATGTTAACATGGAAAATACCACATCCCTATTGCCATTCTCTCAAAAGGATGACAATATTGAAAATAGCCCACAACCAGGGGCATAGAATCAAGTTGGGGACACAAAAACCAAAACACTAACACCATACAAAAGGAGAGAAAAGAAAGTCACCTTTGCACTTGGGGAATCACACACTGCAAAACCACAGGAAACTATGGAGGAGCCTTCACAAAGTCTGCTTGATGCATCTCATATAAATGATGAGATGCAGCCCCATTCTCTTTCAATTCCTATCTCTTCTATTCTTCTTTCCCCATCTCAAACTTCTTCAGAAAATGTTTTGATAGATTATCGAACATTTTCAGATTCTCCTTCTTTGTTTTTCAAGGAGAAGCTAACACTCTCTCCTGAATCTTCTTCTCAGAATTTTCAGGATTCTATTTCCAATATCATCTCAAACATAACTTCACAAATTATCTCAACTGTTTCTTCTCCATCAATTGATGTTCCTTCATCAATTGATATTCAACCATCGACTGATAATCCATCGATCGATACTCAAGATCAATCGATGGGTATGCATCAATTGATGGATATCCCAAACACCACTTCAACTGATAATGTCAATACATCAATTGATGCTCAATCAATTGATGTTGCACCAACACTCTTAGGATTGAGTGAGTTGAGTGAGAGGCAGGATTGTAACCTGGCAAAAGGAGAGGAAGTGAGTAAAAACATTCCTATTTCTTCCAGGAATGAGAGTGAAACACTTGAGGGTCCCACCTTAGTAGGTGCACAAGAAATGAGTGAGGGAGAGGTGAGATTCCAGGATGAGATCCTGATGCAAAATAGAGAGATGAGTGAAAGTGATAAAAACATTCTACTTTTTGCACAGGAATTGGAAATTGAACTGATGGCAGAAGAAGGAGTAAAGGAGATAGGGGGAGCAAATAATGCTGAAGCTAGTGGGAGTGGAATTGCTAAAGACTTTGAAGAGGAAATAGATGTTGGTGAATTGGATCCAAAGAATTTCATTCATCCTGATCCACAATATCAAGGGTTGGCTACTTCAAGTAACAGGAATGCAGAACAACTCTTGGGCATTGATCATACAGATCAAAGGACCAGGAATCTGAAGGAAAGCATTGCCAATACAACAGACACTTGTTATATGGCACCTGAAGAGTTGGAGAGTGATTCTGATGAAGAGCCATGGATGAGCACTATTGATGGTTCCTTAGAAGCTGCTGAGACTGAAATTCTCTCTCAATATAGAAGATCAATGGTGGAAGGAGAAATTGAAGATCCTACTCAAAGGAGAATTGCTCACTATATGAGAGAATCAATGTGAAAGGCATAGGTGTACTAACTTGTAACACTTAATTACTATGTAACTCAACTAAGTAAAAGATAAAACAACAACAAAACAAGAGAAACTGAAGAAGCACATGGAATCGATCAACTGAAGAAATGGTAATGATACTTGGTAACTACAAGTAACTAATTTGGTTAATCAAGGATGCATAAGTGAGAAGAAGTTCAATCTCAGTATTGCTCATGCCCTAACTTATCTAATGGAGAATCAAATTAATGTCAAAGAAGTATCAAGAAGACCAAAGTGATTTCATGTAATGTATATCAACATCTGGATAATGTAAAGGTTAATCAACAAATGAGAACTGACATTCAGAAGCAAGAACCCCTCGGTTGTTGACGAGCATGTCCCAGAAGAAGAAGTTGATGAAGCGGAGATGCAAGGAGAGATTTTCAGGGAAGCCAGAGAAAGAGTAAATGAAGAAGTGCTACAAGGGATAGATGAAAAAGAACTAATGGCAAAGGAGAAGAGAGCGGCTCAGAAAACTCAGCATGAGTTTGAAATGAAAAAGATCAAAGATCCTAAGGTCCAGGCTGACATAAGGAGGGAAGGTCTCGAGTGGGACAAGGCTAGAGAAGCCTTAGCTGGACCAAGAGCCTATGCTCATGACTCAGAAAGATTGAGCTTTCTTCTTCATAAGCTAGAAAATCTAAACCCTGGGCTGCTGAATTATCTAAATTGTAAAAGACAGGGATGCACCTCCGTACAAGTCATATTCAAGGAGAAGGCATGGAATCTGATGATCACTTGGACACCCATAACAAAAATCGGGCCGTGTATGGTCGATGAAGCTTTCTTCCATGAAAGGGGTGCAAGTGAACTGGTAGAATTCGCTCACAAGGTAGACACCTCTGTCAAGACTGGAGTGCTGTTTAAGGAAAAATTGTTGAAGATGGCTGAAGACAGAGGGGTTGACATTATTCTAAATCCCTACCAGATCAGATATGTCCATGACAAGGTCTTGAGGATCGTAAATCTGCATGACTCGAAACTAACTCCGAGCGGAAATGTGCTGAAGGCAGTTGCAAAGCTAGTCCTCTCTAAGGGTTTTCTAACAAAGGAAAAGAAGCTGGTGGCTAAGGACTTGGAGAAGCTGATAAGAAGGCAAGACGCTAGATACAAGTTGCCTGAAGCTACACTACCAGTGGTTAAGAAGGAACCTGAAGACTATGCATTCGAGCAGCAAGACGAGGCAATAAGAGAGCATGTGCAAAGATACGGAGATCCAAGGATAGACATTCTAGAAGAAGGGGAAATAAGGGAGGAAGCTAGTGCAGTGGTTAGTGCAAATGTCAAGTTTGTCAAGAGCAAAGCTGAGAATGAGAATGATCTGCTGATCTATACAGACAAGTATCAGGTGGAAACCGTCATTGAAATCAAGTATGACATCTTTGCATAACACAGTCATGAAACACTGTGTATCATAAGGGAATTGATTGATGAGATGGATGATGTTGACGAGTTTGATCAGGATTATCTAAGGGTCACGTTTGATAACTTCTGTAAGAGAAGACAACAGCTTGATATTCAGAGGCTACAGCAATGCACCACCGCTATTGTCATTGGATACCCTAAGCAGCTGGTTATAAGGAAGAAAGGGGAAAAGGGGTACCCTGACAAAGTCACGAAGCTGAGGTTTGAAGACATTCCCACGAAGCTTACCACTCGCAGCATGGTTGAAAGGTGGTTGAGGTTGTTTCGAGATTACAAGATCAGAAATCATGTGGAAGCAGAAGGACTTAATCTTCTCAAGAAAAGAATGGATGAAGTCTGCAACCCTGAGTTCATGAAGAAAGAAAAAGCAGCCAAGAAGAAAGCTCGTGAGGAAGAGGAGCGCAAGAAATCAAATTTTTAATGTATTTTGCTTGTAATGTTTCTTTGCGTTGTAATTTGTTTTCTTGTTTTCCTGCATTGTAAAAATATATTATCTGTTTTCTTGTGTAGTGTAAGGTAGAAGTTAGTTAGCTAAGTGTCTTGAAACTGGTTTATATTAGGCGTCAATTATTTCGCGAAGTTCGGCGGTGGTAATACTGCTAAAAGGACTTCAGAAGGATAATTGAAGATTGAGTGGACCGTGCTCTCAAAGTACTTAGAGAAAAATCTCTAGAAGAGCATGAAGCCATTTAATCGAGCCAACAGGTGTCCATTTTTGGCACTTGAAGTATCAGTAATAGACATGAAGTTAATTAATCAAGCCAAGCATTATGCAAGTTGACATGATCTTTTATGAATGTTATTTTATCTTTTTCAGTCCCTGGTTAGTTGAGTTATCCTCATTGTGAATTTGGTTGTCATTGTTAGACAATCAAATAGGGGGAGATTGAAAGGCATAGGTGTACTAACTTGTAACACTTAATTACTATGTAACTCAACTAAGTAAAAGATAAAACAACAATAAAACAAGAGAAACTGAAGAAGCACATGGAATCGATCAACTGAAGAAATGGTAATGACACTTGGTAACTACAAGTAACTAATTTGGTTAATCAAGGATGCATAAGTGAGAAGAAGTTCAATCTCAGTATTGCTCATGCCCTAACTTATCTAATGGAGAATCAAATTAATGTCAAAGAAGTATCAAGAAGACCAAAGTGATTTCATGTAATGTATATCAACATCTGGATAATGTAAAGGTTAATCAACAAATGAGAACTGACATTCAGAAGCAAGAACCCCTACAAGACTAGTCACTTATGAACCAGACCATTGCATCAAGTGTCAGGACATTGGAGGCAAGTTCATGTCAGTAATAGAAGATCTCATTTGAATTGAGTGAGGAAAAGAAATTGAAGAAGCTAGAGAAACTTGCTCATATAGGTTAATCCTCAATTAGTCACTAAAGAAAGTCAACATTGGATGTGTGCATATTTGCCAAGGCAAATGTCGATCCACAGCAGATCGAGATGCGGGTCGAGATTTATAATTAAAGTAAAACATTGTAAAGGCAAATCTCGATCCACGGTAGATCGAGATCGAGATTCTCCCAGATCGAGATCGAGATCTTCATAGATCGAGATCGAGATTCTCCCAGATCGAGATCGAGATTTTCATAGATCGAGATCGAGATTCTCCCAGATCGAGATCGAGATTTTCATAGATCGAGATCGAGATTCTCCCAGATCGAGATCGAGATTTTCACAGATCGAGATCGAGATGGGTCCAGGCAAAGATCGAGATGCGGGTAGATATGTAACATTTAATGTTCAAGGGACAAGTGGCTTATTGTGAACGGTGGATCCAGAGTTGTTGGGAAAGTACTTTTTGTTGTCAAAGTCCTGATTGGGCCACGTACACAAAAAGGACAAGATCAAGACTACATGACATTATAAAAGCAGCACTTTGTTTTTATAAGAAAGAAGACTTCTTATCTCTGTAATTCAACGATTTTTTTAAAAGAGAGAGCATTTACTGTAAAACAAAAAGTGAGAGAGAGGATCAGTTGAATCTAGCTTTAATTGCTGTATTTATTGTTCAACTGATCATGATGCTTTTATGAATGTTGTAGCAAATCCATCAATGAATATAATGATATATTCTTGAAATTCTGTGTCATCATTTATTACCTGCATATTGTTTATTCTCTCATTAATTTTTTAAACAGTTGTATTCACCCCCCCCCCTCTGCAACACTTTGGACCTAACAATTGGTATCAGAGCACCTGTTAAACACATCTAACAGAGATCCTATTGTGTTGTTTGAGTTGGTTCTTGAAAATCCCAGATCTAATTTTTCTTGAAGTTTGTGCCGAAAGTTTTTATTTGTTTCTTCTTGAAAAAGTCGTAGATCTAAAAAGTTCTGAGTCATGGTGTAAGGAATATTTGTATAAAATTCCAAAACATTGTACTTTAGAGCTTTGTGGATTTTCCTGTGGTCAAAACTGGAATCAACTGATTGACTAAACAAAAAGGATATTTTCGAACTTCTGTCAACTAGGAAGTGGACATCTTTTTGTTTGGACTTGAGAAAGTGGTGGACCCTGCTACTGTTCCTGTGATTAAAACTAACTTGCTTGAATCTTAAGTGCAAAATCCGTTGGATATTAAGTGTTGGATATTTAAAGTGAGATAATTAATTTTTCAAGTAAATACAATTTATTGTAATTTGAAAAGTGTATTATCTTAATTTTAAACTTTATTAAAATGGCCGCCGCACACAGATTTAAGATACCTCCGTTTGATGCATAACATTATGACGAATGGACCGGAAGGATGAGAGCTTACCTTGAATCAATAAACAAGGTATACTTGAGAATATTGGAAAACGGTCCATACATACCCATGAAAATTGAGCCAGAGCGAATGGAAGGAGGGATACTAATACCATCCCGGTCTGTTCCTAAAGAGGAAATGGAGTTTTCAGACGCAGATAAAGAATTGGTTGGTATGGATGCGTCGTTACGCAACGTCATAATTGAATCCCTAAACTCAGAGTACTATGTTCAGATAAAGGGATTAAAAACAGCTAAAGCCATGTGGGATAAACTGGCTGTGGTGATGGAGGGGACCGAGGAAGTTAGAGATAATCACAAACGCATTCTGATATCTGAATATGAATCGTTCAGATGCGAACGAGGAGAAAGCGTAGCGGATGTTTACAAACGTTACAGTAAATTGCTTATCGAGCTGAGTATAAGAGATAAAGTCTATCCACTAGCAGATTCAAATATCAAGTTCCTCTTGAATTTGCCTAAACATCTGGAACACAGGATCACTGCCATTCGAGAGTCAAGAGACTTGAAAAATACTTCTCTCGAAAAGCTGTATGGTGTTTTGAAGACCTACGAGCTGGAGCAGGAACAAAATGACAGAAGAAGATCCTACAATAGTAGAGAAAACAAAGCAGTAAGTGAGTCTGGACTTGTAGCTGAAGAGTCTGATGTAAAGGCACTTGCAGCTGTCTCATTGAAAACTGCTAATCCTGAAAGGGTGGTATTAGACATTGAAGATCCATCCGAAGAAAGTGAGGATGAATACTATACCCTTGAAGAGCTGGACAAATTAGAAGACAAGTCATATGCTTGTATTGCTCGAGAATTTGCTCATATCAGCTTCAGGAAGCAAAGAAGTGGTAAAGGACGATTTGGTAGTTCTTTCAGCCGAAGAGGCAGCAGTAGCAGCAGAGGCAGTAGTGTAAGTGGTCGTGGAAGTTACAGTGGTCGAGGTAGCACATCTGGTGGTGGCTACAGACCTAACCTGGTAGACAAGAACAAGTTCAGATCCTACAACTGCAATGAATTGGGGCACTTCGCAACAGAGTGCAAGAAGCCCAAGTACGTTCTTCCCAAGGAATCCTATGCTGATCTGAAAAAGAAATATGATGCCTTGGTTAGCAAGCAACAGAAGGGAAGCCGGGCGTATGTTGTGACTGAAGGGAAGGGTTGGGACGAGTTTGATGAAGATGAAGATCAGGAGCTATGCAATTTCGCTTTAATGGCAAAATCTTCAGAACAATCAGAGGTACCAATTCTAACCGTAAATGAAATGTCTATTTCTGAGTACCAAAATGAATTAGCTGTCATGACTAAAGATATGTACAATCTCCAACTAAATCTAATTGCTGTTAATGAGGAAAATGCTAAACTCTCCCTTAAGAATAGACTTCTCGAGGCCAGGGTAGAGGAATTAGAATCAGGAGTAAGTAAAGAAAGGCAGTTAATGAATCAGGTAGACATTTTAGAACACAAGCTTAAGATTAGGGAAGACCTTAACGAAGAACTTAAAAATGAATTAGCTGAGCTTAAAATAACATGTCAATCTTTTAAAGAAGCCGCTAATAAAGTTTTCGTAGAAAGGGACATGTACATGAAACTGGCAGGCAAGAGTAAAAATGAAAAAGTAAACATAGGACTTGACTACACACAGAAAAAGAAAAATAGGGCTGCTGAGTTGTTAGAGCCAGTGTTAGTCAAAGAAAATGTGCCTGAGGTTTTAATGGATGTTAGAAAACCTATCTTTAAGCAGTTTGAGCCCAGGACCATAGATCCTGTTGCTACTAAAATTGAACAAGAAATTAAAATTGAAAGAGATTCAGAAGAAAAAGTAGTAGAACCTACAACTTCTAAGAGAGCGAGTAAGATTGCTTATGCTAAGAGAGGTGTAGGAACCAAGGAGGCTAAGACGGTGTCATATAAACAATGGGTAGCAGGGTCAGACCAAATGAAAGCACCTGTAAAGGCAGTCAAAACTGAACCTGCATCTGTATCTACATCTACACGAGCTAGAAAGGCATGCTATATCTGTAATCAAACTGATCATTTGTCTTACTATTGCCCGTTCTATGTAGAGGAAGAAAAATTTGTTGGTTGTAATACCATGCCTGCAACTACTGCTTTGCCTAACATGTATGCAAATCATGCTAAATGCAATAATCCTAATTGTATGCCATGTGTTGTAAACATCATGCATGCTTATTTTAATTTAATGAATACTGCTAGTGCATCTGTTGAACATTCATCTAGTAGTTGTAAGAAAAAGCATGCGGGGTCAAAGACTAAGACTTCAAGTCCTCCTAAAGTTAGGAGTGACCAGTCTACTCCCAAACCTGACAAACCAGTCAAGGTTGACAAGGGAAAAGACAAAGTCAAGATGAATGCCCCTGATGGCAACAAGGCAAAGCCTTCTGTATCTGAAAAGAAAAAGGAAATTATTGATGCCGGGCCCAAACATCATTGGGTTCCGAAGAACACCTAACCTTTCTGGATTTGCAGGGCAGTGAACAGGAAAAGAGTAAAGTCATATGGGTGCTGGACAGTGGAGCATCGAGGCATATGACCGGCAATAAGTCCCTGCTAACAGATTTGGTGTTGAAAGCCGGCTCCGTGGTTACTTTTGGAGATAACAGCAAAGGTTACACCAGGGGATATGGCAAGATCGTTTGTGGAAATGTTATCATTGAGGACGTATCTTTTGTGGAAGGATTGCGACATAATCTCCTCAGCGTTAGTCAGTTCACCGACAAGGGTTTTGACGTCAACTTTGGGAAGCATGTATGTTCGATTCGAAGCAAAAAGGACGGAAGCCTTGCTCTCAAAGGAGTAAGGAAGTCAAATTTGTTCATAGCTGACATGAATTCTGCTGATCAGTCTGAAGTCACGTGTTTCTACAGCAAGGCTTCTGCTGATGAAAGTTGGCTGTGGCATAAAAGATTGTCTCACTGAACTTTAAAGCAATGAATAATCTCGTAAGGAGAGAATTGGTGAGAGGGCTACCGCAGATGGAGTTCACCCCAGATGGACTCTGCGAAGCATGTGAGATGGGAAAATCAAAAAGAGCCTCGCATAAGGATAAACAAGTGAATAGCATTACCGAGCCCCTACAACTTCTTCACATGGATTTGTTTGGACCTGTTAATGTTATGTCAATGTCAAGGAAAAGATATGCGCTGGTAATTGTCGATGACTTTTCCAAATACACATGGGTGAAGTTTGTGACATCGAAAGATGAAGTGCCACATGAGATCATTAGACATGTACTGGTAATTGAAAACGTAGCAAGTCTGACTGTGAAGACTATCCGATCCGACAACGGGACAGAATTCAAGAACTCAGTGTTAATGGATTTCTGCATATCTAAAGGGATCAGACGACAGTATTCAGCACCGAGAACACCGCAGCAGAATGGGGTGGTAGAAAGGAAGAACAGGACACTGGTTGAAGCAGCTAGGACAATGCTGTATGAGTCAAAACTTCCTTTATATTTTTGGGCTGAAGCAGTTAGCACGGCTTGTTATACACAGAACAGAACCCTGATTATAAAGGACCATAATGAGACGCCGTATTACATGATGAATAAACGAAAACCATCTATCAAGTACTTTCACGTATTTGGTGCCAAATGCTTTGTGTTAAGAGATAATGCACAACTTGGAAAGTTTGATGCCAAAGCAGATGAAGGGGTTTTCATTGGATATTCTCTTGAAGTAGTAGCAGCGTACAGGGTGTTTGTGCTTAATGACTGCAAGGTGGTTGAAAGCCTTAATGTCACATTCGACGACTCAAAGCTCCCTTCTATACAAAAAGAAGATAGTGAGCCCACTTCCCTAAGATTTGAGAATATGGATATTGATGAAGTGGATACAGTTCCTGAGTCTGTAGTGCAAGGTAGTGATCCAACTATAAATAATGAAATTAATCAAGAGTCTAGTGTTTCGCAAATTCAAAACACTAGGGCTGAGGGATCACCTTCCGTCAGACTTGGTACTAACTCAGGGGGAGTCAGTATGCACTCAGGGGGAGCAGCTCACTCAGGGGGAGCCAGTACTAGCTCAAGGGAAGCTAGTGAAAGTACTTCTAGACTAAGTCACCTTCACTTACAAGATCAAGCTGAATCATCAAGAACATTTGCTAGGGATCGCACTTGGAACAAGGACCATCCGTTTGAGCTAATTATTGGTGATCCAGAAGCCGGAGTGACTACTAAAGGAAAAGCTAGAGCTGAAATTGCCACTGAGAATGAATGTCTATACTCAGTGTTCCTTTCCCAGATGGAACCTAAAGTGGTGGAAGAAGCTCTAGATGACGCTGATTGGGTGATTGCTATGCAAGAGGAACTCAATCAGTTTGAAAGGCAGAAGGTGTGGAAGCTGGTACCCAGACCAAAGAATAGATCTGTTGTTGGGACAAAATGGGTATTCAGAAACAAGCTGGATGAAGACGAACTTGTAACACGAAATAAAGCTCGCCTGGGTGCTAAGGGTTATACTCAAAGAGAATGAATTGATTATGATGAAACCTATGCACCAGTAGCAAGGCTAGAAGCAGTAAGGATGTTCTTGGCTTTCGCAGCACATCATGGTTTTAAAGTCTATCAAATGGATGTCAAGAGTGCATTCTTAAACGGTAAACTAGATGAAGAGGTGTATGTCGAGCAACCTCCCGGGTTTATCGACAGCAAATATTGTGATTATGTTTATCGACTCTTCAAATCAGTATATGGCCTTAAGCAGTCTCCACGGAAGTGGTATGAAACTCTGTCAGACTTCTTACTAGAAAACGGTTTCACTAGAGGAGTAATTGACAAGACGCTTTTCTACAAGAAATGCAAAGATGATCTAATAATGGTGCAGGTATATGTGGATGATATTATCTTTGGGTCTGCAAATGAGAAGCTGTGTGCTAAATTCGCTAAGTTAATGCAATCAAGGTATGAAATGAGCATGATGGGAGAGCTGACGTTCTTTCTGGGCATTCAAGTTAGTCAGAAGAAGGACGGGATATTTATCTGCCAGACCAAGTACATTCATGATCTTTTGAAGAAGTATGGTCTCCAAGATGTATCACAAGCTAAGACTCCTATGGCAACAGCCACGAAACTTGACGAGGACAAATCGGGTAAACCTATAGACATCTCAAGCTATCGAGGTATGATCGGCTCACTTTTGTATTTAACTGCTAGCAGACCTGATATTATGTTCTCTACGTGCCTATGTGCAAGGTTCCAAGCGGATCCTAGAGAGTCACATCTCATAGCCGTAAAGCGTATTTTTAGGTATCTCAAGGGAACATCAAATCTCGGGATTTGGTACCCAAGAGATACAGGGTTTAATCTTGTTGGCTATTCGGATTCAGATTACGCAGGCTGTAGAATAGATAGGAAGAGCACTTCAGGAAGCTGTCAGTTCCTTGGAAGAAGGTTGGTGTCTTGGCAAAGCAAGAAACAACACACAGTATCTACCTCGACAGCTGAAGCAGAATATATTGCTGCTGGAAGCTGTGTGGCCCAGATACTGTGGATGAAGAACCAACTCAAGGACTACGGTGTGGAAGTATCTAAGATTCCTATCATGTGTGATAACACAAGTGCTATTGCAATGACCAACAATCCTGTGGATCACTCCAGGACCAAGCACATTGACATCAAGTATCATTTTATTAGAGAGCATGTAGAAAATGGAACTGTAGAGTTGCATTTTGTGTCTACTGAACGTCAAATAGCAGATATATTCACTAAACCTCTAGACGAATCAACATTTTCTAGATTGGTTGGTGAATTAGGGATGCTTAACACTTTTTAGTTTTGCTACCTATCTGTTATAATTCAGTTTGTGTATATATTATTGTTGTTCATGAATATTCATAATTAATAATGTGTACTTAACTTCATAAATGTATGTATTACATCTCATAAAAGGAAGTTAGAAAGTTTCATGAAATTAATCTTGTGCTGATCTGTGTATCTAAATGATTAATGTCTAATGATGTGATAGGATTTAATGCTATACTTCATTTTATAATGCATGATTTATTTGCTAAATTCCCTGTCGTTTCAAAATTGTAAGTTTCTTAAATGGTGTGAAAATTTGTGGTGAAATCTTGTGAATTTTACATATAAATGTTTAATTCACATAATTTCATTAAATTTTTCTAAGGCAAATCTCGATCTGGTTCTGGATCGAGGTCGAGAACGACTTGTGAAAATTGGTTTAAAAACTGTCAAGGTACATCTTGATCTATCCACATCGAGATCGACATCGAGATCGACATCGAGATGTAGATCGAGATGCGGATCGAGATCGACATCGAGATCGACATCTAGATGAGGATCGAGATGCGGATCTCGAGATCGAGATGTGACTTGTCTTTTCAGTTACTTCTTTTTAGGCGTGCAAGTATATATTATAGCATTAAAAAGGCTGTTCATTATTTACATTAACTTTCTTTCTCTCTTTCAAAAGCTTAAGCTCTTCATATACACACGTGTATACATACATTACCGGAGTTCTTTTCCCTGCCATTACATCAAGTTTTCTTGTGATTTTCTTAAACAAAAATCACTAACTGTTACTTAAAAGCATCAATAACTAAAACGAAACTCTGCTAAAATTTTGTTTAAAATTGTTGAACTTCTTGTATTGTTTTTAACGTCATTACTGTTCTTGCAAATAGTTCTTTAGTTTTCTTTTCATTCAAGTGAGTTTGTTTTTTGTTTCGTGCTTTCTTATTCTTAAGTTCTTTTGTGTTCTTGAGAGAAATAGGTGTGGGTACTACTGTTTAATCCTTAAAGTGCAACTTTACCACCATGTTTGTGGTTTTTCGGAAAAATAATTTATTTTGTAACGGCTGTTCACTTTAATTTTTGAAAACTCAACCGTCAATCTTTAGTGGGGAGTTAAGTGGTCATTAGTGGGGAAGTTAATTTGTTTTAATTTGTGTCACTAATTACGTGGGGTAATTAGTGGGGTTCGTGTACGTTTTTTTTGTTTAAATTTAGAACTTGTTCTCTAAAATTTCCATTGCACAACCATTTCAGAACATTTCTTTTCTCAAACACAAATTTAAAATGGCAAACCCAAATTTCTCAATTCCCAAGACCAACTTTGTTAACTGGCAACTGGTAGATTTATTCACTATCAGTTCTGGATTGAATCCCTCAACAACACTTCAATAATAAGTCATGCGTTAACCGCCTCTCGCATCCTGAATGTCGAAGCCCTTCAAGCTGCTTACTCAACATTAGAGATTCAGGGTGGAAAAGCAAATCCAACAGGCCTATCCTTTACTATTGGTGGTGTCAAATATGAAGTCAGTCTGCGGAAGTTCAATGAGTTACTCGGGCTTCCTACAGAAGATTATGCTCCGGAACCCACTATGGAGGATATGTTGCAATTATTCACGGAGATAGGTTGTCGCCCTCCCACGGGTCCTATCAAGGTAACAAAGGTTAACACCGGTATGCTACCAGCTGAGTGGGATTATGTAGTTCAAGCAATTCAACGCTGCATGTTCCCAAAGGACAAAGACTACAGGCCAATGAACAACAGCTGCCGGGTAATACTATATGGAGTGGCAAACAACAGGAAGGTGAATGTGGGCAAACATCTGTTGATTCAGTTGCTTGAGAGATGGGCATTGGAAAAGAATGCATCTAGGAATCCGGAAGATGGTCCAGTCAAATGCTGGATGCCAAGATTTCTTCAGATGGTTCTGGATGACGTCCTTTCAGAGGAACACAGAAGAGTATTTCAAGGCTCTGAAAGGATGGCATGTTTTGATATGACTCTAAAGAGTATCTCCACCATGGAAACCCAGCAAAAGTCAAGACTTTTTGAGTTGCGCCTGACTCCGTACTTCCAGGATCTGCAAGATGAGTATGCTAGGAGGCATGCTTCTCAGTTTACTGCAGTAGAAGCTGAGAGTAGCGGTAACGAAGCTGAAGGTAGAGATCAAGTGCCTAGAAATTTGGAAGAAGCAGGTATGGATGTTGACATGGCCGAGGCAAATGTTGCAGAAGCTGGAGCTGACAAGGATGACGATCTTCTGAGTCAGGTACCTATTCTTGCTGATCTTGATCAATCATCAATTCAACCTGTTTTCTATAGCCGTGGGCCTGAAAACCCCCAGGCTCTATCCCAGGCTGCAAGCCCTTCTGTTCATAAACGTTCAGTCAGCCCTAAAACTGGTGATAAAAGGAAGGCAAGCTTATCTGAGTCGAGTGATTCGAGTGGAGGGAGTGTAGGAGTTGTGAGAGTAGTCACTTCAGCAGCTCTGCCACCTCCAAAGAAGCAAAAGGTGGATTCAAACCCAGTGGCAACTGCACAACCTGTTAAGGCTAGTTTACCTCTCACAGCCACCACACTTCACGCTGGTGGCTCTCCTCTCCAAAACATTTCAACACATTCGCACTCGCCTAGGCATGTTGGTGAGAGTCAAGGAGGGGGTCCAGCTCAACAGCCAATAGGAGCTGGCCCTACCTCCCCTGAGTTGTCCGCTCAGGGCTCTTTGAGCAATTTCTCGGAAGGGGAATGGCAAACTGAGACTAGCACTTCTGATACTAGTATCTCAGGAAGTTTTAATGAGGAAGAGTCTGTCGAATCTAGTACGGATGACGCTTCCTCATCTAAATCAGAAAACAAGTTGCTCGCAGAGCAACGACATCTGGTGACTGGTGGGTCTACGCCTCCAGAACAGCCCAGCGAACCAGAAAAGGTTCTTGGTGGACAAGGGGATGACACAGTCTCACTGACCGATATCGCCGACCAACTCACCGCTAGTCCCCAGCGATTAGTGGATGAGGCTCTAGTACTGTTAGGCTCTAAACACGAGGGAGAGACAGGGAGAGTAGATCCCTTCTTTTTAGGGATCTTGAGTGAAACAGAACCCGGCGAGAGTAAACAGTTTAACCCAAGCCAAACACCGTCCCCCAAATTGCAGGATCTAGTGAAGAAAGTGGAGGCTTTGGAGGCTGGAGTTGCTGGTGTTACTGCTGCTGTCTCTTCTCACTCTGGAAGATTGGAGGTTGGAGCTCAGTTCATGGAGAACCTAATTGCCGTCCAAAATCAAATGATTGACAAGATAAACAATCTTGGATTGGCACAGGTGGAGGTTGGGAGATCAGTAGATGATGTCACTTATGGCATGTCTCAGGTTTGGACGAAGCTGAATGAACTACTTGATGCTGTCTTTGGACGTAACAGGGCAGGACCTGGTCCTTCCACCGGTGGTGGTGGTGACGATAATAATGGTGATGATGCTCCTGATGAGGATAACACACCTAAGGGGGAGAAGGAGGATCAGGGTCTGAAAAAACTGACTAGTAAGGGTCCGGTGATCGAGTCCTCAAACAAATCTGGTGAAAAGGTGGAGGAGGCTCAACCGGCTCTTAAGGACAAAGGCAAGCAGAAGATGGTAGTTGAAGAAGAAGCTGAGAAAGAAACACCTCTCGTCGATGCATTAATGGTAGACTTTATTGAAGATTCTGATGAGGATGAGATGGATGTAGAAGCCTTAGTGGCAAGGAGGTCGAGACTCGAGCAACGGGCAAGAGAGTGGGAACAAGAAAGAGGTCTAAATCCTGGCGGATCTGGCACAGGAGTTGCAGGTGATGCAAGAGACCACTCGGTTGCTGACGAGCATGTCCCAGAAGAAGAAGTTGATGAAGCGGAGATGCAAGTAGAGATTTTCAGGGAAGCCAGAGAAAGAGTAAATGAAGAAGTGCTACAAGGGATAGTTGAAAAAGAACTAATGGCAAAGGAGAAGAGAGCGGCTCAGAAAACTCAGCATGAGTTTGAAATGAAAAAGATCAAAGATCCTAAGGTCCAGGCTGACATAAGGAGGGAAGGTCCCGAGTGGGACAAGGCTAGAGAAGCCTTAGCTGGACCAAGAGCCTATGCTCATGACTCAGAAAGATTGAGCTTTCTTCTTCATAAGCTAGAAAATCTAAACCCTGGGCTGCTGAATTATCTAAATTGTATAAGACACGGATGCACCTCCGTACAAGTCATATTCAAGGAGAAGGCATGGAATCTGATGATCACTTGGACACCCATAACAAAAATCGGGCCGTGTATGGTCGATGAAGCTTTCTTCCATGAAAGGGGTGCAAGTGAACTGGTAGAATTCGCTCACAAGGTAGACACCTCTGTCAAGACTGGAGTGCTGTTTAAGGAAAAATTGTTGAAGATGGCTGAAGACAGAGGGGTTGACATTATTCTAAATCCCTACCAGATCAGATATGTCCATGACAAGGTCTTGAGGATCGTAAATCTGCATGACTCGAAACTAACTCCGAGCGGAAATGTGCTGAAGGCAGTTGCAAAGCTAGTCCTCTCTAAGGGTTTTCTAACAAAGGAAAAGAAGCTGGTGGCTAAGGACTTGGAGAAGCTGATAAGAAGGCAAGACGCTAGATACAAGTTGCCTGAAGCTACACTACCAGTGGTTAAGAAGGAACCTGAAGACTATGCATTCGAGCAGCAAAACGAGGCAATAAGAGAGCATGTGCAAAGATACGGAGATCCAAGGATAGACATTCCAGAAGAAGGGGAAATAAGGGAGGAAGCTAGTGCAGCGGTTAGTGCAAATGTCAAGTTTGTCAAGAGCAAAGCTGAGAATGAGAATGATCTGCTGATCTATACAGACAAGTATCAGGTGGAAACCGTCATTGAAATCAAGTACGACATCTTTGCAGAACACAGTCATGAAACACTGTGTATCATAAGAGAATTGATTGATGAGATGGATGATGTTGACGAGTTTGATCAGGATTATCTAAGGGTCACGTTTGATAACTTCTGTAAGAAAAGACAACAGCTTGATATTCAGAGGCTACAGCAATGCACCACCGCTATTGTCATTGGATACCCTAAGCAGCTGGTTATAAGGAAGAAAAGGGAAAAGGGGTACCCTGACAAAGTCACGAAGCTGAGGTTTGAAGACATTCCCACGAAGCTTACCACTCGCAGCATGGTTGAAAGGTGGTTGAGGTTGTTTCGAGATTACAAGATCAGAAATCATGTGGAAGCAGAAGGACTTAATCTTCTCAAGAAAAGAATGGATGAAGTCTGCAACCCTGAGTTCATGAAGAAAGAAAAAGCAGCCAAGAAGAAAGCTCGTGAGGAAGAGGAGCGCAAGAAATCAAATTTTTAATGTATTTTGCTTGTAATGTTTCTTTGCGTTGTAATTTGTTTTCTTGTTTTCCTGCATTGTAAAAATATATTATCTGTTTTCTTGTGTAGTGTAAGGTAGAAGTTAGTTAGCTAAGTGTCTTGAAACTGGTTTATATTAGGCGTCAATTATTTCGCGAAGTTCGGCGGTGGTAATACTGCTAAAAGGACTTCAGAAGGATAATTGAAGATTGAGTGGACCGTGCTCTCAAAGTACTTAGAGAAAAATCTCTAGAAGAGCATGAAGCCATTTAATCGAGCCAACAGGTGTCCATTTTTGGCACTTGAAGTATCAGTAATAGACATGAAGTTAATTAATCAAGCCAAGCATTATGCAAGTTGACATGATCTTTTATGAATGTTATTTTATCTTTTTCAGTCCCTGGTTAGTTGAGTTATCCTCATTGTGAATTTGGTTGTCATTGTTAGACAATCAAATAGGGGGAGATTGAAAGGCATAGGTGTACTAACTTGTAACACTTAATTACTATGTAACTCAACTAAGTAAAAGATAAAACAACAACAAAACAAGAGAAACTGAAGAAGCACATGGAATCGATCAACTGAAGAAATGGTAATGACACTTGGTAACTACAAGTAACTAATTTGGTTAATCAAGGATGCATAAGTGAGAAGAAGTTCAATCTCAGTATTGCTCATGCCCTAACTTATCTAATGGAGAATCAAATTAATGTCAAAGAAGTATCAAGAAGACCAAAGTGATTTCATGTAATGTATATCAACATCTGGATAATGTAAAGGTTAATCAACAAATGAGAACTGACATTCAGAAGCAAGAACCCCTACAAGACTAGTCACTTATGAACCAGACCATTGCATCAAGTGTCAGGACATTGGAGGCAAGTTCATGTCAGTAATAGAAGATCTCATTTGAATTGAGTGAGGAAAAGAAATTGAAGAAGCTAGAGAAACTTGCTCATATAGGTTAATCCTCAATTAGTCACTAAAGAAAGTCAACATTGGATGTGTGCATATTTGTCAAGGCATATGTCGATCCACAGCAGATCGAGATGCGGGTCGAGATTTATAATTAAAGTAAAACATTGCAAAGGCAAATCTCGATCCACGGTAGATCGAGATCGAGATTCTCCCAGATCGAGATCGAGATCTTCATAGATCGAGATCGAGATTCTCCTAGATCGAGATCGAGATCTTCATAGATCGAGATCGAGATTCTCCCAGATCGAGATCGAGATTTTCATAGATCGAGATCGAGATTCTCCCAGATCGAGATCGAGATTTTCACAGATCGAGATCGAGATGCGTCCAGGCAAAGATCGAGATGCGGGTAGATATGTAACATTTAATGTTCAAGGGACAAGTGGCTTATTGTGAACGGTGGATCCAGAGTTGTTGGGAAAGTACTTTTTGTTGTCAAAGTCCTGATTGGGCCACGTACACAAAAAGGACAAGATCAAGACTACATGACATTATAAAAGCAGCACTTTGTTTTTATAAGAAAGAAGACTTCTTATCTCTGTAATTCAACGATTTTTTTAAAAGAGAGAGCATTTACTGTAAAACAAAAAGTGAGAGAGAGGATCAGTTGAATCTAGCTTTAATTGCTGTATTTATTGTTCAACTGATCATGATGCTTTTATGAATGTTGTAGCAAGTCCATCAATGAATATAATGATATATTCTTGAAATTCTGTGTCATCATTTATTACCTGCATATTGTTTATTCTCTCATTAATTTTTTAAACAGTTGTATTCACCCCCCCCCCCTCTACAACACTTTGGACCTAACACAATGAAAATTCAAAAAATGACAGTAACAGGAGTAATGAGGGAACTGGAGAGGATTAAGGACTCTATCTCATCTAACAAGGATGCAATGGACAGGAGATTGGATGAGAAGCTACCATTCAACACCATGAAAAGAAGATGGATGATATTATCAGAGGTCAAAATCTTCATGCTTCCATTCTTCAAAAGTTTCTTGACAGACTTCCACCACCCCCTCCAATTGATGATAACAAAAAGGGGGAGAATACAAAGAAGAAGGTTGATGGTGGTGGTGATGGCAAAAGCAGTGGAAGTGGTGGTATAGGTGGTTTTGGTATGGATAAGTCAAGTGGCATTGGTGGTTCTGCACCCAGAAGAGATAAAAGCAGAAGTAACATGGACAATCAATCTTCAAAGAAATCTAAGTCATCTAATTCTCCAGAAGATGATTTAGAACAGAAAAAGAAAGAATACAAGAAGTTTGATGAAGATACTGAAGCTAGGAGAATTTCTAGGGAGAAAGAAACTCAATTAATGATTGAGAGGGAAAAGAAAAGAATTGAAGATCTAAGGAGAAGCACTGAGTTAGTAACAGAGGCTGTAGAAAAAGGAGACTTGGATGAGTTCATTGCTCAAACAAGAAAAATAAATGAAGATGCACAAAAGGCTGCCAAGGAAAGAAACTCAAATACAGAAGCTTTTCTTCAATTGGATATTGAAGCTCTTAAAGAAAAGAAGAAAGGGAAAGCAATAGTGATTGAAGAAGAGAAGAAGAAAGAGACTGAACCAGTAAGTCAAAAGCTACTTCAAGGAGCCATCACTACAGGAATCTCAGATGCCTCAAGGAGAGAAAGGGAGAATGAAGAGATTGCTAGACAGATGGAAATGCAATGGCATTTGGAAGAAGAGCTACAGGCAGAGCAACCATTGAGAAAAAGGAGAAAAGTTTCTATGGCCAAGAAAAGGTCAAGTTCTACTCAAGAAATAGTGGTTCAGGAAAACCTCCAGGGTCAACAAGAAGAAATCAAGGAGGAGGTCACAATTAAAGGATATGATTTGAAGGGAATACCAGTAATCAATGAAAAAGGATTAATTGGAGTAAGGACTCACCCTGCAACCTCTAACCATGAAGAATCAATGAGGTTGGAGTATGAAAATGGAGTGAAAACAATCTATTCATTGAAGGTGATAATGAAGCAAAGCTACAATGTTTTAAAGACTATTCTTCCTCTACTCAACAGAAAGTACAAACTCAACACAACAATTGCTCAGGAGATACAACAACAAATTTCAAGGTTAAGGAGATCCAAGACAGAAGCTGAACCTGATTCACCTCTAAAGCTATGGAAGTCACAGGTCAAAAAGGTGGTGTTGGAGCCAAAGTATGCTATGATTTTTACAGATATAGAGGGCAACACAAAGTTCTTTGATATCTGCAAATATCTGGACAAAATCACAGATGAAGAAATACACTACCTTATGAGGCAACTTGGAGAAACTAACAGGGATGAAACAATATTGAGAAGTTCTTTCATGAGGCAACTAAAGGAAAATGCTGAGAAAAGGAGGAAGAGGAACTAAATTAAATTATGAAGACATTGAAGCAGCTTGCAGGAGTTATCTATCAATCTGGTACTTCCAAAATTAATGTGCCAATTAAGTTTCTTGATTCTATCTAAATGTAAATTTTTTTTAAGGGTTTTTGTTATCATCAAGTAGATTTATGCCTGTTAATAACACAGACACAAATAGGGGGATATTGTTAGGAATCTACATATGATTTGATGATAACATTAATCTTAGAATCATAGAAATTTTATTTGTTGTAACTGATCAATTGATATGAAAGTTATAAATATCAATTGATCAGGAAACCATTTATCAATTGAAGTGTTTATATGAATCAACTGATAATTTGGATTGTAGCATAGGTGTACTTAGTCTATTTCAATCGATAAGGTGTAAATCAATTGATATTTTATTCATCAATTGATGTTAGAGTCGATTGATATAGATCATCAATTGATGTGTAAATTAAACTGTCAAATTGTAATTATGAGAAGACAGGAAATTGCAAAAGTGAAGGATGATCAATTGATATTGAAGCATCGATGGATGAAGGATCAATCGAAGAAGCCAAACCAAGGATTGAAGACCATCAACTGATGTGAAGACCCATCGATTGATATATCGATTGATAACATCTATCAATCGATAAGACATCTTTTATCAATCGATGGATATAAAGATCAATCGAAGAAGTACATCAGTTGATGGATTAAAGAATGGATCAATTGATATGCTTAACAGCAAATTATCAATTGAGTGTGACAACACAGAAAGAATATCTGTTGAAGATCCAGAGAACAAAAGCACACCTATGGAAGACAGTCTAGAGTGACTGTGAAGACTCAATTAGAAGCTGTCTTTCAAACCTTTTTGTAAAATAGAAAAAGGTAAAAGGAAGGCAGGTAGAAACAATCCTAGAATAGGAATTGTAAAAGAACACTTGTGGTATATAAACAAGTGTAGTAGCATTATTAGAAAACATACAAGTTAGACATATTTGTTAATCAACTGTTCAAGCTTGAGAGCACATGTGTAAGAACAGTTGATTTGTTTTCTAATCTTGTAAACGCAGCTAGGTCTCTTCTAACCTAGGAGCATTGAGCAAAAATATATATTGATGGAAAAACCAATCCATCAATAATTTTAAATCTCTTTGTTCAGTTTTATTTTTCAGCATTAATTTGTTCGAACTTATTCTCTTATTCTATCAAACATCAAGAACAAATATTAGAACACGCAAAAAGTTTTAATATTTGTATTCAACCCCCCCTTCTACAAATATTGACATTGTTCTAAGGAATAACAATTGGTCTGTGATTTAGGTATGCTTAATTATATTTAATCCTTTAAATGTCTGACAAGTTATGTATTAATATTTATTTTAGCCATTGATTATGTTAAATTATTGATTCTTCAATAATCAACTGATAAACATTTTTACATATCGATGGATATCTGAAGCTGTCGACAGATAAATATATCAATTGATGATATATTTGTTTATCGATGGATATCTGAAGCTTTCGACAGATAAATATATCAATTGATGATATATTTCTTTATCGATGGATAAATGTACCTATCGATGGATAAGATTGCTATCAATCGAAGACCTGGAATTTGATTGGTCCATGTCATCAGTCGATCTGTACAAAATTTAGCCGTTGATTACTTATTTTATCAATTGATTAATACGTATATTCATGTATGTATAACAGTTGATTGCCAAAATAGGTAACTTTTACCTTTCATTTTCTTTTAACGGTCGATTAAGTTCTATTTTGAGTCAGAAATTGATTGAGAATTTAGTAAATATAAATAATGAGATTAAAACATTGTTCATTCTTACTTACATTTTTACTAACAATTTCTCTAACTCTCTCTCTCTCTCTCATTTTACGAACTTAATAACAACCCTCTGTCTCTCAGTACTCAACTCTTCTAATATCTTCAAAGCTTTTGTACTACTAATCTTCTACTCAAGGAAATGGCATCTTCATCCAAGAAAATCTCTCAAGCAGGGTTCATCTACGAATTGAATAATTTTGTGGCCTGCACGGTTGTTGAAGAGGCTCCAAAGGAATTTCATCCATTGATGCAATTCCTGGGAAGTGGCAAGATACAGAAAGCATTGAAGGAAGCACTAACAATAATCTGCAATTTGGTGGAAGAATTTTGGTCCTCTGCAGAAGTTGCCGATGACTTCTCGAGCATCAAGTTCAACTGTAAAGGACAAGAGTACATTCTTACTACTATTATTTTAAATGAATGTTTAGATTTGCCTGTTAATAATACTGATAATGTGCCTAGTGAATCAAATATTAGAAACATGCTTAGGGCTGCTAATTATGCAAATCCTGATATCAATTTAGGACAAGTAGTTAAAAAACACCTTAGGAGAGAATGGTCTTATTTCTTTGATGCAATAATAAAATGCTTTAGTGGTAAAATTAGTAATTTTGATGCCATAACTTCAAGCATGCAACAGATAGCATATAGTGTTTTGTTTGATGAATATCATGATTTTTCTTCTATATTGTTATCTGAAATTGCTGCTAAGTTAGGAAAGAAGCATGATAGATCTAATCATATATACTATGCTAGATTTATCATGATTATAATTAACCACTTGGTTAAAGAAATTGAGTTTTGCAGGGAAACTGAAACCCTTGAGTGCTGGACTCAAAACAAAAGGGTCTTTAAAGACCTGGTAAGGATCAATCTTCACAGCAATGTGGAATTGTTCTATCCCCCTTTTGTTCAGGTATTTGTCTCTACTTTAAACTCTTCTCAACCTAATTCTTCTTTGCCTTCTGTGACTATGGAGGGTGGTAGTAATGACCCCAACCCTCCTGCCCAAGTCACACAACCAATCTCTAAATCCAAATCTAAGAAACCATCCTCAACAGGTTCCCAAAAACCTGCTGTTGTAAAAACAAAGAAAAGAAAATCAAATGTTTTGGTAGATAGACTAGAGGAGGATTTAGGTGGTGAGGGAACTGGGGAACATCAAAGAACCCAGAAAGATAAGGAGAGTGAGGGTGTGCAACCTCAGCCAAGCCACTCCACAGTCTCCTAAAAGACTGTGGATGTAAATATGGAAAGCACCACATTCTTATTGCCATCCTCTCAAAAGGATGACAGTATTGAAAATAGCCCACAACCAGGGGCACAGAACAAAGTTGGGGACACAAAGTCCAAACCATTAACCCCATATAAGAGGAGAGGAAAGAAAGTCACCTTTGCACTTGGGGAATCACACACTGCAAAACCACAGGAAACTGTGGTAGAGCCTTCACAAAGTCTGTTTGATGCATCTCATATAAATGATGAGATGCAGCCCCATTCTCTTTCAATTCATATCTCTTCTATTCTTCTTTCCCCATCTCAAACTTCTTCAGAAAATGTTTTGATAGATTATCGAACATTTTCAGATTCTCCTTCTTTGTTTTTCAAGGAGAAGCCAACACTCTCTCCTGAATCTTCTTCTCAGAATTTTCAGGATTCTATTTCCAATATCATCTCAAACATAACTTCACAAATTATCTCAACTGTTTCTTCTCCATCAATTGATGTTCCTTCATCAATTGATATTCAGCCATCGACTGATAAGCCATCGATCGATACTCAAGATCAATCGATGGGTATGCATCAATCGATGGATGTCCCAAACACCACTTCAACTAATATTGTCAATACATCAATTGATGATCAATCAATTGATGTTGCCCAAACACTCTTAGGAATGAGTGAGTTGAGTGAGAGGCAGGATTGTAACCTGGCAAAAGGAGAGGAAGTGAGCAAAAACATTCCTATTTCTTCCAGGGATGAGAGTGAAACACTTGAGGGGCCCACCTTAGAAGGTGCACAACAAATAAGTGAGGGAGAGGTGAGATTCCAGGATGAGATCCTGATGCAAAATAGAGAGATGAGTGAGAGTGATAAAACAATTCTTCAATTTGCACAAGAATTGGAAAATGATCTGATGGCAGAAGAAGAAGAGGAAGGAGTAAAGCAGATAGGGGGAGCCTATGATGCAGAAGCTAGTGGGAGTGGAGTTCTTAAGGACCTTGAAGAAGAAATAGATGCTGGTGAATTGGATCCAAGGAATTTCATTCATCCTGATCCTCAATATCAAGGGTTGGCAACTTCAAGTAACAGGACTGCAGAATAACTTTTGGGAATTGAGCATACAGAACAAAGGACCATGAATCTGAAGGAAAGCATTGCCAATACAACAGACACTTGTTATATGGCACCTGAAGAGTTGGAGAGTGATTCTGATGAGGAACCATGGATGAGCACTATTGATGGTTCCTTAGAAGCTGCTGAAACTGAAATTCTGTCTCAATACAGAAGAGCAATGGTGGAAGAAGAAATTGCAGATCCTGCACAAAGAAGAATTGCTCACTACATGAGGGACACAATGAAGATCCAAAAGATGACAGTTACAGGAGTAAGAAGGAAACTGGAGATCATCAAGAACTCTATCTCCACAACCAAGGATACAATAGACAGAAGATTGGATGAAAAGTTACCATTCAACACCATGAATAGCATCAAGGACAAGCTTTTCAAGGAATCCAAGAATTTTGCATCTTTGGAGACAAGAGTAGGGTCTCTAGAGAAGAAAAAGGATGATATCCTCAGAAGTCAAAATCTACATTCTTCCATTCTTCAAAGGATTCTTGACAGACTTCCACCACCCTCTTTATTTGATGATAACAAAAAGGGGGAGAATACAAAGAAGAAAGATGATGATGGTGGTGATGGCAAAGGCAGTGGTAACATAGGTGGATCTGGAAAGGACAAGTCTAGTGGTATTGGCAGTTCTGCACACAGAAGAGATAAAAGCAGAAGCAACAGGGACAATCAATCTTCAAAGAGAACTAAGTCATCTAATTCTCCAAAAGATGACTTAGAACAGAAAAAGAGAGAATTCAAGAAGTTTGATGATCTTGAAGCTAAGAGAATTTCTAGGGAGAAAGAAACTCAATCAATGATTAAGATGGAAAAGAAAAGAATTGAAGATCTAAGGAGAAGCACTGAGTTAGTAACAGAGGCAGTAGAAAGAGGAGACTTGGATGAGTTCATTGCTCAAACAAGAAAAATAAATGAAGATGAACAAAAGTCTGCCAAGGAAAGCAACTCAGATGCTGAAGCCTTTTTGTCAGTTGATCAAGAAGCCCTTAAAGAGAAGAAAAAGGGAAAAGCCATAATGATTGAAGAAGAGAAGAAGAGAAAAGAGCCAGTTGGCCAGAAGCTTCTTCAAGAAGCCATTTCAACAGGATTGTCAGATGCTGTCAAAAGGGAAAAAGAAAATGAGGAGATAGCAAGGCAAATGGAATTGGAATGGAAAATGGAGGAACAATTAATAGACCAACCAATGAGGAAAAAGAGAAAAGTTTCAATGGCCAAGAAAAGGCCAGGGCCTACTCAAGAAATAGTGGTTCAGGAAAATCTCCAGGGTCAACAAGAAGAAATCAAGGAGGAAGTCACAATTGAAGGATACAATTTGAAGGGAATACCAGTAATCAATGAAAAGGGATTAATTGGAGTAAGGACTCACCCTGCAACCTCTAACCATGAAGAATCAATGAGGTTGGAGTATGAAAATGGAGTAAAAATCCTCTACTCATTAAAGGTGATAATGAAGCAAAGCTACAATGTTTTAAAGACTATTCTTCGTTTACTCAACAGAAAGTACAAACTCAACATAACAATTGCTCAGGAAATTCAACAGCAAATTTCAAGGTTAAGGAGATCCAAGGCAGAAGCTGAACCTGATTCACCTCTGAAGATATGGAAGTCACAGGTCAAAAAGGTAGTGTTGGAGCCAAAGTATGCCATGATTTTTACAGATACAGAGGGCAACACAAAGTTCTTTGATATCTGCAAATATCTGGACAAAATCACAGATGAAGAAATACACTATCTAATGAGGCAACTTGGAGAAACTGACAGAGATGAAGCAATCTTGAGAAGTTCTTTCATGAGGCAACTAAAGGAAAATGCAGAGGAAATAAGTAAATTATGAAGACACAGAAGCTGCTTGCAGGAGTTATCTATCAATATGGTACTTCCAAAACTAATGTGCCAATTAAATTTCTTGATTTTATCTAAATATAAATTTTTAAAGGTTTTTTTGTTATCATCAAGTAGATTTATGCCTGTAAATAACACAGACACAAATAAGGGGAGATTGTTAGGAATCTACATGTGATTTGATGATAACATTAATCTTAGAATCATAGAAATTTAGTTTGATGTAACTGATAAATTGATATGAAAGTTATAAATATCAATTGATCAGGAAACCATTTATCAGTTGAAGTGTTTATATGAATCAACTGATAATTTGGATTGTAGCATAGGTGTACTTAGTCTATTTCAATCGATAAGGTGTAAATCAATTGATATTTTGTTCATCAATTGATGTTGGAGTCGATTGATATAGATCATCAATTGATGTGTGAATTAAACTGTTAAATTGTAATTATGTGAAGACAGGAAATTACACAAGTGAAGGATGATCAATTGATATTGAAGCATCGATGGATGAGGGATCAATCGAAGAAGCCAAGTCAAGCATTGAAGACCATCAACTGATGTGAAGACCCATCGATTGATATATCGATTGATAACATCTATCAATCGATAAGTCATCTTTTATCAATCGATGGATATAAAGATCAATCGAAGAAGAACATCAGTTGATGGATTAAAAGATGGATCAATTGATATGCTTAACAGCAAACTATCAATTGAGTGTGACCACACACAGAAAGAAAATCTGTTGAAGATCCAGAGAACAAAAGCACACCTATGGAAGACAGTCTAGAATGACTGTGAAGACTCAATCAGAAGCTGTCTTTTTAAACCTTTTTTAAAAAGAAATAGGTAGAAGAAAGGCAGGTAGAAACAATCCTAGATTAGGCATTGTAAAAGTACACTTGTGTTATATAAAACAAGTGTAGCAGCATTTTTAGAAAAGAAGTTAGACAAATTCAAGAATCAACTGTTCAAGCTTGAGAGCACATTTGTAAGAACAGTTGATTCGTTTTCTAATCTTGTAAAAACGCAGCTAGGTTTCTTTTAACCTAGAAAATTGAGCAAAAATATACACTGATGGAGAAATCAATCCATCAGTAATTTTAAAACTCTTTGCTTAATTTACTTTTCAGTCTTAAATTGTTCCAACATATTCTCACTAAGTCAAATCCTCAAGAACAAATATTATAACGTACGAAAAAGTTTTAATATTTGTATTCAACCCCCCTTCTACAAATATTGACATTGTTCTTAAGGAATAACATTGATGCTATAGAAAAGGCTTAATCCAGGGAATGGAGAACTATAGTTTAAAAATTTTTATTCTACTTCTAAGGTAGTAGTCTTGTTATTAAGAATAATTTGTGATAATGGTATTACTCACAAACTAGAGGAGATTATTAGGTACATATATTTTTATTCACTGATAAGAAGCCTAATTTTAACTCAGTTGTACTTAGCTAATTTGTAGTTGAGTTCTATTAGTTTCTTTAGTTTAGCAAAGTTTGAAAAAATATTGTATAAAAAGGATATGACTGAGAATTCATCGAAATATGCTAGTAGTTTATATTCTTTGTAATTGTAAATAGACTAGTCAAATAAAAATCCTAAAAGAAGTTCAATAGGATTGATCATGCATCTAGAAAAATAAGGTTATGAAATAATAGGTTGCAGATTGAAAAAAATATTCTAAAGCATGATATTGAGAAGTTTTCAAGAAAACTATGTCAAGAAGCCTAGAATCTAAAATGTTTATCGAGAAGTGTAAAAAATTCTTATTGCAAAGTTAAGATATCGATAAGTACTAATATTGCCAACAAGTATTAATAATATATTGATAAGTGCAAATAAATTATGAAGAAGAAAAGATACCGACAAGTGCCAATATTGTATCGTAAAATAGACACAAAAGTTATCTAAAATTTCTTGGTAATGTTTAGAAAGGCATATACTATATTATTTTATCTTATCTATATGGTGTGCATATAGTCTTTCTTAGAAGTTAAGTGTTTTGAACCGCAATTTCTTAAGACTATAATTTTCTCTCTAAGAAAACAAGATTAAAATCTTGAAACTATAATTGTAAAATCAATTTTGATTTTTCAATTTATAGTAAATATTAATCTAATAAAGTATTAGTGAAAATATTTCTATGTTCTTTATTCTAATCTTTATATTCAAACATAGTAATGTGCATACAAATATCCAGCCGTATATTGTACTAATATGTGTAGGTCCTCGGTCTTATCCTTGTTACATTAATACCCAAACGGCTAAAAGAGCTGCAAAGCCCAACCAACTAAGTCAAGGATACCTATTGGAGTCGTTTTCAAAGGTAAGCTCCAGAACCGGTTGATCTCCCAAACTACTCATGTCACCGGGGCATCACCAACTTCAACTAGGGCAAATGAGTGGATCCGGTAACGAATGAAAGCCCTATTATTATGTCAAACTTGAATTTGAATCTTCCCATTCTACTTCAACTTTGAAAACCCAAAAGGAATTAGAAATCAAACACAAATACATTCACCCCTAAATTTAAAAACCATTTTCAACAATCTCTTTTTCTCCAGTATAAAATGTATTGAAAACTAAACATTAATTATTATTACATTATTTAAAATATTATACACTTGCATCTTTCTTTTATGTAACATTCTCGCACATTTTTACGACTATAACTTCATGCACTTAATATTACTCCCTCCGTCTTAAAAAATTGGCGTTTTATGAAATTTAAACGTCAAACTAACTCAAGCACTGTTAAGAGATATATTAGGATATTGCTGAAATTAAAATATTTTATAAGGATATTGATATGTTTCCATTATTTAGAGATTTTATACTTGTTGACCAAGTTTTGTAATGTATATATATTGAATTATTATGAATGAGAAAGATAAGAGATTGAGAATTTTATCATGGCATCAGAGTCAGGTTAGATTATTTGTCAAGTTAGGTGATATGAAGGAGAGAAAAGTGAGGGAGAAAGCAATCTTTAAGAGAGAAAATAAAACTATACCAAGAGTTTAGTGAGGAAAAAAAATCCTACAAGAGTTTGTGAGTTGTGAAAAAAAAGGGATATTCACGAGAGGTCATGAATATGAGAATGACCTATAAGAGTTTGTGGGTTGATTAAAATAAATAATATCTGCCAAATGTCGTGGATGTGAAAAAAATAATCTTGTGAGAGTTTGTAGTTGTGACGATAAATAAGAAGATCATATGAATGATTTAGTGGCAGACAGAGACAGTGACATTGATGAAGAAGGCGGCAAAAAAATGATGAAATTCGAAGAATTGACCGTGCAAGTTGGGTATTCAAAATCTCCATTCTTTAATTTGAGGGAGGGTGTTAAGAGATATATTAAGATATTGCTGAAATTAAAATATTTTATAAGGATATTGATATGTTTCCATTATTAAGAGATTTTATACTTGTTTACCAAGTTTTGTAATATATATATATATATATATATATATATATATATTGAATTATTATGAATGAGAAAGATAAGAGATTGAGAATTTTATCAATCCACAGATGCTCTCCCAAAAAACAAAGATGAGTAAAAAGCGACAATTACATTACCTATCTCTTTGAAATTTTACATTCCCCGACTACCGTAGTAAACAAATTATAGTGAAAAAACATTAGTTGTTGATTTAATAGTCCCTCGTCTTAGACTCTTACTAGTTTTTACGAGCAACAAAGTACTGACTATACCCAACACTGAAATTCAATATTTACTACTAAAATTCAATATTTACTAAGTTTAACTAGTTTAGGGCATGTATATTGGGAACTGCAACTACAAAATATAATGATCCGTCACCCCATAATGAACGAAGTGATCTTAGTACGAAAAAAATATTATTAAAAAAGTATATTTAATACATTATTAAACTTAGTTTTTAAATTTATAAAATTATAAAATAATAATGTATAATTAGCGGTCAAACATAAATACATTTGGCTTTTAAAATTTATAACCTGCCAATATTTATAGGACGTAGGGAATATGAAATAAGATTTTTACAAAATCCAAATATATTATTACAAACGAATTATTATAAATGGTCATGTGTCCATAATTTTTTGATGTAGTTTATTTGTTCCCATCGCGCATGAGATTATTATTCATCTAATTTTACAACATTAAAATACAGTTGAATATTTACAAGAATTTTTTATGTCAAATCTATACCAGTCTTTTACTTGTTTTTTCCTTCAAAATTTAGGTTATTTTGATCCATCAAATATGATACATTCATAGTATGTATCACTGTTATTTAAATTATTTATCAAAAATACAATGATAATTAAATAATATAATATTTAAATATATGATATTCCACAAATGTAATATTCTAATTTTAAAAATTAAAATTTATGAAAAATTGAATTTATAAAATTTATATAAAACAATGATAAAAACATTTGAATTTGAAATAAAATAAACACAAATGACTCTTCTATATTATATTATTAAAACCGAAATATTAAAAGTTTTGGTTGGTCGGTGTCACGTGTCTAAAAAATATACATGTATTATATATAATTTTACTTATTATAATACACACGCTAATTATAGACATATTTATATTAACTAAAATTTTAGTTTTAGGCCCAAATTATATATTTATCATAATACGGTACAAATTATAATATATTTATATTAAATAGAATGATATTTATTGTCACTTAACTTTTATAAGCCCAAATAACAAAAATATTTATGTTAAATGAAAATCTATTTATTATACATAATTGTAAATTATTATCAAAATAAATCTTCTAATTAATTTAATATTACTCACATCTTTAATAAATTTATATAAAATAAGAAAATATATCATATGTATTAACATAAAATTTTAATATTAAAAAAAAATTATATTAAAAATTAATAAAAATATAAATAAAAAATAAATTACTTAAATATTAATTATCCCGTGTTTCACACGGGTTATAAGTTTGTATCAAAATAATAATGGATATAATACTCTAGATACAATGACCCTCAAGTATAAAATTTATATTTTATATAATTAAAATATTTACTTTCAAGATGTAAATAATCTTCATTAATTTTGTCAATTCAATTTAAAAATTATTATTAAATATTGCTGAATAATTACTTTTTTAACCCCTAACTAAATCGACAAATTAAATTCATATAAATAAATATTGAAATCGGATATACATTCATGAATGAATAATCTAATACTCTCCCAATCACATCCAATGTTAACATTTCGGAGAGAAGATCCGGCACACATTTTAAGGTGCATATAAAGTATAGTTTCATAACTTATTTTTTAAATTTTTTTTCTAATTATTTTTTTCAGAATTTTTATTTAAAAATAAGTTATGAAACTATAAAAATATACATTAAATACTTGTAATTTATAGAATCTCAAATATACATTAAATACTTGTATAAAAAAACATTTATCAAAATATGAAATTTTTATCCGAAAATAAGTCAAAAAGACTTATTTTAAGGCAAGCCAAACAGACTCTTTATATGCGCCTTAAAATAAGTTTTGTCCGAAACTTTCCTGCAATTCGATATTTTCTTTTCATAATAAAAACGAAATACGTATAAAGAAATAGATATTTTAATGTATGTATGTATGCTATTTGAGGTTTTTGTTGTTTCAACGTCATTTCTCTAAAATTAGGGTTTCAACTTTGCGTTTCTTCTCCTCCATTTGTACGTATTCCTTTCTAGCTCTATATTTGTCGTTTCTCTTCAACGTTTCTGCTTTTATATATACATATATACACATGTTTATATTTTTTATTTGTTTTTGTTTGGTAATTTATTTGAAAACTGACTTTCAGTTTGTTATTTGTTTCACTAGTTTAGGTATAATCTGGATATGATGGTTGGGTTTTTTTATATGTATATTTATATATGTTGAATGATGTTTGTATGATCAGGGACTTTGATGTTATTAGGGTGAAAAAGAAAGTGATTCGACGAGTTTTTGTTGTGATAAAATTGCGGGGATTTGAGTTTAAAGATTTTGTATTTGAGTTTTGGGGAATTTAGAGGATTTGTGTTGGGGGTTTTTGAGGTCAATTTTTGTTTGACTATGCCAACTTCATGGGCTGATTCTGTTGCTGCTGCGGAAAGCGCGGCGACTGCTGGGGGTAATAGGTCTGCTTATGTTCCGCCTCATCTTCGTAATAGGCCAACTTCATCTGAACCGCCTGTTTTGGCTCAGGGTGGGTCTAGTTCTGGTAATGTTGCGGTAGGTGGGAATCGTTGGGCTGCTACTAGGAATGATTTTAGTAGGTCTGGGTATAGTTCTGGTGGTGGTGGTCATGGGGGTGGTTGGAATAATAGGAGTGGTGGTTGGGACCGTGGGAGTGGGAGGGAACGGGAAGTTAACCCGTTTGGTGATGATGACAGTGCTGATGTAGAACCTGTAGAGCAGGAGAATACTGGGATTAATTTTGATGCTTATGAAGATATTCCTGTGGAGACGAGTGGGGACAATGTGCCTCCTCCGGTGAATACATTTGCAGATATTGACTTAGGCGATGCTCTTAACAAAAATATACGGAGATGTAAGTATGTCAAGCCAACTCCTGTGCAACGGTATGCCATACCAATCTCTCTTGCAAATCGGGATTTAATGGCTTGTGCGCAGACTGGTTCTGGGAAGACAGCTGCTTTCTGCTTTCCAATTATCAGTGGAATTATGACAGGTCAGTTTCCACCTAGAGCACCACATATGTTACGGACAGCATGTCCACTGGCTCTAATTTTGTCCCCCACAAGAGAGTTATCAATCCAAGTAAGTACCTTTAGTTGTATTGGTTGAGAACTTTTCTGCTTCTTTGCTTGCATGTGTAATGGAACCAACTGTTACCCAATGTTTGATTTCAATTGCAGATTCACGAAGAAGCACGAAAGTTTGCGTATCAAACTGGTGTTAAAGTAGTTGTTGCTTATGGAGGTGCTCCTATTAATCAACAGGTATTCTATTGCACAGGTCATGGTGTGTCACATCCTTGCAACTGCATTCGAGTAATTAATTATATATCTATATCATGGAAAATATGTTTGTTGTTCTTGCATGGATATGCTGACATCATTTGTTTTTTTAACTAGAAAGAACTCAGAAAGGGCATAATTTTTGTCTGTTCATGCTATCTGAAAATAACCCCTCTCTCTTGTCATTTTCTTGTTTGATTGGTGAACACGCATAAAATGGCACTACGACATTATCGGTGAAGTTCAATATTATTTCTTCCCGTAATTGGATGCTTTAAAAAAATTCAAAGATATTATCTCAAGTCAACAGCCTCTTTATCCTTTTTTCTGAATACAGTAAACTGATTCATGGTCATGTTATTAAGTTATAGTTTCCTGAGCCTATTTTAGAGGTGAGACGAGCTAAAGGAGAGCTCTTGCTCTCGCAGTATCGCACGCTCCCCCTTCACAATGTGTGTTGAGGGGGCTCAATCCTTGTGAAAGGCATAGTGGTTGTTTGAGTGTGTTCATATAGTTAGAGATTAGAGACAAGACAAGCTAAATAAACTAAAAAGAAGAAGTTGATTAAAGAGTTGGAAACCTTTAAGAGTGTCCGTAAGGTGTATAACACAAAGGAGTGTTCACATGGGAGAAATTGATGGGCTCTGGGCTCCTTGCATTTCACAAAGATGATATTTGTTGCATACTGTTATTCAGCTTCATTGAATCGACTCAGATATACATGATATATTAAAAAGTAAATATTTTTTTAGGTGGAATAGTTTAAGATTGGACTGAAAAAACAGACTTCCGTGCTGATAAAATTGCGATAAGAGAGTTCAAAAACTACTGAACTTATTAGATCCATCGCCATCCCTTAAAGAAAGTACTCTCTTGTTGCAAATGTTAAGGACATACTTTAACTTATTTATTAATAACATGTAGGTAGTTTATAGTGGTGGTGTCATTGTATGGTTGTAATGAAAAGGTTAAGGACATCAGACTATTCAAAATTGGGATAATTAAAAGTGAAAATATATTTAATGTACTGTACCAGCCATGTGAATGACTCATCAAAGTCATTATGTAAGCGTGTTTGAAGCTTTCTATCATGTATCCAGTTCAATCAGGCTCCTGTTAATAGACAATGTGGTCTGAAAGAGCTTTTCCAATTAGCCTTGCATTTTTTCTTGCTACAGTAGCAAAATTATATATTTTAATCTAAAATCCACTTGCATGGGCACCAGTTCATAAATTTTGATGGTCTCAAATTGATTAAGATTTTCTGTCACGGCAATCATAGAATCATTATCTAAAGATACTTCAAATTTTTGATGATTAAAAGTCAACAAAAAGGAGAATAGGTATTGATTGGTAGTAGTTCTCTAAGTCTTCACACAAGCATCTGTACCACTGATGATTTAATCGAGGGGATGATCCTTATTACAGTTTGTTACAGCAATCAGGCCTCTTTTCTAAAAGATATCCCCCTTGAAATAAGGTTGTTGTGATGCCTTGATCTAGAGAGTCCTTGAGAAGCTCCCCAATGTTGATGTTGGGGTTTGACCATTAATATTGTAGAAAGTGTGTTTTTCCCAATGAGTATAATAGAATGGGTTGCGTACAATACTACAAGTTTTTGATATTTTTTTTATAAAATAATAGAAAACAATAAAGTTGAAACTTAAGAATAGTAGCATGTATGATACTTATATATTTAAATCTGTTTGGAAGTGTGTACAAGGTGCACAACTGAGTAATATTAGGACATATAAGTTTCAGAATCACTATAATTACATATAACCAATACTGATTATAAATTTTAAGATTTAAGGATTCCAACAAAGTTTTGCCTTAAGTTTTGTTCACATACAATAATTTTTTAATTCTTTGGGATTATTTGTTATTGGTTTTCTTTCTTTTGTAACAATTTAAGTTCACATATATCATTATTATTTGTAGTGTAAGAGTGTTATTATATCTTGGTATCAGCCCTTAGAGGATCCTCTAAAAACTTTAAACTATTTTTTTTAATTGACATTGTACTACTTTCATGTACTATTGCATGCTTAATATGGCGCAGCTTCGAGAACTTGAGAGAGGTGTCGACATTCTTGTCGCAACTCCTGGAAGGTTGGTGGATCTTCTTGAGAGGGCAAGAGTATCATTACAGATGATAAAATATTTAGCTCTTGATGAAGCGGATCGAATGCTGGACATGGGTTTCGAGCCTCAAATTAGGAAAATCGTGCAGCAAATGGATATGCCGCCCCCAGGTGTAAGGCAAACAATGCTATTCAGTGCCACTTTCCCCAAAGAGATACAGGTATTCTGTTATTGCTTTTTGAAGTAAACTTCTCATCTTCAGCTTGCTTTGAATTGCATGTGAATTTTTTATTTTTTGTGTGGCTGCCGTGCATAGATACCTAATGATATTACAAGTTCTAAAAGCTTCATTCACTGCAAAATATTTGTAATTATCTATGTAGAATATATATAAAATATTTACCAATCTTTAACTGCATATTTGGCTATACCCTGCCGATTCTGAGGCGTAAGTTAAAAAAATTCTCCGTTACCGGCCTGTTGTTCGTACTTGTTGCATTAGAATTTAGCTTGTTGACTAAATAAGCTGTGTATCCTTATTGCGAGTGTGACTGCCCGTCACTGCCGGTATGCTGTGATTTTGTTTTGGGCTCATGAGAGGCAGTTTCTGATACTTCTCTTATTTGGTTGATTTGCAGAGGCTGGCATCAGATTTTCTAGCAAGTTATATCTTTTTGGCTGTTGGAAGGGTTGGTTCAAGTACCGATTTGATTGTCCAGAGAGTTGAATATGTTCAAGAGACGGACAAGAGAAGCCACCTGATGGATCTGCTTCATGCACAAAGGGCAAACGGCACACATGGAAAGGTAATAATTAGGAAATTTCTCTCTAGTTTTCACTTGTAATCTTGGTGTGCTAATGAACCTTTGGCATTTTGTCAAAGCTGCAGTGCCCATATCCCAATTTCTACGCACAGAACAATCAGTGTATAACTACAATTATGCTCTGCCTTTCAAGTAAAAAATTTGAGGATTACAAAGTTAATTCTCTGACAGATCTTATGACTTGTAGACCAAGTAAAAAGGAAACAAATCTTATAATTATCTGCTCCCAATCATAATTATATAAGTAACTACTACAATTCCGAGGAAACAGTACATCATAAATTTAGTACATAGAAAGCATGCAGGTTGGTATATTATGAGTACTATTAATTTATATTACAAAGGGTAGCTGACTAGCAGTCAAAGGCACACAAAACTCTGATGAAATTGTGTTACTAAAACATTGAACAGATTAAAACAGAGGAATTGATTGGTGAAATTAAAGGTGAAACTTAGCCACTGGAACCAAAATCTTTTCTGTGATGTTGCCCTCTCACAGGGAGCTAAAAGTAGCAACAGTCGTCACAAAAGATTCAGTCCCAACAGGTCATATTCGACCCGTAATGGAAACTAGTCTGGCTTTTATATCAGTCTAATGACCTTGCATAGAATTTAGTGCATTCCACGAGTCAAATGCATCTAAGGACAATGCAGAGCCAAGGAATTCCAATTAATTGGAAGATGGGAGTTGGGGTTAGAAGAGCAAAGCTCTACAATCAGAACCAGAAAACCTTTTGTTTAATGTTAGCCTCTTTAGGGTGTCAATAGTTGCAGCAATCTCAGTCATTGTTCCACCCTAGGTTTGTAGTCCGAGACATCATAATTACTACAAATGTGGTCTGTACTCGATCTACAAAAATCTTAAAGTCTCCTCTGCACCGGAGGCCTTCTTTCCCTCATGTGTATGTGGTGTAGAGGAGGAGGGAAAGTCTTTCTACTATGTTCATTCAAAGCTAGAGGCCTACTCCCTTTGTTTCAGGCTTGGTCCATGGGTACTGGTTTGCAAATTTGCCCCAAAATTTCTCTATATGATTCAAATCAGGTATTGAGGTTGCAGCGCTGCAGTTTTGATATGTATATTGTGAAATTTGTAGGTTATTGTAGTACTGATCCTATGCATGCTATTTTTAGTTTCTAAGGTCCTAGTTGGTTGCCTGCGGCTTGTTCCTTTATTATCAATAAATCTTAGATATTAGGAGAGAAGTAAATATTGAGGTTTCGAAAATTGAGGAAAATATAGGTTAGTAATCAATAAAAGGTCGCAAGTTGCTAAAGAAGTGAAGGTTGATTGGTGAGTTTTAGAAAGACTTTGCAGTTTATGTTTGCTTTGAGTTTGCACATCTTTGAATTGTGTTTGTATAGGGTTCCAGGTTTTGCTTGATTAGGTGTATTAGAATATTAGGTTTTACCATCTTCTGATAACTATATTATATCTCCTCTTACTATACTCATAGTCTTACTCATATTTTGTAGGCATTGGCTATATGTGGCGCAATAATATTATTTTCTTACATTTTTAATAAAGGTCTACTATTGTAACAAATAATCTAGTCGTAACATGCTGATCAATTACTATGTACCTTTTTTAAGTCAAACCAAGTGCATGGGGACTCACGTTAGTAGGGTGTGGGGGATGGTCTGAAGTTCTCAACCTTACTCTTATATTTCATGAACAAGCTGTTACCTGTCATTATAAACTTGACAATCACCGGAGCCTTCAGACCATTGTTGAGTAGAATATGAAGTTAACAATTGGGGATCTCTTTGATCCTTGCTCAGAAAATAGTTAGGGCAGTTTTTCGTGCCGGAAGATGAGCTGACATGAAATGGTGGTTTATGGCAAGCTTGCATGGATCAAGAAACCTAGCAGGATCAATGGAAAGGGTTCTGAGGCCTATGCCAAGCTGTAGATGATATTTTACTCTATTATTTATTTTATAATTTGTTTAGCTTACCTGAATCACGTAAACATGCTATGTATTTGTTACATGGGCAATTTCTTTCATCAAATAATTCCTTAATTTCAACGTACAGAGTTATTTGTTTATTTGTACTACACATTTAAAGAATTTCTGTGAAAGGTACTCTGCCTGGTAAATCTGCCTTGTCTCTCTTGAGACAATAGGAATCTGATGAAGGTGATGTCTGTTGGGGTTGACAAAAGGACTATTATGTGTTAAAAGTGTTGCTTTCTTTCACAATTATCTCCAAATTGTCTATTTCTGTAACATTAGTTATGTTTGGAGATGGTTATAACCTAAGAAAACTAAAAAATGACATCCCGATATAGACTTATTATCTGTATAAAGTTAAATATGGGAGCACATTATTATATAAACATAATTTATGCCTGCACATTGATACTGTATTTTGCGGAAGATATAGTTTAGCAACCTATATATAACCACTTGAAAACTAAATTACAATATAATAGAAATATGGTACTTTTTCTTAGTAAAGAAGTCATGAAACTTGGAACTAGTTCATGTGGTGCTTTATAATTTACATCATTCTTGTTTTTCATTTGGAAAATTAATCATTTTACTTGATAAAAAAATTTAGGTATTTCCCGATTTCACTTTTAGCATTTGACCAATTTTGCAAGTATGAGCTAATTTGAGTCTTCTAGTTATCATCTCTACATCTGTTTTGTGATTATTAATCATTTAGGTTGGATCTTTTAATGTTTGCAGCAAGCTCTGACTTTGGTTTTTGTGGAGACAAAGAAGGGTGCTGACTCACTGGAATATTGGTTGTGTAGTAATGGTTTTCCTGCTACTACTATTCACGGTGATAGATCACAGCAGGTACTTCTGTTTAAATCTTGGCCATTCAGGTGTACATGCATACCTTAATGTCACTGCTTATGCATCTGCTGAAAATTTATGTCGCTTCGCTTACTATTTCCGTCTTTTTCATCATCTTTTTGGATATTAGGTGCTAGTTTATTCGGACAATGTTTAGGGATGGAGTTATAACCTGGTACTCATTTTGGATGTTGGTCAACATAAATGGTTTGCATAAAAAATTATTAAATTGCATTAAAGTGTTGCTTTAGGTCACTATGTCGACATGTAAAAATATATAGTATATTAATTTATTTTATAATGTAAAAGTGAGAGTTCATACAATTAAGTGGAAAGAAGGGTTTCACAAACATATAGATGGTGGGTTTATAGTTTCAACATGATAAATGACAGTTATTTAATCTCTGCAAAATCTCACTTGCACACTAAACGAATATATGTAAAGTCAATAAAGAATAAAATGAAATTCCCATCTAAAACAGTAATAGATCTTATTGCATCTCTAAATACTGGCTGTAAGTGATGTTCTTATCCTTGAACCGAGCATTGTGACTTTTAAGCTATCTTTGATTCCTTCCATCATTCCGAAGCGCATAAGATAGCTACCATATTATTTTACCTCAAGGAAGGAGTGCATGACTCTCTTCAAGCGAGGTGTATAAATAATTCTACAAACCACAAACAACATGGCAATACAAAATTGAAGATAAAAAGTTATCAGCAAGTATTTGGCAGTTTTCTCAATCTACAGAATATCAGCAGAAGTTCTGTTTAACACGGCCTATGAATTGTCCATTCATTATTCTGTCTTAAAGGGTTTGCTAAAGAGCAAGGACTTTTGTCCTTTTTTAACATAAAAAAACATTTTCTTCTAATTGTTCTACTCTAAAATTTAACACCTTAATAAATCTTTATACTGTTGTTATGTCCTTCATCATTCAGTTCCACCGATGGCGTACCTTCTCTTATGAAAAAATGAGTAATAATCTGATTTCTTTATAAATTTTAGATCTAGAAATATTTTATGGTTTCCCTGGTTTTACTTTCTTTAATAAGCTACTATTAAATCAATAAAATTACAAGTTCAAAGTAAAAGCTATATAATCTCTCACATCAAGCATTTGCAACAAACCAAATCACTTAGTTCAAAAGGTACTTTGGTCCAAGATCATTAGCATTTGAATGTGTTGAACCTACTACCATTCTCTTAGTCATAAACTGTGCTCATATGGATTTCCTTATCTTCTTACAGTAGCTTCTTCCAAAGTTTGTGTGGTCTACAAGTTATTTTTCCTGAAACCTCTGTTCATACAGTTTACGATTGACGTATATAAAGGCTCTTTGATTGACGTATACAGTTTGATGTGTATGTGCTCTTACAGTTACAGACATATACACCATGGTTGTCATGGCAGTTTGTTGAGTCGAGTCGATGAGGGTCCATCTATTTGGATATAAATGTGTATACAAATACGTGTCTCCTGACACACACACACACACACATGGATACACACTTTTAACTGGTGAAATAATATGGGGTCACCGATTAGCGTTATTGTTTTTTATTTCTCTCACTTCTCTCCTCTCTCCTCAGCCGAGCAACAGTTTTAAGATCTTAGAATAGGGATTGTTTAACCAGTCAGCTATAAACAGCCAGTTGACAGACTAGTCAACCAGTGACAAGCATAAGACACGCGACAGACACAATTACACATCTAATTTATATTTTCACATTTACTTTGCATCTTTGTCTATGTTGGGTAGTCCCTAGTTAAATGTCCTGAATTTTTCTGGTATGCTAATTAACAAATGTGGAGTATTGTATCAAATGCCTCCTGAGTTCAAGAATTCTGTTAGACATTTTGGTATTGTGATAAGGAATTGTGTATACCGGTAAACAAATGCAATTCTACTATAAGAACTTACGATGCTTTACACATGGAGTAATGGTTTCCTACATACCAAATGAACTGATTTCGAAGAAACGGTGCTTTATCTCATTATTTGTTATTATTTAATAACCGGTTACCAGTGTGACACTCGTAAATCTGGACATTTTGTTATTCAACTGAGAATCACAAGTTCTTCTTTAATTTCTTGTTACTGCCCTCTTGGGTGGTTTTTATAACTGGACCTGACAATTGTGTGTACATAAAGTTTTTCTTGTCATAAATATTAAACCCATGTCAAAAAACTAAATGAATTTGTGTACATATGTATCTGATTCATGCATGATGCTAATAAATCTGTTTCATGCCATGTTTCAAGGTAAATATATAATATAAAACAGATATAATAATTTTGTATAAAGTTACCACTTTTGATATAGTAATATTACTCTAGTCTGTTTTAATTAAATTTAAATTATATATATCTTTTAAAGTTTTTTATACTTATTACTATTAATATTATATGGTTATGATCTTACAAAAATATTAATATTTAGTTACATAAGTATTAAATTTTCATTTTGTGTACTTTTCTCTTAACTAGCTAACAAATGATAATAATGTGAAAATAGTTTGACACAAAAATGCATAGGCTGGAAAGGAATGTAGTAAAAAATAAGAAATCACAAAATAATGGTACACAAAATTGAAAGTAAGCAAAGTACTAGCTAACACCTGCATAATACTCTTAACTACAGGGCCATGTTATATGTCACTCTGGATAATTTAAACATACTGCGCTGCTCTTTAATTCTTCCTGCTCTATATCCCAACCCCCATCGGTGGAGGCTCTCAAAACCTATAAGTAATTCGAGCGAAATGTTTGTGGTGGCATCCTCTCATCTTATGCCTCTTTAGGGGCTTCTAATACCAATTTTTTGATTCCTTAAACCATTGTAGGCTTGTAGCTGAACCGTTTATTTCCTTGCCCAAGTTTTTGTAGTAACTTTAGGGTCTGAATATGCTAAACCATGTATGCACTAACAAATTAAATTTTGATATGTTCTGCAGGAAAGAGAACAAGCATTGAGATCATTCAAAAGTGGTCGCACCCCAATTTTAGTTGCCACTGATGTGGCAGCACGTGGTCTTGACATTCCACATGTCGCACATGTGGTGAACTTTGACCTTCCAAATGACATTGATGATTATGTCCACCGTATAGGGCGAACTGGACGAGCTGGAAAATCAGGACTTGCCACAGCATTTTTCAACGAGAATAATTCTTCAATGGCAAGGTCATTATCTGAACTAATGCAAGAAGCAAATCAGGAGGTTCCTGCATGGCTAGCTCGCTTTGCAGCCCGAGCCTCGTATGGAGGGAAAAACCGACGAGGTGGAGGTCGATTTGGTGGTCGTGATTTTCGAAGGGACAACTCTTACAGCAGGGGAGGTTCAGATTATTATGGTGCTGGCAACATGAGCAGTGGGTATGGTGCTCCAAGTGGGGGATATGGTGGAGCATATGGATCTAGGGTAACCAGTGCATGGGACTGACTTCACAAATCATATCATACTTGTCCTAGATTTCCTTCAAAATATAGCATCCAATTTACAGTAGAAATTAAACATTAATAGGATGACAGTTCTTTCGTTTGGGTCTCGTCCATTTACAACTGTTTGAAGATCCCCTTTCTGTGGTCTAAAAACTTTATAATCCTTGCTTGTGGAGTTGGGGATTTATGATATCATTAGAATCGTGCAGGGTAGAAATGTTTGGTGTTGGCAAGCTGTAACATATATACTTAAATTAGGTTATCTTTACCATATCTTTGTGAAATGTGGTAGGAGGATAGTTTCTATTGTTGATGGCTTTAGCTTTAGACTTGTAACATTCTGCCTTGCTCTTTGGCTTTTACATTTTTCCTCGGCAATCAAATTTTTCATAGCTATACTGTGCTATGCTCGTAAGCAGTGTTTTGAGGACAATTTTTTTTATTTTTTTGCATCTATATGCTACATCTGTCATTTTTGTTAGCTGCCGTGTCCAGTGTCAAGTGTCCAGATCAATGTATGCCATCATCTATACATATTAAACATATCAACTTATTTTGTGGCAGTCCAGACCCTAAAATGTGGCTGGCTTCATCATATGGTGACATTACTTGTGCTGAATTCTTAGTATATAACATACTAATGAAAATGGCATGTTTGCTAAGAATTGAACGTTAATAGGTGAGTTTTTACTTCTGGGACTGAAAAGTTAACAATACCCTCTCGTTTGTTCAGGTTAACACCAAGCTAGGCTTAGTTTGGAATGTATATATATATTGTAATGTCTTGTATGATATAGGCTTAGTTTGGAATGTATATATATTGTAATGTCTTGTATGATATTTATATGTAAGGTTTGACTTCTACGGAGACAATAAATATTGATTGCTGAACATTTTAATGTTATTATTTTGGATGGAGACAACACATGTATGTACTGAACATTGCAATTCATATTATTTTACAATACATATTGTGCCCATGTTCCGATTTTAGTTCAGCTTGTGATTTATAAATTACTTTCGCAAAGCAAAAGCGATTCCTGTAATAGCGGCGAGCGAAATGAGAGTAGCCTAAACCGTGAAAACGGGGTTATGGGAGAGCTTTCAACTGAAGTTGCTAAGTTAATTTGCAGAACGTATATGGGAGTAGCCTAGACCGTGATTTATGTTTATGTTTAACTTGCAGAACGTATATGGTCACTGGGTATTAATTTAAAATTGGTATTTCCACTAAACATAGTGGAAAATGTGTACAACAGAAGTCTGAGCCAGATGAATCCAAGTATTACAGAGAATCCAAATATAATGAATCCAAATACAATGATATCAGTATCGTTGAGCTAATATGATGTTGGCCTTTGATCTCTGCAGATGAGCCAAAGGAGCAAGTACATTTCCAAGTCATAAATACTTTAACAAAATTGTGGTTAGGTGTAGACATAGAGGCTGTGTTCACTATAATAGAATTGAATGAGGGGATAATGAAATAAAATTTATACTTTTATTTGAATGAGATCAGAGAAAATGTTTATAATTTTCATTAACTCTTTTATTCCATTCAAATTATTTGAATTATAATTCTAACCCACATGTTTTGAAAAGAATGTTCATCACATTTTTCATCAATTTCCCTACAATTCTCATCATAACAAATTTAAACTTTTTCATGTTTATTCACAATTTCACTCATGCATTATTCTTTCCGTATAAAATTTGTTTATAATTTTTCATTCCATTTATTTCTCATTTCATTCTCACCAAATGAACAGAACCATATCACTTTAATCTCAGTGTTATTTAACAATTACTGTATTGTTTAACTCTTTTGAGTGCCAAAAATGGTCAACCACACGCTTAGGGACCATCTACAGTCCGGACATAGCAGCACAGGGTCGGTTTGTTTTTTGTTTTCGCTTTTTAAGTTGACCAAGTTATTTTATTTAGCCTGTTTATTAAAATAAGTTTTAGGTCCCGTTTGTTATTGCAGTTACAAACAGCTTTTTTATTAAAAAGTTGTCAGAAAGGTGTTTGATAAATTATAAAAATTGTTGTGTGAAAAAACGCTTTTAGTCTAAAAGCTGCTGTTAGCAAAAGTATGTCCACCATGCTTTTGGAAAAAGCTGCTTTCAGCTTTTGCATGAAGTAACTATCAGTTTCATCAATCAAACCTTCCCAAAAATATTATTTTTAAATATTATATATCAAAATATGCATAAATCAAAAAAATTACCAACCAATCATCTGATTTTCCTGACGACACTTTTTCTCACAGCACAACAGTTTTCAACTGCACGATGCCTTAATATATTTTTATAAATTCTATTAAGTTTGTAATTCCGCTTTACGAAAATAAAAGTATACGGTAACATACAATTTCGATTTTCTCTTATTTCTTATAGATTTTTTTTCTATTTTCTGTTTTAGATAATTACTTGCAGATATTACTTTAGTTCTCTAAATAAATAATGACTTATAAATGATAAAATCACCTAGAAATTGAAAAAAAATACAATAAAATAAATAATTTTGATATAAGCTTAACCGTCTCATAAAAAATTAATAATTAATATCATTATTAAATGTTGTTTAATGACGAGTTAATTGTAAGTAATATATTTTTCTTGGTGACACTTGGAACAAGTCATGTCTTCTTTAAATGATAGAAAGAAATTAAGCACTATGGTCGAGGCTCATTTTCTTTTGAAGTCAACTTTTTCTGCCGTATATCGGAGCGACTCCAACATGGCTCCGTTTCCTTAAAGGTACAATGACCCTGTTTGTATTTCAGAAATGGGATAGCAGTTGAATAATTTTCAAAAATGGTACAGCAAACTCTCCTTTTTGGCGAACATACTTACCTGAAAATACTTATTTGTATACAATCTTCAACGGCGTACACAATAAAAATATTTTATTTTTTATTACTAGTATACAATACTGAGCGGCGAACACATATGAAGTTTTTTTTAACTGTATCCACTCTTCAATGGCGAACACTATAGTAGAATAAATCTGATGTCTGCAGTCTTCAACGGCGAACACTACTGTCATCTAAAACTACGTCGTTTTGCCCTCCTTTTATAAAGAAATTTTTCAGCTTGTTTCAGCCGCTCACTCTCACTCGACTCACACCATCTCTCTCTCCCTGCTCTCTCCTAGCACGGCTTCTCCTGCACAGCGACAGGCATCTTCCCACGGCGTGGTCTCCTGCAAACACAGTCTCCAACGGCGAACATGTAAGCTTCTCCTTTTTATTATACCCTTATTATGTCCTCCGATTGCTTGTTATGTCCCTTGTTTTGGTGGGTTCCGATTACCTAATTTTTTGCTATGTGCTTGTTATCCTATTAAGTTTATATAATTAATTAAGGTAAATTAGTATTAGTAATTTGATTAGTGTTAGTAAATTATTGTAAATTCGAATCCCTTTTTGACTAGTAATTAATTAGTATGTTGATTAGTTAAAAATTAGTATGTTGTTTAGGGAATATAATTTATTATTTTTAGTTGTTTGAATTTAAAATTTAATAAAGTGCTTAGTGAATATTTTAATATGTCTCCATGTGCTTGTCCATTATGTTACTAAGTTAGCTTCTAATTTAGTTTGTTAAAAATGTTAATTAGTGTGAAATTTAACCTAGCCCATGAATTAGTGAATTATTAGGTAGTAATTAGTGGTTAATTATAATATAAATTTATAGCATATTTGTAATTAGTATGTAATTTCAGAATATATATTCATTTAGCTGGAAATTAGTATGTTGATGATAGGTAATTTATCTGTAATTAGTGGTAAATTTAAAAGGTTGTTTGTTCGATAATATCGATTTATATTAAATATATAAAAATCAAAATATATTTTTGAATATATTTTCCAATGTAAAAATATAAAAATATTATTATATAATATATTTGTATAATATAAATATATCAAATATATGTACATTTATCGAATATAAATAAATTTTAAAAAAATACTTATAACCTTTAATATAAAAAAAAAATATATTTCGAATATAAGAAAATATATTTCGAATAAATCAAAATTTAAGAAAATTAAAAAAAATACTTTTTTAATATATAAAAATATATATAAATATATAAATTATATTTGACCAAGTATAATTTTCAAATGTAAAAATATTAAAAAATTATTAAAAATATAAATGTGGTTATTAAAATTTAAAATATATTTACATATTTCGAATATTAAAAAAACATTTATTTAAAAAATATATATTATTATATAAAACTATTAATAAAATTTAAATTTTTATTAATAAAATATATTTCGAATAAATCAAAATTTAAGAAAATTAAAAAAAATACTTTTTTAATATATAAAAATATATATAAATATATAAATTATATTTGACCAAGTATAATTTTCAAATGTAAAAATATTAAAAAATTATTAAAAATATAAATGTGGTTATTAAAATTTAAAATATATTTACATATTTCGAATATTAAAAAAACATTTATTTAAAATATATATATTATTATATAAAACTATTAATAAAATTTAAATTTTTGCACTATATTTATTGAAAAATTTAAATATATATTAAATTATATATAAATATAAGTCATATATATATATATAATATATATATATATATATATATATATATATTAAAATTATATTTATATTATGAAATGTAATTTTGAATATAAATAAACACTTTATTATAATATTATAAAAAATTCAACCGTATGTACATATTTCGAATTAAAATATAAAAAAATGTATTTTATTTAAAAATGCAAATAAGGAGTTTTTGATTATTAAGAAATTAAATTGGCCAAAATATAATTTGATTAATTAATATATGTTTCAAATTTTGTAGATACACATGGATTCAGTTAGTTACCATCCTGGTCCTATTGACGGATCTTTACTGACCCGACAACATGAGCATCGTTCGGAACATCAGTGGAATGGAGAGGTATAAATATTTTAAAATATCTTTTGTTAGATTATAGGTTTGTGTAATTTGTTATACTAATATAATCAAATAATTGTTTGCAGGCATTGCCTGATTTTCGTACTCGCGTCAACTACCGTGGATATTGGGATAAAGTTAAAAAATATCCACCACATCCAGATGTCTTGGCAGCTATTGTATCATCTGGTTTTCATGGCGTTTACCAGATTGGTGCAATTAAACATGATCCTGGAATGATTACTGCCTTTGTGGAGAGATGGCGCCCGGAGACTCATACATTTCATTTTCGTTTTGGGGAGACGACTATCACTCTAGAGGATGTTTATTATATACTGGGGTTGCCTACTATTGGATCTCCTGTTGTCCATTCATTTCGTCAGCAAAGTTTAGAAGAGAAGCGTCAGTTGGTTGGTGATTTGTTAGGTGTTTACCCAGTTGGCGATGACGTGAATAGGGGTGGATTGAAGCTTACATGGTTGGTAGATCATTTTGGCGCATGTGATCGGTTGGACGATGATTCAGTGGATTTTGAAAGACAGTTGTTATTTCACATTCGGGCCCATCTAGTTATGATTATTGGTTCTGTCTTTCCCAACGCTACTGGGAACAGGTTGCAGGTAGACTTTTTTGAGTATGTACGAGACTATACCCAGGTACAGGCGTATAGTTGGGGTAGCGCGATGCTTGCCTTCTTGTATAAGAAGTTGTGCTCTACTAGCATCGGTAGGAAGAAGGAATTCTGCGGGTGTACTACACTATTGCAGGTAAATATACTTTATTAAACATGCATCATTTCCCTTTAAGATATTTGAATATGACTTTGAAATATGAATTAGGTTTGGATCTGGGAGCGTTTCCCTTCGCTAGCTCCAGTACGTAGGGATGATGCATACATTCAGCATCCCTTGGCTATGAGGTACGATAGTAAAAAAGTACATGTGAAATTTGAATAACGCTTTTTTATCCACTGTTATTGACCCTTAAATTTATTGTAGGTGGAAGGTTCGTTTGAGTATGATATCTGTTCCACACTCACAGTCTCGTTTTGTTCGTTATGAGCTGGATGCCATGGGTACTGATGAGTTCTTTTGTTGGAGGCCATACAGAGGTGTTGATGGTGATATTAGGCCTGATGTTATGACTCGGACTTTATGGACATCAAAGTGTCCCCTCATTTTTGAAGAAGTTGTCGAGTGGTGCTATCCTGAGCGTGTGACTAGGCAATTTGGCTTTAGGCAGGATATACCACGTGCCTCACCTGAGGAGAACCACGAGAGGATGCACGTGGCCTATAATGATCATTTGGATTGGATCTCTGTCCATAGCATATTCATCCAGCTTTGGGAGTCCAGGCTTAGCGAGGCCATGACACCGCGTCACTACAAATATATCAAGGATGGACCTGCAGGGTGTACATCAGCATGGGATGGATGGTATTCTAGAGTTACCCGCCGATTTGTAGTTGATCCCAGGCGACGGTCTAGAGAGCATGGCTTTCAGGGCACACATGGATATTCACAGTACTATGTAAGTTCATTATAGTTTAATGATTTAGTGATTCGTAATGTAGTTGTTCATTTTGTTTAGTTTTTAAAAGATTGAATTGTTTTCATACAGGCAGAAGGGATTTCCCAAGCTTATCATGCCATCCAGGATCCTGATCCCGATGTTGACGAGGCACGTACGATTCTAGGGGATCGGCTGACCTCTACTGGTTGTAGTTCTTACCAGCACACGTTGCCTGAGCCGGTACCCCCTCTATCCGGTGGCCAACGCGGTTATCAGCGACATAGGCGTACTGGAAGAAGAGTTGGTCGTCCTCGAGATGTCCCAGTTGTTCCAGAGCCGGGCACGTACTATGACCATGTGGCCTCGACCCATGCAGATACATCACAGGGATACGAGACGCCTATTCGTGGATTTGAGGTGTTTCAATCCCAGAGTAATGCATTTAGTTCTCTCGTTATAGATCCAGAAGGTGGTAATGTGCATTAGAGACAACAACCACCTAGACATGTTAAAGGTAAAGGGAGGATATGTTTTACAGGCAGTCATATGCTGTAGGGATTTGGTTATGCTACATTTGTTTGGTTATTAAGTTTTCGTTGTGTATTACTCGTAAAAGTTTTTGTATTTTTAATTCTGTTTGGTTGGTTTATTTTAATGAAAAACTTGTTGTTACTGTTTCTATGGATTAATAATTGTTACTTGTAGAAAGCATTTTCTCCATTTCACAACATATTGCTATAGTAGGCACTTTAAATTTGTTGTAATAATGAGAAAATTTTAAATTTAAAAAATTTTCAACCACTTTTTAAAAATTTGATTTTTGTCAAGCAATTTTTTACCCCCTAAATATGACTTGGAGTACACATATATCATCGAAAAAGTTGTATTTCTGTTGTTTTTTAGGATTACTAATTGTAACATGTAGACACCATTTTCTCCATTTCACAACATGTTGTTATTGTAGGCACTTTAAATTAGTAGTAACAATGAGGAAAATAAAATGTTGACATTTTTTCATCCACTTTTGAACACCCTTAATATGCCCCTGAAAAACCCTTTTTTTCTTGAAAACTGACTTAATGCTTAAAAAGTTACATACACCAAAACATAAACATTGGAAATTCATGAAAGGTACATAGAATACATAAAAGCTACAAATATGTTGAAACATGTTACAACTACATCGGAGTAAGAATACAACTTTAATTTTAACCCCCTAAAAGTATGCCGGAAAACACCAAAAATATTGAAAAGTTGATTTTCTTCCCTTTTCAGGGAATAATAATTGTAACTTGTAGACTTCATTTTCTACATTTCACAACATGTTACAACTACATCGGAGTAAGAATACAACTTATCAAAAAGCACTCAAGTCAACTGGTTTTGTTACATCTTCATCAGGACTTTCCTCTGCATCTTCATTAATGTTATGAGGTTGAGCAAGTTCTTCCATCTTCTCCCATTCATATTTCATTTGCTGGTCAAGATCCGTTTCTTCTGATTGTGCAATTTCAATTTTATTAATTGCTTTCTGTTCCTCTATTTTCATCGACGAGTATGAGATCTTCCCTGCCTTGTACCGTTTATGTATCTCTTTCATTTTCTTGCAATATACATCTAAAGCTTTCGAGTATACAGATTTTTTCTCGACTTTCTTCATCATGCGTTGATTGGCACAAAATTTATTCGAATTAAGCTGATAAACCGGGGAACAATCATTCTCCGTTATACTTTTTCCCTTATCCATATCTGCAAAATCCAAGTTATGCAACTGATGAGTACGTGTCTAACACAGAAACGGAGACAGAATATGTTTCAGAAGATATTTAGCAAAGAAATTCAAGATAAAGGCACTTACCTTTATTAAATTACAATGTTAAACTAGAAATGACCGGAGATCAATTAATTGAAATTTAGGAAAATGATGAAACACACAGATAAATACGTATTACAATTATTATCCATAGAGATAAATAACAATAAACATATTACTTTTAAATATAGATACTTAATCTGCACGTTCTGGACATCTTGCACTGCGCCTAGTATGTCCTTCTTGCTTACAACGACTGCACCTCATCGTCGTCCTGGGACCGTCCATCTCAGTTCTAATTCTAACTGATTGCCCCTTATCACCTCTTTTCTTCTTTACCTTCATCAAGGTTTCATCACCTACTAACGTCCCATACTGTTGCCAACGCCTGGGCAATGCATAATTCCAATACTGGGTAGGTGCCAAAGGAAAGATAATAGGTTCCCACAACTTCTGCAACTGTGAGGAGTAATGGTAAGGCTCTATCCACTGCTTCTAGTTTATGTTGTTTGCCATACAACCTGCCACAACATGAGAACAGGGTAAATGGTGGCACGTCCATTTGCCACAGGTGCAACTACGTTTACTAATATCTACATTCTGTTTGTTACCACCTTTCCACACCGATTTAACATGATATCGGTGTGTCGTCACTTGATAGATCCCCATCTGACGACTATAGGTCTCAACCCTATGTGCAGTAGCTTTCTCTAAAATTTTTGATAACATTGTACTCGTCCTCGCGCACAACTCTTCACCCTTTTGCAGGCTTTCCTCGGCAATGTTCCTTTGTGTGTTCACTATCTTCACAGTCCTGTAGAAGATATACTCCATCATCGCCGTCACTGGAAGGAAACGAGCCATTCTAATGTTACCATTAAAACCTTCCATTATATTAGTGGTACTTTGCCCATATCGAGCTCCACCGGTGTCGTGACACAAGGTCCACATTTCTGCAGGAATGTTCTGAAGGTACTGCAATGCGGGAAGAGATATCTGCCCTATTCTTTTCATGTAAGCATCATGTTTCCTAACTTGTGTGGTTACCCCAGCTAACCACATCAACTTCTTCAACTCTCCACCGGGGTGCTGTGATGAAAAGTTACTTCTCACGTGGAACAAGCAGAACCTATGTACGCCATACGGTTGCGTAAATCCATTCCTCATATCCCTCATTGCTGCAAGAATACTTGGTGCACGATCTGATATTATGCACACTCCATGTCTTTCCTTGCAAACATGTTTACGGAGCAGCTTCAAAAACCAAGACCAGTTCTCATATGTCTCCTCCTCAACCAAGGCATAACAAATGGGATATTGGTGATTGTTCGAATCAACTCCCATGGCAATAAGGAGTTTTCCCTTGTACCTCCCCTTCAAAAACGTTCCATCTATTGAAATTACGGGACGTGCATGCTGCCAACCATCCTTCATTGCTTGCAGACACCAAAATATTCTCTTGCATACAGAAGTGTGCTCGACTGTTTCATGAGGGACAGCAGCAATCTTAACTACACTGCCTGGATTAGCATGTACCAAAGCCGTCAAGAACATAGGGAGAGCAGAATATGTCATGCTCCATTTACCATAGACCTCCTCAATTGCTGCCTGTTTTCCCCTCCATGCTCTTAAGTAACTAACACGATCGTGGTATTCATCGTTTACCATGGTCATAACAGTCATGATTGGCAAATTTGGCCTCTCCATCACCTGTTACATTATTTAATAAGATCAAATCAACACAACTAGTATATCTGTACTAAAAAATTAACGAATATTGGTAACTTATAAAACTTACATGTGGTTTCACAAGTCTTGAAATTAATTTTGCTGAAATACGGCGGTGATCCTGCAACGGCTGGTTGTTAACGCATGTGTGCATTTCTCTCACCTTTGTGATTTCCCACATTCCATGCTTCTTCATCAAAGCAGCTCGCAACCTCCAAGGACAGTCGTCACTAAATTCACACTTGGCAATGAACTGAGTACGGTTACTCCTAACAACTTTATAGTTCCTGTCACTGTTTATGTGAACCTCTCTAACTGCTGCAACTAAGGTGTCCTTGTCACGGAATAATGTTCCCACCGTGAAATTTGCATTCCGAGGATCAAAAACAGTCAACATCTCACCCGGATTAGTAACCGTAATTGGTGTAAACTCCTCAGTCTCAAAGAAGGCTGCCATTGGAACATGGGGTCCTGCCATTAAAACATGGTCTTCTTGCTCTATACCAATCGAATCCAGTCCCAAACCGACCTCATCATCTGAATCATCTTCGGTGTCAGCTTCTAAAAATTCCTCATCACTAGAACTGTACTGCTCATATTCTTCATTTTCATTGATGAGTGCCAAATTTCTACCACCGGTCGATGTAAATGGATCACATGAGGGAGACAAGATCACACCAGCATTGTGTCCATAAGAATGTCCAGCTCCATCTTTATTAGTGCTGAACACATTCCTGCTTGAACCAGCACCATACTCCTCAAATTGACGACTACTTGAACCACCACCATATTCCTCAAATGCATGACTACTAGATCCGCCAACATACGGCTCACTGTTGCCTCCCCCACTAAAATAATAATCTGACCAACCCGTCATACCATAATCTGGCAACCCACTCCTATCATACATTGTCTCGTAAGGAGATTGTGTGGGTTGGCTAGGCTGTGAGTAACTGCCATGATGATACGAAAAAATATCCTCTTGTATTATTTTTTCAGCATCCACAAATAGAGATACATCACCCATCCCCATCTGCATCTGCCGAGGAACACTCAACATCCTCCTCACATCATCATCGCAATTAACACCAGTAATGTAATATCCACTTACTACATTACCAAGACCTAATTGAGGATATTTAAACCTCATCTTCACATTCCAATGTGAACTGCTAATCTGCATTAAGCGATACACAATCTCCTTCAACTCATCATACGAGGTTCCCCATTTAATATACTGCATTTTCTGGGGATCTATAGAATATCTTATCTCATCATCCCGTCTAATTATTTCACCGCCCCAGAAAAAATTAACATTCACCGAATCTTCCATTATCCTAAATTTTAAACATTTTTAATTAATTATTAAAATGTCAAATTTATTCCATACATTAACATATAAAATGAAGTTTATGTATTTAATAAAAAATCAAATTAATCAGAACTTTATTTACATGAAACATTATCAATAACATATATTAGCACATTTATTACAGTCTATTATTATTACTAAACATATATTAAGAAATAACTAACAAATTACCATAAACAATTTTTTCTAAAAACTATACATATATTATTAAATCTTTAACAAATTATCAATAACAAACTAACAAATTCTATTACTAACAATTTATATCACGAACATATTTGTTCATCTCAAAATTAACCTTGTTATTTAATATATACATATTTTCATCTCAAAATTCATCTAATTATGGAGAATTTATATTTAACATGTCAATTAGTAGAGCAGTTAAGGTACGTTTAGAAATAAATAAGTAAATATAACACAAAGACGAGCAAATGGCAGAAGAGCTTAGAAATTATCAAATATAACATGTAAATTCTTTTATAAATGTTAATAAATAATTAGACTAAAGGCGGAGGAATTTAAGAAAGAAGAAATATTATGTACCTTAAATTTGCAGATGTGAGTAACTGAAATAAAATGGATAACTGCATAAATATAGATGGAAGTGTGCCTCGAAATGTGTGGGATTGGAGATTGCGTTTAGATAAGATAAGGTTCACAGTGGTGCATGGCGTACACTGAAGGATAAATTTTTAATATCGATATAATGTTTACAATACAACATGGCGAACAACAGAAGACAACAAATTTATATATCTCAGCACTGTTCGCCATTGCACATGGCGAACACATATCATAACCTATGTCTACTGTTCGCCATGCTGAGTGGCGTACATGTCTGTCAACAAGTCCAAGTTACCCACAACTATGTTCGTCAAAAAAGGGGATTGCCTGTACCATTTTTGAAAGAAATCGAACTTCTGTGCTACTTCTGAAATACGAACTCGGTCAATGTACCAGTTACGAAACGGAGCCCTCCAACATCATCTGATAGGTTCCCAAAAATAATAATATTAAATATAATTCTATTGATTTAAGATATTATTATATTATAAGATAACTCCAATAACAATTCTTATCCCTATTCCCTATTATTATTATTATTATAATAAATGCGGGAAAATATGGACAAAAAGGAGGGAGAGAAAAAAAGAGAAAAAAAAGTGGAAAAAAGATAAGGAAGTGAATATTTAATTAATAAAAATAAGACTACACATGATTGTGCTGTTCTTCAAAATAAGTAATGAAAAGTGATTTTTAACTTTGAGGGGAATACTATCATACTTTTGGAGCACTATTTTTCTTTAATTATAATTAATGAACCTATTTAAGCAGGCTGTTGGAGTTGCTCTAATCATATAAATTTCTATATATTTATATACACAATGCAGTGATGTGTTAAAATATTTGTTATTTTGATCTTTATATATATTTTAAATTGTAATAAAACGATAATTTAATAAATTATCATTTCATTTTCTTTTAAAATAAATATTTAAATACAAAATTTTGTTTAAGAATTTTTTTATATTTTATATAATTGTACCTTTTATATATTTTAAAATATACAAAAAGTTTATAATAAATAATTTGAAACAGGTAGGGTACATTTCAATTGCATTACATGGACGTAACGAGAGCTAGAGTTGACCGGTCATGTCATATTGCATTGAATAAAACCATTATACACCATACGTTTGTACTTGCCCGATACTTCCTGCGTCTCTTTCAAATATTTATATTTTTATATTAAATATTTATCCTTATTTTTTATATGTTTAAATTTTTTGAAATAAGAAATTATATATTATTAATAGATTTTATTCATAATATTATGTAATTATTTATAAATTATAGTTAATAACAAATTTAGAAATCGATTTATAACAATTACATATATTATTATAATTAATCTATACTATATTATTATAACAAACAAAAGAACTTTTTTTTTTCCATTTTACCTAGGTGAATCATAAAAAAAAAATCTTAACCCTCCAATTTTAGTTGAATTATAAAAACGATCCTAACCATCCAATTTTAATAAAATTTAATTTTAGAAAAATATATATCATATATACAATTTTATCCCCATAGTTCTTCTTTTATACAACTGCTCACGGTAATATTATATTATATTTAAATTATATTATATATTTTCTATTTTAAAAATCCTATTTATCCTATAATTTTTATTTAATATATTTTACTCACATTCAACTCAATTTCATCACCATTCAAACTCTTTTATTTATTTAAAATTGTGACGCCCTCCAAATCCCGGAGTCTAGATCTGGGGGTCACCAGCCAATAACAACAATAAAATAATATATACCAGGTGCACACTGGCCCGATAATAAATCAGAGGCGCACTGACCCCGTCAAACCAAAGATCGCTAACAGGTTATAGTATGAAATTAAGCAGCTGAAACTAAAAGTAAATCCAAATCACTTTATTACAAACCAGAAACTAAATCCAAAACTCAAATCCACAAGTTTAGATAAGTTTTAAGTCTAAATTCATTTTATTACACATTCTATCTATAGCAAAACTGTAAACAACTAAATACCTGGGAAGCCCGAGAAGCGAGCCACCCTAACACCTGAGGCTCTCTATGCCCGTTAGAGCTACCGCTGTGACTCATACTGGATATATGGCAGAGTTTAATAAAAAGCAAGAGTGAGCCAAAGAAATGCTCAGCAAATATATGAATAATTGAAATTAAATCAAGATATAAGATCTGTATAGAGAACGAAATATAAACCAGTTTATTATCAAAAACTGAACATTAAAATAAATCACAGTTTATTTCAACTGAAACAATGCAGTATGTCATCAAAATGAATCAACTGCTCAAAATCAATATATAATAGCCAAACTGGCACTATGGATTGTATACAACATATAAACACTATTGCTCCCTAATCAGTCTAAAAGCAATAGGACCTCTTTATACCCTACCGGTACATTTCTATACCCGTAGTTATAACAAAGATTCTCAAAATATAGGTACCAAAATAGGCAAGTAATGTTAGTCTATAGGAAGATGGATTGGTTACCATATCCTCCTCAATAAATGCTGGGCTATTATTTCAGAGACTCTTACGCTAGAATTCCAATCCAATAGAGCAACCTCAAATAAAATAAGGTATGCTTAGTTTCAACTACAGACCATATCCTCGTTATTTATACAATAATTCGCTGGATATGATGAGTTTATTATAATCATCTTCCAATATTTGGAGTACGAATACAAAGTAGCTCTGATACACAGAATAAAACAAGAATCATAAATAGCTCTGAATAATAACTATTTATCATGATATGAATAATCGAAACAGTAAAATAAAAGTGTTTAGGATGATCAAAGAGGGAATACTTGCCTGATATAATAGCTGTCCTAAAGCTGGAATGGGTCGACTACATTATCCGTCTCACAGTATCACCTTTTAATAATTCTTTAATCTGACGCTCATGCGGTTGCAACGGGTCTGAACTATTGAGATCGAGTCCGTGCGTCTACATTTATAGTCAAATATAATACGGTACTTTAGTCCTTGAAGTACCTTGCTATATTCTACGAGTGTTTATAACTTAACTATATTTATATACTTATCTTAGACATATTTCTATTAACAAGAAAACTCACATCAAACTAATAAATAAAATATAAACCCAATTATTAACTAATTCTCAAACAACCAGTTAACCCTCGAGACTTGATTATAAAACAACTTTTAATCCTCGAGACGCGAATATAAATAAACAATTAATCCTCGAACAAAATGGACTAAAAACTAACAATTCTAATTCATACATTAAAACTTATAACGTCTACCCTCGATGACGTTATCAAATTAAACAATTAAACATAATATTAAACATAAATATATATATATATATATATATATATATATATATATATATATATATATATATATATATATATATATAATCAAATAATAATTGAAACTTAAAATAAATCTTTTATTACAAGAAATTTTTTCGAAATAAGGACTTTGTAAAATCAACTTTTCCCGGGGTCACAACCCCTCAAAATCAATCCCAAACAATACAATTCAACTATACTAAAATAAAACTAACAAATTTTAACCACTAAATAGATTATACCTATAAACATAAAATTACCAGAAACGGAGACACAATCATCTAAACCCAAAAATCCAGCTAACAGGGAACTTTACGGAGTATAAAAATAATCCCGAAAAATTATGAAATTAATATATATAAACTAACATGCCAGAATATTTACAAGCGTCAAGTCAAGATCTTAAAAGTCTTACCATAAGATCAATTATGGACACCCCACGAGTCTTTTCTGAAGACCGAAAAATATGTCCAGAAAAATCCGAGATTAATACACATGCATATACACGTGATGTACTTCCTCCTGGCTTGATCACCATCTTCAAATCACCTTTCTATACTCCTAAATAAATTAAAAAGGAAAACTTGTCCAGAAAATAATTTTCTCAAAACTTATCCAAAATTATACCTATGCGTAGGCTTTAAAACGCTGGTCATTTATATATATAGATATCGAATATTGGCTGCGTGGTTTGTAAGTAATGAATTTTTAAAACTTTAAATATATATCTATACGTACAAAGAAAAACAACGATGGCAGAGGAGGGCGACAACAGAAAAGGTGCAAGGGGAGGTGTTGTTGCACGCGCATAAAATAAAGTAAAGGGGATGAGGGGCAGGCCGCTGGACGAGGAAAGGAGCAGGGGAGAAGAGAGAATTTGGGGGGAGAGAAGTTTGGGGGGATAACTGGGGTTGGGGTACGGGTAGATTTACGATTTATATTAAAAAAATATATATGTTTAAATCTTTTATAAATTATAAAAATATAATTCTAAAACCATTTTAATATCACATTAAATCTCTAAATAATTTTAAATAATTCCAAAAATTTATAAAAATACCTTAGGGAAAAATATAAATTTTATTATTTTCAAAACGAATTAAAAATACTAACTTTTCAAAATATTTAAATATTTCGAATATTCAAAAATATAAAAATACTAAATTTTGAATATTCAAATAATTTACTCAAATAAAAATTTTACCCGAACAAAATACCGACTTGAGATACTGACCCGATCAGTAAAATAATATAAAAATTTTAAAAAGAACTCAGCCCCACTGAACCGAAAATAATTAATAAAATAATAATAATAATATGGAAATGCATCCAAATGGAATAAAATATAAAATTTTTATTCCTCCTCTTTTGAGAAAACCAATAAAATATTTAAATAATAATAATAAAATTTAGAAAATATCCGGGTTGTTACAAAAATTATGACTTATCATTAAATTTTATGAATATTAATATATAAATATCATTGTATAGAAAAATGTAAAAAAAAATTAATAAAAAAAATTATCATATTAAATGAAATATTTAAATTATATAAAATAATTGATATATAATTTATTAATAGCATCCGTGTTTTGCACGATTTATAAACTAGTATTATACTAATAAAGATATAATAGTCAAAACTAATATTATTCCAAGAACTAATAAAAGTATAGAATAGATGGCTAGCTATTATTGTTTATAAGTTATAACTAATATTATACTAATAAAAATCTAATATTCGATACAACACTAGAAATATATTTAAATATAATAATTATAATTTTACAGATGTTGATAACATTTTTATTTTTGAGTATTATCAACAGTAAAACTATTTAAAAAACTTATATTTGAGTACAACTAGGGCTTCACACGGGTTGGGTTGGCCGGATTCGAGGAAAAAAATGACCCAACCCAATTATTCCAGTTCATAAAATATTCAAATCACTAATAAAAAAATTATATGTAACCCAACTCATTAATTGTATATTGGTTTGAGTTGGTTTAAAATAAATATAATTGGTAGAAAATACACGTATTTTCTTATAGTGAACGCATTGTATTAGATTATTAAAATATTAGTTTGGTGGTTTTTTTTATCAGAATTAATGTATAAAAATTAGATATTTAGGTTACAAATAGCAAATTAACACATAAAAGTAGAATAACGAATTATTATTTGTAAGTTAAAATGACTAATAAATATGTGTTAACATATATATATATATCATAACGGGTTGAGTTGGGTTAGGTCGTGTTAAAATTTATTAAACTTTAAACTAACCTAACTTATTCGGCCTCATAGAAAATTAATCCATTTAATTTTCGATTTAGAATGAGTCGGTTTGTTCGGCAAAAAAAAAGGTTGAATTGGGTCGGTTTATTCGGGTTGGGTTAAATTTGTGCACCCCTAAGTACAACCATATATTTCATAGTCCGGGTTAGGTTAAATTTGTGCACCCCTAAGTACAACCATATATTTCATAATCCCACTCAATCAATAAATCAATAGATATCAATTCTAAAATAAAAGAGAAAAATTTCGTTTAGGGTACTTGTATTTTTCAACCTATTCATCATTGGGTTAGCTTTAATTTTAGATAAAACCGAAGTGCATAAATGCACGTGTAAAAATATAATTATTTTAAGTGAGAGAATCATTACACAATTGTCAAGAATCAGTTATGACACAATGTACTGTTTTAGCCAAAATTTGGAGGGTTAATAGCTAAGTTCTTTGATTGTAATTCAGTGATTGATTGTTTAAAATCATGCTCTAGAAGTAAAAATAATAACATAAACTAGTCGACAAGCAGAAAAAAGAAAGAGACACAAACAACTTTTAGTGATGCGGAAAACACCTTATAAAAGGTTAAAAACCACGGGAAGGATGTGCCCTGCCAAGATGATCAACTAGATGATCGTTTTGGAATGATTACGAGTGATAGAAATGTAAAAACAATGAAGAACAACCTACTTGTCGAGCAACAGATTTAGCTGGCGAGTCTATATTAGCCTATATTGTGTGTATATCTTTAATCACACATCGAGAGTCATTATACAACAATTATCTTATATTTATCCTTCTCCCAAGCTCCTAGCACGTGTCTGAATAGTAGGAGAATATTACTCCACGTTCTTGAGTAGTTACCAATGTTCAAATTGAAGATAAGAGTCAATCCCTTGATTTTTGGCTGACAGTTGCTACTCAGTCTTACCTGTTGAGACTTGGTCTTACTTTCAAGTATACTTAACCCCTATTTTCTTGGTTCCTTTGTTGAATGGGTAAATATTAATATTTCTATAAATATTTATGTTGTTTAATTGAGTAAAAATATGTAGTTTAAGAACAATGATTAATTTCAAAATATACTAATGATAATTAACATATTTATCAACTAATTATACTCTAGTTGTCGAATAATTCGTTAGGTACACACCCAGCCGTCAAAAAGATCTTCACTCGTCAGTTACTTCGACATGTCCTACTTCAGCTGTCAGCAACATGTCTAGTTGTCAATCATAATATCTACTAATAATTTTTTGGTTATAACAATTGCCTCTAATTTTATTGGGAGTGTCCAACACCTAATGAAATTCTCTTCACGTCCATGTCAATTCTGATCTTCACAACACCATCTTCGAATGACAACTCTCTGACCAGGACAACAATCATTGCATCTTCTATTGTTGACAGGTTGACAGATAGAGTTTGCTCAGGCTTCAACTTGAACAGAAGGAATGTGGATGTGCTGTTAAAAAGGTTTTTCACTTGTTAGAAGATCAAGAGACATCCATGTATCGAGTTCAATTCTGAATATCTTCGTCAACTTAGAATTTGAAGCTTTGTCAAGTGAAGTAGTTTCCATATATACTCGTCGAGTAATTATCGCCATACACCTTTATTGTCGTATTCAGTATCAAGTTGATTTTTACATACCTGGATATCTTGATTTATCTTTGTCGTTCTTTGTCATGTATTGTCATTTTGACTTGTTGACGGGTGATTCTCAGTTGTCGCCATGTTATCATGTCGAGTCGTCGACATGACGACGACTAGTTGACGAATGTAGTTGTGTTCTTTACATAATGAACGATGTCAATTTTTTACTTGTGTCACATAGTCTCTATACGACTTATATAGAATACATGTGAGTTTTGAAATGTCATTAAACGAATTCATTTGACTTGTCGAAATTCACATACGTCGTTGTATTTCAAGAATTCGTGAAATGTTTCTTATTCTTCGTCAAGTTGTCATTTCAAGTCGTCGATGTGTAATGACCTGTAGTTGACAAGTACTACTTTTCATCTGGTGTGTTCTCGACACAACAGTCGATGTTGAGAGATTTTCCTTGTGTTATGTAGTAGTACATGCATAGATTACATAGAACATGTGTAGTATTTGAGTTGTCATTAGGTAAAATCAAGTGACTTTTAAAGAGTCACTTCTTGTCAATAATAATTTCGTTTATTGTCGAGTTGTCATGTCGTAATCGTAAAATGTAATTTCAGACAGTTTTTTTGTCAAATGTTAGTATAGTTTATTGTTTATGTAAATTAAGTTGTAATTGTCAAGCTTTCTATGCAGCAAAGTTACATAGAAAGTTTAACGTGTATATGTAGTTATCAAAATCGTTGATTCATAATTGTAATTTCGGTCGTAGGTGCTAGCACGTGTATAAGTAGTTAATGTTAGTAATTGTGCTCTAGAGACAATACTTTTTATATTTTAAGGAAAATATTTATTATTAAGGATTATGTTTTATTGATTATTATGTTTTATTATGTTTTATTTACTGCGTAATAAATTGAAAGCATAATAAATGTCCTTGGAATTTTGATACGTATTATATATCTTTAAGTATGTGACTTAAAAATGAGATTATATGAATAGTATCTTATTCCTAAAATTCCCTAGTCGAGTATTATTATTTAAGGACAATAATAATGCACAAAGACTAGTATGTTTCTTGACCGATGACCACATCTCATTGGTCATAGGTATGGGGATACTAAAGTCAAGAACATAAGTGCATGTATCAATGCATGGCACTGGAATGACCCGCCGTGAGATTCTACATGTTAAGTAAGTGTCATAAGTAATTCTCACTATGATAATGGTGTAATGATCCTTAGACCTGAAATCATTATATTTCTATACGAGAATTAATATACTTTGATTACATTAAAAGTTACCTTTGACCGGGTGATGATAAAAGTGGACATTGGGTATATTATGAATCGTATGAGAAATATGAATGATCTAGATGAGATTTAATCCTCCTAATTTTAGGAGTGATATGATTGACCTCTTGTTTGAGTGAGACTATGAAATGTACGGCCGTGCTCAAATGTTGATTTGATTTTAATAGTCTACTCATTGATCAAGAAAATAAAGATTAAATTATGAAGAAGATGACACGAGACATGCCTTGAGTTTAATCTATAATATCAAGATTAAAGGGATTATATTACATGGAACATTATTCACGAAAGGCTTAATCGAATCACCGATTTATTATTATTACTTGGGTAACAATGATGTATTACTAGATGCCGCTCATTGTTTATAATTTTAATTAGATAATAAAATTGTTGCCAACGTAATAATAACCTACAGGGTCACACACAAAGAACGCTTGAAGGAGAAATAATTTAAATTATGAATTTAAATTAAATAAGTAATTTATTTTATTTATTATATTAATTAAGTATGACTTAATTAATTATATAAATAGAATAAATGAATTACTTAAACTAATTCCAAAATTAATAATTAATTAATTAAGTGAGACTTAATTAAATAATTTAGAATTTTGGATTAGTATTAATTATGATTGGATTATAATTAGAAAACTTATTCCTCTCTCTATATAATCTCTTTATGGGCTGATTTAATAATATAGAGATTTTACAAAAACCCTAGCCGCTCTGAGAGAGGAGGAAGATAGAGAGAGAAGAAGTTTTCGGGTGCTAGTACACATCAATCCTTCATGAAAAGTGTTCGTGTGGATACCGTAGAGTGTAGATCGCGAGAGCGGGATACGTGGTGATTAAACAAGCTTTGGACCTCCATTAATCTTCCATTAATGAACTGTTAAAGCTTCTAAAAGTATTTATTCTTTATCTCCGAAATAAATCTTTTGTTTTCGCATGGATCTTGCGGAGGGTTTCGCTATTTTGATTTATTTTTCACGTTTATTCCGCTGCGTTTGTGTCACGAAACCCTACAATGGTATCAGAGCTACTTGCGAAACGTTTTAATTCGGTTATGTGCTTAACAGTTTTTGATATATAAGCATGTATGCGATCTATCATAATTTTATATTGATACAATATGTATATGTTTATATATATTATGAATATATGATATTTTATGATATATAATCATGTGATGATTATGTGTGTTGATGTATGTATATGATACATGTTTGTTCTTATTATGGGAATCGTATTCGATACGAATTCTGAAACAGCTGCCGTTGATTTTCTGAAATCTGTGTCCATTGTCCGATTTTCGCGAACGATATGTGTTTTCTGACTGTAATCGGGTCACTGAGCAATACTGCCACAGTCAGCTCTGCGTCTGTAAGCCATTAGATGTCGTTACAGCCTCCAAAACGGTGATTTATGATTTTCTGAAAATTATTTGATTTTCTAAAATTTTGAGTATATGTATGTATATATTATGAATATATGATATTCATGTAATGTATAATCATATGATGATTGTATGTATCTCTGTGTATGTATATATGATATATGCTTGTTCTTGTTATGAGAATTGTATATGATACGATTTCTGAAACACCGTCAGATTTAGAGAAATCTAACTGCTGTATGCGATTTTCTGACTGGAATCGGGTCAATGAACAAAACTGATAGCTATTCTATCACCGACAGGTCTGTAAGGCGTTTGACGTCGTTAAGGGCCTCGAAATAGCGATTTATTGTCTTCAGAAATCTGTTTTTAATTTTCTGAAATTTCAAAATTTGTTATATATGATTATATGATATGATTATATAATATGAGATATATTATATGTATTATATGATAGCATGGTGGATGGTTATGGCCTAAAGACCCATAGGATAGTGGTTTTGATTTATGGTTTTGGTTTCTAAATACGACTTGCATGTCGTTTATTCATTGTAATTTAATTATCTCGAATGTAACTCGAGTTCTTCTTGTAATTTCATTAGAATAGTTTTATTTTTTATTATTCAATGTAATTATCAATGAAGACTTGCAAGTAAGGAGGCGATCCAAAAGGGGATGATGGAGCAATGAAGAAAGAAGACATGTAATAGATAGTATTTTTAAAACCACCATAGACTGACCTTGATATTTCCATTAGCTTGGAAATATCATATAGGATGGGGCCATAACCAAACACGTTTAATTTACGCACATTACATATATGTATATGATTGCATGTATTGGTATGTATGCGTAGATATAATTGAGATGCATGCTTAATATTGATTAATCATGTATGTATTAGATACGACACCCATGCCATGTTTGCTTAAACAAGATAAAATCTGTAACGATTCAAGATTTTAAAATTAACAAACGATCATGAGATTCTTGTGTTTATGAAATATGGATTTTTAAAACACGGAATTAAATATGGATTTTTGATATCTATAATTGGGATTTTCTGACAAAAGCGGATATGCGTATTCGTAAGGCTGATGGGTTTTAAGTGTGACCATTGGTATCCTCCATCTACCTGGGAAATGAACAATTTAAGATGTCGATTTGAAATATTTGGTTCAAGGAAAAATTGAGGATCTCTTTATGATGTGATCATGATCGTTATAAATTTTCTAAAACCCCTTAACAAAATATTAAGTTTTACTCGGATGCTTTCCAATGAATGAACACTCATCGAATCCTAGATCGATAAGGGGAAGGACTGTCAGTGGCAGGGGACTCCTATCTATCGTGGTGAGATGCGACGAATATAAACGGTTATATTCGGCCGTTGTATCATTGAGTCTAACTTAACTGAGTCGTCATAATAAGTGAAAATAAACAGTTATATTCAACTATTATGAACTTAGAAGCATAGAGTTTGGTTAAAAGTCTATTAGATAGATAAGATCAATCGTTGTTCACCAAACTATCCAAGAATTATATATGATATAATTGACAACTGTTGTCTACCTAAATAATCATTTTCTAAGGACTTCCAGTGGTTGACTTAGGACATGACGAAATATGGATCTTGGCTCACTAGAAAGAATTATGGGATATACTTTCCAAATTAATAGTAAGGGCTATTAGTTTGATAAAAATAGTGGGAGGTATATGATGATATACCATAATAACTTAAACATAATTAATATTAAATTTGCAATCTAGTTTATTTTATGCACTTTAATATTGTAGATATCAAATGATAAACACAAACAACTTCTCTATGCGATCAGTTCTTGAGAAGGACAAGTTGACGAGAATATATTTCCTTGACTGACATAGGAGCTTGAGGATCGTCCTCGGGCACCACGATATTAGTCAAATCTCTTCCCCTGCTCTTAAAGTTGAGAATGTAACATGTGCAAATCATAGTGCTTATTGGAAGCAAATTGATGTTGCGACTGATGTTTCATGTCTCATGCTCGCAAATATATGTGCTGAGCTTAAGAAGCAATACAAGCATATAGATGCTTGTGAAACGATTGAGCACAAGATATATTTGAAAGGGCACTATACACTTACAAGTAGGGAGAGTGAGACCCGGTTACACCACATGTTCTAAAGATTATAGGGTATAATGAATACCATTGATATTTTGGGTTTCCAGATTGGTCTAGAGACAGTTAGATTTGATCTTACAATCTTTGGACAAATATTATTCTTATTTTGTTATGAACAATAAAGTGAATAAGATTGGTAAAACACCCATTGAGTTGCTAAGCATGTTGAGAACTGCTGAAAGTAATATGATAAATGCATGAACTACTACTATATTGATGGTAAACATAGGGAATGCAAAAGGGAAAGGAAAATGGAAAGGCAAGGAGAAGATTTGATCTAGTTCCGTTGTCAAACCAAAGTCCAATCCCTAAAGCAGACTCTAAAGTCTGAATGAGGTGTTGATAAAGAAGACGATTGTCACTTCTGTGGAAAGTTGGGAGACTGGAAATTAAACTGTCATGCTTAATTGGAAGATCGGAAGATGATGATCAATAAGGGTCAAGCTTAAGGTATCGGGTTGGAATTGGAGTAAAGATAGTTGCTCTGGTTCGAGGAACTCGTTACTTAATTTTTGGCCTATAAGGAAAATTTAGAACTTAATAATTGTTATAGCGTGCTTGCAATTGGCAGAGACATTATTTCAGTTTCTTGTTTGGACAAGAAAGGCTTTTTCATTTTATAACAATAGTTGTTTATTCTATTTTGATGATGAGCCTTATAATGTTGCACATCTAATTAACAATTTATATGTTCTAAAGTGACTCAAATCAAATATTACCTTTGGCACTGTTGTTGAGGCCGTATTAATAAGAAACACATTTTCAGAATACATAAGGATGCATTCATGGATAAGTTTGATTATGAATCATACAAAAGGATGCGAATCTTGGTTTATTTAGTAAAATGACTAAAGCTCCTTTTACCGGACATGGTGAAGGGATCATTGAATGGGTATGACTTATACATAGTGATGTATGTGGTCATATGTGTACGATGACAAAAGGTAGATTTTATTAACTTCATAAAATTTACTAATTATTTTAGTAGACACGGATATATGTATCTTTTGAAGAACTAATCCGAATCATTTGAAAAGTTCAAAGACTATAAAGATGAAGTAGAAAATATCAAAGAAAAGTTTTTTTTGATAGGAGAGATCACACCTTGTTGGACATGGTGCGATCAATGTTGAGTCAATGAATCTTCCAATTAGTTTCTGGGGTTGCACCCTGGAAACGGCTCCACATACACTTAACTGTGTTCCTACTAAATTGGTTCAAAAGACTCCTTATGAGATATGGACTGAGCAACGTCACAGCATGTCATTTATAAAATTTTGGGGATGTGAAGCGTTTGTGAAACGTCTAATCTCTGACAAGCTAGGACCAAAATCAGACAAATGTAATTTTGTGGAATACCCAACTGAAACAAGGGGTTATTCTTTCTATAATCCTTCCGAGAACAAAGTGTTTGTTGCTCGAACTGCTGAGAGACAGTGGGAGGATAATAGATCTCAATGAAGTTTGAGACCCACATGATAACGTTGAACCAGTGGAGGAACCTGAGTAGAATGTACAAGAAAAATAATACTGCTCAAGAAACACAGGTGTTCGTAGGTTTAGTAGGATTCGCCATGAGTCCGAGAGATAATATGGATTTCTCTTGACTCAAGATGGTGATGTAATGCTTGTGGATGAAGATGAGCCTCTCACCTACCTAGATACTATAAACACTCCAGATTCTAAGAGATGGCTGGATGCCATTAAATCTGAGATGGAATCCATGTATACTAATCAAGTATGGACTTTGGTTGATCCACCTGAAGGGGTAAAACCTATAGGGTGCAAGTGGGTTTTCAAGAAGAAGACCGGCATGGATGCTAATGTACAGACCTATAAGGCACGATTGGTGGCAAAAGGTTTCAAGAAAATTCATGGTATTGACTATGATGAGACCTTTTCACCAGTTGTTATGGTCATGTCCATCAGGATTTTGCTTGCTATAGCTGCTTACTATGACTATGAAATCTGGCAAATGGATGTCAAAACCGCTTTCTTAAATGAGAGCCTTGAAGAAGATATGGATGTGTACATGACACACCCTAAGGGTTTTGTTGATCTAAAGGATGCTGGAAATGTATGTAAGTTGCGTCGATCCATTTATGGATTAAAGCAGGCCTTGAGGAGATGGAACATTTGTTTTCATGATACAGTAAAAAAGAGTTTGACTTTATTCAGAATGAAGATGAAACTTGTGTTTACAAGAAGTTTAGTGGGAGCCATGTGGCATTCCTAGTATTATATGTTGATGATATATTACTAATAGGGAATGACATTCCTTCTCTACAGACTGTGAAGACTTGGTTGAGAAATAATTTCTCAATGAAAGACTTAGGCGATGTGACATATATATTAGGGATCGAGATCTATAGAGATAGATCAAGGTGATTGATCGGCCTAATTTAGAGTACATACATTGACAAAGTTTTGCATCGATTTCAAATACAAAGAGACTAAAATGGATATGTCCCAATGTCTCATGGGATAGTGATCTCAAAATAAAATTTGTCCTAAATCATTGGATGATAGGGACTGCATGAGTAAAATTCCATATGCGTCAGCAATTGGTTTTATAATGTATGCAATGATATGTACTTGTCCTGATGTCTCGTATGCTTTAACCATGATGAGTAGATACCGATCTAATCCAGGTGAAGGTCACTGGACGACAGTCAAGAATATTCTTAAGTACTTAAAGAGGACTAAAGATTCATTCTTGTTATATGGAGGAGATGTGAAGCTAGTTGTAAGAGGTTTCAGTGATACTGGTTTCTAGACAGATAACGATAATTTAATGTTTCTGTCTGGCTTTGTGTTTTATTGAGATGTTGTATGCTGGAATGGTTCACAGCAAAGACAATTGTTGATTTTACAATAGAACCTGAGTATATTGATGCTTGTGAAGCAGCCAAGGAGGCTGTTTGGGCATGTACTTAGGAGATATCACCTAATTAATGAGATTAATAATAAATGAGATATACATATATGTAAAGTGTATACTAATAATAATATTGCAGACACACTGACTAAGGCTTTGTCGCAGCAGAAGCACGAAAGTCACACTAGTTCCATGAGTATTGGATACTTGGGTAATTGGCTCTAGTGCAAGTGGGAGATTGTTAGTAATTGTGCTCTAGAGACAATACTTTTTATATTTTAAGGAAAATATTTATTATTAAGGATTATGTTTTATTGATTATTATTTATTTATTATGTTTTATTTACTGCGTAATAAATTGAAAGCATAATAAATGTCCTTAGAATTTTGATACGTATTATATATCTTTAAGTATGTGACTTAAAAATGAGATTATATGAATAGTATCTTATTCCTAAAATTCCCTAGTCGAGTATTATTATTTAAGGACAATAATAATGCACAAAGACTAGTATGTTTCTTGACCGATGATCACATCTCATTGGTCATAGGTATGGGGATACTAAAGTCAAGAACATAAGTGCATGTATCAATGCATGACACTGGAATGAACCGCCGTGAGATTCTACATGTTAAGTAAGTGTCATAAGTAATTCTCACTGTGATAATGGTGTAATGATCCTTAAACCTGAAATCATTATATTTCTATACGAGAATTAATATACTTTGATTACATTAAAAGTTAACTTTGACCGGGTGATGATAAAAGTGGACATTGGGTATATTATGAATCGTATGAGAAATATGAATGATCTAGATGAGATTTAATCCTCCTAATTTTAGGAGTGATATTATTGGCCTCTTGTTTGAGTGAGACTATGAAATGCACGGCCGTGCTCAAATGTTGATTTGTTTTAATAGTCTTTTCATCGATCAAGAAAATAAAGATTAAATTATGAAGAGGATGACACGAGACATGCCTTGAGTTTAATCTATAATATCAAGATTAAAGGGATTATATTACATGGAACATTATTCACGAAAGGCTTAATCGAATCACCGATTTATTATTATTACTTGGGTAGCAATGATGTATTGCTAGATGCCGCTCATTGTTTACAATTTTAATTAGATATTAAAATTGTTGCCAACGTAATAATAACCTACAGGGTCACACACAAAGAACGCTTGAAGGAGAAATAATTTAAATTATGAATTTAAATTAAATAAGTAATTTATTTTATTTATGATATTAATTAAGTATGACTTAATTAATTATATAAATATAATAAATGAATTACTTAAACTAATTCCAAAATTAATAATTAATTAATTAAGTGAGACTTAATTAAATAATTTAGAATTTTGGATTAGTATTAATTATAATTGGATTATAATTAGAAAACTTATTCCTCTCTCTATATAATCTCTTTATGGGTTGATTTAATAATATAGAGATTTTACAAAAACCCTAGCCGCTCTGAGAGAGGAGGAAGATAGAGAGAGAAGAAGTTTTCGGGTGCTAGTACACATCAATCCTTCATGAAAAGTGTTCGTGTGGATACCGTAGAGCGTAGATCGCGAGAGCGGGATACGTGGTGATTAAACAAGCTTTGGACCTCCATTAATCTTCCATTAATGAACTGTTAAAGCTTCTAAAGGTATTTATTCTTTATCTCCGAATTAAATCTTTTGTTTTCGCATGGATCCTGCGGAGGGTTTCGCTATTTTGATTTATTTTTCGCGTTTATTCCGCTGCGTTTGTGTCACGAGACCCTACAAAAGGCCAGACAGAAACATTAAATCATCGTTGTCTGTCTAGAAACCAGCATCACTGAAACCTCTTACAACTAGCTTCACATCTCCTCCATATAACAAGAATGAATCTTTAGTCCTCTTCAAGTACTTAAGAATATTCTTGACTGTCGTCTAGTGACCTTCACCTGGATTAGACCGGTATCTACTCATCATGCTTAAAGCATACGAGACATCAGGACGAGTACATATCATTGCATATATTATAAAACCAATTGCTGACGCATATGAAACTTTACTCATGCGGTCCTTATCATCCAATGATTTAGGACAAATTTTATTTTGAGATCACTATTCCATGAGACATTGGGACATATCCATTTTAGCCTCTTTGCATTCGAAATCGATGTAAAACTTTGTCAATGTATGTACTCTAACTTAGGCCGATCAATCTCCTTGATCTATCTCTATAGATCCTGATCCCTAATATATAGGTCGCATCGCCTAAGTCTTTCATTGAGAAATTATTTCTCAATCAAGTCTCCACAGTCTATAGAGAAGGAATGACATTCCCTATTAGTAATATATCATCAACATATAATACTAGGAATGCCACATGGCTCTCATTAAACTTCTTGTAAACACAAGTTTCATTTTCATTCTGAATAAAGTCAAACTCTTTTTGACTATTTCATCAAAATGATTCTTCCATCTCCTCGAGGCCTGCTTTAATCCATAAATGGATCGACGCAACTTACATACCTTTCTAGAATCCTTTGGATCAACAAAACCCGCAGGGTATGTCATGTACACATCCACATCTTCTTCAAGGCTCTCATTTAAGAAAGCGGTTTTGACATCCATTTGCCAGATTTTATAGTCATAGTAAGCAGCTATAGCAAGCAAAATCCTGATGGACTTGACCATAACCACTAGTGAAAAGGTCTCATCATAGTCAATAACATGAATTTTCTTGAAACCTTTTGCCACCAATCGTGCGTTATAGGTCTGTACATTACCATCCATGTCGGTCTTCTTCTTGAAAACCCACTTGCACCCTATAGGTTTTACCCTTTCAGGTGGATCAACCAAAGTCCATACTTGATTAGTATACATGGATTCCATCTCAGATTTAATAACATCCAGCCATCTCTTAGAATCTGGAGTGTTCATAGCGTCTTGGTAGGTGAGAGGCTCATCTTCATCCACAAGCATCACATCACCATCTTGAGTCAAGAGAAATCCATAATATCTCTCGGGCTCATGGCGAATTACACTAGACCTACGAATAACCTGTGTTTCTTGAGCAGTATTATTTTTTTGTACATTCTGCTTAGGTTCCTCCATTGGTTCAATGTTATCATGTGGGTCTCGAACTTCATCGAGATCTATTATCCTCCCACTGTCTTTCTTAGAGAGCAACTCTCTTAAGGAACATAGCAGTTCAAACAACAAACACTTTGAGTCACTTGAGAACATATAAATTGTTAATTAGTTGTGCAACATTATAAGCCTTATCATCAAAATAGAATAAACAACTATTGTTATTTAAAATGAAAAAGCCTTTCTTGTCCAAACAAGAAATTGAAATAATGTCTCTGCCAATTGCAAGCATGTTATAACAATTATCAAGTTCTAAATTTTCCTTATAGGCTAAAAGTTAAGTAACGAGTTCCTCTAACCAGAGCAACTACTTTTACTCCAATTCCAACCCGATACCTGAAGCTTGACCCTTATTGATCATCTTTTTCAGATCTTCCAAATAAGCATGACAATTTAATTTCCAGTCTCCTAATTTTCCATAGAAGTGACAATCGTCTTCTTTATCAACACCTCATTCAGACTTTAGAGTCTGCTTTAGGGATTGGACTTTGGTTTGACAAAGGAACTAGAACAAATCTTCTCCTTGCCTTTCCATTTTCCTTTCCCTTTTGCATTCCCTATGTTTACCATCAATATAGTAGTAGTTCATGCATTTATCATATTGCTTTCAGCAGTTCTCAACATGCTTAGCAACTCAATGGGTGTTTTACCAATCTTATTCACTTTATTGTTCATAAAAAACTAAGAATAATATTTGTCCGAAGATTGTAAGATCAAATCTAACTAAGTCTCCAGACCAATCTGGAAACCCAAAATATCAAAGGTGCTCATTATACCCTATAATCTTTAGAACATGTGGTGTAACCGGGTCTCACTCTCCCTACTTGTAAGTATATACTGCCCTTTTATTTTCAAATATATCTTGTGCTCAATCGTCTCATAAGCATCTATATGCTCGTGTTGCTTCTTAAGCTCAGCACACATATTTGCGAGCATGAGACATGAAACATCAGTCGTAACATCAATTTGCTTCCAATAAACACTATGATTTGCACATGTTACATTCTCAACTTTAAGAGCAGGGGAAGAGATTTGACTAACATCGTGGTGTCCGAGGACGATCCTCAAGCTCCTATGTCAGTCAAGGAAATATATTCTCGTCAACTTGTCCTTCTCAAGAACTGATCGCATAGAGAAGTTCTTTGTGTTTTTCATTTGATATCTACAATATTAAAGTGTATAAAATAAACTAGATTGCAAATTTAATATTAATTATGTTTAAGTGATTATGGTATATCACCATATACCTCCCACTATTTTTATCAAACTAATAGCCCTCACTATTAATTCGGAAAATATTTCTTTAAATCTTTCTAGTGAGCCAAGATCCATATTTCATGCATGTTTTAAGATAGCGTTGGCTAATACACTCAAAACATGACTATTTAGGTAGACAACATTTGTCGATTATATCAAATATAACTCTTGGAAAGTTTGGTGGAACAACCATTTGTACACATTTATCCAATAAATCTCACCAAACTCTATGCCTCTAAACCCACAATCCTATTGTGATGATTTAGTTAAATTAGACCCAATGTTTCAACAAACTAAGTCACTTACTTATCACGTCTTCCCATGATTGATAAAAGCACCTTGCTTTGGCAAGCCCACTCCTTCTCAATCTAGATCTTGACGAGTATTAAACATTGGAAGACATTCGATTAACTTAATATGTATTTAGGGATTTTTATTATTTATTTTAACGATCATGATCCCATCATAAAGAGATTCTTAATTTTTCCTTGATCAAATAATTCATTTCAATATTCGTCAATGGATTGATTTCCAGGTCGTCGGAGAAGTCACAAGCGGTCTCACTTAAAACCCAACTTCCTTACGAATTAAACTAATAATCCGCTTTTGACAAAATCTCCCCATATCAGAAAAAGAAAATTCATATTTAATACCGTGTTCATAAACACAAGAATCTCATGATCGTTTGTTCAATTTTAAAATCTTGAATCGTTACAGATTTTATCTTTCTTAAGCAAACATGGCATGGGTGTCGTATCTAATACATACATGATTAATCAATATTAAGCATGCATCTCGATTATATCTACGCATACATACTAACACATGCAATCATATACATATATGTATAGTGGTTTTAAAATACTATCTATTACATGTCTTCTTTCTTCATTGCTCCATCATCCCCTTTTGGATCGCCTCGTTGCTTGCAAATCTTCATTGATAATTACATTGAATAATAAAAATAAAACTATTCTAATGAAATTACAAGAAGAACTCGAGTTACATTCGAGATAATTAAATTACAATGAATAAACGACATGCAAGTCATATTTAGAAACCAAAACCATAAATCAAAACAACTATACTATGGGTCTTTAGGCCATAATCATCCACCATGCTATCACATAACACATATAATATATCTCAGATTATATAAACATATCATATAATCATATATAACAAATTTCAAAATTTTAGAAAATTAAAAACAGATTTCTGAAAATAATAAATTACTGTTTCGAGGCCCTTAACGACGTCAAACGCCTTACAGACCCGTCGATGATAGCATATCTATCAGTTTTGTTCATTGGACCGATTACAGTCATAAAAAACATATCATTTACGAAAATCGGATACGACAATCAGATTTCACCAAATCTGACGGTGTTTCAGAAATCGTATTATATACAATCTTCATAACAAGAACAAGAATATATCATATATATATACACAGTGATACATAAAATCATCACATGATTATACATCATATGAATATCATATATTCATAATATATACATACATATACTCAAAATTTTAAAATATCAAATACTTTTCAGAAAATAATAAATCACCAGTTTGGGGTCTGTAACGACATCTAATAGCTTACAGACACAGAGCTGACAAAGTCAGTATTGCTCAGTGGCCCGATTCTAGTCAGAAAACACATATCGTTTGCGAAAATCGGACAACGGACACAGATTTCAGAAAATCTACGGCAGCCGTTTCAGAATTCGTACCGAATACGATTCCCATAATAAGAACAAACATGTATCATATACATACATCAATACACATAATCATCACATGATTATACATCATATGAGTATCATATATTCATAATATATAAAAACATATACATATTGAATCAATACAAAATCATGATAGATCGCATACATACTTACATATCGAAAACTATTAAGCACATAACCGAATTAAAACGTTTTTTAAGTAGCTCTGATGCCATTGAAGGGTTTCGAGGCACAAACGGAGCGGAATAAACGTGAAAAATAAATTAAAATAGTGAAACCCTCCGCAAGATCCATGCGAAAACAAAAGATTTAATTCGGAGATAAAGAATAAATACCTTTAGAAGCTTTAACAGTTTATTAATGGAAGATTAATGGAGGTCCAAAGCTTGTTTAATCACCACGTATCCCGCTCTCGCGATCTACGCTCTACGGTATCCACACGAACACTTTTCATGAAGGATTGATGTGTACTAGCACCCGAAAACTGTTTTTCTCCCTATCTTCCTCTTTTCTCAAAACGGCTAGGGTTTTAGTAAAATTATGTCTCCATTATTAAATCAGCCCATAAAGAGATTATATAGAGAGATGAATAAGTTTTGTAATTATAATCCAATTATAATTAATACTAATCCAAAATTCTAAATTATTTAATTAAGTCTCACTTAATTAATTAATTATTAATTTTGGAATTAGTTTAAATAATTCATTTATTCTATTTATATAATTAATTAAGTTATACTTAATTAATATCATAAATAAAATAAATTATTTATTTAATTTAAATTGACAATTTAAATTATTTCTCCTTCAAGCGTTCTTTGTGTGTGACCCTGTAGGTTATTATTACGTTGGCAACAATTTTAATATCTAATTAAAATTGTAAACAATGAGCGGCATCTAGTAATACATCATTGCTACCCAAGTAATAATAATAAATCGGTGATTCGATTAAGACTTTCGTGAATAATGTTCCATGTAATATAATCCATTTAATCTTGATATTATAGATTAAACTCAAAGCATGTCTCGTGTCATCCTCTTCATAATTTAATCTTTATTTTCTTGATCGATGAGTAGACTATTAAAATCAAATCAACATTTGAGCACGGCGGTGCATTTCATAGTCTCACTCAAACAAGAGGCCAATAATATCACTCTTAAAATTAAGAGGATTAAATCCCATCTAGATCATTCATATTTCTCATATGATTCATAATATACCCAATGTCCACTTTTATCATCACTCGGTCAAAGGTAACTTTTAATGTAATCAAAGTATATTAATTCTCGTATAGAAATATAATGATTTCAGGTCTAAGGATCATTACACCATTATCACAGTGAGAATTACTTATGACACTTATTTAACATGTAAAATCTCACGGCGGGTCATTCCAGTGCCATGCATTGAGACATGCACTTATGTTCTTGACTTTAGTATCACCATACCTATGACCAATGAGATGTGGTCATCTGTCAAGAAACATACTAGTCTTTGTGCATTATTATTGTCCTTAAATAATTATACTCGGCTAGGGAATTTTAGGAATAAGACACTATTCATATAATCTCATTTTTAAGTCACATACTTAAAGATATATAATACGTATCAAAATTCCAAGGACATTTATTGTGCCTTCAATTTATTACATAGTAAATAAAACATAATAAATAAATAATAATCAATAAAACATAATCCTTAATAATAAATATTTTCCTTAAAATATAAAAAATATTATCTGTAGAGCACAATTACTAACACTATGTTCAAGCCTCAGTGAAGAATAAGTGATTCAGTGTTTCAGAAGGTATTGAAGGTCAAGCAGTCAGTGCCAGAAGATTTCGGTGAAGACTAGAAGCAATAAAGAAATACAACAAGCATGTTAATTGGTTTAATTGAGAGTATGAAGCTCAATGTAGTATTAGTCACTTGTGAACGAGACCAGTGCACTAAGTGTCAGCACAAAGAATTTGATTAACATATTCAATGTACAAGAAGAATTGACAGAAGCCAAGTATGCAAGATTTAATAGAAGTTGAAATATACTCTAAGTACTTATTCAAGGAGTTGAAATTCGATACATAGCCACTAGTTATGTCAAATAGATTCTAAGTCAAGCTACATGGGAAAGAATTTGACACATACCTATACAAGGTAGTGGAATTCGACACATGAATGAGTTGAAGGATGAAAAATAATCTAAGGCATATACTAGGAAGGATATTTGACACATGGCTTAACATGGAACATAATATTCGACACATAGGATCTTGGAGGAAAAATCGACACATGTGATCAAGTCAACTCAAGTCAACATAAAGGGCACTGTAATTCGACACATCCTCTCTCCTTATAGGATGGATTATTTTCCAAGTCCAATAGAGGGAAATACCATTCGATACATCTTAGAGATAGACAAAGAGAATACGCACTACCATTAAAGCTCGTATTTATTTCTTGTTGTGAGATTCATTGTAGCTCATACATCTGTGTGAGAGTGTAGCACCTTGGGTTTTATAATACAAAGTATATTTCTGAAGATTGTTCTTGTTGTTTAGAATCATGACTGCTTTATTTATTGCTCACCAAGAACATATCTATAAACATGAACCAAATCGAAAAACTATCTATATCGTATTCAACCCCCCTTCTACGATAGTTTAGACCTAACAAATTTTCATTCTCAGATCGTAAAACCTCAACATCAGCCTACAATTTCTTCACGATCATAGTTATATATGTCACCATCTCCAGGAGAAACTGTAGTTTGTTCATCATTCTACTGTGGATTGTTAGCCATAATCGTAAAAATTGTAGAGAACTCTTAGCTAATTTCCCACAGACGGCGCCAAACTGTTTTTGCCAAAATTTGGAGGGTTAATAATTAAGTTATTTGATTGTAATTCAGTGATTTATTGTTTAAAATCATGCTCTAGAAGTAAAAACAATAACATAAACTAGTCGACAAGCAGAAAAAGGAAAGAGACACAAACAACTTTTGGTGACATGGAATACCCTGTGTAAAAGGTTAAAAACTGTGGGAGGGATGTGCCATGCCAAAATGATCCACTAAAATGTCATTTTGGAATGATTACAAGTGATAGATATATAAAAATAATGAAGAACAACCTACTTGTCGAGCAATAGAGTTTAGCTGTCGAGTCTATATCAGCCTATATTGTGTGTATATCTTTAATCACACTTCAAGAGTCTTATACAACAATTATCTTCTATTTATCCTTCTCGCAAGCTCCTAGCATGTGCCTGAATAGTAGGAGATTATTACTCCACGTTCTTGAGTAGTTACCAATATTCAAATTGAAGATAAGAGTCAATCCCTTGATTTTTGGCCGACAGCTGCTACTCAGTCTTACCTGTTGAGACTTGGTCTTACTTTCAAGTATATTTAACCCCTATTTTCTTGGCTCCTTTATTGAATGAGTAAATATTAATATTTTTATAAATATTTATATTGTTTAATTGAGCAAAAATATGTAGTTTAAGTACAATAATTTATTTCAAAATATACTAATGATAATTAGCATAATTATCAACTAATTATGCTCTAGTCGTCGAATAATTCACCAGGTACACACCCAGCCGTCGAGAAGATCTTCACCCATCAGTTACTTCGACATGTCCTCCTTCATCTCTCAACAACATGTCCAATTGTCAAGCATAATTTCTACTTATAATTTTTTTGTTATAACATGTACTATTTATCATGTAGAATTTTCAAGATGAGCCAATCTAGTATACTGCTTGCTCTCTAAGATGTATCTATGTATTGATTTAGTATTTTATATATTTATTACTAGTGAGATGTAGCCATTAGTCATCAATACTCATACAGTCCTTATCAATAGATGATTTTGGAGATAATTCTTTAGAAATTAGTACATGTTTTAGCCAAATTTTATAGGGTTAGTAGATAAGTCTAATCGATTTTGTGTTTGAAGGAAAATTAACAAAGTAGATGGACAAGTGCAAAAAAGTAAACCAAAGAATAAGAATACAAGCAATTTTATTGACGTGAAAACCCCCTTGTTAAAGGTTAAAAATCGCGGATGGGAGTGACCCAACCAAAGTTATCCACTATAATTGTAATTGAGATAAAGTACAAGTGATTTGAATAAGAAAATAAGTATAAAAATTCTTCTCATCCACTGCAGTTTATACTCGTCGGCTCTGTGTATCTACTTATCGGCTACTTGTCAGCTTTTAATCTGCTACTCGTCAGTTCTATTCTATAGAGAATATATTGAGAGAGGTGATAGAAGTTATAGAAGAAGTGTAAATTGTAGTAGCAGTGTTGTATAAAATAATTTTTATGACATGATGCAGTGTTGTAACTATCGACCACTTTTAGTTGGAACAACGTCATTCTAATTTTGGTCATGTCTTGCAACTCGTCGATAGTGTCTAGTCATATCGTGTAACTTGCCGACAGTGTCCTGGTCATGTCATGCAGCTCGTCGACAGTGTCATGGTCATGAACAAGTTCATCGTTGTTGATATTACTCAACAGGAGGCCGTAACGAGTTGTTAGTGTCATTTGCATATGTCCCACACATTAGAGAAACTAGCGGATATAATATTGATGTTTTGGGTGTCATCCTCGTTAATTATTAATGTTGCAAATGTCATGAGGTACTGCCCCTTGTCATTGTGTCCACGTACGAGGATTAGAAAAATAAATGTGGATGTCATGTTTATCGACATGTTAGATGTTGTCGGACATGTTGGATGTCGTCGGATAGGTAGTCTTTGAGTTGTCTTATCCAACTTGTCATGTTGGTGTAGTGTGTTGTAACATAAATGATCTCTTCCAAGGTGTCATTTTTTTAAATGGATGGTTTGAAGACGTGTATGATTGGAATGTTGGACAAGTTGAGATGTCTAAACACTGCCCCTAATCAAAAGGCGTCAACTTGTGCGTTGAATTCTCTTGGAGCATGTCGCATGTCATATGTTTCTGTCAAGTCCTTGACGAATATTGGATACGTCAATTCAAAGCACCTGTCAAGTGTTTGACGTGATCAACCATGTTCCTTGAATTCACATCGTCAATGTAAGACATGACAAAGTTGTTGCAGTTTTAATCTTTGTAGGTAAGAAGAATATTGTCCTACACTTGAAATGTAATTGAAAATAACATATTTATTGATTCGTTGATGTCGACAGGTTACATGTTGTTGGACGAGTAGTCTTTGAATGCTCGTGTCTAACTTTTCGTTTGTCGCATGTCAGTACATGTCAGGTTGTCTACCATCAACATATATTCCTCTTTTATTGTACGCCTCAGGACGTGTATAAAGGGTATCTTGGACAGATTGACTTGATAGAAGATTGGCCCTAGCTCGACCAAGGCATCGAATTGATGACTTGTGTATTTCAGTCTCTTAGAACCTGTCGAGTTTAGCGTCATATTTTTTGTCATGTCACAATGTCGTGGGTGTTTTATGTGAGTGTCATTCTTCAACGTACCTTATTCATGCCAATCAACATCTTCCTTATATCGTCAGTATCTTGCTATATGTCATCAAGTTTGTTTTCTATGTTCAGGTGTCAAACTACAC